>OY757242.1:63598919-64848919 GCA_963583935.1 Diaperis boleti | reverse complement strand
TGTGTGTTCGTACATGTTTCGAGACAACAGACCGACCAAATAGTGTTCAGTTCGTGGTCCGCGTTGCAGGCTGCTGTTAGGAGGAGTTAGGTGGCCCTACTTTCGGCGATACCTATGCCCATTGTCTCTTTGGTAGAGACCCAGAAAAAGGGAGTTGCTACTAATTCCTTGAACCTACGAAGTCAAAGTTGCAGCACTGTTTTCGGCCTACTGACAAATTGCTTGCTTCACTAATATTAAAAATACTAAATAACTAAAAGAATAGTCCCGAGGGAAGTGTCGCTAACTTGGACTTGGTTTGGACAAGCCTTAGAGAAAGACCAACATAACTATGTCTACGAAAATTCCGTAATAAACCCATTTCTCCTGGTCCGTTGGATGTGCAAGTTTTGCCCCCATGATAGTAAACTCTCTACAATTTTGGCTCCACTGACAGACAATTGTCTTGTTCACTTCGCTTTAGTCTTTCCACTGGATCTACATGTGATCCACCACTCTCCGACTTACAGGCACCCAACTTAGATAATTCCACGCGATTGAATACTCTTGTGTTTCCCTCTCAGATATTTCATTGTACCTGTCTGTTGTAAACTTCTGTAAACTACAAAAGCTCATAGTGGAATGAAATTGGCTGCCTTAACCTCACTCATCATGTACACAAGCATTGTTAAATTGTAGTATTCTTTACTATTTTCTGAAGAACTAAATTGTTAATTGTTAAAATCGAATTTCTTGAGCCATTATTGTTAAAACCTTCAAATTTGCATTGTTCCAATTTGATACGAAGACACTAGAAACTTTTAACTACAGTACGAGATCATAAAACTCAAAAGCACAAACCGACTAAAACTTAATAAACATTTAAAACCATAATTTTCGTGTTATCAATTTACGCTCCACTCCTGATTAGCTCTCGCCATGTATCCAAAGAATCTGGGGTTTGTTCCGTTGGGTAAGTTTGAATGTACCGCCATTGCTTGTCTTGTCAAAAAAATAACACAACGTAGGGTTCTGCTTTTCCTTTCATTGTCTGACGATCATTGGCCAACCTTTTCAATTTCGCGGTTTGTTTCAAATTTTCAAATTTGACGTTTGGTGACGTCATTGACATTTCATTTCATAAACAAGAAGAATGTTCTTAAATCCAAGTGGAGTAAATTTAAATTAAAATTTAAATATATCTAAGTCGAACTCCACAAAAGTTTGTGGAGTTCGACTTAGATATATTTAAATTTTAATTTCATTTCATGTTCAAATTCAAAATGTGGCGGTAATGTAAAGGGGGGTTATCACAACAGTAACGCAACGTTCTTCTTTGGAGGCCATTTCGAAACGAGCGCGACGCAACGATATCTAGCCGGCGCAAACACACCGAGGCGCAACGAAACTACAACATGCACAAAATAAACCACTAGATACCGAAATTTGGCTTCCCGGTGCCTAAACTAGCCAGATCTCGTAACATGCAAACAACGGTACAAAAAGATAAAACACACAATCAGAACTACAACATTGGGCGTGGCGCTTTGTCGCTTTTTGCCCTCCTGTATTCAGACAAAATAGCTTTTAACTGACCGCAAGCTGCTGTCGGCCTCATACAAAAAGATTATTCAACGATTTATCTGAGTTGCAATCTAGTTATTACGTTAGAGAATCACTTTGTTTCAAATTGAGCGCGCCTGAGGTTCGCTGTGCCTGGGACTCGTGACTCATAATTTTGGAAATTCATGTCACTGCAGAGAAAGAAGAGCAGAAGGCAATTTGTACGAAATTTCATGATACGCGTGATATACACGAAATGATCAATTTTGCAATAGTGGATATTAGTGAAACAAAGGGTAGAATTTTTGACAAGAAATGTAAGGTTACGGTGGGCGACGTTGGGAAAAAAATGGCCGACTAACGGTAAAAATTGAAATGGTTTTACCGAAGTATTCCTGGTATGCACGGGGAACGATGAGTCGGACAGAAAAATAGGTTAGCTGTAAATACTTCGGGCGTCACGACACACGTGATTTTTTAATTTAAATTCAACCGATCCTTCTGGTTACGTGAATTTTCGACAATGCAATTTAAACATAGAGCACACTCAACTTTAAATGGGATAAAAAACAACTCAAAATTCGAGTGACTACTTGTTGTTTCGAACGTTCAGGGCGTAATGCCGCTACCTGCCTCCCTCCAAAAGGGACGCCAACCCTTCTTTAGCCACGATCAACTAAGTTCAGCGCGTTGCCAATCACAACAAGATGTTGCCAACTTCAGGGTCGTTGCAAAACGAGCACCTTGCAGGGTAGGCAAGTCGAAGTTCTCCTGTGCATTATTGGTATATTTTGGGGGTGTCTCACGGAGTTTTCCAATAATGAAATAAATAATTATGTACTTTAATTATTAAATTTTTCTCATTTTATTCTTTCGCGAGTTAGGAGTACATATTTCATAATGCAAGAAGCATGTGTGGAAAGAAAACGCAAGATAATACTTTTAACAAGTAGAGAAAAGAAATTTGTTATAAATTATTGGCTAGAACGAAAAGAATTCACACCGGGTCTTTCCAAGAACGATTTGTATAAACTAGCGGCAAACATTTTTATGGTATGTTTTATTAATAATAGGTATAAAAAACAATACAATATTATTTTGAACAGATAAGCGAGGCTCAAATTCGCGATATTGTGAAAACTTTTGAAAAGGGGGAACCTCTATTAGACACAAACAGAGGAGGTAGTCAGGTAAATTATGAACAAGATGATTATTACACTCTCAACTTTCAACCAAAATATATTCATATCATGAACAAAACGAACATTTTACCATTGATGATTTATCAGAATATGCCACCACAGAGTTGGAATGGACAAATAGTCGTTCCACTTTATATAAAGTTATTAAATCTATGGGTTAGAGGAGGAAATCGTAGAACGTGCCAAACAGAAAATGGTACTGGACCATTTGGACATCCAGAGGATGGACACCACCGGGCGTACCCATCTGGACAAGAATGGATCTTTAAATAACAACTCTTTCAACAAGGAGGACCTCATGGCTATTCTCAAGTTTGGGTCTGAGGACCACTGAGGAGTTGTTCAAGGATGAGAACGACAAGAACGAGGAGCCCAATGTAATCTTTTTTCCAGTTACTTAACCTTACTTTCTCGATTTGACATATTCGTAACTAAACTAGTGACACACGTGCTACAAGTACAGTTTCGTCAAAAGTTTTTTTGAAATTTTGACACTGACAATGTCGAAGTCAGAAAAATGGATAGTTAATTAGTTGCTTTGTTTTGCATAATATTGCAAAATATTTAAACGACGACGACTTTCCTTCTGATGAAGAGGATGAAGCAGAAGAGGAGCCCAAGGAACCAGAAGCTGTAGTCGATGAGACCGTGCAAATCTGAAGAAGAAAAAGCAATCCTTCAACGCTTATTTTTATTTATGACTCAACTTGAGTATTTGTTCACTATGGAATGAAGCATGAGCATTTGGGAAAAGTTTTTTTTTTATTCATACAGATTTGAGTATTTGCTTATGCTCAGAACATAATCTTAGAAAGCAAAGGCTTTTGCTTCATGCTTTTGCTCAAGAGCAAATACTCATTTTTATTCATAGGGAGAGAAAATGGCTTTTCTGTTTGAACCCGATTGGTTTGACTTTGTGGCGCTTGGACGCTGATAAAGTTGTCGAAGGGATTTTTTTGGGATGCCTGAGTGGCCTGAGGGGCATTTCCTTCATCTAAGTTTTTATTTTGCATGAAGGGTGATAGACTTTTTTGGGGTTTTGCCTGAAGGGTAGTCGATTTTGGGAGTTCCTGTCTGATGAACATTTCTTAGATGGTTGGAATAATAAAAAAAAAGAATGGCTTCTTTTTGACCTGAAGGGTTTTTGGCACTTGCGTGCGGGTGGTGTTTTGGGCAGTGGGACTGCCTGAAGGGCCTTTGTCTGTGAGGCTTTTGCCTGACGAGCGATTTTGAAGCTGTTTGCCTGAAGGGCAGTTGCCTGAAGGACGGTGCCTGAAGGGCACTGATTTTTTTTTCTTGCTCGTAGGTAAGGGTGGGTTTTGAGATTTTGCCTGAAGTGCTTTCGTGAAAAAGAGGGGTTACCTAAAGGGCATCACGGTGGGAAGGGTCAATGAATGGGCTTCGTCATCCTTCTGGACCGCTTGTATCTTGAAGGTGTGTCTGCGTGTCTGACTAGTGGATGTGGGTGTTCTTCGGCCTTTTTTATTGACCGCAGGGCAATCTTCTTAAGGAGCATAATTATGTGATTGTTGGACGAACAATAAATTGTGCGGTAAATTAACAACTTGTTTTTTACCGACATCTTACTGCGCCCGTCGACCAGCGACTAAAGGATTCCTACCACCATTTTCTCTTTCCCCAAAGAGTATTTGAGATGTTGGCGGATGATGACATCTTGCCTGGTCAGTCCAAGGAATGACCCGGTCGAACATCTCGATCTCACCCGCTGGTTCGAGGAGTCGCCGAGTCACTAGGAGTGCAGTGCTCTTCTCGGGGTTGACGTCAATCATCCACTTTTTACACCAGTCTTCCAGTTGGCTGATGGCTTCCTGCAGATAGCGGGTCGCCATGCGTGGCTGTGTCATCTTACTAGGTGGTGAGTATTGAGTCCTGGGGTTGTCCGCTGTGAAGACTGCGTATAATGTGGGAGATTGGACAGATCTCTGGCGAGCTCCTGCTTCGATGTCATGAATGAATGATAAGGTCTTTCCGATGCGGGCTCGGAAGGTTCTGTTCTCGAGGAAGTAGTAGATGAGTTGAACCATTTCCACCGGCACTTTGTACATGCTGGCCACGTCGAGAAATACCGCAAAAGTCACTGTCTTGCGCTCGATTCCGGTGTCGGCGTACTCGACAACTTGAAGGAATTGGTCGGTGGTGGAGTGCTTCGGGCAAAATGAGAATCGTACTTATATGACTGAAAAATGTTTTAAGAGGGCCTTGTCCGTGAGTTCCTTCAGTGCCCTTTTGTGTTTTCTCGGCTTCAGGCCGCGGACTTCTTCGGCTGAGGTGGAGAGGATCTCGGTTTCAGGAACTTCATCGATGGAGGAGGAGATATTCTTCCACCGCTTCTAGGTGATCTTCGTCTGCGTGTTGGAGATTGTTTCTGCATTGCAGTTCCAGACTGTCAGCGACTGTTGTTCGTGAAGACTATTCCATTACTTCCGTGGATGTGGGGTCTTGAATCGTTTTGTGTTAACATAGCTTTTATAAGTGTCGGTCTTGTGAGTTGGTGCATCACCATTGCAGTCTGTTTTGCTATTAGTTGACAATCCAGTTGGGATAGGTCGCCATTTTCGAAGTTTATAATTATTATGTAACTGTCATTTCTTAATTGATCGGACACCATTTGTAAGAAATTATGTTCTTATCACATGTTTAATATTAGTTGTTTAATAAAATTTACACTAAAATTACAAGCACAAATAAACTTTAGCGTAATATTATACATGATATTTTCAGATGAACTTGAAGATGAAAAACCATTTTGGTAAGGCTCCTCACAATTCACGCCCTATTAGTCAAAAAGTAAACGTCACGAAATCTTGTTCTCAATATGAGCAGTGCGGTAAATGTAAATATAAATAGCAGCTCCTATGGCAATCTTTTATGCCTCACGAAAAAGATTATCACTTTGAAGTCATCATGTAGTGGTAGCAGCCCCCTTTTTACCCTCTGTTTTCTCGCGGTTCGGTAATCGGTTTGGTTAAAACCATGTAGCGACCGGCGAACAGCTGGTTAGATTTAGAATTTCTGGTATCAGTTTATGGGTAAAAAAACAAAGTAACTACAAACAACATAATCAAAAATTATATCTAAATATATATTTGTCGGGATATTGTGAAACGCCAAGTTGGTTACATACACTTGGGTGAAATCGGGGATAGTGCTGGGAAGATCACGTGACGCAACGGACAGTCAGTCAAGAGCAGAGTCACGAGGGAGGCACACCCGGGATCACCTGTTTCGCAGTACCTCTCTTATAAGTGTCTTATAAGGCAAATAAGTCACGAAAGAAATGTTTAGACACGAGAGCTTGCTCGAGTGGCTAATTTTTCTTGAGTGATTTATTTGCTGTTAAGGCACGTGTGTAATACATAGTTTTATCCAACACCTCGTTCTGTAAAACCTTCATCAAAACCCAAAAAATTTTGACGTGCAAAACTGTTGGTTTATGAACTGGTTTCTATGGAAAATTTGAAAACCGTTTAATTATAGGTTAAAAAATCCACTAGTGTTTTATAGACTTCATAATACATTAAAAGTCGGCATTATTATGACAGGTGACAGAATTAAATACAAAACGAAGAAAAAAGTCGATAGAAACGTCCCCAGAAAATACAATTATCCAGCCAGACGGCGAAGGTTCTAATAAGAAAGAATGAAGAAGCTGTAAAATTTTCTTCTCCACTTATAGACTTTGTCACGAAAGTAATTAAATTTTAGTCACTACACTGTTAAATATTTTTCATTCTCAAAAATGAACTCTGACCGACGAAATGACGAGTAAGTAGATTAATTTTTTATCACTGTGTATAATTAGATTTGGAAGGATCCTGCTCTGCCCGAAGATTTTAATGTTGCGCGAAGGCTGCATCTTTTCCGAAACAATGCTTCTCCCGATCTATATTTAGCCGTAATCGGTGAAACCGTTATGAAATAATGTCTTAATTACAGTGATTTCAAAGACGAAAAGCCCTGAACGGGTCATGTGTGACTCGTTCCGGTTGAGCTGGTCCTACACCGGAGGCGTACGAAAGTCCATCTTCACAGTAGCTGGAACCACGAGACCCGTTGTTGTGGAGGGGTGCAATTAAAACGATTTCGTCTTGCGGCCTTGCTATTTCCAAGGTCGCTATAAGCCTGCTAATATTAACCGGAATTCCTCGAATATCTCTTGAATTTTATTTTCAACAGTCTATGCACTTCGCGAGATCTTTTTATGCGCTCTATGTTTGCTTGCTCATGGGCTATAAAAACAAATGGTTTACTGCCGTTTTGTTTTAATCCTGCAATTAACAATTGTTGTGAAAAAATTGTAACTGCAAAAGCAATTTCCTCTGAAGTTGCAATAATTGCAGCTTCATGTGTTAACTCATTGATCTAAAAACTACAAATAATTGATTTATTGATGACAAGCACTACAAAATGGCCCGTTTATCGAAAATGAAAATCTACTTAATACCCTCACGGTCAATAAATTATTCTTTTCGGTTATCGGAGCGAAAACTGTATTACAGTGATTTAAAAATATATTTCTTACAGAGATAAATAACGAGCGGCACTATCTTATCACTATCACTATGAATAATTATGAACTACCTGCACCAGCCTCTGGGAAAGATCCAAAGGTTAGAGACGTTTTTTAATAAGTTTTTATAATTGCATCTAATTACAGCATGTTGCGGATTCTAGATTATTTTAATTTGGCAACTATAACAAGCCCGAACCCTTTATTTTTCTTATCGAATCGGTCACGCAATGAGAATAAAGCTAGTTTTATCTGCAGGGGACAGAACAATGGAAGAGGCAATGTTGTACTGGTCTAAATAAATTCCGAAATAAGAGCAATTAAAATGAAAGGAAACACAAACATTCACCGGAAAACTAAGGACTCAGTTCGACCTTGTGCATCGATGCAAAATTATTAAGCTTCAAAAAACAAGGCAGTACGGTTATTATTAAACTGATTGTTTTCAGTCTAGAAGCAATCAATGCTGCCTCTAAAATAAAAGTGCATATTTTTTTTTAATTCCAGCAAGCAACGCTGAACTGAAACAATGAAACACGATATGAAGATGTACTTTTCCTACTTATAGCATCCTTGTCGTCCTTAACGATATGCTGGAATAGCATTAAGCAACAATATAAAATGGCGCTATTCTTTCTGTATCAAATTACAAAATCCACTAGCATTAAATTAATTCCTAGACAAACATAGCAATGTTTGTATTCAAATATCCATATTTGCACTTGAGTTGTTTCTGAAAAGCTCCATTTTCTTGTTTTACCATAAAATAGTTTATGCTCAATTTTACACAGATGTAGGTAATTTTTCGACACCCACAGAGTTAATGGTGTTGGCCGAAAGAAAACAATATTTAATTGGGCGCCAAGATGGTCGTAATAAGTAGTTTTCTGACGAATACGTAATTTTATTACAGTGACCGGCAAAAGTATGGAATAAATTCATTAAAAATTAAATCTTTAGACGGGTCAATTTTGGTTTATAAAAATAAATATTTTTATCCCAAATAAAATTCGAAGCAGTCATTTGTTTTCGAGTGATGACGTCATCGATATTACTTTTAAATAGAAACTCCCTATGTTTTTTATTCATTCGGATAGCCCCTTTAATTGTCTAAACGACACTATAAAAATTTTGTTATCTTACATAATGAAAGTTTTGAGATTTTTTTTTTATGACAAACGAAAACAAGTCAAAAAATCAAGTAGGTAAATCAAACAGTCAGATGGGAATGTCAGTTTCATTTGTATGTGTAAATTGTTTTACAAAATGTTTTCAAAAATGGTTTCTTTGAAGATACCCTAACTGGGGATAGATATTTGGAATTTTTGTAAAATGACCTCCGACCCGTACTTGTAGAAAATTTTCCAAATGATAATGATCAGACCTTAGTAAATGATGATTTGTGGTTCTAACAAGATGGTGCACCCCCACGCTTTGCACTTTCTGTTCGCCATTACTTGAACAATTGTTTTCCTAGAAGGTGGATCGAGGACTGATATAGCGGCCTGCAAGGTCTCCAGATCTCACACCCCTTGATTATTTTTATGGGGTTATTTAAAGTCTAAGATTTATGTTAACAGACCACAAAAAAAAATCAGGATTCGCAAAGCATATTCCACGCACGTACTCGATTGGATTCATAACGGGCGAGCTTGCTGACCTATCCAGTCTTTGCACATTTGCTTCTAATCATTTTGTCGTCCATAAAACTAAAACGTAAAATAGATGTAAAAAGTTATACTGATAAAACTATTTTTATTTTACAAGGGGGGTCCAAGAGTCTTGACCATGTGTGTATGTGTACTCAGACGTACACACACACCTATCGTCTTTCTGTTTTGGGTTACCACTGCTACCTTCTTAAGCCTCTTTTCTTATTGCCACTGCGTGCCTTATCTCTTCTTTAATTTCTTTAGTCTGTATTTCCTTTCCTTTTTTTTAATATTTGTTGTTATTTTTAGTAGTTGTTGATATTTCTGATCCGTTTTTTATGATGAGTAGGTACTATTACTTTTTTTGAATATCAAAGAGCTCCTCCAGCACATCCTCAAAACAGTGGTTGGAATATTATATTATATATCTATCGATCTATATAATATTATATATCTTGTCGTTCAATTTAGCAAGTTGTAATAGAAGTGTTCTTAGCCTCTTAATTTTCTTCCTATGTACTAATATTTTGATAATTATAGCGTCCTATTTCTCCCGATGATCAATATTATTAACTGGGTAATAATAACTAGATTATCTGCATATACTCCTCGTCTCTTTCATCGCCTGGTCAATAATAATTAAAAGTGTGAAAAATGGGGATGTTATATATTTTTATTACCAAAATTTTTATGGACGCTTCTATTCTTCAGAATTCTAGAAGTCTGTTATTTCTATTTATAGTGCTGAAAGTTTTCTCAAGATCAATAAAGTATAAATATGTGGGTCTCTCGTTGTCATTGGCTTGGTTAACGGTTACATTTCTGTGTACTTTTTGACCACAAATGATTTTGTGTTTTCGATTTTGGTCGTTCATTTAAGACTTTCTCGGTTGATTCTGTTTTCCATAATTATGTGTATTTCTTCTTATTCGCCGCTTCTGTTTCTTCATCGTTCACCATGGAGTTTTTCTTATGTTCTTATGTTTTTTGTTAAGTAGCAGCATTGCCATTGTAACTGGCTAGTGCTCACTTCCTATCTCTGAATCACAGAAGTGTGGATTGAAAAAGAGCCACTAATTCCTATATCAGGTTAATCGACCAGAGCTTGTACTTTACTAATTTGCGTAAGTAAACTGTGTAGTGCGTAAAAACGAGAATTTGTTAGTTGCACAAAATAGAAAGTTTACCTTGAGTAAAAGCAAGCAGTGTCAAGATATTTTTCGTGAAGTTGGTGCAATTGCATGAATGCCTAATTTTACTGCAATTATTATTTAGACATCGCGGTGTAGGAGGTTCGGAGATCTCTATAAAACAAATAGCATGAACCTCCATGAATAATTGGGTTTTTCCTATGTACTGATGATTTTATTTTCGACTGATCTTGCAAATTCTTACATTTCATTTTAATTTGTCCCTTTGTATCTGTTATATACTTTTTTGTAGTTTTTTGTTTTTGTGTTGAAGGAAGCAAACCTTATTATGCGAAACACTCTGTATACACAATATTTGATGTATACATATTTTTATACCGAATAAAATTCCAAGCAGTCATTTGTTTTCGAGTGATGACGTTATCGATATTTTTTTTTAAATAGAAACCCCCTATTTTTTTTTTCTTGATTCTGATAAAAAATAATCAAGGGGTGTGAGATCTGGAGCCCTTGCAGGCCACTCTGTCGGTCCTCGTCTCCCAATCCACCGCCTAGGAAACCAATTGTTCAAGTAATGGCAAACAGGAAATGCAAAGTGTGGGGGTGCACCGTCTTGCTTGAACCACAAATCACCATTTACTAAGGTCTGATCATTGTCATTTAGAAAATTTTGTACAAGGACGTATCTTCGTTAAATTTTGGTTCTTCTAATCGCTTAACATGCCGAGTTCTTCTAAATTTATTTTCAATTTTATTGACTGAAGATTGGCTGATGAGTCTATCTGGATACTTTGTATTAAACAAATTACAAACTTCTTGTTGGGTTCTAGTTTTATCACCGCACCCAATCAAAATTAAAATTTCTATACGTGTGTTTCTGTTAAATGAACCATTTTCAAAAACGTTTTGTAAAACAATTTACACATACAAATGAAACTTGACCAGACTTGACAGTACCATTTGAGTGTTTGATTTACCTACTTGATTTTTTGACTTGTTTTTGTTTGTCATAAAAAAATCCATTTTTTTTTCTTAAAACTTTCATTATGTAAGATAACAAAGTTTTTATCCTATCTGTCTGAATCAAGAAAAAAAATTTGGGGTTTCTATTTAAAAAAAAAACGATGACGTCATCATTCTAAAACAAATGACACCTTGGAATTTTATTTGTGATAAAAATACTAATTTTTATAAACCTAAATTGACCCGTCCAAAGATTTTTTTAAAACAAATTTTGTTTAATTTTATGGATTCATTCTATACTTTTGCCGCTCACTGCATAATAATTTTGGTATTGTTGTGTAGAGGAAAGAAGCGAGAAATTTATTATGCATGTGTCGCGTAGATAATTGAGCTATACATTTTAGCTTTTTCGTTGGATTCAAAACGGAGTTTTTTGGTAATAACATTTGTCAATAACTAACTAGCAGTTGTTGTGTTTGATATTTTGACAGAGCTTGATCGGTGCAAGACAGCCTCGGAAGCAGGAGGGGTCCCCAACTACAATGAAGATAGACGTCGAAACCAGCCCAGTGAGAATTTACAAGGAGGACCGATGGTACACCCAATAGCCTGAGTACGAGTCCACGACATTTTTTCCGATATTTCAAAAATTCATGTGATCGAGGGTTAAAACTTGTGCTTAATCCGTACATGTTTCGATTTGACGAAGTAATGCTCACTGCATGCATAAATTTTGTTCGGACACTTTAAATGGAAATAGATTACGTTAATTTATAAGAAATTATTTTAAAAATACGTGACAAGCGCGAGAATCAAATTGTCGTTTCCATCACTACAGCAACTAAGCAAAAATAGGTAAACAAAAAATTTGTTGTCGCGTGAAATTTTGTGAAAATGGATGTAAATAATGAAAATCATCCTGAGATATAGGCATTAGCGCTTGAAGCTGTTGCTAGTTCGTTGCCGTCGAAATCACGAGATAATTATGAAGAAACCTACAATATTTTAAATTCTTGGAGGACTTCAAAGAATGTACGGGATATCGACGAAAAAGTTATTGTAACGGACGTGGACCCGAGATGACTCATCGCTGTAGCGGCGTCATCGTTACTAGAATGTGCTGGATTTATACTACAACGTACTCGAGGTAGTCTTTTGGAATGTAAATATTGTAATCTAAGAAATATAATGTATAATGTACATACTGTTCAAATAAATAAATAAAAAATGGAACCCAGAAACGCTACATTGGTGTCAGGTGTGGGGTACGAAGATTTATAAGAAATAAATAAATCAATATGAAGGTTAAGAAGAAAAGAAGAAATACAAAGCTGGGCACGAAGAAAGAAGAAAGAGTGTAAGGTTACTTGAGAGATAGTTGATGGAGCAACGTGAGTTATAGAAATAACTGGAATAAAATCGGGGCTCCAGAAAAGGCTGCTTAAGGACCTGGGAAGAAGACAGGAAACTGCTCGTGTCACTCACTTTCGGATTAGATAATGGTGCTGACTGAACTCGACTCACTGAGGCAGAAAAAGAGGTTTCAGTGGAATGAAAAGTGGAGGAAAAGTTTTTACTTCGACGGAGAAGTCGTGCTGGTATGTTTTATGGAACTCTCAGACTGTGCCCGGAAGATCTTAACTTGAAGACTGCAGCCACTATTGTCATTCTGAAGGCCGAGAATTGAACTGGGAGTTGAAGAGACCCGAAGAACGACCGGGACTTGTGATTGGTACTCGGATGGAAAAATGAAGACCGAAGGCGAACGTGAGTGTAAGTTACACGGTAATGACCTTGAGGAAAATCCTGCTGGGCCCAATGGAATTCCATGGATGTGGAAGATGGAGTCTGGACACGTGTGCTGGAGAAGCGTGTGGGTCATATGGAAAGTGAGCAGCTGATGGCTCCCATGGTAAGAATTCCGGAAGTTCTGGAGGAACTCCATGAAAGCGTACCTGGTAGACACCTGTGTCGACGATGTTTGGGGACCTGCGTGAGAGGTTTTATTTGGTCCCCATGGTGAATGGATAGAATTCCGAAAGTTCTGGAGGCACTCGATTGCGGAGTACCTCGTACACTTGGAAGTGTCGAAGAAGTTTGGGAAGCTGCGAGATAAGTTTTCCATACAGAATTGGAGGAAACTGAGCATTGAAGCAGGAAGTGTGTAACTTGCGCTCCAAGCAAGAGTCCATAAAATGTCGAGGGGCACCGATACGTCAACACAGTGTGGTAGTTCATGTGGTAGTTGAAAAAGTACTCCTCCTGGCAAACACCCGACAAGAACCAAGAAGAAGTGGTTACGAAGAGACTCGTGTATAAGAAGACCACCTTCCCAAGTGCTTGGGACATCTTATGGGAGTCGAAGGAAACTGTCTTGTCCCTGGGTATCAGGAAATTGTCAATAGTGAAGATCGCCTGTGAATTCGACTGTTTGGTTTGGAGAACAGTCAGAAGCATGTTGGAAGGAGTCTTTCGTTTCACTTGGTTTAAGCGAATGCTGTACTCCTGCAATCAGAAAGGACATCGGAAGGAAGATGTAGACATCAATAGAATGTCTTGTGACGTTTCGGGACGAAACATCTGTAAGGAGGGGGCAGTGTACCGCACGTGGACCCGAGATGACTCATCGCTGTAGCGGCGTAATTATTTACTAGAATCTGCTGGATTTATACTACAACGTACTCGAGGTAGTCGGTACAGATCGAGAACGCGATGATGTCATCCATGGAACTCTCTGGGGATTTAGGCGACGGTATATTTATTAGAGGACGTTCCAGCGGAAACCAGTCTAGTGAGTCAGTAGAATCATCGAAGATCAGCGGGTCGAGTCGAACAGTCGCCTTTATCTATCCGGAGTGGCGCGTGATGTGTAAATAAATAATACGAGACGTGCCGGTGAAGTAGTAAATTGTAAATAGTGTAAATTTTGCAATACAAGAAGTATAAAGTATAATGAAATAGTGTTCAAATAAATAAATAAAAAATGGAACCCAGAAACGCAACATTATGCTTGCTTTTTTTTTCATGAGAAGGTTAGTTCCTGAATACATAAATTTTCAGGTTTTATTTTTATACTTGATTACAGGCTGAAAGATTGAAATCTTTCACGCTGTGGTCAATATATTTCATGTTGAAAAGTACGTTGAGGGTGAAAGAAAACGTCGATATATCGAACTATGGGAAGTTACAGTGATATTTAATAAAGCGCCAAAGTGAGGGATATGAAGCAAAAAAATCCTAAATTCTATCGCAGAATGATGTGGCAAAATTTTTGACAGAAGCTCCTGACGATACCTTTCTGCTGATTAAAGTGGCGTTAATTTTTGGTCTGTATGGGGTATATGGGGTATGTCGTAGTGAGGAGCTAAGAAAGTTTAATGTGGAGGATATCGAGGATACCGGCTCTATTTTGGTTGTCATATCAATCACTCAATATTCTTCATATTTACTATGAACAATAAATGTACAGTGCATACTGTGGGGATCCACAGTTTCTATAAGATGCCGAAGATAATTGCTCATTATTTAAAATTATCCAACCCAGACGGTTACACTAGACACTGTCTACGTCGAACGTCAACTACTTTTCTTGCCGAGGGTGGAGATCAGTACGCTCAAAAATCATGGCGGATGACGATGAAACACAACTTCAGAAGAATACATAGAAGAAAGCATTAACAATAAAATGAGAACTTCGAAACTGATTTTTAATCAGCCATCATCGTCAAATAGTGGATGCCATCATTCATCAGATTTTATCCTAAAATAATCTACTGAATTACATTTGGCTCTGGGATGTAGCGATTCATCATTTTCTACATCAAATGGAGAAGTTCATCAGGAGGTTTTATCAAAATCGTCCTAGTATGTTTTTCTAACGTTAATAGTTGTAAGTTTAATATTTATTCCAATAAATAATAATTAAATAATTGAAATGGTTGCTATAAAGAAAAGAGATACTTTTCTTTAGAATTTGTAATAGGGAAATATGGTCCATTTCCATTGAGTGTCCGAAAAAATATTTTTTCTAAAAGTAGTGTCACAAAGGAACTTTTTGTGAAACTGTTTTTGGTGTTTTTCTTTATACGTATTACGTTGGTATTGAGCATTTCTAGCCAACTCCTGTCGAGGGCAAACCAAGTGTCAACTTTTCAGATAAAAAATATAACCACAAACACAACCAGTACTACTTAATCCTAAAAATCCCTAGAATATTTAAAAAGCATTATTTTAACATTTTCATAAAACGAAGAGCTCCAAAGTTGAAAAAATAGTATATTACACTCGTTTAACGAGGCATTGTGAAATTCGTTCCATTGGGGCACTTCTCGCTGCGCTCGTCTTGCCCCAAACCCACTCATGTCACAATGAAGCCTCTTGTTAAACTCGTATAATAATGTACTATTGGTTGTCAATTTAGATATGACGTCATCGACAGTTTAAGTATAAAAAATGTGATACCTTACATCAGAAAATTTTTGAAAAAAAAATTAATGAAATTTGGAAAACATAAATTTTATTACAAAAAAAAAAAAACACAACTCAAATTCGTTAGTATTTTGGGTTTGTAACTTCTCGCATGTTTATTCTAATTTTCTACACCTTCTTGAACGATCTACTTCTTGCAACTTATTGTCCTTTCTGTTCTAGACTGTTTCTGGATTTTTATGTGTATATGCGTTGTTCTTTTTTGTGTCCGAATGAATGCAAATATCTTGTGCTTTATACATTTAAGGTTGCCTTTATTTTGGAGAAATTTTTGGAGTAATTTTGAACTTTATAAAATATATTCCAAGAACTATACGTAACTAAACTCTTTTTACCAATAGTAATGACAAAACTTGTTTAATAAAAATATCTATGCATTTCTTTCAGTCCCTAGTTTTGTATATCTGAAAGGGACTTTAACTAACAATTGGTGGTTTTTAGAAGGTTTAAAAAAATACTTCAAGTGTAATACAATTCAATCAAAAAGACTGCCCGAAACGGAGTGAGTTTATCGCTGATTATGCCTGAAAAACGGTTAATGCTACCGTTGCAAATCAAATTGGACATAAGGAAGCAGTTTGTCATAGCGTTTAATAAAAGCTATAATAAGACGATTATTATTAACGACATGCATTAGTGACACTCTCCTCTACTACATAAAAATATCAGTTTTTAAACAATTCTTGTTATTTTTTAACATGTACGAATAGAAATAAAGTTGAATTTGAAAATAAATAAATTAGAAAAAATGGTATTTTACGTTATTTAAAATAATAATGTACAAAATGGACAACACTTCCAAGATTTATAATCTATTCTCCAAACATTGTAATTTCATGTGACTAATATGTAACCTATTTTCCAGTGTTGTAACAAAAATACGTGTTTAGCATTTAATACCTCCGTTCCGAGAAGTGCTTGTAACTTTAATGTGTTCATGATGTTTTCCAAATTATTTATTACTGTGTCCTTTCAGTTTCATTGTGAAATCTTCACTGTCTTGCCTTGAATTGCAGAAGTTATTATATACTGTAAGTAATGAGTGTATGATAACTGTATTTTTATTGATTACTCAATTATTGAATTTTGTTTTATTACAGTGGTACAATAATTTCTACATTAAGTGCAACGGTATTTTTAGTGCTGAAATTAATTGCCGACCATGTTTTCTTATTCTTCCTATTTCTGAAAGTAGCTAGGGTTCTTGACGGGGCTATGTAAGTAACTTTTAATATCATGCTTTTTTCAAGATTTGAAAGAAAGAATCCCAGACAATAAATTCGGCAGTCGAGGAGGCGTTACGATTAGTCATCGCTGGCGGTATCAGCCATCATCGGCCATTATTTTTCATGAGTTTCTATTTCTTTTATACATCTAACCTTCAAATTTGTACCTGTTTATTCGTAATGGACTCGTAAATTAATTGAATCCATCATGAAAATTAATAATAAATATGACTGCAAGGCGCTGTAATATTATTTCAACTTTTTCTATCGATTTAACGACGCCAATAAAATTGCGAACGATTGCAGAAGCTAAATAAATCTGAATAAAAATTAAATATCGCCGTTTTATTTAGTATTTAAATTAGAGCGTCCAACCGTATTAGGATGTCATTCAATTAAGAGTCTTTTTATCTCTGCTCCAACTTGAGATACCTATTTATAGGTTTGAGACAACTGTTGCAAAAAAGAAAACGAATATGTGTAGCTGACTTTTATATGGTATACAGAGAGTTTGTGTGCAATGAGGATAGTTCTGTCTGTAAATTAATATTAAAAGAGTAAATTCTTCCTTCTACCTGATGCCAGAAGAGGAGTTGACCTCCATAAAAACAGCCAGCTTTAATTTGCTGTTGGGTTAAAACATTATCCTTATACAGACAATTAAATCGTATCTTTTAAAAATCAGCCGCCCAATTAAAAAGAAATTATTTTTTAATTAGTATGGCAACGCTTAAAAATAAATATAGGCGAATGGCAAAATAATATTTTTCGTTTATATAGTAAAACCTAGTATTCACAATGAGGTTCCGACACTTTTGCATTGAAATATCTCGAAATACATGAGAATAATTAAACCTAAATTTCTCTATAACCGTGACACTACAGCTTAATTAGTTCTATAAGTAACATTTGACCTCTTTAAGTGAGAAAAAATTACTTGCCAGGAAGTCATCTGGATTATACCTACTCAAATGAAAAAATGCTAAACCTAATAGAAATTCAACCTAAAGAACCCGAACACTACCAACTGGAGAAACAACCCTTTCCGATAAATAAGTAGCAAAAAATCTCAAGGAGAGTACCAAAATGCATAGCCTGGAACTTCAACTTCCTAGAAATCAAAAAAGCCATCCAGCACTGGACACTCGGACAAGTCAAGAGTGGCAATCAAAAGCAAACCTGTGCCTAAGAGGTCACGAAAGACAGGCGAGAAAACCGGAAGAAAGAAGCCTTCGTAAGAAAAGTACTGCGATTTCTCCAGATAAAACTTCAACACTCAAAAGCCGCATCTAGTGTGCTAAGTTGGAGGTGTATAAGAGGCAAACTAGACATAGGATTCATAAAAAAGACTTGGATAAATGCAGGGCAAATTGAAGGGCTGCCAACAAGATCAGGTAAAGTAATACACAATACTTCACTGCATATTAGTTTTATTCCGGTTCCAAAGTTCATTCCTAGGGACTTAGTTGCCATCACTCTGGAGGTACCCACGAAAGCAGGCAAGAAGCAAATTATAATTGCGTCGGCCTACTTTCTCGGCGATCAGGAAAATCCAGCTTTAGAGGAAATCAAAAAACTCATCACCTGGTGCAAGAAAAGGAATAAAATCGTCAAAAAGGGAAACCAGCTCACCTTTATGAATGTGATAAGAAAAGAGGTTTTGGATCTGTCTAGCTTAGCTAATACTTTTTATATATTTTTGTCCTCCCACTTCCATTCTACTTCTTTCTCCTTTCTGAAAAATTATAATTTTTTACTTATAGCTTCTTTCTTTTCAGGTATCTTCCTAACCATTTTATCATTTATTTAGCCTCCTTCTCTATTAGCACCATTTCATCTGCATCTGCATATGTATATCGCGAATAGACTGGCGCTGAGAAGGCATCATTGTCTTACCCCTTTCGTCGTCGCTCATTGTCCCGTTTACTTTTACTTTGTTCTGCGTTTTTAGGTAGATTTCTTCTATTCTACTCACCAGGTGTTCGGTTATCCTTTCTCTTTCCGATGCTTCCATAATCTCTCTCAGATCTACAAATAACGCACACATCTTCCTCCCTTTCTTATTGAGTGCTTTACCTATGCGCGGTGTTTCAAGATGATGTACACATTGTCGATGGTGCTTCTCCCTTTTCTGAAGACCGCTTTTCCTTCCGGTAGCATTTCTTTCTCCTCTAGTTCTTTCTTCAATTTCTCTTCTAGTATCATTGCGTAGATCTTGTGATCTTACTCCTCGGTAGTTCCTCCATCTTTTGTCTTTTCCGTTTTTTGTGTATCGGACCCACTAGACCCATCCTTGCAGGAACGATAAACAGTCGACATGGAGGCGAACTCCCCAAGCTTCGAGATGTATAGAATCTCTCAGAAGACGGACTGGATACTGGTATAATACTTAAGATTTGAGACTGAGAGACCTATATTTATCCCATCGATACAATAGACGAACTGGAGTATGCCAGAGATCTGATAATTTCAACTTCAACTAATTGTCATTTTGCTGAGCATAAATTAATTCATTCTCTTTCAATTCACCTACCAATATACAGGACATTTCATAAAAAAAACAACTATGGTATACCTACTCCCGAAAACCCCGTTTTGATATCTTTCAAAATAAGGGCGTAAATGATGGTCCACACACCTCTGCGACACCGGTATGCATATATTTTAGTAACATTTTTTAATTATTATTTTTTGTTTGTACCCTTCCTTTCAGGATATTTCTTAAGCTTCGAAATTTTAATCATCATTATTTTAATAATACCTAATAATATATGAAGGGTCTACAATAATGATAGATGTCGAAAATATATAGATATACAAGATCCCGACCAATGTCCCCCTTCCCTTATCCTTTTTTTCTGATTGTAAAAAAGGTGAACTATATTGTGTAGTTTACCCACTGTTCAGAAAAAAATCACAAGGTGCATCTAACGAAGTTTTTACTTCAATAAAAATGTATTTTATCCAGCACCTATTTATTATGAAGTCATAATAATTCCAATTTTGAATATATTACTCATGTTATTATATTAGTGTACTTATGAACCCATAATTAAACTGTTTTTATAATTTGTCATCTAGCAACTACATGGCAACCAGTTCGTAGGCTACCAGCTTTTAACGCAAAAAATTTTTTGGGTTTTGATAATGTTTTAAGAAGTGTTTACAGAAGGAGGTGTTGGTAAAAACTATATACCTTAACAGCAATTAAGTCACTCAAAAAATAAAATTTTGAAATTGATACGTTAATTTATTTCGCCAGTGTAAATAGTCTCGCATTAAAGCCGAGATTTTTTTTCCCGACTAAGCCCGAACCGTACGAAACAGAAGAAATTTCAGAAGCGAATATCTCAACACTACTTTGACTGGACATTCATCATTATTGCAATGGTCCCTTCAAAATGTATGTAGTTTAATGAATGAAATTTGAAAAATCAAAAAATCTGAATGAGGCTAGGTTAAAGTTGACACTAAACACCAAAAAGTCTGCAAAAGAAATTCCTCCAACCGAAGATGCATTTCAATTGCATGCACTAAGGGACTATTAAGGTACAGTTATGTCCAAAAAAGTGTTGTACAGAATTTGTTGTGTGTGAACTTACCCGTGATATCATCGAGTTCTAAAAAGTTTTGGACATGGATTGTTGCATAGCAATGATCTTAATGCCAATAATGCTCCATCTAAATGAATATTTTCAAAATTACGGAACAAAAACATTTAATTAGAAATTAAATACATAACGTAAATAAACCATAAAACCATTTATAAACTTTTAACACAACTTAAAACAATCTTTTAGTTAATATTTGGTCATAGCCCCATTTTTTCCCAAAATTTCTTGCAATCTATGAGGTATTGACGCATATAGATTTGTTGTTAAATTAATTTCATTTAACAACTCGTTTCTATTTTGTTGTTCAATAATGTTTATATCTGGACTTTTGGAAGGACAAACCAGTACCTCAATATTATTATCAACAAACCATTGATTAACTAGGCCTGTGGTACGAATAGGGCAGTTATCATGCTGAAATATAAAATTATTTTCAAAAAAGTATTGTCGTACTGACGGCAACATAACATTTTCTAAAATATTTTGAGATGTTATGACATTAAACCTCTCTTCAATATCCCAACACAGCCCAAGTCCGGGGATAACATATTGCTCATCAAATATTTTGTGAAGAAAGCATAAAAAATGGTCGATGCGTCGCTTAAAAAAAATTGTAAAAAATTCAGCCTGCCTTTGAAGATGTATTCTGTGAAATTTGGGCATTCTTCTTCATTATTACAATCTCACAATTGAAGAGAAAAAGACACTCGGAAGTCTATAGAGGAAGATTGAAGAAAGGGTGAAAATAGTAGATGCGCCACCTGAAAAAAAAAATTTAAAAATTCAGCCTTTCTTTGAGGGCTGAAATTTGTCGAATTTGGGCATTGTTTTCCTCATTACAATGTCACATTTGAACAGATATAGACACCCGGAAGTCTACAGTAGAATATTTAAGAAAGGTTGAAAAATTTAAGAAAGGTTGAAAAATGGTGGATGTGTCGCTTAAAAAAAAATTGTAAAAAATTCAGTCTGCCTTTGAAGATGTATTCATTGAAATTTGGGCATTTTTTCATCATTACAATCTCACAATTGAAGAGAAAAAGACCCTCGGAATTCTATAGAGGAAGATTGAAGAAAGGGCGAAAAATAGTAGATGCGCCACTTGAAAAAAAAAAATTGTAAAAATTCAGCCTGCCTTTGAAGGTGAATTCTGTGAAATTTGGGCATTTTTTTCATCATTACAATCTCACAATTGAAGAGAAAAATAAACTCGGAAGTCTATAGAGAAAGATGCGCCAATAAAAAAAAAAATGTAAAAATTCAGCCTTACTTTGAGGGTTGAAATTTGTCGAGTTTGGGCATTGTTTTCCTCATTACAATGTCACATTTGACATTTGAACAGATATAGATACCCGGAAGTCTATAGGAGAATATTTATAAGAAAAGGTGAAAAATGGTGGATGCGTCTTTAAAAAAAAAATTGTAAAAAATTCAGCCTGCCTTTGAGGGTCTGTTCAGTCAAATTTTGTATTCAAATGTGTTACTTCATTCCAATTTTCACGGAACAAATTGGCCTACCCGTAGACTTCTATTCCAGAGTTCCGTCAATTTCTCATTGTTTTTTGACTTTTAAAATGGTGTTTTTACTTGTCTGCGTAATGTTTGCAACTTCTCTGATGGATAATCCATCATCTAAATATGCAATAATACGTGCTCTTTCAATTAAATTAATTGCCGGCATTTCGAACTTACTTGATGCGACAAGCAGTGTCAATTTGACATTTTTTTAACTATGGTGATGTTTTTTTTAATCCGATGCACATACGACTAAACTAGCTGTACAACACATTAATAAACATACAATTACATTAGATTTAAGTAAATTTAATAATTTAAGATGCTATAATTATCCACATATTATGCATTGGACTCATTGAACCGTTGAATCCTTTGGAATTTGGCTGGATCAAAAATGGTTCCAAATTAACCCCAAAATTAATTAATGAAACACCTATACCGCATGCGATTAGACAAGCAATAGAATTATTTTGCAATGAGAAGAATGGTTCTTCGAGCAAATGTGCATGTAAACGTGAGGGTTATGTTTTGTTCTATAGTGTAAATATCAAATGAAGTGTATAAATAAGGATATAGTTAGAGACATAAGTGACGATGAAAAATTATTATTAATTTTAAAAACTATGTATTTGGTTAAAAATAAAAATTAATTTCAGTTTAATTCATTGCTCTCGGTGGTAGTATAGCGTATAGCATATAAGCGTTTGCGGTGGGAGAGGGGCGCGGGCAGGTGATCGAGAGGGTAGCCTAAGCAAGTTACATTTTCCCAGAAACACGATTGTAGCGAATTTATTATTGTAGATGGATACATTATTAGTTGAGGTGAATTATTACAGACAACAAAATTCTGCAGTTTTTGATGTGAAAATTTTTACTACAAAGACTACACTATACGAGTTATAGCAACTTGAATATAGAAAATTTATGAATAAATCATGCGCCGTCGCATTAAATAATAGAATTTGGTCGAAAAGCATAAGTTCACGCAATTTTCCAATTAGCCATTTTAAAGTAAATATTCTGGGCTTCATAATGAAACAAACCGCATATTTTTACCTTTTATTTAACCAAAGATATGAGCATTTATTTTATTGTAATAATTTTTAAATTAAAAATTTAAATATATCTAAGTCAAACTCCACAAACTTTAATGAGCGTAAAATTAAAATTAAAATTAAAATTTATACCCGATACCATTCCATCACTAGTAACTACCTTAACTACCTTATCAAAAGACCCCCACAATATCACAAAGAACATTTCAGATTCAAACATGATTAAAAGCTTAAAAAAAAATTAAAGAAAACAACATTTGTATTAGTGAAGCTGACAATTGTTTAGTAATACTTAACAAACAAGATTACTTAAACAAAGTAGAGAATTTCTTAAAATCTGGTGACTTTACAAAACTCAAAAAAGATCCTACATCAAAATTTGTTTCCAACCTTAAATCTACGCTCAAAGACCTTTCAGAAACTGTTAAATATTTTGACCCACAAGCTTTCACACTAATACCCATGAATCCTTGCATACCTAGACTATACGGTCTACCTAAAATACATAAAACTCAACCTTTGGCTTAATACAATTCTTAGACAACATTTAGATTTTAATAACAAATTTTCTTTCAATTTAATAATAATTTTTATTCACAAGACTCAGGCTTAGCAATGGGCTCTAATTTGTCACCTCTTTTAGCAGAAATATTTATGAATAACTTGGAAGATCAGTTTTTAACTTCTTCACCCTTTAAAGATCATTTTCTTTATTGGTACAGATATGTAGATGACATAATTGTTTTATTCAAAGGATCTGATTCTGAACTTGATGATAACGCACTCAGCAACTTAAATTCTTTAAACCAATCCATTAAATTCACCGTTGAAATTGAAATCAATTCCCAAATTCCCCTTTTAGACTTGTTAATCACTAGAAATAATATTACTTTTAAGTTTGACATTTATAGAAAACCTAGTATCACAGATTGCGTAATACCTTTTGACTCTTGTCAGCCTGTTTCCCATAAATTTGTAGCTTTTCATTCCTTTTTCCACCGATTATTTTCTATACCACTATCAGATTCATCTTTCCAAACAGAACTTAATAACATTAAACAAATTGCTTCAAATAATGGATATTCTTTAAAAACTATAAATAAATTATACTATAGATACTATAACAAATTCAAATACACACACTACTTGGTTAAAAATCCTTCAGAAACAATTTCCTTTTCAAATTCATTAACATACTTTGGCGTCTTCTCAGAGAAATGTTCTAAAATACTTACGAAAAACGGTTTTAAAGTTTCATTTAAAACAGATAACAACTTATCCAGACTTTTTATTAAAAATAAAGATCCATTAGATTACAAATCATCGTCAGGTGTATACAAATTAAACTGCTCTTCTTGTGAGTCATTCTACATAGGTCAGACAGGTCGCAAAATATCAGACCGTATAAAAGAACATTTCAGGCACATCTATAACAACACAGATCTTGATTCTCCACCATCAACACCTTTTTCTTTCGCCAATCATATATTAATAACGAAACATAGTTTTTCACCATCAAATTCCAAATTGATTCATAAATGCAATAAAGGCCGGAAATTAGATTTTCTTGAGACTTTGGAAATAAGGAAAGCCTTGAAACTGGAAAACAGATCTTGTTTAAATGAACAGAATAACTTCAATAATCCCATTATTAATTCACTATTTTAATTTTTCACCACTCAAACAAACTTACCAGATTCTCTTTGATCCATTTTTAATTTTTACATTTTATAAAATGTTGTTTTACGAAATCTTTTAAAAATCATGTAACCCTTTGAAAATGTCAAATTTAATTCAAAATTATGTCAACGTCATAATTTTTTATATTCTTTAAGGTAAGAACCCCTCTTGTAATTCATCAATTGTATCATCAATCTCTTGTTAAATTAGGGCTGAGATTTAAGAACATTCTTCTGGCTTGTAATAATTTTTGCCAATTTTCACGGTTTTCTTGGAATAACTTTTCTCATGACTAACCCAACTGTGGTCAATTTCCATTCTAAATGCAGAATTTCTTAACAAACAAATCTATATATGTCTTATTGAGTTATACCAAAGTAGTGGGTTACTCTTTAATATGAACGGTTTAGCTCTCTCCGCCGCCCTACTATAAGGTATTAATTATTTTTGTCTAGCCGTTTTTAAGTTTTTAAAACACCAACACAAGTTGAAGAAAGCGCTATCAGATTTTTAATAAATAACTATTATTTCCACGTGTATTTATTAATTAATCTTCCAATCTCCATTCTAAGGACACAATACTGATTACCTATTATGACATGATTATTTTGAGTTTATGACAATATCTTTGCCTAAGAGAGATGACAGAAGGTCCTTAGATGTTGGAATGAGAATGTCTGCCCTTGAGCGATTTTAATGCTTTTTGCTTTTGTCTTCCCTATAGTTTGAAGAGTGGTGATTCAACTGTAAACTTAGAGGTTTCTTTATTTTTATCTCATTAATCATGTAAAGCATGCCTGTTCCGTATTGACATTAACACACATTCTAATAATTAATATTAGACTCTGATCTCACCTCTGCTGTCCCTTTTGTCCCAACACGTCGAAGCGCTATAAAGTCAAAATTTAGAAAGAGTTATATATGTACCGCTAAATCACTTGTCCTTACAAAAAATCGTTACCGGTCAGGCATTAACCAGCATCATAAACGTGAGTTTATTGCAATTCTACTTCATTGTAACTTTTGCTGTTCTGATAACCATATTAATTAATGTTATATTACGTTACATGTAATAATTCCCTTCCGCAATTACACCTCCCGCTGAATGTCTGTTAGGCTTCGACAGATGGACTTTGTTCAAACACTGTTACAATGTTACAACTAAAAAATGGCAATACTTATTTTCCTCTTTTTGGACAGAACTGAATGTATGTTTTATACCGCTGCGAAGCTACACAACTGATATTATAAAATAAAGAATCAAACGCATCTTGTACCTGTTTCTATTAACACTGTATAGGTAGATAATAATAATATGTGTGATTGGGCAAATTTAAAGCTTGATTTTAAAATTACGATTATCTCTGCGAGAATAAATGCCTGACGGCTCAATCGCATTTGCGTAGCATTTTCTAATTTTTTGCACACTCGGGTGCAGTTACCTGTTAAAATTCACAAAATTTAATCAGATACTCGAGACAACTCAATCGGGCGGTATATTACTTTCGTTTTTGAAGTAATTAATCATAAAAGATGCCGGCTTCTTCTAACAGCGAATACACGGACATTGTATTAATTTACGGAGAAGAGAATAAAGCACAAAGTATTTATAATTTACATATTAAATGTTGTGCATTGTGTTAATGTTTTGCAACATGTTCAAAATCGCCAGTACCTGAAGATTAGCAAAGCAGTTGGGAGTATCGCATTGCATTATTTGGAAAATTTGGAAAGAGCAATATTTGTATCCCTATTACGTACAGAAACCAATTTTTGCAGTATGAGGATCCAGTCTCGAAGGAGCCAATTTTGTGAATGAGCCCTAGACAAAATGTTCTATCTCTTCTTTCATCAACTGACGAGGCGGGTTTTACCAGAGAAGGTATTTTCAACTTAAATAATACGCACGTATGGGCAGACAAAAATCCGACGGGTGGTTTACATTAAGTAATGTTTTGCTAAAGTTGTATGTTGTGCGGTATCATCATCAGTCGAGCCATTGACGGGGAACTAAATTAATGTCAAAACTTCCACTAAGTTTAACTGGATAACTACAATTTATTTGGAATTTATTGAGGAATATTGTTGACAATGATGAGTTCTATTACCGATTAAATTTATTGCACTTCTGAACCACGCTGTATCTTTTGGGGTAGATACAGTTGAGAAATTTGGTATGAACAATATGCAGACAATATTTATATAAATAAAGTGTTTAGACTTATATTTAATGTAAGTCTAGACACTTTAATCTACACCTTATTTTGAAACATAACATGTAGTACACATGTACAAAAATGCTAAAAAAAAAACAATAAATTGTACCAAATATTGACAAAGGCATAATTATTAGAACGGATAAAATTAAAATAGTACATTGTACAAGTGCTGAAAACGGATATTTCAAACGAGTCGTGACTGCTTGAAATATGCTTCAGCACGTGTTGTATAAGAAAAAAAAAGTACAGGCAAACTTTGTTGAATTATTTGAAAAAAACCCACTTAATAATTGCAATGTTAAAGTGTTCGGTACAAGTAATTCAAATTCTTCCATCTTCGCAGCCAATTCCACAATATTCAACGGTATGGAGCAGCTCCTCTGGTACATTCGTAATTACAACGACTAAAAAATAAACATTAAGCTTCTTTCTTCTACATTTATCACCATTATTACCAGTTTCAGTTCACAATCGCTACAAAAAGTTGTTCTTTGGCGTTAGCTGTCTTGCTACATTCCAAGAACTCAGTTTCATAAAGTTTTCGATACTTTTCGCACAGTGCCGTCTTCCTTTTTGCTGGACCCTTTTTTCCACTTCCATCACCAATCATGTCCTTAATCTTGTGTAATCTTACACGTTAAACCTAGGTTACACGAAGTGTGGTATACTGAGTCAAGATCCACGGACCGTCTGACATGATGGTAACACGGACCGTGGCTCCGCTGAAATATATCGGCACCCTGGTCTCGGAAAACAGCAAGGCTTGTGATTCCAGCTGCTTGAGGAATTGTTTATAGCACCAAAAGTCTTCAGCTGACAGATCGGTGATCTTAGAGTTCTTAGTGCTGTTTGGCTGACATGATATAGATCTTATAGATATTATATAGCGCTTTTGGTGTGTTTTTCCAGACACAGTTCTATTGCACAGACTTCCGCTTGCAAAATCTTGGTGTTACTTTCGAGGGACATAGATGTATGTATTAGATGTTTAGGGATGTGAGGGAATTGGCAATGTCGAGTAAAACTCCCCGATAACTTAACCATCACCCTTCAGGTTAAACTTCAGGTTGACAAAAACGAGTATTACAATGAGTTTTCTAGCCGTGGTTAAGTTTACTTCGACTGGTATTGATAGGCACAAAAATTACTAGAATTGTCACTATTATTTGGCGATTGGTAAAAGTGGTAGTTCGCTCACAGACTTTGAATAATTTCTTAGTTCATAAATATTAGGGTTGCTTATTAGCAACCTACCTGTTTGTTGGAAATTCCAAGATTTCCGAAGGTTATTTCATATTTGAACCTTGTCTGTTAACGTTGGGTGTCACATGTGTAATGATATTTTACCTGAATGTTATGTTTGAACTTTTTGTAGGACTTAAATTTAAAGAAGTTGTAGAATGTAAGAAAACAGATGCTGTCACCTGGAAGAAGAAAAATGCTGCGTGGGAACAAATTGCTATTGAATTCAATTCAATGAGCGGGACCACGTCTAGAAGAACAAAAAAATTTGAAAGACAAATATTTAAATTTAAAGAAAGCTAAAAAAAAATATCTTCAAATATTTCGAAAACATCCTCCATATTTGTTAAATAAGCGTTAATTGCAATAAAAACCATCAAAGAACAAGTACAACGGATGATCACGTTTCTATCGCGTTATCAAATTGCAAATACAGCTCACAGAACATACAGCTATTTGCGCATGCGTAACTTCCCACCAGGAGTTTTACCCGTGGAAATCCACCGGTAACATTTACTAGGACTTTACCCTCTAGTTTCGAGATAAACTGTGTTTGTACAACCGGTCTTTTGACGAATCTGGAAGTACACCTGCAACCTTCAGTTTAACTCGACATTGTACAACCGGCCCTTAGACCACACCGCGGGTCCATTGTGTCACCCCCTTGTGTCCCTCATTCCTGTCTCTCATTCAGCCATCTGACATCATCGAAAAAAGCTAGGATGGTTCCAGGCGAGGTACACTTCAACTTGGCCCAGCTGGCCCACGTCTCCCCCAGTATAGACTTTCTGAGCCGAATATTCCCTTAGAACATGTTCGAGTCTCGTCCTCCTGCACGTTGGGTCGTTTACCACTTCCACGTGGAGGTGTTTGTTTAGCCTGCAATGTACCGGTCCAGATGTCCACCAAACGACGTAGTCTGTTCCTTGAAAAATGCAGATAGAACTCTTTTAAAGCAAGGTTTTTTTCCGCTCGGATGGGCGGTTCTTTACCATCCGGTGTTCCCATCGTACCCAATGATTTCTGTGCCACCCTGTAGAATGACTGCGATATCAGTCTGGAAGATATTGGCACATTCCCATAGGGTTGCGCTAAGATTGCAGTTCAATTCGGGAATGTGAATTCCCGCTCCAGAGCCTGCTTTGGTTTTTGATCCCTCCGTGAAGATTGAAATGTCAACCTTCGGATGCTCTCCTGTATCCGTATGCACTGCATAGGATTTGTCGAAAGCATATTGAGGACAGATGCGGTCCGACCCCGCACCCAAGAGAGGTACTCTGCGGAGTCCCTCGCTCAGGATGCGAGCGTTCCCGCGTTTTCCCGGATTTCCAAACGTTACTTGTTGAGTGTGCATACAAGGTCGTCCACTACTATGTCCCATAGCAATGGGAAGAGACAGCCCTTCTCAACAACCCCTGAAGTGGTTGTGTCCGCATACACTGACCTGTACGGTTCTACACTCCAAGACCCGCTGAATCCAGTCAGATCAAAGGTGGCTTATTCAAATGCCTCCTGGATGTCGATGACTACACCTAAAGAGTATAGTTTATGCTATAAATCCGCATTCCAGCTTCCTGCGACAATTTTGACCCGTCCGTGTATCAGACGAGCGAGTGTTGCTTGAGCCGAGTGCTCTCTATCCTTCCTAAGCGGTAATGTGCCTTTTCATAAAAGAAGTCAAAGTCGTATTCAACTTACATAGCGTAAAATGTCCAGGACATACGTTCCCTTCTTATAAGTTCAGAGAATTTTGGACCACTTCTTACTTTAGATGGAGGTTGAGTGCATGGCTCCTGTAATTCCAAGCTAGCCTTTGAAGCTTTCTGCAATTTAGCTTGCGTATTTTTTTGTTTTTAGCCATTAGACAAATAAGACGTAGCTGACTATCGTTCTTTTCATCATTAGGTATGACGAGTGGATTATCTTAGGTTTCAGACCCCATGTCTTACAGAATAACCTGCGGTACGTCCAGAGCTAGATACAGCCCAAGATCTTGAATTTTTTCGAGGCGGGGCAAAAACTGAAAAATGCCGCTCCCGTCCGCCTATATTTTTACCTTTATCATCATCATCATTTCAGCCGTCAGAAGCCCACTGATGGACATAAGCCTCCCAGAAAGAACGCCACAAGGACCTATCTAGCGCTGCTCTTTCTGTGTTAAGCTTATTTATTTTATTTTTATTTTAGCACAGTGTGGGGTCTGAAATAAAACGTAAGATTAAAAATAAAAATCAATTATATTATTGTATTGCACACTGAAATTACAATTTTACTCTTCGAGCCTTTTGTTCTGCAAACAAATCTATGGCTTTGTCATAATTAATCTCATGTGGAATTCGATTTTCTATCGCTAAGATTGCGACACTCGACAAACGTTCCTGGCTCATAGAGGATCATGATTTTTAATAAATTTTAGTTTGCTAAAACTTCGCTCACAGCTTGCGGATGTAGTAGGAAGCGTAAAGTAAATTCACAGAGCAATACAAATATTAGGAAAGGCACCCCGCAAATCATGCGCATAGATCTGTTGCAAGAGCCGTTAGCCTTTTCTATCACCAAATAAAAGTGGAGCTTGCTCTTTAAAAATTCCAGGCAGAATCAACGGTGTTTAAATCTCGCTTGTATTTTCGAGCCAAATCTGCTTCATGATTTTGCAATTCTTCAATTGACATATTCAAGATTTCGTTGATAAATACAAAAATCAAATTCATGGTAGCACAATCAGCTCTCTTTTTAATTTCTGATATGATTCCATCAAATACCATCATTATTTCTTTAGAAAAGAGTTGAACAGATTGAAGTGTCACACATCTCATCAAATTGTTTTTTGCATTTCGGAATTCTTTTATTTGGTAGAATAGGCTCAACGCCAGCAACTTCTCTAGCCTCTTTTATCCAATATTCAATTGAAGTTTCTCTCATTTTTTGCAAAATTTTGAGCAAGCATCCATCCATTAACGCGACGGAACGCGCAAGGATTACATCTTCTTTTTGAATTTCGATATTTACTCGATTGATTATTTCGCGGAGAATATTTGCCCACATCTAAAATTCTTTATAGCAATTAAGAGATGACCTGCCTCGTACTTATAGTAGGGGAGCCCAAGCGGGGATTTTGGGCGTTACTCGAGCGCGTCAGAAAATCATATGGGGAGAAACCTTGCACCCTGTAATGTACCCCTACAAATATGAACCCTTAATATAGAGGGGTTCGTTGAGGGCAGCCCGTTATATTAGAAATAAAAAACGATCCTCAGAAAAACTCGAGCGCATCAGATTAAGACAAGGTAAGTTAAGTACAAGTAGAAAAGTGTATATGTATTTCAATAATCTGACAATATGAGCGTGACATAAGGAAATGGGCGAGTCACAAAGTTGTAAAAAAAAGCACCTCGAAATACTCGAGCGCGATTAATTTTTTTTTATTTTTAAAGAAATCCTGTTGGGATTACGAAAAACATATAATCTGACGATTTTCATAGGGCGATGTAGCTAAAACCATCAATAAAGGATGAACCGTACAGATGCCGATAACTGTATAATTCCCACTCCGCGCCAGTTCGAATCAGTTCACTCCCTTTCACATTGGCATCGGGGTCTTGTTTAATTTGGTATTGAAAAAATAATATCATCAAAAAGTTTAAGTAGAATTGTCCAACATGCTTGCTGCACTCTCATGAGGTCCATAAAACATTTGAAGTAATAATATCTTAGATTATGAAGTCGGGCGACGGTACCTCGTAAATCAATGAATAATATGCATATGAAACTACTGACATTCTTGACCAGATCCAGAGGTCTAAAAACTGGTCTCAAATATTTCTTGCACTTAGTTTCCTTACTTTGATAGATTTTCACTGAATTTGGGCTTACATGTAAATTAATAATTACAATAAATTTAATTTTTATACAACACGAGATGACGAGGAAGTTGAACAAGTAGAAATCAACTTCGAAGACGAATACTTGTTTTTAATTTTTTTATCTATTTTATATCAATAAATAATTAAATTTTCTATGTACATATTATTTTTATTACATCAGCATAAAACGTCGTCTCTTACACGTGACCGAAATGACATTGTGAGCTCGTGAGATGTGTATCACTCGTGCTATTGCACTCGTGATTCAAAGATCTCACTCGCTGACAATGAAGCATTTTTGTCACTTGTAATATAATCTACTATTTTTTTTTCAAATTGTCAGATTTACAATATCCCTCCATATAATTGTCAGATTATCATTTAGGACGACTAGGGCATCAAGTTGAACCGTCTGTATACAAATCTGACGCGCTCGAGTATTTCAAGGTCACATTTTTGTTTTACATTTTCAAAAATCGGTCATGACTTTTGGTCACGTCCAAATCGTCAGTCATTTGAATAGGACACTTTTTTGAGTTCACTTAACATTCCCTGAATATCTGACACGCTCGAATAACTTTTTTTTTTAATTTTTTTACCCCTTTTTACTGCTACTCCCCCCTAGTTAATCGTCCCGGTTATCAGAAAGACAAAGCGCGTGTACACTATGAATGAATTTTTTTTTTAACATTTTTGAAAATTTGTACACGCTTTTCCCCCCACTAAAATGGAAAACTTAACATAAACTTTTTTTCGTTTTAGAACCTAATCTTCACAATACAATGGGTTCCCATGACGCTTTAGTAACTGCAAATTTAGCATCCAGGGCTCTCCTACTATTATTCTTTCAAGGCTTCCACTACTTCTGGCAAATTATTTAACAGCGACATGTTTCGCCGAACATCTCGTCTGACTGCTTTTTCATAATATCCCACCGAGTAGTGAAGCCGACATGCTTCCTGGCATGATGAGGCAGAATGGACACCTACAAGATTTAAGTTGTGAGCTAAGCACGGTACGAACTCGTTCCTTTCTGTAATCCTGGCTTGTACTCCTTTATAGATGCCAGCCATATTGGACCCATTGTCATAAGATTGGCCACGACATTGCCGAACATCTAAACCATCAACTGTCAATTTTTCTATAATCTGTTGATAAATGTACTCTCCTCTCTTTCCAGCAACGTATATGAAATCATTGAAACTTTCTTTTATTTCGCACACATCACCAGTTTCCTTGACAAGGCTGAGGATATTGTGTGATGAGATCGCTAAGGGCTTCGTGGGACCCACGAAAAGAAAGACAGTTTTTTGATAGATACAACACAGCATCCATAACAATACGCAGGATCTGTCTCCATTGGTCAAAGTTGTCAAAGTTGCCTTAATGATGAGTTGTGTATTCGTCTGCCTAGCTTGAATTTGGCGCCCGGGGCATGAGCGCCAGTGTTGCCTAGATACTTTACATCTTGGAAGAATTGTAACTGTTTTTATTTAAAAGTGGGGGCTTCAAGGAAAGCTCCCATCGCTTTGTAATTGAGACAAAGACTCTCTTCCTTTGTGCACCACTTTTCAGTACTAGTGAGGTCTCTCTGCATTAGGCTCGATATTACTCCTCCATGCTTGCCCTTTATGAGTATAACTACGTCATCGGCATAGATTTGAGCGTGGAAGCCTACCTCGTTCAGTTCGGTTATTAGGTCATCGACAACGGTAGTAGGGATGATAGAACTCCGCCTTGCGGACACCGCTTTACAGCCGTTTCGTCCTTTATACTCGCACTTATGATTCGGCTTTTCAGCAGGGCTCTCTATTCCCTTTACTCTTGCAGCTCTTTGGATAGATTCATATAAGGTGTTATCATAGGCACCCTCTATGTCAATGAATATACCTACTGCTACATCTATAGCCACGTGCGTCCTTTCTATGCGTATCACCAAGCAGTGTAAAGTGCTGACTGTAGATTTTCCTGGTTGATAGGCAAATTGATATCTATGAAGCGGTTTTTCCTTTAAGACCCCTTGCCTTATCTAGTTATCAATAATTTTCTACATTGTTTTAAGAAGAAAGGAAATTAGGCTTATTGGTCGGTAGGATTTGACCTCTTCTGGAGGTCTTCTGCCTGCCTTTGATTTGAATACTACCAAGGCCTCTTTTCAACTCTCAGGTATGTGTCTGAAAATGAAACTAGTTTATCTTCAGGCAAGGAAGGCATCAGTGTTTCTGTAAGTAGGGTAGGGAAAAGCTCATAACTAGCTGGCGATTTAAACGATGATTCCTTTTATGGGTGACTCTTTCCCAATAGGCTTTTGCTGTGCTTGCTAGAGCGTGTAGGCTAGGGCTGTGATATTTTTTTCTGCAAGATGTAAAATTATCGTCATATACCGTTGATCGGAGAAAGGGCGTCTGTAACATTACTCTCATTGGTATATTCAGCCGTCAGTTCACTTTTTGAAGGCAAACTCTCGAGGGAAATCCTCGATCGCCTCGCAGCACGTCTTGCACATGCGTCTTCAAGACCTTCTCATTGCATTGCATTGCGCTGTTTGTCTGAGGTTTTAGGTCATGTGACCTCTTAACCTCTATCTTTTTCGCCGGCCAGCAATGATGTTACTGGCGGCAAAAGTGATAGGCCCTGCTTGCCAACTGTTGACGCCACTGGTAGGGTGACTTCCCCAGTCAGCGCCCAAGACTCGTTTGACAGTTTTGCTGTTTTCGGACTGACGTCTCGAATGAAGGCAATGGGTGCCGACATAACGAGAACGCCGGATTCTTCTTTTGGGACATGAAAGAACACATAAATGAGAGGTTTTATCTAATCCTGGTTCCTCTAAGAGAGGTTAGTACATGAAGGGTGTCGCGAATGGAAGGGTCAGTAAAGCTGTCACCCTTCTAGCAACGCCATTCTGGGCCGCTTTCTTCTCGATGGTCCACTCTCGTCGTCTGACCAGTGGATTTGGGTGTTCTTCGGCCTTTTTGATGGTCCGAACGGCGATCTCGTGGAGGAACTCCTTCAGCAGCGGGAGCCCGGCCTCTCGGTGGAGTTGTTCGTTTCTGACGAACCATGGAGCGTCTAAAGCTTGGCGGAGGAATTTGTTCTGGAGGACCTGCAACTTACACATGTTTGTCTTCGAGGGGGGTGTGCCCAAGCCGCCGAAGCATATGTTAGAGTCGGACTAACGATTGTGCTGTAAATTAACAATTTGTTCTTTACCGACATCTTATTGCGCCTGCAGACCAATAGACCTTCTCAATTCTTTGTTGTATTCTGATAGAGTCATCCCAGGTTACTATTTGTTTGGCTCTCTTGAATAATTTCCTTACTTCGGTTCTCAATCGACCGAGCTCCTTGTTCCACCAAGGATGTTACCCTTCGTTTCAAAACACAGCATTTCGCATAAGTTGAAATTACGATATCTCGAAGACGATTTGAGGCATACTTCAGTTCCTCTATTGTATCGATGGGATATATGGGTACCTCAGTCTCAGGTCTTAAATATTCTTTATAGAGTTCCCAGTCCGTCTTTTGAGGGACTCTACATATCTCGAGGCGTGGGAAGTTCGCCTCCACGTTGAACCAAATTTGCTGATGATCGGACATGGAAGCATCTTTCCCAACGTGCTAGTTTTTGATCGTTTCTGCTATGAATGGGGTAGCTAGGGTTGGATCCAAAACCTTCTTTATAAAGGTGGGTTTACTTCCCTTATTGAGGATGTCTATATTTTGACTAGCCAAATATTTAAAAAGAAACTAATCTCGTATGTTATCCGTGCTGCCCCACATGAGATGGTGAGCGTTGGCGTCGCAACTCGGAATGAAGTGTTAATTTCTTTCTTGTACCAGGTGATGAGGCTTTCTCTGAAGGAGGATTTTTTTAAATCTGCACCTCACGCTATAGCCATATTAGTTTTTTTTCAAAATCCCAAAACAGCTTTTTCGACCTCATATTTCGAAAACTAGTGTTCGATCGTAGATTCTTTAAGACATCCTTTTTGGGCAGTATTTTATGACGAATATTTCGTATAAAAACTCAATGACTAAAAATCATGGTAAGATCAAAGGATCATGAGATTTTTGCAACCTTTCACCTTGAATAACAATTTTATTTAATTCACACAATATTATTTATAATATCCAAAATAATTACCACTGGGATTATTAACCGACTTCAAAAAAGGAGGAGGTTCTCTATTCGACTATATATATGTTTTTTTTTTTTTATGTATGTTCGGGCATAACTTCTTTGTTTATGAACCGATTTCAATTATTCTTTTTGCGTTGGGTTTAGTATGGCTCCAAGGTGGTCCCATTTTAATTTCATTCATATTGAACCTAAGACTTCGGAGTTATAGCAGGAAACTCTTGAAAATCAGATGGAAATGTGGTGATTGGATACGTTTGTGCGAGCATAACTTCTTTGTTTATGAACCGATTTCAATTATTCTTTTTGCGTTGTATTCAGTATATCTTCAAGATGCTCCAATTTTAATTTAATTCATATTGGACGTAAGATTTCGAAGTTATAGAAGGAAATTACTCAAAATCAAATGGAAATGTGTTCGAATGAGGGTATACCTGCTCGAGATGAATGGTTTATGGCCGCAACCCAACCCGAGAGTGACAAGCCGAGAATAAATAGGATGTGATTTATTGTGTCTTACCGAAACCGACTTCAAATATAATTTCTTTGTTTATGAACCGATTTCAATTGAATCGTTTATTGTTAAAACAAGCCAAATAACATTTTGCAAACTTTTCAGGAAACGAAAAGACTATGGCAAATTCATCTATAATTCTGTTTTACTATGCCCTTGGCATATAAGCACTATTAGTCGCAAATTTTAGCATACATGATATGGTACTTGGATGCTTTCTGCACCAATCGATTTATGTCTATAATATACAGGTGTCCCATTTAAAACTCCACAGTCCAGATTTCTCCGAATTGATTACTATGATTGAAAAATCCTCGAACAGGTCGATTTTATTTGCCAGATTCTTTTCAAGTTTCGGCGCTTCGCCCTCTTCGCGAGGGGGCTGTTAGCCCCAAAATCTTAAATGGCATTTGAAAGGTATTGAAGGGATTGAAGGCCTCTCTACAACTAACCGCTTACTTTTCAATTTTTTGCTGTTTTGACCGTACAAACAATAATTTTCTATTTTCAACATAATCCACATTTTCTCATGCTGTATCCCATAGAAACCACAAAGACAATCGATTTTCGCGCTTGCGTGGATTTGAAGCGTCCTTACCAGGTCTACCCATAACTTAAAATTGTAAAATAATTAACTTAAAAAAAAAGAAACCGACTTCAAAAAACCCAAAGTAACATAAGTGAACTAAAAAGTAAAAAATAAAAATTTTCAAATTCAGAGTTATTTGTTGTTTAATGTAATTATTTCTTTTTCCGTTTAATGAAATTCAGAAATTATTGTTGATTATCTAATTATTAATTGTTTTATAATTTTGAAGTTGGTGCCATAAAAACATAAAAACAAATTATATACCTTCCTACAATAACAAATTAGTTACTACGAAAAAAATTATAAATACAGTTCATAGTAATTACATAATAAATATTTTTTTATTTATTTCATATGTAACAATAATTCATCTCTCAGTAAATCCAACCTAAATCATGCAAAATTATTACTACGAATATATAGCTTTTACCTAATGTATCAAATTAGTTCTGAAAAGTTTAATTCAGTAATCATGAATTGAGAAGTCTGAAATTATCAGGGAATTATAACTTTAAAATGTATAATTTTATGTTTTACTTGGCACCGACTTCAAAATTATAAAACAATTAATAATTAGATAATCAACAATGATTTCTGAATTTCATTAAACGGAAAAAGAAATAATTACATTAGGCGGAACAACAAATAACTCTGAATTTGAAAATTGTTATTTTTTACTTTTTAGTTCACTTATGTTACTTTGGGTTTTTTGAAGTCGGTTTCTTTTTTTTTTTAAGTTAATTGTTTTTTTTAATCTTTAAATACCTCAGTTATATAACTTGGTTTTACTTTTTCTTTTGGGCATCTTCAGTGAGTTAATGAAACAGATAATTTTATATATTTGAGCGTGGCACGGGCTGGAGCTAGTTAAGTATATATTTAATTTAACTATTTAAGTATATTTGGTACTTATTTCCGATCATACGATACGACGTAGTGTTTGTTAAAAAAGAAAATCCACGAAAAATATAGTACATATAGAATTGTAGCGTTTACGGGTTCACAATGTATTTACAATTTCTTTCAAGAGTAGTATATGTACAGAACGGCATGGATATTTATTTAAACAGTTCGCACGAATCACACGGATTGTGTCGCTCAGTAGTTTCACTTCACTTTCACAGGTTATAGACTGAATCCAGTCCGCAATTTCGCGTCGTACTTATAGGGATGCGATTTCAGAAATGTTTGCTGTAGAATTATACTCGGTCGTATGAGTTGGCGATGAAATCATCACGCCTCGCTTCTTCCAGAACGTCAGAATATGAATAGAAGCTATTATTTAAATTTTAAAAGCTAAAAGAAAGAACGGTATAAGTACTTTCATCATTGATGTTCATGTGTTTTTACATGTACTAATTTATGCTCAATATTTCTCACAGGTATCTAGGTGGCGTGGGTCCTAGATTTCACATGTAGAACCCTAGGAATATCATTCTGTTTTTTTTTTACAAATATCTATTAATTTTAAGAGGGTTCTCCAGTGGCAGGTACATTTCTGCCGGTCGAAGTAAATTTTTCCGCAATATCTTTTTTTTAATCTAAAAATTTCAAAAAATCGCTTTGTAGCTGCAAAGATCTACGAAAAATCTTCAAAAATAAAAAAGTTACATTCAATGCCGCACATTTTTGTACATTTTTGCGCGCCGTTGAATATAACTTTTTTATTTTTGAAGATTGCTTGTTGAAATTTTGTGGACGTGTTGATAAAATATAGATCTTTGCAGCTACAGAGCGACTTTTTTCAAAATTGTAAATTAAAAAAAGATATTGCGGGAAAATGTACTTCGACCGGCAGAAATCAACCTGCCACTGGAGAACCCTCTTAAATAGGAAATAAACTAAAAAAATGTTATATTTAATTTTCTTCCAGGTGTGAATTTATTGCAATCGAAAACTAAGTAGGTATTTGGGTTAGTTCACCAGGTGCGGCAAATTTTTGTTTATAAATATTTTTGTTTAAGCATCTATTTTGAAAAAACAATTAATTGTAATTTATCTTTCATGCAAAGAGTTAATGGAGAGAAATAAAGAGTGATCCACACGTTCTGTATTTGAAGCTGCGAAAACATGTACAAACTGTAAAATGGCATTGTTATAGAGAAACTAAACTGAAGTGACTGAACGGTCGTACGTGTTCTATGAACAACAAATAAAATGCGATTTGAAGGTTTTTCTATATTAATGATTTATGCGCATCTTTTTTGCTTCTATTAGTATTTATCTAATTATGTCGTGTCTTCATAACCAATTCATAAATCATCAGTAAACAAAATTTACATGGAGAATTTTGACAGTCCAAGATTGCTGGTTGTATTAATCATTGATGAAGACCCTGCAAAAACAGCGCTCTAACAGCCTCTGCAATGTACACATCCGTGCCCAAATTGGGTAATTTTCTGCTTAAACGCCCCTCGTAACAGGATGATCCTCTTTCGCCGGGTTTCAGCACTTACAGATGCAATCCGTGCATAAGCCCGTTCTTCAGTAACTAGATCCTCCGGTTGCAAGAGTCAAATGCAGAAATATCCGTGGGCTCCGGTCTGTATCAGAAGTGAGTGACTTTGCTATTCTCACATACGCGCGAGAGCCAATGAAAAGCCGCGTCTCACGGTCGAGTCACTCGCCAAGACGCTACGAACTCTTGGAGCACTCAGTCTAGTAGAAGACTTTCAAGTGAGTAGCAGTGCCCCAAAATTTACAGTGGAGTGATTAGGGGCCAAATAGCCCTGGCAACGTTCAGCCATGGCGACTGGTAAGTCGAAAAAAACTAACGTTCCTATCGCCGGCCAACTAAAACTGAGTGTATAGTGAAGATATCTAACAACTGCTGCAGTGGAAGAAATTACAAACTTTTCAAGTGTCTTGCGCCAGAAAAGCTCGTGGATTAGTGTTTTGTGGTCTTCGAAATGGATCTTGGGACTGTTATTAATTGTAGAATCAATGGACTTTTGCTAATGCTGTAGATTTGTTCGAGAGAACGGTTGAACGTAACCCACGTTCAAGAGAAATCATCGACCTAAATAAAGACCGGAGATACGACAAGTGTGGAATTAAACAAATGTACCTTTCGTTGGCTGGCGATCCTGATTCCTGACTCCTTAACCATATGTACTAACTGAAAATGTTTGCTGTCTGTGGGGATATCGACGGTGCATCAAGCGCGAAACCCATTACATGTAGCTATATTGTAATAGAATTCTTGGGATTGTTACAACACAGTTGATGAATAGTGACTAAAAATACAAGATAGTCCCGTTTCAAATTGATTAATTCCTTTGGGTGTTTATTCATTTTGGCGGAACTCGTTTGAAACTAGACAAAAAAATTATCGTTCGTGTAACGGTGATTTTACATTTCCAAAAAGTGCTATATGATTAAATATTCAGTATATCTTTGTAGTCAAAGTAACTGAATATTTAATCATGTAAGGAGATTCGACACGGTTGCAAGAGAGATATTGCAAAGCGTTTCTAGGTTCATTCGAGATCGACCAGCCTCTGACGTGAATACTTTCTCTGTGCGGGGGCGATTCCGAGTTCCTTTTGCGTGCATATGTTAGAGAATTTGGATCAAACTCATCGTTTTTTTGTCAGACAACTGCCGAATACAGTTTCATTGTGAGCAAAAACTACAACGACTTAAGTTGAGTCGTTATGTTGCTGCCGCATTTTTTTAATTTCCGCCTATAACTTTTTTGACTCGCACATTTCATTTTTATTGTACGCGATCTGGTTTATTTTAATCAAACTGTGAAAGGTTCAATCTTGTTTAAAATAACTCGGGGCAGTACCAGAACCGTGAAAGTCGTATCTACAAATATTGACAGTGTAAAAGACTTGAATAACTGGACTGAGGTTTTCCGAACCAAAAAGCTAAGACGTGGGCACTCTTCACGACCATTTTTACCTTTAGCATTAAGAAGCAAGGCCGCTTTAAATGTTAGCGACATTCACACTGTTATACAAAGCGCTAATTTCTAAAATTTAGTCGGCGCGCTTGTGATCTACATAGGTGACAAAAATAACGAGTATCGTAAAAGTGTTCAAAATTCTACATCTACCAGATTAATCTTGCCAACATGGTAATAATGTTACGATGGAATTCTTCGATAATGTTACATAAAAATTATGACGGATACTATAGAAGAGAAACTCGACATTTGAATAATAATTGACAATAAGTCGAATCCATTGTCCGTTTTGTTGTTCCTAAACGTAGCATCTACAATGATTGTCACGTGTCGATTTTTGACCATTTTTGTCAAAAATACTTTCCCTCATTATGCCGGTGGACTTTCTACTGGACAGAAATGCAGGATTCATTCTTGTCACTTGTGCAGACCACATAATCATAATAGTGAAGCTAGAAACGGTAATTATTGAAACAGTTGGGGTTACCCAACTTGAAATGTCTTTGGTTGGTTCTTTCTGGTCTGGTTGACCTCGCGCCGTTGCGAAATCTGACTCACTGCAAATTCTATAGGCCATGCAACCAGAGGAGCACGTACTGCTGAAACTGTTAGATAAATATTTTTAGGTGTTTGAATTTTGTTAGAAAATAAAATCGAAAAAGTCAACATTCCTTTGCGGTAGACTAGTTGAAGAAAAGTTTCTTCTTCTCAAATTCCACACTTCTATGACTATAATAAAACCAGAACATATTTTTAGTGATCCATCATGAAGAATTAGGACCGATATCTGAAAGATTTCGCATGTGACGAGTTTTGTATTTCGTAAGATAAATGTAATTGAATTCGTGGGGGCTCAGGTTTACACTAAAGACTTGGTACACAGATATGGTGTTGCTGCCTTTTATTCTAATTAATTTGCTATTTTTTTATTTAGATCTGATAACATGTGTATTGGTCCGAATACTGAAGAGGTAGCGTTAAGGTTGCGACTCACTAAATATTAAATTTAGAATTAATTGAAAAGTGAAATAGTTACCTGCATATTAAGTAACCAAGTAACTACTAGTTACTGTAATTGAGTAGGTTAATATATTACGAAGTTTCACACCGAAAGGTTATTGCATACTTTCAGACGGGCTTATTTAGTATAGATGATTAGTTATAATTTATATATAGTTATAGTTTCTATTCCATTTATTTGGCTTTACATAGAGGCCCAACAGTTAATACTTTATTATTATTTATTGTAAATAGAATTTCGTATTGGCTTTTGTATTTTTTTATATCGATATTTTACACTGTAATATTAATTTCAATATGGACCCTCAATAAGTGAATAATGGTAGAAAGAAATATAAAGTATAGAATAATTATAAAAACATTTTGGTAAATGCACAACTTTTTTCGAAAGGTTTTGTAAAAAAAATCACAAATTAAAAGAGATCTCCAACACGTTCAAAAAGAAGCTTCTGATACACTGCTTGCAAATATGTTGCAACAAGCCATTCATTCATATTTATTATTCATTGTCAGTGGACAATACAACCGTTTGCAATCTTATTTGTATGTTACTCCATGTATTTATTTCTTTGAAAGGGAGAGTCAACTTACTGAATTTAACACACATGTAAATGATAGCGTAGACGCGGATAAATCTGTCCGTGACTCATAAGATGAAAATTTTACCTGCCCTCAGATTTTGGCTTAAAACTGAGAAATCCAACGCAGCATCACATAAAAAGCTGAGCTTAATTACATTCCTGGAGAGTCTTCTAAGAACTTATCACACATCTGTATTAAATCTTTTAATATGCACAAAGTAAAATGTCAAGCATCTCAGCACTGACGCTTTGATTACAGTTATGAAGTGAAGAACTCATTTTGCTTTTTATTGTTCTTGTAATGGTTGCAAATGTGAGTGCGGTTGGCATGAAAAAAAATTGTTGCGCCTTTCTAACTGCAGTACAAAGGCTCTAAAATGCCCCGTTATGTTAACATAGTAGATAATGTGTGATCTCACGTAGTGAAAACATTAAGCGTGAATTATTCTAGGTTACAGCTTCTTCTGATTGCAAACGGTAAACCTTTTGTTATCATATCAGTCAATCCGGTGCAATAGTGTAAACATTTTTATGAAAAGCCGTTAGATTCACGACCGTGGCACAGTTCCCATGCACAATGAGGGGCGGAACCTGAGGGATCCAACACATGTTATTGGTATCTTAATGTTAACACAGCTTATCTTCAGCAGGTAGATCCGTTTTTTATGTAGACAGCAAAGCGAGGCGAGAGAATGCCTCACATGTTTAATTTTCTCGGATCATTAACCCCATACGGTGGGATATTATACCGGGCTATATTAATTAATCTTCTTGTAACCAACTATTATTTTATTAAAGCGGATTGGGGTATGTGATGTGGCAAAGGATTTGCTAATAAAGTAATTTGAAAGATCCTGCGCCTCTGTATTTTTCTATTTTCATTTAAGTGACATTATTTTTTTCTATATTCGTGGTCACATATTCCTTGCTCTATTGTAACGCATTCACCAGGGTAATCAAATACTCAAATATTTGATTAAAGGGGCGGGCTACTGTAGAAGTACAAAGATTTTGTTAAAAAAAAATTTGCAAATATCACAGGTAGCTTGAGAATGAGTTGAAAACATAAAAGTCAGAGCGAGTTTTTATTACCGTCATTTATTCAAATCAAGATCTGATTTAATGGTCTAACTTTCTCAGTAAAAATTGTTTTGCTTCTTTAAAATTAAAATAGCAGTAGCTAGGTAATGACAAAAAATTCCTCATGAGATCCTGTTTTTGTTTTATTTCATCATCATTTTTATTATGAGTGAACAGGTGTGTATTAAAATTCATTTTCCAAGGGACTTATTTTTGATATTTACAAATGACCTCTGAATGCATGGAAAGAAGAATCCTGGACCAAGAAAATAAATACGTTTTAGTACAATCTTATTCTTTCCAATAGTACAATGAAATAGATGAAATAATAAATAATAGTATATTATAGACTATTATTCGCAACTTGCTGCTCAGCTGAGAAAAGGCTTCTCTACCGTGGTTTATATATAATTTTTTCACTACTAACTAGCAGCTTAAATCCTATAAATCATACTTTTCTGCATATTTATAATTACATAAACAATTTCACGAAAGTAGAAACTGGAAATTCCTGACCCAAAACGTGATCAACATTATTAGTATTACACTAACTAATAAAAAAAATCACAGCATTATGAGTACAAATTTACCTATGGTGAATCAACAGTTGACACAATACACACAAAGTTCTTTTGAAATTGAAATAAATTTTTACCCATTACTATGTCTCGCACGTGCTTAAATACGATGTCCGCTTCTATCTCTATCTTTATCACGTATAATTAGTATTTGCGATCCGAAATATGTAAAAGGGGACACTGTACGTTCCAAACTGGGTAGAGCGTCATAAATCCTATTTTATACTAAAATTTAATATATTTATAACAATTGTCGGCAAGTCGCTACCGCGTGCAAAGATTTATTCACATAATCTTTTAATGATGATGACTACTGTAAGATAAACAATATAAACAACACTCACAATTGGTAATTTAAATAAACAGTTGATTGCATCACTTCTTAAGTAAATACGAGAGATTTGTATGCAAAGTAAAAAATATAATTTTTATGCACTATCTAGTATATATTCCATTACAAAATTATTATTAGACAACTAATTTATACGAGAACTGAAAAATAATAGTAAAATGATGTCACACGTAGTGAATGCATGTAAATAGTCGATTATTACAGCATAATTATATATTACAACTAACGTTTCCAACGAAAATTAATTCTAGTCTTAAAGTGATGATTAAGAGTAATTCGATAATGGCCGGAGTTCAGCGCGTGTATTAGAAATAATTGTTTTATTTTTGGAAGTAGAAATGAGCTCATGTCAATCATAAGTAATTTTGCTTTTTAATATTTATGTTTGCTGAGTGTACAATTTATATTTTCAAAAATTCTATGTAACTGCAAAATAGTGGTCTGTGACAATAAGATCTGATTTAAGTTTGACAGTTATAACGTGCGATTCTTTAAATTTCTATTCTGAGTAGGCGGTGGGAAAAAAAGTCATGTCTTTGATTATAGCTCATTTTTTAAATGTCATGTTATGGTTATGGTTAGGACGTTTCAAACTGACAAGAATAACTGAAGAATATTGTTTTTAGTTTATATAATATGAGATGGGTTACTCTCTGTGACCTATAAAGTGCTCAAATAACGGAATCGTGGTGACATCAAGCTGCTCAAGCTGCCAGAATAAATCACTTGCTGCATCATTGTGGGCGTAAGTTACACCACCTACACTAGTTCTCAGTACATGAAATAGAACTAACAGTATAGTAATTTAATTTAAGTTGTTCGGTTTCATAATTATCTCAACGGATTACTTCCTCAAACCGTGACAAAATTTGACGATTAGCGATAAAGTTGGCTGCTTTTACGTAAAGTTGACCAAAGTTTAATTAATCTTCGGATTTTACAAGTATGACTAAACTATCGAAAGTTAGCAGTGATGAAACGTTAAAAATAACTAATTATTTACTTAACTAATTACCACAACTACAGCATTCTCATCCTTTCTCACCTCTTGTTCTGTGGTTAATTATTGTTATTATCAAGCAGCATTTGAATATTGAAATAGTATATTATAATACGAGTTTTATAAAAAGTATTTTGTCGCACGCAAGGGTTTAGCGACGAGCGTAGCGAGGAGTGCTCTAAATGAAATTTCACAATCTAGGGAATTTTGCGACATTTGCGAGGTGCCCTCCACACACAAGTCATTATACAGGGTCCACTCGTCATATTATATCCTTTTGACATCTATCGAAAACGTGGTAGTGAAAGCGCCAGTTCCAGCTTGCCACCCCTAGGCAGGATGCTCCAATAAAGTCGAAGCCACCCTCAAACAAGTGCCAAAAATAGTAATGCCAATTCACATTGACAGCTGTTACCAGTCACTTGGTCTTGACAGCGAAGTATATTGCAAAGATAGCTTATAGCACCAGAAAGTTTGACAATAATGTAGCGATGTAAATCGAAAACTTTCATTTCTTGGCCCAGTTCTTAACAGTTGTGTTTTCTGGACGGCAATTATGAACCGTGCGCTGTTAATTAATGGGATTATTTTCTTGAAAATGTGTCTCCACAACATCTACAGTTTTTCTAATGTCGAATCTGTAACTATAAAGCATTCTACCAGACAGTGACATTTGCAAGTTGGGTGAAAGTGTCCGCAACCGCTCCAAAAAAGGACTGCCAAAATTTCTCTTTGATATTCCTAAGAATCCAGTTTCCCTCATCGTTCCATGTGCTATTTTTCAGCTGACCATCTCTTCTCACACATTCTTGCATCATTGTTTGTACCTAGATTATTACTTCAGTATTGAATCACTTGAGAACCGTACCGCCGACATGGTCGTAAAGTAGGACATGAAGGCGAGATAGTAATCACATTACCGCTTGTGCCACTTCACCAAATCTGATGCAGCTAGAAAAATTTCTAAAAATTTGAATCAATCAACACATCCTTTTTTAAATATTTTCATCATTCTGCACAAACAACTTGCGCGTTCTAACCTTTCTTCAAATATTGTGCAAATACCGACGGCGCTGTTTTTATTTGTTTTGGAGCTTGCGGAGTCGCGACTTGACGTTAATTGTTACTTATGAGCAAAAAGGCAACACAGCGGGTGGTGCAATTATGACCGAACCCCTACGGGGAGAACGGCGATGGTATTAAAGGGTGTGAACATCAAACATTTTTGAGAAGATGCAGATTTTAATAGGCCGTTAAATACTAGGAAAGTTGATGCGGTTGACATTAAGAAAATCCGGTTCACGAAGAGAAGTTCTCAAAGATCAAGTCATGGTCGTTGTAAAATAAACAAAATTTTAGTTTAATCAGTACCTCGTATATGATCGATTATGGTTCGAGAAGTGAAAGTTGACCATATGGTACACTGACAATAGACGCACTAGAAGAGTTTCGTTTTTAAACTACCGTTTTTGTTGTTAGTTACGTTAGTGCTGATATTTGAAAGGTCAAAGCTTGCATCTTTTTATGTCGTTGCATATAATTATACAGTTGTACAGAGAGAACTAAATTAATTAAAGGTGGCCATGTACGAAAAGCCGCTTGTCGTAGTTTAATGATGGAATTATTTATAAAATGTCAAAATTAATATTGTCTAGATGGCAATTTAGTTTTCGATCTCTTTGTAGAACTGTTATCAAATCATCCCTATAGAGAGATAATAAAATGTCATCTGGACAATATAGAATTTGACATTTCATAAATAATTTTAAGTTTTCGAAATCTCTATAACGTTGATTCGATAACTTTTATTACCTAATCTAATTATAAAACAAATCCAGTTTAAATCTGTATCTATTACCAGAGAGTAATTTAATGATAATAGGGCAATTAAATAAAGACAATTTATTTTATTTAAGCAATCCAGGAGCTTCATGCATTTTTCACAAACCACTCCATTAAACAAAGATTAACATTGACAATTGGTCTGTACCGAGTTACAGGAAAACTTTACTTAGTTTTAGCCTTTTTCTCATTTAATTAGTGTAACTTGCAAGTTCCGGACAATTTCATTTAATTACGACAAGGGTCGTTTAACTTTTACGGTTACTCGCCATAAACGAACATTGACTTTCGTTATGTCAACATGGCAAAAGCGAAATTGTCAGAGAGGAAGTCATCGAAACGTGTCTTTGATTACTTTAATTTTTCAATATTTGTCGTTTATTAACACTACTATGTGAATTAGAAAAACTACAATGGGTGTTTTAATTAAAAATTAAATAAGAAGAATCACAAATTACAGCTTTTTATTCACTAAATTATACAATGGGTTACACCTACTATTCACGGGCAACGTCAGCACAAAAAAATCAGAAGAGGCGTTAAAAATCGTGCTTTGACAATTATGAGCTTTTCTGCGAACAATAACAGATTACGACAATGAAAATTGAGTTTACAGCGTGAAATAATTACGATTTAATGACCGCAAAGCGTTTAAAAAATATTTTAAAGAACCGCAAAATAAGCCAAGACTGTAATTGACAAATGTCTTGGAGCTTGAAAATTGATATTCGCTTATTAAGCTGCGTATCCACTTGTTGCGTAGCAGTTGATACCGATGCCTCGTATCGAAATGTGACACCATGATACGCAACGAGCTCAATCGGCAAATTGGCGGTTTGAATTACATTGGGATTGGATTTATTGTTTATACGTTGCATCTGCATTTTCAGTTGAGTTCCAGTTTTGTGACAGGTAGTGCACACAAACAAGATATAATAACCTTCATCGATTTCTTGCATTATATATACCCCTGCTTGTATACAACTTTTACATTCACCAACGCGGAGTTTTTCGTTTTTTTTTTCTGTTTCAACAGAGAATAATGAATAAAAATTTACACAGCTGCTGCTATTTGCTGGGGTGTAATCATTGTGCAATGTAGGTACATACTGAAAAATGAAATCTTTCCAGGTTGATTCGTATCCGTATATACGTATACATAGAATGAAACGATGTAGTGTTATGGAACGCAAGTGCATACGCAGCTTTAGATTCGTACAGTCGAAATGGAACGTCTTCAAGACCTCCCACGACTCAATAGTCAGTATTTCTTAATTGTTGCACCGCTATTCTGGCTAGTTCTTTTATATCTACCAACGTATTCACACCAAGGTCGGTATATTAATTGACAATGGCCCGAACCAGGTCGAAGATTAAATTGTAATTTACGTTGCATATATAATTAACAAAAACTTGTTTTTCACAAAATACGTATCCACCACACGTATTTCCAAACTAATATACAAATGAATAAAGCTGAAAGTAAATCCCACACTATTACCAAAAAAGGAAAACTAAAAATGCTAATTTTTATGTTTCAAAATATTAAGGCCACCCGAAAACGAACATCTAACACAAAGAAAAGTGAGAGCTTGTAACATAAAAACAAAAAAGGAAATAATAATTTACATTAGGCACAATATTGAATGTCACAAATGTCCAAATGTGTGGAAATAATAAACTACACGCAAAAAATTGTTTATACAATAATAATATATCTAATGATTTTGAAAGGTGAAACATAGTATCCCAGATGAGTACCGATTTTTTTTCAACATCTGCTCCATCATCCGACATTAAATTACTTCAGCCCTTTAAGTTTGGTGAAATTTTTGATGATCCCCATGTGTAAAATCAACAACTTTTACTCCTTACTCGTTATCAGAAAAGAATTAAGTATGCAACCTCTCTTCAGCAAAGAAACGTCCTTAATTAACAGTCCTACTTCCATCCCAAATTACCGTAATAGAATCATGTAGCAAAACTAGTTAACACGATAGCTGCCATATTAAAATGCACGCAAACTTTCTACATATTGTTGAAAATTGGAATAATTTTTGCACTGAACACATTCTTCTAATCTAATGGATGTCCCGTATTAGGGTAAGTTCATTTGATTCTCTACAATGGGATTGCCGGGATTACCCACGATCCGTTCGAAACGTGCATCATATTATTAGCCTAATAAATGCAAAAATGGATAAAATATAACTGCTCACGACTCTCAACAAATCCAATTTATTACCTTATTATGGAATACTTTGTGTTAGAGCGCCCGTAATTACGATTGTATTAAACTCAAAATTGAAAGCGGCCAACACATTACGTAATTACGTAAGCTGTAGAAGTAGTCATATATTGGAATATTTGTACCTATGGAATATTTTGTGGAAGGCCCTTCCATTATATTGCAACTAAATTTGTAAAGAGGAGTGCACGAATGAGCTTTATTAAAAAAGCTATTGAGTCCTACCACAATACAACGAGCAAGGATATTTTATATATTTTACAGCTTGGATAGAAGTGCTCGGATAAAAACAGAGAAGAAGTTTACCGTTAATAGCTGGACTTGATAGCAATTAGACATGTCATTAGAATATGCAAAATTTTTGATCCTGCGAATGACGGCATAATCTAAACATTATACCTACCTTAGCGGTTAAAATATTAAAACATAGCTAATGGCACTATTTTTGAACAGTGTAAACAAAATCAAATGACTTGTTTTTCTGTGAAGCTGGACTACGTCAAGATCATTAGCTGAATACATTTATAGCCTCCACATAGCCTCAAGATATAAGCTCTGAGAAAATTGAAAAACGTTAAATAAAAAATAAAAATATTCAAGACAAAATGTCAGATCTTGGAGTAGTACTACTGGTTTTTTCAATTAGGATTTCCCGGACAATTTCATCCACTTTTCAAGTTTTACCACACCTATTCTATATAATCTATCAGTTGGGTTGATTAACTTAAAGCTTAAGACAAAACAACAAGGCCCAACTTTCTTCAGCTGCAATATCAGAAGAATGTTTTAAAATTGTATTTCCATTTTTTTATTTACATTTAACTTTATTTAATTAAATAATAAATATATGGAATCTTCTAAAATGAAAGTTGACTTGACCTTATAATTAGCATCTTGTGAATATTTAGTTGTAATGATATGTAAAAGTAGGTATAGGTACGTGTGAACTTTACTTACATGAGCAAAGTAAGGTTTTATGTTGGCCGTATTTTTACCAAATATTAAATAAGAATTTGAATATAAGTAGTTTTTATTTGAATTATTATTATTAACTGACATTGAGCAATCTTAATGAACTTACAAGTAAAAAAACTATACAGCAGTGTTTTCTAGAAAGCGCAAATTTAAATTCCAGAAAAAAGCAAAATATATTTTATAGTTCGACACCGTCAGAATTTTCAAATTTTCGCTTGTGTGACACTCTTCTGTCATGTAAAAATAAAATGTCAGATAAACGTCACACTATTTTTATGAATTTTAAGCAAAACCCTAGTGCCGGAAAGCACCCAATTTACACAGGAACTCGTATAATAATATACTATTCTTTTATATTAACTAACTACATAAGAGCAAAATAACAATTCGGTTGTTTCACCGAAAGACGTTTACCACAAACCAAAAATACATAATGACCACAGTCGCAAAAGCAAACAATGAAAGTTCGAATCAAAGTGAAATCCTCAATGACCCAGGAAATGTGTATACTGCTTCCGACAACAAAGGAAGAAACTTGAACTAAATAAAACCTGTGTCACTCACGTTATCAAGCGTTAATATTGTAAATGCATAAAATTAAAAATCGAATGAACTTCACTAAAACTTAAACTTGCAAGTTAAAACATCGGCATTTTAATATACAGGCACATAACATAAATCAGCTTTCAAGCAAAAAAAAACGCATCCAAATCGGTCCATTCGTTTATGAGCTACGATGCCACAGACAGACACGTCAAATTTATAACACCCCTCTTTTTTGCGTCAATGTATAGCTCTCTTCAAAATGTTTACTTCCAGAAATTTATATTCTCGTTTTTCTCATTATTAACCGATGTGCACTGAAATGAAACGCCGGTGAAAGGTCAAGAAAATGGGCACGTGCAGATTTGCATAACTGCTGTACAAGTTATTTTTTCTCGTTCCATTTCTCTAGTATTTTCACGGGTTAATTAAATTTATCCAGCACCGTTCCCCCAACAGCACTCTTAATAAAATTTCTAACATAACCGTAAATTTTTTTTATTGTTTTACTAATGCATTGTTTCCATTATTGCAGCAAAAATGAAGATAATACTTCCGCTAGTCGTTTGGATGTGGCTGCACACGACGGTGAGTATTTCGTTACTAATCCTTAACCCTTACAACCTTAACAGTCGTAAACCCGCGCAAATTATTATCAATTTCAGTAGAATTTTGCGTAATGTAGACTGTAAACAGATACATGAAAAAATTTAAATACCTGAAAAGTAATCATGATGATGCCGCGGCGGCGCAGATTTAAACATAAACCCCATGTTCTTGCTTCATAACTGCAATAGAAATAGTTATTAAATGTCCTTTGGTAAATTAAATTTTCTTGGCTACGCAGAGCAGTAAATGAAAATGACTATCTGTTAAGTTTAATGGCCATAATTGTGAAATTACAGCTAGTCGCCGGCTACCATCGGAGAGACGAAATATTTCTTTTTATGATTTTGTAAGGGAATTAAAGTGTCAAACACCTACTTAAGTATGAGATAACTCATTAACGTCTTCAGTGTGGGCATGTAGATTTTCTGAAAATGAAAGTTCAATGTTTTTTTAATGATGAATCTCTTGTGTAGGCGTTACCTCCAAAATAGTAAAAATAATAACTTCTTCCAACACATATACCGATGGGGTCTGATCCCTCGTAAATTAAATCGTCAATACTATTTTTAGGTGAGGCAGAATAAATTAATGGTGCTTTCTTTGTATGTAAATATAATTTTGATTACTGTATTTCAAACTCGATATTCTTGCAATAATGGGTGGAGTACCTCTCCATTGTTAGCAGCATTCATGATCTGGATAGCTGCAGATAAATGATGTCATGGCTGAAAATTCTGCAGTGCTTTAGCGGCTACCACCTGCAGGAGTGCAGTTGGTATTACAGGTTATGGTGGCGTTTCCGTTATCACTCATATCCGCCGTCTTCAGAGGAAGATCACGTACTTCCGGTTAGTTTACTATTGTGTCTCAAAGTCATTGACGTTAGAGGCATATTTATATAAGTGGTGACAAACTTCTTTGGTCGAACTTTGTTTTTCTTCAAACAAACGATGCCTTGACATTTGCTTTAAAGGAGTCATGTTTTTCTTCAAATTTATAAAGCACTGTCAACAATGCCTACTCAGGTGGGTAGATGATGTGATTGGTTTAAATATTTTATGTTTTATATAAGAAATATGAGTCAGAAACTATAAATGTTTGTATATTCCGATTTGGAAATTATACTTTTTTATTTCATACTGTGTCATATTTGTTAGTTTTACGTCAGAGTTTTGAGCCCGGAAAATGGGACTTTACAGTACAAGTCCTGTAAAAAATACAACCAACAAATCAAACTGTTGTCATAGATACTCAATTCATGGCTATTTAAAATCTGAATTCCAATTTAATTCTTTAAAATGAAAACAATGATTTAGTATCTGTAGCATGAAATAAAACGCATTACGACATACGTCAGGAAACTTTTATAGTAACTTGTCTCAAAATGAGAGACTCGGCTCCTTCGTCGCCTCGTCTGTAAACATTTCGATTCGTTACTGTCAAAATGAGTTTTCCGGACTTACAACGTAAATTACTATTATTTGCACATAAAAATGTATTTCCGTTTACCGCACGTTTGCGGTAACCACTGCAACAAGAAACATCACTTTTATAGTAACAATAATTTTTAATTTTGATTTATAACAATTTTTGAAAATTGCTCTCTTCCTTCATGTGTTGTTAGTAATTACGTGACGTCAAGGTCATCTTCTGACCTAAAATTTACCGCATTGTCAGACAACGTACAAGTTAACTACATAAAATAAGACAGAGAACAATGACACCTACACTACGTAAACGCTCTAGATCAATCATATGCAGTTTTTTAACTTACCGACCTGGAGAAAAGGTTAAACCGGGGATCGACTTCAAGGTTTCTTGTGCCATAACGGACCGATAAATGGGCATCATTATTTTTTTAAGAAAATGCAAAATCATTATGGTTGTTAGGTACCGTTTAATGTTGTGACTGAAACATAAGGTATAATAACTATGTAATTGAAATAGGATTCAATTGTTGATATTAAAGCGGTCTTAGTGTTTTCATAACGAATTTTCAGTGGTGCTTGATTGAAAAAAAAACAATTGTGTAGTTTTAATTATGATATTATACATATTATCATACATACAATAATTATATATTATATTATGTTATTTAACGAATGCCTGCAAATATGAAACGATCACCTCGTATCTTGAATTTACTAGAAATAATGATATTATTAATAATAATAAAATTAAATGAATTTTTATTCCAATAAATGTTGCGCTTCCCGGTCACATGTCGATAGAGACTTGGAGACTTCAATAAGAAGTCAAGCGACAAACCCAAAATTCTCAAGTGTTAAATTTGACTTATATAATAACACTAGCAAATACAACTATAGAACACCAATACTCGTTACTTAATGATATAAGTAACAATATTTAACGACCACCTATGAAAATTCCTTTGCTTCTCTATGAAATTTTCTATTAACTCTTGGTGTTGGTTAAAATGTGAAGATCTCTTCATTATGTAACCACAAAACTAATTAATAGAATTGTCATCTGTGCAGTGCTAACATCTATTTTTACAAATGTCGTGAAGAGGCTGACGTCATCTTTATAAGCGACCAAAATCCTGTTATAAAAATTAATTCGGATATTGAAGATGACTAATAAGCGGCCATCACGGAGGTCATTAATATTCCAGCGTGTATTCTAGAGTAGAGAGTGAATCGTGTTGATAAGATAATAACCGCAGCAGTTAAGGCGTAATAATAAAATCGTTACGTAATGGTTTCAGCACAAAAAGTTCACTTTCCTCAGTCATGATTTCTGCAATCACCTTCGAAAAATTTATCAATTATAAATCGAGCGGTTTAAATGACCGCCAGCCTTGCAGATCGAAAGATATATAAAACCATTGTATTTTTGTGTAGGTAATGGTTGCGAGCCGGTTTAATTTATTTTTTTTCTTGCAACTGTTGAGCTCCGCGTAGTGGGCTAATATTTATAATTCTATGACTAACGGTCTTAGTGTGTGCTGAAGTCAATGTTCGTATAATGTCTGTTGGAGCTTCTATCAAATTTTCATTGAACATTTTACAGGTCTTGCTCCGTTATCTGTAGATCTTCATCCATTCGGTGGCACTTTTCTTTTTAATGAAACCGTTAGCGTCGTGAGAGCCACATGTTTAATTATTTTTTAACGGTACAATCACGTAAATAAACGAATTACAATTTTGGCACTAGCTCGCTGATGCCAGTATGTTAATTTCTCGGTAAATACTTATATTACGTGTCATAAATCCGAAGTAACATCGTAAACACACACCAGCCTTTGAAGTTGCATTTTGTGTGCTAAATCGTGATTATCAGGTGGAAAATTCTCATACCATCAGATATATTGTGGTTAATTGATGGACTGGGAGATTTATTCGGCATAAGAAATGCAGAAAGTTACAAGCATACGCATTATTTAGACACAGAGGTGCAATTACAAAGCTGAAATCTTATCTCTAGATGAAGCATAAATTAAACTATGAAAAGATAATTATTGCTTTGATACAAGTGCGTAAAACTTTAAAAGTGACATTTCAATAGTATTAATGTCCCAATTGGAATATCTGTAGCGATTTTATCATTCATTTAGCCGGGACTCGGCTACCGGAAAATACTGCTCTTTGTTGTTGATGCTAATTTCCAACGGTAACAACAAGTGACTGACGAAAAACGCGGTGAATTAAACTGTCATTAAACGCATCGCGCAGGCATGGAATTTTTTATTTCAACTAGTAACAATGACAGAAGGAGTCATTTTAAAAATGTATACTAGTTATTTATCTTTTAAACTTTTCTGAAAGTTATTTGAAACCTTTTACTATTTCAATTAACTTTAACCAATGTTGTGAGACGAGTATGTGGTTTAATGGAATAATTATTTGTTTACCAAGGACGCGTACCAGCATTTCGCTAACTAGTCGAGACGATTGCCTTTTACGAGATTGCGGCTCACAACGGTTCAATAAAATGCAGTTTAAAATTAGATAAGGTTGGTTGCATTAACCCCCTTCTGTTGAGCTGTTGATGATACACAAACTGAACTGTTTAACAATTAATTTATAAACTTGATATTAATTGGTTCTATTTATGTTACATAATTGCTTCAAAGAATTTTGTATATAAGTAATATGAACAAAAATAGTCATCCTTGATATTCAGAATTTACGATGACAGTTTATTGCATCTGTTATATAACATTAAAGTAGTTTTTACCAATTGTTTTGAGCGTTTGGAGATTTCATCTCCTACTTGATGTAATTGAGTAATTTAGTAAGTTGTAAGCATATTTCTTAATGATATATACATATTGTGGACATTTTCAATGTTGCGTTAATGTTAACAACAATTTTTTATTATTCCCTGCGTAATTGCATTTTTTTCGGCGATCAAATGTTGCGTTCAAGGAGAGAATCGAACATCAAATGGCGACAATTGTAATTGACTGCATTTATGTGAGCATTAATAAATACCATTGTAAAGCACCTCTATGTCATTTAGATTTCTTTCAGACAGGGACATTACAGGCCTCTTCCTGCAACTATTTCAAAGTTGCTAGTTGTAAAGTCGCCTCCCATAAGAAATAAATTTCTCAGCATCCGAGTCAAAAAGGATTGTGATCGGTCGACAACTGAAATTCCCTCGCCTAATACTACTTTATGGCTTTAGACGCCCCGTGTGAACGGTTCCATAAACAGCAATGTAAAAAACTAATCTGAGTTACCGGTCTGAAAGGAGCTTCTTTCTTTTTAGTGAAGTTTTTTTTTAGATTTTATTATTTTGTTCTTACAAATAAATATTGTGCCAAGACTTCCAAGCGAAATTGAGCTAAGAAGTTATTCAAGGTCAAAGGTGTCAGAAATAAGTCTAATAACGTTCAACAAAATTTTTTTCTTGAGTCAAGTTTAATTCCACGAGCGGTTGGTCCAGAGGAACAAATCATTTGAGTGAATAATTGCCATTGCAGATGAGTAAAATATTATAATTTTTCTACTATTTTTTTAAGTTTAAATTAAGTAGACTGAATCTAGCTTTATTGATAAAAAAAAGGTGCTTTTTTTGATTAATTAAAAAAAATGTTTAGAGCTAATAGTAGTAGTATGTATATTTATTACCTTTACAGGTTTATAAAGTATCCGATACAATTCCCGTAACTCAAATAAAATAAAATATATAATACATAGAACTAAATAAATCAGTAATTCAACACAATAAGTAGCAGCTTTTATCCCTTCCCACTTATTGTCCCTCTTCTCCACTCAACCTTCCTCATCCATTCGATCCATCTTCCGCCCTTATTCAAGATTTCTTCTCTACTCTCATCTCACCCTCTCAATTCTACGCATTCCTTCAACAAATGCTTTATCGTCTCTTTTTGTTTCCACACATCCTGCATACTCTATTATTATCCTCACTCCAATATTTATTCTCACCCTCCTCATTTCCACATCTAAATCTTGCTATTATCACTCTCTCTTTTCAACTCTCTCTTCCTCGGTACTTTGGTATTTCTTCCGTTATTATTTTTTCATACTTCCCATTGTACCTAGACTCCCTAATTCTCGTTCGTCTTTCCTGCACTTGCACATCTCTATCTCTCGGCACTAATTCATCTGTCATTACTCTGCCTCTCTCTCACATTCTTTCTATCTCCGCGCCTACATACCAGTTTCTTTCGAAATATGCCTCCCTCTATTTCCATATCCCCTTCCCTATTTCTTTCCTTTTTTCTTTCAAACACTCTTGCAAAATTCTGCACTCTCCTCTCTCTATCACTCTCTCATCAAATCTTATTGCTCTTTTTTGTGCTACTATTCTTATTCCATCTCTCTTTGTTTCCTCCATCACTATATACTCCGGTGTCTCTCTCTCTACCCCTAGTACCCATTTCATATATTTTTCTTGCACCCCTTCCAGTCCTTCTTGCTCTCTCCATCCCCATATTTCCGCTCCATACATCATCACGATTTTCCATACAGCTCCTATTATCTTATTTGCTTTTTTCACTCTTTCACATGTGCTGTTGTGTTTCTTTCATTCATCACATAACTTAAATACTTAAATTCTTTAACTTCTTCAATTTTCTCTTTCCCCCCCTCCACTCATTTACTTTTCTCCTACCACCCCCTTTTCTGAACACCAACATCTTGGATTTCTCTACATTCACCGTCAACTTTTACCTCCTCATATATTTCTCCATGTTTCCTATCATTTCTTTCATACCTTTCTCCTCTCTCGCTAGCACTACCAAATCATCCGCATATGCTAAAGACCCCACTTTTTCTTTGCCCACCACAACCCCCCTGCCTGCCCCTTCCTGAACATCTCCTCTATATCTCCAATAAAAGCTGCAAACAGGCAGGGGCTTAGTGGGCAACCTTGTCTTACTCCCTTATAAGTTTTGAAACATTCACTCACCCTTCCAACCACTCTCACTCTACTTATCGTCTCTTCTATTTTTGTTACCAGATGCTCATTTATCCCTCTCTTTCTCAAGCATTCCCACAGTAAATCTCTTTCCACATTATCAAAAGCCGCCTTCATGTCCACAAAGAATGCATATATCTTGTCACCCCTCTTTTTGATCTCATTTCCTGCTATGCGATTCAAGATATTATATACATTATCCATGGTCCCTCTACCTTTCCTAAATCCCGGCTGTCCGTCTGGTAACACCTCCCTCTCATTAATTTCCTTCATCAGCCTCTCTTCCACAATCATCGCGTATTGTACGCGAATTAAGAGTTGGGCGGAGCGGCAGGGGAGGGAAATACGTGAACACGTCACTACTCATGGGCGCACGTAAAGGTATTATATAGTATAAAAGGCTGCTCGTTTTGTTGGAGCTTGCAACGGAAATCTAAACGCATTATTTCTAGCTTCCTCCTGGCAGCATTCCACGACACGAGCAACAATTTCCCGCGCTCCGCTGCTAATTGTTTCATCCCTTCCGTGATTCATTTTTACGACCCGACGCCTATGTTTAAATTGCACTGAATGAATATAAGACGATATAAAAGAACTGGGCATGCGCGAAAATGGGCACACATGTCATTTATTGCATAGAACGTCGCTGGAACATATCGAACACTTTATAGGGCGTCTATATTTTAATTCGAACCCTGTTTAAATGAAGCGAGCGCTCAATTAGTAAACGCTCGTCATATTTACATGCCATTTGCTTTAGATAAATATTGGTTTCAGTTAAATTCCTTAGACCGCCCAACTTTAATTTCGCCTACAGTATACCTTATATGCTGTATTTAGGAGAGTGATCCCCCTATAATTAGTGACTGCATCCTTTTCTCCTTTCTTGTATATGGGGCATATTATCCCCTCCGTCCACTCTTGGGGGATTCCTTTTTTTTCCACACTCCATTCATTATCTCTAACAACCTGTCAACTTCCCTTTCCGTTCCATATATCCACGCTTCATTCTGTATACCATCCCTCCCCGGTGTCTTTTTCCTTTTCAGTTTTCTTAGTTGTTGCTCTAGTTCTTCTCTTGTTATCTTTTCTATTTTTTCCACTCTTTGTTGTCTCTTTTCCTTTTGTTGTCTGTTTTCATCACCCCCGGCAGCTCACTGAAGTACTCTCTCCATTCCTCCATAGTAATTCCATCACTCACTCTCTCTCTCATTTTCTTTATTTCCTTATTTATGTATCTCCATACCTCTTCTTCCGTTTTTATACCCTTCATCTTTAGCTCTTCTTCCATCCATTTCTTTTGCTTCTTCTCTTTGCAGACTAAATTGTACCTCTTGCGTGCTCTCTTGTACTCTTCTTTGGTTGCTTTTTCTTTTTTCCAATTTCTTAGTTTCCTTCTTGCTTCCTGCTTCCTTTCCCTGCATTCTATTCTTTATCCCACCACTCGTTCTTCCACAGCTCCATCTTCTCTCTTATCTCTATCTCACTTTCTTCTGTTGCGTTTCTTATGTTATCGCTCAGTTCCTTCACCTTTTCGTTTATTTCTGTTTCTTCGTATTTTGCCTACCTAAGTCTTGCTCTATAATTTTCTTTTCTTTCTTCCGCCCAAATATTCTTTACAATTTTTCTTCTAAACTCATTCACACTTCCTCTATCTTTCTCTCTTCCTTTTGTCTTCACTTCTAAAGGCATATGGTCCAACTCCATTCTTTCTCTCACCTTGAAATTCTTTATTTCATCCCATGCTTCTTCATTTACCATAACGTAGTCAATAACTGTCTCCCCTCTTGATCCAATATACGTGTACTCCCCTTTCTCATCTTTTGTGCAGTTCCCATTAAGTATGTCCCACCCTCTTTCTTCTACTAAGCTAATCAGTACTCTCCCTTCTGCGTTTTCTGTTCCATCTTTTGTTGATCTTCCTTCTATTGTTTCTTGTTCCTCTTCTATCCGTCTTCCTTTTCCCCTAATTCTTGCATTAAAATCCCCCCCAATCACCAAAGTTCCTTCTTCTTGCTCTTTTACTCGCTCTTCTATTATTCTCTTCGTTTCCTTCATACTTCTGCTGTACACTGCTGTACACAATTCTCCATTTTCTCTGTTTACTTTTCACCGTTCTTTCCATAATCCCTCTTTCTTCTTTTGCTTCAGTTCCATTTTCTCCTTCCAGTCCCTCTTTTACCACCATTATTATCCCACATTTAGCTCTCCCTTTCTTGCTTTCCCTCTCTGCATATTGACATTTCCACTTAAACTCTTTCGGCATTCTCTTTTCCAATTTTTCCCACCCCTTTTCTTCCACCCAAGTTTCTACCATTCCCACTACGTCAAATTCTCTCAAATACTCCCAAAATTTATTCTCTTTGTTTTTTATTCCCGCTACGTTCCAGAATACTATTCTTATTTGCTCCTTTTCTCCTTTATTCCTCTCCGTATTCGTTTTCCCTTTTCTTTCCTGTCGTCTTTTTCTTGTGCTCTTATTCAAAAATTTTCTGTATCTAACTCCCCCTTTTCTTCCTCCCACCTAAGCCCTTTTCCCTCTATCCATATCTTTTTATAACCCACTTTCACCCGCTGTCCTTTTTGTCGCTCTTCTTTGGCTATCGCTCTTATTTCCTTCTGTATTTCTTTCCTTCTTTGTCAGATGATCTTCTATGTATACTCTCTTTCCTTTTTTTCTCTTAGTTTTCTTTTATTTTCCATAACTTTCCTCTTTTCCCCCCAGCTCCCAAGTTCCGCCACAATCATTTTTCCTCCATTTATTTTATGCATCTCTCTCACAGTCACTTCTACCTCTAATTCCATCTTCATCCATTTTTCCAGTTTCTTCTCGCTCTAGCATTCCCCTTAGTGCAATCCCGTTACTACAATATTCTTTTTTCTCACTCTTTTTTCCTGCTCTTCCATTTTCTCCTCCAATTTTTTAATTTTTTCTTTTAGTTCCATCTTTTCTCTTTCCCATTTTTCTTCCTTTTCACGCATCATAATTTTCAACTGTTCCAGTTTCCGGCTCGTCTTCCGATTCTCTTCCTTTATCTCCCCTACATCCTCCAAAATTTTTTATATTTATTTTTAATATTTAGAGCTAATAAAAGTTCTTCGAATCTGAACATGAGTTTAAAAGATAACTACATTAGTGTGTTTAAAGGTAGACAATTTAATTAATACAATGAAAGCTATAGATAGTTTTTTTGGCTATATCTTATGTCACGATAAAGCCGTCGCATCGGAGCATAACAATTCTCCAATAAAGTTATACCCAATAAGATGTCGTAAATTCATTAATGGTAGGTACCCCAATCTTCAATAAAAATGGCTCTACAACGTTTTAGAGAAAATAATAACCGCATCAAAATTCCTGCCCCTGCCTCACTTCTCGCCAGAGAACATCTAGCGGAAAAGTTGATCAAGGTTTTATTATCTGACTAGTTCAAATTTATTTTATACTTAGTCGTCAAATAGACGTGCCCCTATTTATAGACGACGAACTAAAAACTCTATTTAGTGCAATTTTGGGACGCAAGTATATTTTGGTGAAGGCTCCGCTGTGGTTTGGAGCGGTATTTCATACAGAGTTGGTTGGACTTCCAAGAGCTCGTTTAACAATTTCACAGTAAAATACTGACATCTTGTATAAATTTGGGGCCCATATGAATTCATTTTTTGCGCGATAATGCCTGGCCTGATTTGTTAATTTAAAATTGAATACAGGGTGCCCAAAATGTATGGAATAATGGTTATCTAGCCGTAATCGTACATTTTATCACAAAACTTTCAAGACGAAATAATGCGCACATTGTGCATTATGTCATAAAAAATATTTTGATTGCCAATTTTGAGATAATTATGACGTCATCGGCATTTTTTAAAATTGTAACCTAATATTTTTTTCACTATGTATTTTTATTCCTCTTTCAATTGTCAAAATGACAGTATAAAAAAAATACCATCAAAAACACAAATAAAACAAATGCTCAAAATGTTCATCATTAACAGCGCCGCAATGTCCCAATCTGTTAATGGTCAGTATTTTGTAAATTTTTTTATTTTTCTTACTAACTTGATTTGAGTTGTTTTTTTTTTGTGTTTTTGTTGGTAAAAAAATATGTTTTCCAACTTTCAATAATTTTTTCTCAAAAATTTTCTTATGTAAGGTATCCAATTTTTTATAGTGTCATTTAAAAGAGGAATAAAAATCATGAAAAAAATATAAGGTTACGATTTTAAAAAACTGCCGATGACGTCATATCTCAGAATAAAATTGACAACCAAAATATTTTTACTCACATGCAATAGTAGGCACACTTGGTGCAACGTCATATCCCTGACAGGAACGACCTCTAGGGAATAGGGGTTGAGTAACATGTCATTTGAAAGCTCTTTTAATTGTTTTTTCAAACACATAATTATTTTTTTAATTACATAGTCTATAAAGTTAGTAATTAAAAAAAGAAACAAATTTTTAAGGGATTGACATATTTTACGGATTGCAATAAACATTATTAGACAAATTATTATCGATTTGAATAATGTTCTAATCAAATTTGTTGTCATTCATTCCATTTATACCAACTCTTAACAATAAGTAAATAAATAAACTGAAAACAACAAAATAGTCGTGTTTAATTTCCTGAGGGATGATGCAACTGTACTATTGAACACTAAATTTGATTTTATATCAAATGTTCAAAATATTTCCGGTGTAATTTTGTCGACATTTCATTTCTTTTGTCGCAAATCTTCCAGAGAAACTGGTTGTGTCTGTCGCATAAACTTTGCACTTGAGGTGGCCCCACAAATAAAAATCTAGGGGTTTAAAATCAGGCTATCTAGTTGGCCATTCTACAGGACCTCGTCTACCAATCCAGTGGTCGGAAAAGTTATACGAATGTGTATGGATGACGTCAAAATTAATTTAGAATACTAATCCAATCAATAATAAATTGTCTAATAATGTACATTGCAAGCTTTTTATCGTTAATTGCAAGTATGCCTAAATACAAAACAAATCCGTAAAAAAATTGTTTTTTTTTTTAATTGCTAACTTATAGACTAAGTAATTTAAAAAATAAATATGTGGTTGAAAAGACAATTAAAAGAACTTTCAAACGACATGTTACTCAAGGGGTTGAGTTTAAGTTTAAAAAATAGGGGTCGGGGTATGGCGTTGCACCAAGCGTGCCTACAAAACAATGTCAATGTCAAAACATGTCCCCCTCGAGGTTAAAAGTGACCGATTTTTAGATTTTGCTCCAATCTCTTTTCCTTAAAAGTTATTGGGGGGTGGCTCGTTTCGATTGAAACGGCCTGTATATAAAATTCCGCTGTGGGTGTGTTCGTAATTCTTCTCCTCCTAAACGGCTTGACCGATTTTGAGGAAATTTTGTGTGTGTGTTTGAGTAGATCCTAGATAGTTCTTAGCTACAATTGGAACCGGTAGGTGGAGCTGTTGTCGCGATCAAGAATATATATTTTTTAATTTTCTGACCGATTTTGATGATTTTTGTTTTGTATTTATGGGATCACCTAAAGGGTTCTTAGCCACAGTTGGACCCGGTAGGTGGTGCTGTTGTCGCGATCCAGCTTTTCTTTAATTTTCTGACCGATTTTGATGTTGTTTTTTTTTTGTACTGATGGGATCACCTGGATGGTTCTTAGCCACAGTTGAGCTGTCGTGGAGATCCAGAATTTTGTTTTTAATTCTTACTTAAGAAAAGACCAAATCGGTCCAGCCATTCTCAAGTGATGCGCTTACCAACGAATCTTTAAAATAAAAATGAAATAAATGTAATAAATCTGTCCAAAAACAAATTGATTGAAATTTGAACAGAGCAACGTCTACGATATAATATGTAGATGCAAGTTCACTTATTATAAAACGAATTCTACAATTTTAGCATTATCCGTTAATTGTATAACTGTAACATAACTGGGTTTGTAATTAATTATTTCCTGTATTTGTTATATGTAATATGAACCGTAAAGTCCAAGCAATTTCAGGTGCAGAATTTAAAGACACAACACTATTTTAATTTCTATAGATATAGTCGACCACGTGGGGAGTCTTTTCGCTATAAGATATCAGGACGGACAGAAGTAATTATTTAAATAAAATAACTTTAACCCTTTGTAGCGTTGTTGCCACTACACAGCGACAGTTTTTATTCCTTCATGAAGACGTTGAAGCCACACGGAAACACGTGTTTTACGAGAAGACTTTATCTGAAAGTGAGATCAAAACGTGAGGCGATGCTTTCGTCAGAAAAGATGAGACATTCGTAACAGTAAAGCGAAGAATGTCATAGAGCATAAAGTTTGTTGACCGATCACAAGATGAGCAAAAGTCGTTTACACGGTTTTATTGCTCAATAGCAAATAGAAAATTCAACACAAAGCACACATCCGCCGAAGAATACATCTTGTAATTTGTGAAAGAGTTCGAAGATCTCGTAAAATGCTCAAATTATTATGTTTTCTATTTAGATTCGCCAAGAGTACAGATGCAGTTAAATGTTATGAATGTTGAATGTGAAATATACAGGGTTATTCACGAATGTCTACGAGCCTGACATTGGTCAGCTGCAATATTCTTTTATAATTTTAATAAAACTGAGTTATTTAATTTTTTAACGTCCATTTAATGTGGAATTCCTAGAAATGTAGCGACTGTTTCAGAAACTTTTTTTGAAAAAATATCGACCCATGTAGTATTTGCAAATTTGTCAAACTATCAAAATTGATGTGGTTAGAACATTTATCCAGAACGTCTTCTTGGTAATGTGAAGAATTTCGATTCGGCCACGAAATCCAAGGAGCATACCAAAGAGTTACATAGTGTGAAATCAGGAAGCAACAGGCTTCAATCAAATTCAAATACACCACAAATCGATTACGTTTCGCAAGTTTAATAATTGAAAGTATAGAAAATGTAGCAAAAAGTAAAAGGATCCAGTTACTTTTAAAGAAACTCAATCACCGTCCGATTAATTATTTATTAATAATTACCCCATTGCTTGTCTAAGAAATTTTATCAAACATTTTCTCATTTTTTTTTTTTTAGTTGGAGATTAACGTCTTTTCTAGTTGTTTCCGGAAATTACAAAAATTACCACAGCCAGTAGGTAAAGTTGAACGATATGTAAATGCACACCAGAATTATTTTCTTCCTGCACGTTACAACCCAATGGTCGCAAGACGTTCGACTCGTGAGGAATAGAAATTATTCTCCGGCAGTTTGTCTTCTAACTACCAGTAAGCATTCGAAACGCCAACATGAAATAAGTAATATTAATGAAGACCTACTGTACATATAAATATGTATGATTCCACCCCGTCACATTCCTACCATGCCTGACAGAAACACTTGTCCCTTTTTTTAAATTATTTGAAATGAAAATAATGATAGAGTTAAACGCACAGCATGAAACCGGAACCAATAACAATGCGTTCAAATATGTGGTAAATGGATCTTCTTTTTGCCGTCATGTATGTAGTTAGAATGGTCGATGACTCTTAGTTCAACTATAATTTCTAGTAAACGTGTGAAACTACTATTGCCGTTATACACTTTTTTTTTTGTGGAAAATGCTTAGTTTCTTTGGGCTTTAGAACCAGTTTCCGTTTTCATGAACTTGAAGAGCACAGGAAAAAATGTCACCCATCCATGTCTCCCGGAATAAAGTCAGACGTAGCCACTTGTTTATTGTTTTAAATATGTGTTTTTGGGTTGAATCAAAATTGGTAACAGTTAGTTCATTAGAGTAAATTTGTAAAAGATTTGACCTAGATTTGTAATGCAAGTCAATGTTTAGCAAACTGCTTTATCATTAGCAATATTACTTCTAGTTTTAAATTGTCCTCTTTTAAATTTGGAAGATTATTATAAAAATTAGAAAACTTTCAAGCTTAGATATAATGATAATTATACAGCTCCATTGTTCTTCGAAAAGACGAAAATGCCGACAGCAACAACCAGAAGTAACTCTGCTGTCGGACTGCCTCCAACCAGAAATTAATATAACTTCGATCAAAAATAATCACTGTTTAGACACACGTTGTAATTTCTCGTAACTTTAGACACCTTCATTGGCATAAGCATAATCTAACGCTAGTTAGATGGTATCAGCATGCGCGTACTGTCATTTTCTCTTTGCTTGATGTTTTATTTGTCAGTTCAAGTTTCATTACCGCTTATAACTATGGAAAGATTCTAATTTAATAAGCCTGATAATCCGTGCTCAACGCTAAATCACTTGTTACAACATTTACAACAAAGTTACAGTCCTACGGATTATGATTCCCTGTAGATAGATCCTGAACAAGATAAGAAGGCATTATAATTAGGTCTTAATTAAGCTAGAAGATCAAAAGTAAACTAAATAAACGCCTGCCATCATGCCTGATTTAGCGTCTTCATTAAAAAAGAACTTATAACATGCCCCACATTTTTGACACTTAAAGTAAATTCATTCAAGCATGGTTTATTATGCTTGAATATCCAGAAGATGCCTTGGCGTTTAATTAACTTAAAGATTTACAATTACATTTTTTGGACGATTTGGATGTTGTTTTATGGAGATTGCAACATTCGAACATGCCAAACCTAAAAAAAGAACGTGACTAGCGCTCAAGTGACGTGCTCTCCGAAGCTGAACTATCCCTATAATCACTAAACTTTAATGGTTTTATTATTGAGCGGCCTTTTTCTCCATATTAATCGATGGATCTCTGGTAAAGCAAACATGTAAATTTTCAACTTTAATCAAAGTTGCTGTGAAGAAGAACGAGTTAATTGCGTTGCGGGCAGTGATGCGTTAAGTTACAAGAATTTTAACGAAACTGTCACCTCATATTTTCACTTTCAGCGTTCTGGGATTTGAACGTCTTTTCGGGACTTCTTCGGCACATTTACGGTTACGATCGAAAATGTAATCGAGAGTGCCTAAGGTGAATCAAATTCGGTAATCACGACCCACGTTGTGACATTATGAGGTGGCATATGACCATATGCTGTGTCCTTAAAACCACGCGAAGGCGTTTACGTATAGTCTCTGTCTTGGTACGCCCACGACTACTGAAGATCCTCCACTTGTGTGTGGGATGAGGGTACTGACTTTTTCGATGCAAAAAATCTGTGGAAAATACTGACCTATAACGGAACTTCTTCATCAGCAATGAAAAGTCAAAGGCACCTTTATTAATAATTGTAACTATCCTAAACTTTGTGGTCATATAAAAATGTCAAGGTCCGGACCGGTTTAACTGTTTTAGCCATGATACCGGAACGATAAAAAATGGCAATGTTGGTAAAAATTGTAATGTCGTTAAGAGTATTTACGTCGCTATCTAGTAATTGTTTTTGAAAATGAACTTCCTGGTATCAGTTTCTATAGCCATTATGTAATGTTGTCGTTGTCGAAGCAGTTTCTTCTGGTTATCCAGGAGCATTTAAAATAAGTGTGCAATTTATAGATCGGGAGATATTGTTTTTATAGGTAACTAGAGTTAGATAATTAACTATTCGCATTCGAACAGGAAGATAGGCTCATCATGAAGTATTGATATGTTCTAAATCATTATGCATGTGCTGTCGATAAGTAGCAGGATTTTCATTTAAATCACTTCCTGCTTCAATCAACCACATTGTCTCAACGTCCGAGGGGATTGATCCATTCAAATTCAACTAAATTTTATTAAAATATGCAACTGTTATACACTTGCGGTGCCGAGACAAATGTTCCCATTATACTCTTTGAATCAGGTTATTTATTGTTTTATAAATGTAACTAAAATAAAGCCGGTTCACAATCTAGAGGGAAAAATTTTCACACAAATGCGACGAATATAATTATATATGTATTAGAACGAATCTGTCACGTTTTAAAGAAAAGCTCTCATATTCCCACAAAGAGAACTCGATGGTTTTCAGAATTTCAGTTTCATAAATTTGTTTCACGTTCACGGTTTTGCACGTTTGAAAGATGTTACTAAATAGTTTTCAACAATGAGATGACTTGATATTTGCGATCGAGCGGAACTCAATCAAAACTACATGTTAACCCGAAATATAAACGTTTTGAAAAGATTTTTTTCTATAAACACAAACTCGCTTGGGAATAAACGGGTTCGTGTAGTTGTTATTTGAAGCTCTATACAGTGTCTACGTATTTAGCTTATTTTTAGTTCTAAGTTCGCAAGCAGCCTATTAGGTGAGACCCACAAATTATTTTTTCTCAAATAATATCCCCACATCGCAATCACTTGAGTTGTTTGGCGTCTGAATTTTTCAATTTGTGAATTAGCTCGTTAAAAAATTGTTGAATCTCCCTACGAAATGAGTTCCGTAGGTTGCGTCACTAGGAGGGAGCAACAACTGCAGAACAGATCAAAGATTTTATTTGAAAAACGTCTCAAGGCCGGTGTAAGTTGGAGCATGTTTATGTTAATTTCCATTATAATTGTGTCAATTTGTTGTTAAAAGGGTGATTTTCAAAACCTTTATAGATCGTACAGCAAATCGTTTTCGTCAGTTTCTAACTCTCTTTGGCCTTTCAAAGTTTTGAATAAAGTTTAACACCAAACACCGACGTCCAGTTGACAATGTAGTAATTACATCCTCATTTACAATATATAAGGTATTTGCCCTTTTCCTCTCCTAAGTTATAAACATTTGTTGCGGTTGCAACCTTCACATTTATATCCTCTCATGAAAGTTGCTTTTATTAGGATCTGTTCGACGATCTAAACCGGCAAAAGCGCATCAATAATTCCAGATGATTTGATGGGCGTAAATTATAAACTAGTGCAGCATTTGCGGTCGTTACGGAAGAATTTACGATAATATCACGTAGAGGGTGGCTTGCTACATTATATAAATTAACTGGAAATAAAGCGAATTATGCTATGTGACGTATTCTCAACTAGTTCAGCGTTCGTGCCTAATAAGGATAGTCTTGGTTTACCGAAGGACATATCTTCCTACGCATCCTTGCATACCATTACTTACGATGTATATTAAAGCCATTTCGTATTCAAGGAACTGATTGTCTATTCGAACGCAAATGGGCGGCGGTCGGGCTTTCTTATGCAAGTCAAGACGATCCATTTTTATTCGTGTGACGTAATTTCATTATCCTTGCACAACCGTCATTTCTTGCACCATTACGGTGCAATCGTTGGAACAACGTAGGTGAGAGACCTCCACATGGACCATGTCCGTATGGAACTTTCAGGTTATGTACTTACAGGTTACTAGGGAAACTTATACCCGCCACTGTCTATGACCAATTTTATATAAATATAATAAAAAAAACTAAATAAATCAATAATTCACCACAATAACTAGCAGCTTTTATCCCTTCCCACTTATTGTCCCTCTTCTCCACTCAACCTTCCTCATCCATTCGATCCCTCTTCCGTCCTCATTCAAAATTTCTTCTCTACTCTCATCTCTCCCTCTCAATTCTACGCACTCCTTCAACAAATGCTCTATCGTCTCCTTTTTTTCTCCACACATCCTGCATACTCTATTATTATCCTCACTCCAATACTTATTCTCTCTCTCCTCATTTTCACATCTAAATCTTGCTATTATCACTCTCTCTTCCTAGGTACTTTGGCATTTCTTCCGTTATTATTTTTTCATACTTCCCATTGTACCTAGACTTCCTAATTCTTGTTCTTATTTCCTACACTTGCACATCTCTATCTCTCTGCACTAATTCATCTGTCATTACTCTGCCTCTCTCTCGCATTCTTTCTATCTCCGCGCCTACATACCCGTTTCTTTCGAAATATGCCTCCCTCTCTTTCCATATCCCCTTTCCTATTTCTTTCCTTTTTTCTTTCAAACACTCTTGCAAAATTCTGCACTCTCCTCTCTCTATCACTCTCTCCTCAAATCTTATTGCTCTTTTTCCTGCTTCTATTATTATTCCATCTCTCTTTGTTTCCTCCATCACTATATACCCCGGTGTCTCTCTCTCTACCCCTAGCACCCATTTCACATATTTTTCTTGCACCCCTTCCAATCCTTCTTGCTCTCTCCATCCCCATATTTCCGCTCCATACATCATCACGCTTTTCACCAAACTATCAAACAGCATTTTTCTCAAATTTTCTCTCTCCTATTCCCCATACAGCTAATATTATCTTATTTGCTTTTTTCACTAACTCTCTCGCATGTGCTGTTGCTGTGTTTCTTTCATTCATCACATAACCTAAATTCTTTCACTTCTTCAATTTTCTCTTTCTCCCATCCCATAACTTTTTCCTCCTCAACAATTTCTCCATATCATTTCTTTCATACCTTTCTCCTCTCTCGCTAGCACCACCAAATCACCCGCATATGCTAAAGACTACACTTTTTCTTTGCCCACCACAAGCCCCCCTGCCTGCCCCTTCCTGAACATCTCCTCTATATCTCCAACAAAAGCTGCAAACAGGCTGGGGCTTAGTGGGCAACCTTGTAAGTCTTGAAACATTCACTCACCCTTCCATCCACTCCCACTCTACTTATCACCTCTTCATATATCTCTTTATCCCTGTCTTTCTCAAGCATTCCCACAGTAAATCTCTTTCTACATTGTCAGAAGCCGCCTTCAGGTCCACAAAAAATGCATATATATTGCCACCCCTCTTTTTTATCTCATTTCCTGCTATGTGATTCAAGATATATACATTGTCCATGGTCCCTCTACCTTTCCTAAATCCCGCCTGTCCGTCTGGTAACACCCCCCACTCATTCATTTCCTTAGTCAGCCTTTCTTCCACAATCATCGCGTATACCTTATATGCTGTATTTAGGAGAGTAATCCCCCTATAATAATTACTGACTGTATCCTTTTCTCCTTCCTTATAAATGGGGCATATTATCCCCTCCTTCCACTCCTGGGGGAATCCCTCTCCCTTCCACACTCCATTTGTTATCTCTAACAACTTGTCAACTTTTCTTTCCGTTCCATATATCCACGCTTTATTCTGTATACCATCCCTCCCCGGTGTCTTTTTTCCTTTCAGTTTTCTTAGTTGTCGCTCTAGTTCTTCTCTTGTTATCTCTTCTATTTCTTCCTCTCTTTGTTGTCTCTTTTCCTTTTCTTGTCTGTTTTCATCACCCCCCAGCAGCTCACTCAAGTACTCTCTCCATTTCTTCATAGTAATTCCATCACTCACTCTCTCTCTCTCTTTTTCTTTCTTTCCTTATTTATGTATCTCCATACCTCTACTTCCGTCTTTATACCCTTCATCTTTATCTCTTCTTCCATCCGTTTCTTTTGCTTCTTCTCTTTGCATACTAAATTGTACCTCTTGCGTGCTCTCTTGTACTCTTCCTTGGTTGCTTTTTCTTTTTTCCAATTTCTTAGTTTCCTTCTTGCTTCCTGCTTCCTTTCTCTGCATTCTTTATCCCATCACTCGTTCTTCCACAGCCCCATCTTCTCTTTTATCTCTATCTTTTTTTCTTCTGTTGCTTTTCTTATGTTATCGCTCAGTTCCCTCACCTTTTCGTTTATTTCTGTTTCTTCGTATTTTGCCTCCCTAAGTCTTGCTCTATAATTTTCTTTTCCTTCTTCCGTCCAAATATTCTTCACAATTTTTCTTCTAAACTCATTCACACTTCCTCTATTTTTCTTTCTTCCTTTTGTCTTCACTAAAGGCATATGGTCCGACTCCATTCTTTCTCCCACCTTGAATTTCTCTATTTCATCCCATGCTTCTTCATTCACCATAACATAATCAATAACTGTTTCCCCTCTTGATCCAATATACGTGTACTCCCATTTCTCATCTCCTGTGCAGTTCCCGCTTTCTTCTACTAAGCTAATCGGTACTCTCCCTTCTGCGTTTTCTGTTCCATCTTTTGTTGGTCTTCCTTATATTGTTTCTTGTTCCTCTTCTATCCGTCTTCCTTTTCCCCCAATTCTGGCATTAAAATCCCCCCCCCCCCTCCCAATCACCATAATTCCTTCTTCTTGCTCTTTTACTCGCTCTTCTATTATTCTCTTAGTTTCCTTCATACTTCTCCTGTACACTGTTACAATTCTCCATTTACTATGTTTACTTTTTGCCGTTCTTTCCATAATCCCTCTTTCTTATTTTGCTTCAGTTCCATTTTCTCCTTCCAGTCTCTCTTTCACCCCCATTATTATCCCACCTTTAGCTCTCCCTTTCTTGCTTTCCCTCTCTGCATATTGACAATTCCACTTAAACTCTTTCGGCATTCTCTTTTCCAATTTTTCCCACCCCTTTTCTTCCACCCACGGTTCTACCATTCCCACTACGTCAAATTCTCTCAAATACTCCCAAAATTCATTCTCTTTGTTTTTTATTTCCGCTACGTTCCAGAATACTATTCTTATTTGCTCCTTTTCTCCTTTATTCCTCTCCGTATTCGTTTTCCCTTTCCTGCCCTGTCGTCTTTTTCTTGTGCTCTTATTAAAAAAATTTCTGTCTCTAACTCCCCCTTTTCTTCGTCCCACCTAAACCCTTTTCCCTCTATCCGTATATCCATCCATATATATCCGGTTGAACTGCTCGAATCGGAATGACCAAGCAAAGAAGGAGATAAGCAATCCATCGCTCTATCCTATTAATATATTACTTAACGGTGTATTTAAATAAAGAGGAAAATAAACAGAGTTCAATTCGCTGGCAATACAATATTGTGGTTTCACGGAAATTTGTGACGTTCGGATATTGACAAATTTGTTCAGAAGTTGTTCAGCATTAGTTCTTCTACGTTAGCTGGTGTTGCATACATTAATTTTTTTAGATGCCCTCACAAATAAAAATCACATTAACACAGAAAGTCCGTGAATTAGGCACTTGACGTTAAGAAAATGGAACCCTATAAAGCACTTCACTTTGTAAATAACCAAACGTACAAAAGTTAGTCAAGTAGGTATGCCGACAGCGGGCATATTAGAACTGATTGTTTACATACGGAAGGTCCTTCTTTTGCGACAAAAACGCTGGATAAGTTTTTATTACTAAGATTTTCTGGGTCAATGGACGTGATCTTTGTGAATGACTCGTGAACCAAGAGGCGGAAAAATGTTGCTGAAATGTACCAGCCCGCCTAAAATATTTGCATCCAGTTCTGCAACACCCGGTATATACATATTCATTTTGAGTGATTAGAACCTATTGTCCAGTAAGTACTGTAACATGTAACAGATGTTTTTTCAAAAAACACCCATAAATGATTCACGAATTTTACTAACAATAAATTTAAGGAGATATATGACAGCCTCGTGTAAGAGTTGTGTTCCTTCGTTTATAACCGTTTGATCAGACCCCTCAAACGCTCTTATTCTGTAAAATACAGTAAGTAGGTTGTAAAAAAACTAATTTATATAATGTAAATTTCAAGAATTGACACCAATTGTCAATTTGAATTTTAGATAATTATGTGCTTAAATGACTGATATCACATAATATGACATTAAAAATATGAAAAAAAAAGACAGATGAGCCCTTGCAAAAGTGGCGTTTCTTTCTGTAACCAACTGTACTTCTAACTAAAGAAATAAAAAAAAAACAATTTACTTGTTTTTAAAAAATTAAAAATTTCATTCCAATCCAAATTGATTCAATTCCTTCTAGATGTTAAGATTTTTTGGAAAATCAGTATTATTATAATGGGACTGATTACAATTGAATTTTACGAATTCGACTATAGCATCTCGTAGACTATATAACATGAAGTCCTAAAACGTATTCTGCTGTATAATAAAGTTGTTTTATAAGATAACAGAGTGAAAGTCGCGCGTTTAAGACAAATTAGATAAGTATTCAAATAGATAGGGGTATAATATTTTCTCGTCTAGTTTCTAGAAAAGCTGTTTTTGAAAATTGTGGGACGACCCCATTCTGATTTTCATTTTTTTATTTTATTTTTATTTTTCATTCCTTACCATCTTTTGTTTGGGCCAAACCCTAAATTTTTATTTTTACCCGACATACCCATTTTGCTACTAATAATATCTCCAAAATAAAGTAAGTAAATTAGGTTTGATAGCATAATAGTTGTCGACATCTAGAAAAAGGAATAGTCTGAGGTTTTCCAAAATCGTTTGTTAACATGGAGTTACACATTTAACGTGGTCCTTAAGGTCAGTATAAAAATATGTACTGTATATTAATAGTCTTCAATGAGAACACAATAACATACTATAAATCATGTAAATATCTTAACTAAGTTTATGTAAAGCCTAAATTATACCTTTTATATGAAAAAATATTTTAACTCTAAATAAGTTCCCTTTTTATTTTGTTTTCCTTTCCAGTTAAAGACAATTTGCCACCAAAGTTGTGTAAAGTTAGGCCATATGGACAAATCGGGAAGAATAAGATTGCGGAAGTAAAATTTTTCGAGGCGTTCGGATTTATCGAATGCCCGTGCTTGTTTCAGTGTCTTCCATTACCAAATTGGGCACATAGCAAGCTAGTTTTAAATGTTTAGGTTACGTTCTTAACTGGTTACTTACTTTAATTACATTTAGCGCATCTCTGAAATGTTTCATCGGGTTTGCACAAAAGACGGCTACACGAGTCTCTTAACACTAATTGTCATTAACCAACCCGACGAAGATAAGGATTGTCGCTAATATATCACCCTGTCATCCAATATAAGCAAAAGAGCTCTCCGTTACCGAGACTTACAATAGGCTCGCTTTGGCACCACTTCACTTGCCTTGAGACACACATGGTGTTAATTAAAGTAGAAAAAGTCCTGAAAAATGTTCTCACATTATCTAGAAGGAAAAATTCAGGAAGTGTTTTGACTTACCGTTCGAATACTTTGACGTGTTAATTGCAATGCAGGAGGCTCTTTACATGAGGACGAAGAATACGCAACGATTCACTATTATTGTTACTACTTATCGATTGTTTCTGACATCGTTGGAAAACTAATCACTACTTCGTTCGGATTTGGGCTTGTTAAATGACCTGAAGTGAGTAAATTAATTTATAAACAATATTAAGTCATCAGCAGTGATGACTCTGGGAAACTTATCTGATTAATCTAAATTTAGTTGATTATATACTAAAGATAGAAAGAGGCTTTTAACTCTGGTTGGTTCCGCGTAATGTGGTTCTAGGAAATAATCAAAAACATGTAATCAGAAACTAAAAGATAATCAAGCTGACTGACGACTAGTAATTCCAAAAAGGCAAAAATAAGCTGAAATTGTATTATGTTGTAAATTGATTTCTAGAACCATATATGAGCATTTAAATAGGAATTCTCATATTACGGAGTCATTTTGAAAGCTTTTTTGTAGGATGTTGGATGTTTTATTAATGAAACATACAGTAGCTGACGACAAAGAAAAAAAGATAAATTAATGCAGCAGAAGTATTCATTCATGTTTCGACTTCAAGAAAGAGGGTTTGGGAAAAATCTATCCCAAAATTTGCAAGTGAATATTAATGTAAGCAGTGAATTTCAAATATGAATTCTAACAAATTCATATTTGAGGACATTTTATTTTTACAGAAAACGGCGATTTTAAAAAAGAGTGGTTGGCTGTCTCATCCACACAGCCGTAAGTAGAATTTTTTCATAAATAACTCAGCAATTTAAATTGATTATGATCTTTTTATTTATTTGCTAATATATACATATTCCAAGTTATTTTAATTTTCAGACACATCTGAAATTACTAAAACAGAAATAAAAGGCTTATGATAACAGAAATAAGAAAATAATAAACGGCGGCGCGGCCGGCAGCGGTAACGCGTCATGGATATGCATAGAGTTGCCACAAATTTCGTTTGTGGTCCAAGTCTGAGCCCTCGTATAAAAGTTTCACTTCAAAAATTTGCTTATTGGTTATGAAGTCACTGTATGTTTAACCCGATGTTTAATATTTATGATTTATGGTAATGTTTCCAGTTACTCTGTTTCTGCAAACTGACGCCAGAAATTCGGTCCGTATATGGGTTGTAGTCATACCGTAACGCGCTAAAACAAGGGGTCATACAGCCAAGAGATTGTCCCATGTTAACCCACATTTACATTTAAGGTACTGCTCATAATTGCCGCGGACACTTTTTGTTGCACTCACTTTTTGAATAGGTGAGCATGAATTCTCAAAAATAAACATACATGATTGTGAATGATAGCACGAGTATAAGTCAGCGTGACAGCAAATATATTAAGCAGCAGGCTGAAATTTTATTGCCTAAGAATGTTTTTTCAAAATTCATCCCGCCGTAAATTTCACTACCTTGCCTAACTTGTTTATTAGTGTAAATCATCACTAAAATTAAAAGTCAGTTATACCAGGACCTATTATTTATTTTTGCATGTTCTTTTTTGCATTTCTGTTTTATTTATAATTATTTTGTTAACTATTTCGAAGATATTCCAAAAATAAAATCTTGCCTCAGATTGTTTATAGAGATTGAAGGATTGAGGCCAATGTAAAAATGTAAAAAGCAGCAATAGCAATAAATTCAAAAATTCAATTTAAATTTTTCTGTAGTAGCAACTTGTAAACGCCCGTATTTTTAAATAACAGATAACAAGTGATATTTAACCTCTTCTTGCAGTTGCGCCATACTCAACGATAGTAAAAGTGAAGCTAAAATTTGATTTAAATAAAAATAAATATGTAAATTGGATTCTACCGGCCATCCATCTCTGGTTTTGTTTGACCTCCCGTCGTTAGATTCCAGAAATCCATTCTCATACCTCTCTTAACTTAGATCTGAGTGCGGTTAAATTTTCGACCTTCTGACGTATTTTCCAAATTCTTTCTCTACATCATTATTGTTTTGCCTCGATCTTTATCATTAATCTCTAATTTATTTGTTATAAACATTATTAAGTAATAAACATCATAGTCATGTGCTCAAATAAGTTGTTTGTGTTACATCACAATTTTATGGACACTAGAACCGCAGTGTTTGGATAAAATGAGTCATTGAACAATGAAGGTTTCATTAAACTCTCCTGCTATTTTTAATTTCGGAACCAGGAAGACCAGCAGTTGTGTTTGCTGCCTACAATCTTTTGTAATTGTAATTTGTGATAGAAGTTTAACAGTTGAACCAACATACTCGTTTCGTTCCCATGCAGTCCTTGAATGTGCACTGATGTGTTATTTTGAAAAAGCAGTAGAAAGTAAAATTCTTTGTATAATCTGGTTTTGCCAAATGTAGTGAGTTATGCGTGGAATTAAAGTACAGCGGAATTTCTAACATTGCTTCACGGAAAGAATTCTGGACGATTCAGTTTGCCTCTGATCTTGCTCAGTGTTCATCTTCCAGTTGATTTTATCATTGAGGACAAAATGTGTAAAACCTGGTGTAATCACTTCTATTTTTTCATAATTTGGTACCTTAAGTCTTTCTTACACGTATCCATAAACTTGACGTTGATTGCGTTCATCGCCATCTTTTCCAGCCACCGGTTTCCGAGCATGTGTTAACTTAAGTTATAGTACTATCGTTATCGGCGTTCCTGCTGGCTTCCTGCTTTTTTCGCCCCAACATATGTTCGATTACTAACCTTGTAGGTGCCAATGTGCACTATTTCATTTATGATTGCAATGCCCTCCAGTATCACAACGGTATCATTATTGGAATCCTTATGGGTCAGATTAAAACCCAGCATTTTATATCATTCTGTTTCTATTAAAACAGTGTAATCTGAGAATAACTGTAAGCAAGGTGGTAACGGGGAGGTAGTAAATCCTATTTGCATGCGATTAGATAACTGTTTCAACGAGAGCGGTGTTTATCTTGTTTCATCTTTATATTATTATAAAGAAATATTAAATGAAAATAAAAACGGTTATATCTGTGTATGCATTCCCACAAGTTTTTGATAATGATGCTTTGTTTTAAGTGGAATTATTGTTTTACAGTTAGCGTTTGTTTTGAGATTCTGTAGCGTAACTAAAGAAAATAATAAATTTTAATTTTACAAGTAATTTAACCTTATTAGTGAGAGTGGGGTCAAAGCTCCGTGATTATTTTGAGGCAGCTAATTCGTTGTCATCAACTCGCAAAGGAAAAAACTTCTTGCAAGCCAATTAACGTACATTAATGAGAAATTCATACCAAGTCCCAATTGAACGCGATGATTATAGTAAGACCCGCATAAAGCAGCAATTTAAGGGTTTTTGTGATACAAATAGGTTCGAAGTTTTATATATTCTTGGTGTACACCTATATTTTAGAATTGCATTACACAATCTCATAATAATAGAGCTGCAACAATGATTTGTTTGGGATCGAAAAGTTATAACTGATAACGGTGATGGCCCCAAGAAACGACTTGGACACGATTCGACGATTTATCTAGATAAGTCTCGATCGCTTTTAATTCGGAGCACTTACGTCTCACGTTTAGGAATTACACAGTTAGAAAGAATTAGATTTGCAAACAACTTCAATGATGACCGTGACCAGCTAGCCAACCGGTCTTTTGTAATATTGCACTAGTGCCCAATTTCATTGTGCAAATGTAAATCCATACGTATAAATTGCACTTAATTTGACCGGATATAAAGTTATTGAGCGAAACCACTTCCTTTCTTGAAGGTTTCTAGTAAGACCATTACCTGAAGGTTAGATTTTTTTCATGAATCTTACTTTTATCTGATAAGAGAAGTATCGTTTACACTCTCATCGTAAATTTGTAATCTTCGCGAGGATTACAATAATTATGTAAACAGTTCGACCGACAAGGACATTTCAGCTAACTGTTCTCTTTGGATATTTGCACAAACTATATTCACATTAACGGTCGGTTTTGATCCAATGTTTGCTATAAGAGATTTCGAGGATGCACATACATGTCTATTTTTACGTAACCTTCGTTTAGAGAGGGTTATATAAATAATTGTTTTGTCAATGCATAGCTCTTGGCCTCTATTACAGGTACTAGACGTTGTTAATTAATATATTAACCAAGTATTAATAAATACGAATCCTTGACGGGCTTATTTGTCGTATTGTAAAGTCCCGTTTATTTTTTTTTTAAATAATACGTAATGGAAATTTGTATGCGAATTTTTAAGTATGAAATCGGAGGCGGTAGTGGAATCTCAACCAACCCACATGAAAACTGTAGTAATTTCATAGTGAGAATAAATTAAAATAATGCGACAGCTTTTCGAAAATTTGTTGTCCTATTTCCTAAGAAACTGGAGAATTGGAGAAAATATCGTTCATCCTTAATGTAAATTATCGGGAAATTAACGTTTTAAAATTGTTGTATGGTTATATTTGGCCAACGTTTCGGTCGTTACATTCGACCTTTTTCAAGGCTACAAAAAACACTAAAAGTATAAAATACTAGCTGGGACCCGGCACGCGTTGCTACGCCCCAAAAATAAAGTAAAACACATCTCATCCGATTTGACCGGTGCAACGAACAGGTATGTTCACTTCTCTTCTCTTGACGAATATTATTTGATTTGTGGTCAAAATTTCATATCTTTGTAGGACCCTATTCGGAACATAGAAACAGTCAAATAATAAAACAGATTCTTTTTTGTGAACGGTATTTTGAAATATGTATTTTATTTCTTTTTTTCCCCTATTATTCTAGAGCACTCGGGTAAACAATATTTTTGGTTTAACCATTTGGCGAATACGTAAATAAGTTTTCCGTTGTTCCCTCTCTGTAGCCAGCAACATATAATTGGCAATGTGAGAAACATAGACTTCCCAAATTGACCCCAGTAACACTCAGTGACTGTCCTTGGGCCTTGTTGGCTGCGTCCCAAAAATGAAGTAAAACTAATTTTTAGTGAGCAGCAAATTAGCGTTATAAATTGGTTAGCGTTACTTGCCGATTACACGTCATACCCAAGAAGGACTTAAGTTGTGCCCACTTGGAAAGCGATCCTGGGCACATCCGCAATAAATTTTGGCACTTCTCCCTCGACTGCACCACACTATTCCTCCCTTGTGAAATGATTTTGACGAAAACTAATGAATGACTTTTTATATTTAAAATTGTCCGTGTGACATTTCTATCTGACAGAGTACTCAATTTCGCACGGTTTGAACATTAATAATTATTTACTATATAAGACGATAAAATTGAATATTAGACGTTAAAGTCACTCGAAAAGATAAACAGCAATTTTATCGTCGTATATAATATAAAATTTTATTCAATCTTCACCGCTTTTACTGCCAGATGGATTTAATTCTTCGAAAAAGTGAAAAAATTTAACTGTCAAACAAAATGTCAAAAAAAAAACACTAATACAACGATGAATGTTGGCATAGAAGTTTTTTTTTATCTTCTAAACGATAATATTACATTTTAACCTGCAGTAAAGAGTAGATAAAATGCAATTATGACATTAATGATTGAATACATTTTTTTTACGAAAAAGGGGTGACAGTAGAAGTGCATAACATACGAGCAAACATTTATTTTTATGTCCACTATATTAATCAACTAACTAAATGGATGACAAGTAACAATTTCAAAACTTTTAAGTTAAAAAATGGTCATATTTTGCAAAAGAATAAACAATTAACAATTTAAAATTAGTGACGCTTGTTACCAACACAATTTTAGGCTATGGAATATGAGATAAACTAAAGTTGTCAGTTTGTTTATGTCAAATTTGTCTACAACAAATTGAAAACGTTTATTTCCCGATAATTTACGAGAATAAAACTGGAGAATTATTTTGTTATTAAATAAACAAACTCAATTAATAGGATTATTATAGTGGGACCAAGCAACATTTAGGCAACCAGTAATACTTGAGAGCGAAATAGTATTGATGTAACGGCTAAATTTTCATTAAAGAGGCCACGTGAAGTCCAAATCAGACACCATATCACGTGGGGGGGACATATCACGCGTATAAAAGCAAATTCTGAAAATTCAAAAAAATACATACAGGTGATTGACGACCTCAAAGAACGAAGTTCAAAACAAACGTTACTCCCTGAAAGTACGGATATTTCAATCATTTACTGCGTCGGCAGCAGCAGCAATACGCGATTTCATTTCAATAATTTTATTGAATACTAAATGCCAACATAAATATGAATGGGCATCTCCGCCGCCCGGGCTCATTACGAGTATGGAGCCTCAGGACCGACTTTACGACCTCACAATTATATACTACTTTTATGACTTTATCCAACAAAGTCTGTTCTGGGAACTCCATACTTGTTGTTTCCGACATATGTGTATCTAGCGGTTGCTTTTTCCTTTTTAACAGGATTATCTTTTTGTTTCAGACTGCCCAGTCCTTTAGCGGGATTGGATTTGGTATAAAGAACGAAATCTTTTTTCTAAATCTCGAGGACGGATACTTTGGCTGCCAAGTGAACGAATCGACAGATGTTCTCCAATTATTCGAATTATCAAAGTTATGCGACGGAACACCGAACTGTTTTTTGGGTTCCGATGAATTGGCAGACAAGCTCAAATGTACAAGTAAGTTAAAAAAAAGCCTAATTCTTGGAACCGTTCGAATTCGTGCTAGGAATTTTAGAAATATGTAAATCAATCACATCAGTTCTATTCGAACGAACGATTTCAAGAATAAGGCCTTAGAATTAATTCAACGTAATTACAATACCTTATCGTTTGAAAACACTTTCTCAGTAATGCGTAACTTTTAAGGTTTATTGTTATTGATATTGCTTGGAGCGAGATGGCATTTTCACTTCGGTAATCTGACTAATTTACAGGAGCTTTATAGCGTTTACGTATATAACCCTAGGAAATCTTATCGTTTGTGCAATTCTAATGCAAACCAAACGTGGTGTAAGCAACCACATTCGTTTCATCCGAAATGTGTTACAAGAACGATATTTCCTCTGTGTCGACTTACAAAATAGTCTCCGGTTTTCCCATTAGTTGCTAAGGTTTTCTTATTTGTCAGTCGAAGCTTCTAGTGTGGCTAAACATGGACAAAACGGGCGTTATCTGGAGAATATCAATAAGAAACACTTTAAGTACTACTGGATTTCCTAGTTCTCAATTACTCGACCACCGTAGTGGTTTGCTGTTTTATTTACAAACAGAGGCAATTGTAAGTTTTTTCTTGCTTTTCGCTGTGGTGACAACTTTAACATGATCCTAACTTTTACTTTTACTGATGCACAATTTTTTAAATTCGGACTCGTCCAAAGGCAAACAAACTAAACTGGATCGTATTTAATTACATATATTGTAATTTATTGTAGACATCTTCTTGTTTGTTGTTGCATAATGATTATGTACGTTAATACATGTGTAATATGTTATTAACTTGTCAGCAACAACCACCATCTTTCTACATGGTAATTTACTGAAAGAAAAAACCAATACAAACTTACTTCTATTTTAAAATAATGGATGATCAGACAAATTACAAGTCTCCTAAACAACAAAAATAAATTGATAACACTGTGTAATTTTGATACCTTCAGCAAATAATACATTGTAGTACATCATATCAGTAAATTTTGTAATCATAAAGAAATATATCAAATATTTTAAACAAAAAGGTGCGTTAGAACCAACAAACAACCCCAGAAAAGTCCAAATATCCAATAATTTTTCTTATAGGACTAAAAATAAATTTATAACTTATACAGGGTGATTCACAAAATGTAGTAGATATTTAAAGAAAACGCTTAATGTAAAGTTGAAAAATCAATGGCAACCAGCGCCAGCGATGCACTCAAAACATTTTGATAGTAGCTAGACTTATTTTGGGCAATAAACTTACTACTTACGATACGCACTATTGTAAACATCTCGGTTTTTATTGACTAACCTTTTCCGACTGACAAAAACCACTCTTGCTTTTAATTGAAAAAGATAGAGGCTCACATAGGTCAACGTACCATTTATAAAAATAGACGACTCCTGGACTCGTCGGGCATTTCGCGAATGCATCCTCCACTATTTTTCGCGTAATTATTGAACGGTGTAGATGGGACTCGCATAAAGCTGTTTCATGTGGCCCCATCACTTATTCCGTTCCACCTTTTGTGTAAATTATTATTTAACCAGACACTATGCGTGCACTACGGGGAGGAATTCCGTCTTGTAAGAACCACATTTGTTGTCTTATGTTCCGACGAACGTCCGCTAATAAATTCTTCTAATAAATCACACAGTGTAAAAGTCCCGAGACGAAGAGAGTTCCCACGGGTTTCACCGTAGGTCATAATCATATCGGTCAAGTCACTATTTGAAAATAAAGGCATTTTAAAATATTTAGTGCACCGTCAACAGTCAAAGTAAAACTGAAAGTAATTAATTAATTAAAAGAAGTCCTTTTTTGTTTAAGCCAAGAAATAAGTGTTTATTTACTCATGGTTCTTCAATCATGCCAGCGGTTCTCAATCGGTTTTCGCGTAAATTTTATCTTGGTATTTTTTACAGTTAGATATTTTTTTATTTTTCTAGGTTTTGTAGGGGGGTTCAAAAATTGCTCTTTCTGACCTAATTTTACAGTAGGTTAACACCAAAGTCTTCCATAAAACTCCAAACTTTTTCCATATCAATTGCAAATGTATACGCTTTACCTTCTAATATCTGCTCTCTCGCTTATCTGTCGTGAATATCGCAGAATATCCAGCAATATGTTCGTCGTCTTTCGACCATTGATCTTTTGTTAGTAGTTTAGGTCTCTGCAGTGTTTCTTACAGCATGAGTATTTCCAAACTCCTCCTAACTTTTTTGTTTGGCTTCTTTCAATTTTTCATTTACTCTTGTTTTTTTTTTATATATTTCGTACCTTCTGTTATTTCTTTTGTGCCTTCCAACTCTTCCTTTTTTAGTTTCACTGGTAGATTTCTCAGTTTCACCACGGTGTTAGTTCCCTTTTATTTGTTTATCTAGTCAGTTCATACAGATGTTTTTATTGTAGTAGTTCTTTCCCGAAATGTTAACCTGTATGAGGTCACATTATACTTAGTATATTTTAATATAATAAAAAAAGACAAAAGTTAAATCGTCGTCTGGGTATTTAACATTTTAAATTGAAAAAAGAAATAAGCAAACAAATTCTTTGCTTTTTGTCCTTCATTGTGTTTTTAGAAAGGCGAAATTTTGTTTAAAATAATCCACCCACAATGTAGTAAAGTTCAGCTTGTTCTGAACACACCTTTGCTTTGATCTCGTCTTTCTTCCCGCCGTTTTGGTGGGACGGTGCTATTCTTGACGCCGCCGTCTACTGTTCAAACTTATTTACCCAAGTTTCGAACTTCTTGTGTGGCAACGTTAGTAAACATAATCTAAAATAACCTTAAAAAATAACTAACAGCCTGTCGCAAGAACGTAACCAATTTGCATGAATTACCAGTTTTGTACAGAGCTGCATGACGAATGGTTAGATTAAAAACATTCATGTGAAGAAGAAGAACAAATCTCGATCAGTTTTCAGGCTGAAAGTTTAAAGCGGAGTCGGTCTGCCATAAATTACTGTTGAAGCTTCAAGGACAAATGAATTTTTTATTGAAACAAAGGTAATAAATTGCGGGAACAGAAAGCGAAAGCTTCTCGAGCATCCCGTCCAAGATATATTCCGTCTGTGAACAAAAGCTTCACCATTTAAATGCCAATGAATGATTCATGTGCACGAAGACGCAACTATGTCCACGGCGAGATTGCTGAAGCCGATTCTGTTCTATCTGTACAAAAACAAGATTGCCTTCCACAGTTGTACGTAGGATGTATTTTTCGGTTTAGATGTATAAGTCATCGATATAACGCAACTGTGGGCGCCAAGGATAAAATCTAAAGGACTTAAATGGAAATAAGAGTGAAAAACCGTTGTTCTAATTTACCTACGACACCAGAGGGCAACACGCATGCTCTTAAACTTGCCCATCTTGTCAATAACAAAGAGGCAGACTATATTATAGTAATCTTTTCTTTGCTATAACGGATCAATTAATTGCCTCGGAATGGAGGAAACGACGCTTTTTATTCTTGTACGCATTCGCCACAGCCACTTCCTTATGACCGAACTCATTCTGGCGATAAACGGGTACTACATCTTATTATGTTGACCATGCTCAAGAGATACTTGATGGGTTCCGAACGCACTACGCCTGAGAAATCGAAAAGTTTTCGTCGCTCCTCGATTCGTACCTCATTAACAACCAACCTTTTTTGTTACGTTACGGGGAATCCGTTGTGTTACAACCAGAATATTCACGTTTCAAGATCGTGAGCTATTCTTGTTGATTTTTCTAATTTAATCTTTGGATCCAACATGGAAGGGTTCTTTTTGTTTTATTATTATAACGTGCCTTTTAACCTCTCGTTATTCGAACAACGCCACTTGCTCCGTTATATATTGTACTGTCGCGGTAGTTGTTTATAATATGGTCTTACTTTATCAAACTGTTTTATCTTTCAGACGACTGTCATAAGGAGGACGGATCCCTCTGCCAAAATGGAGCTTGTCTCGATGGCCAATGTCATTGTAACGACGGATATGGAGGATGCAACTGTGAAGTTCCGGGTAAATCAATTACTTTAAATCTTTGTTAGATCTATTTGTTTATCCCTCCATTGTTCCCTTTTTTCCTTGTCACTGGCCAAGATTTTGATCCGGTGGTAAGTATTGGGAGTCACTATAGATACTTTTTGAACCATCATGTCATATATTGCGCCCTTTTAGTGTTTTCCACATGAGTTCTTTGTCTACCCCGCCGAAATTTTTGTAAGCGTCGATGAAGCAGAGATGGACCTCTCCCGTCTCTTTCAATGTCCTCTCGCAGATCTAACACTTGTCATCGAATAAATTGACAGGCGGTTGACATTTGTGAAGTAATTTTTTTATGCTTTAACTACAACTTCCGTCAATAATATAATAACAATAATAACATTTTTACCCAATTCTTTAGACATATGTAAGGATGTGGATTTATCAAGGCCAATTAAACCATGCTTTAAAAAAATAATACTCCTAATGTTTTAGTCTTTTTTATTAATTTGTATTAAGTTGTTTACGGCCGAGGCGCCTAGCCGAGGTCGGAATTACTTGTGAGTAGCTTTAAAAACACTTTTCGTTCGAGGTAAATACAAATTTTTCTTTCATACTGATGGGAGTTTAATGAACTAGATTAAAATAAAAAACAAATTTTGAGTTTTAATCTTGCACAAATTATTCGTAATAATATGCGGTAACTAACATTTCTATAGCAACAAACGTCAAAAATAACAACGAAAAAGTTTTTAGGCCACAGAAATCTCGGGAACAATATGAGAATGTTTCGTGAGTGGAGACAAAGTTTTACTTGAATTAATTGTTACTATGGAAATAAATGACGTGTTAATTTAAAATACTAGGACGTTAATGTTCCACTTTTTGTATCATAAATAATCCGTAAATTGTCACTTTGGATACCAGTATGAAATAAAAATATCTTTATTCAAACGACTGAGAAATGTGTCATTATTAAACTAAGTTGACATATTTAAAGTTTAATTTCTACGCCGGCAACACAAGAAGTGATTGGACGGAGCGAAAAGTAACTTTTGCTCCCGACGATGGATTGTCGCTATAGAAACAGTAACTTTTGCTGCCGACTATGATTATTATAATAAATTAATTAAATCTAATTTTACGTTTGAATAAAAAATAGCGTTCTTTATGCGGCGTTGAAGTTACCTTCTTAGTAGTTTTATGTCACTAAAACAACTACAGATTCTCCGCCTTATAAAGAAATAAATATACTATTATTTTTGTATTTTAATTGACCATGGCCTTATTGTATGCACTTACCTATATTATGAATCTAAAATGTTGCAGACGAAAACGAGTGCAAATACAGACCTTGTGACGTATTCGCCCACTGTACCAACACCTTGGGGAGTTTTTCCTGCACGTGTTTTCCGGGCTATCACGGTGACGGATTTCATTGCGAAGGTAAGTCCTATTGGTTCATTAACATTTGTACTATCATAAATCATCATCAAATGAATCCCTTTCGCCCAGCGGCATCCGTTTTACTGTTACATCCATTGGTCGTGAAATGAAAACCAGCTAGTGAATTTTATGAAGGGATATAACGTGGTATATAATCTTCAATATCGCAGTCACGACCTTCCTCACGGCCGCTCGCTACGTATTTAGCGCCTAACAATGCTTCGCTTTCTGTTAGTTGCTCGCGAAACTATTTACATTTAAATCCTTACAACCGAAATGGATATCTCAAATCTGCAAGTCTTCTCGAGAATCAATAGATGTCTTGGCAGTGGCATTCATGGCATCGGCGTACAGGTTGATTCCTTGCGGTGTCTAAATGATTCCAATCGATAGGTGTTTTTTGTTGAATATTCTTCGGTCATTGAACTTTGCCAAAAGACATCCGCAAACTAATATGGGCACGATACAAACGCTCCAACTAATAAATCATTGATCTGCCCGTGCTTTTGCTAAATTGTCTGTGGTCGACGATTACAACGTGGAAGTATGGCATTAAGAATTTTTGAACACATGACGATAATCATAAATGGAATTATTGTGTTTAACGGGAAAAATATAAATTATTCTCATTAGTATGGAAGTCAACTTCTGAAAATGCAGCGGATACAAACAATTTCCTCTCATTTGATTATATCATTAAAGTGAATGTAGCTCATTCGGCTACAAACCAACTGTACTACATCAGTAAAGAGTAAAGTTGACGTTATTTTGACTTTTTTGTGAAAAAAGTCAACTCCTGTTTAACCCATCAAGGGTGCGCTGAAGATGTATTATCAATTTAATTACCTAACATTAGTAGTTTGTAACTAAGTAGGATTTTACCATCCTTGCTTCCACTACGCGTGTTAGTAATTTATTTACCCATCCTATTTTAATCGTCCTCTTGTGGCGCCACTTCCTTCGCTAATGAAAAATATCGCGTCAACTACTGCTGTGGAGTTAGTTCGTTGATCTCAAGCGGACGTTGCTCTTGACGTGGAGCATTATGAGATGACCAATCGTGGCAATGATTTCGCATCAAACTTTTTTGCGATAACCTTATTAAATACTTTTGTTTTCTGCCAAAATCTTATTTATTAATGCGAATAACCCAGCTTTCAAATTCTCTGGTAGTCATTTCTATTACTCAAGGTCTCCAAATTTATCACTCCATTTCTTCATGTAAAAACATTGTTTTTGAGATTGGTCGATCGTATACGATTAAACTTTGAACGAAGAGATTGTGATCATACGGATTTAAACTGCATCGTATAACTGGTTGACCGTTAGTACCTCCATTCAAGATTAAAGATTTACTTTCAATCATTATGCAATTATATTAAAAATCTGGAGGTCGTTATCAAATTGAAATTCACCTTTGCCAAATGATGTGTTGCAGACATTAACGAATGCGAAGATCCCGCAATAGCCTCAAGATGCGTGGAAAATGCGTGGTGTTGTAATCTACCAGCCCATTTCCTCTGTAAATGTAACGCCGGTTTCGAAGGCGACGGCGAAGTCCAGTGTTTGGGTAAGTAATAAAAAAGACAAAAAAAAAACACAAACTAAATAAATCAAAACCATGTAACAGATATCGATGAATGTGCTCACCCCAACGCCTGTGGGCAGAATGCACTTTGCCACAATACCCCCGGAAACTACACTTGTTCTTGTCCGGAAGGCTTCATAGGGAATCCTTTCGATGGATGCGTCGACCAAAACGAATGCGAAAACTCAAACGCTTGTGGACCAGGGGCTATCTGCACCAATGTTGTCGGTGGTAGACACTGTAACTGCCCTCCTGGGTTCGAAGGAGATCCTTATACGACTGGATGTGGAGATATGGACGAATGTGCGAGATCGAATCCTTGCGGGAGGAATGCCTTGTGCTCCAACTTGGAAGGAAGTTATAAATGCTCTTGCCCTCCAGGTTACATTGGAGATCCGTTGACCGGTTGCACAGGTATACATCCCAATTTGAACATAGTGAACATAGCTGTAATTATCAAGGGTCATCCAAGAAACAAACACGTGAAGACTGATTTTCTTGTACAAAAATGTGTACCTAACAATGTAGGACTTTTCCTCAGTAGTTAGTTAAAGGTATTTGCGGCAAATGTGAAGAAAATCAGTTAATCAATCACGAATCATAACATTGACATTCATTACACCCGACTTGCTGCAACTGCCTTCGAAACCACCAACATTAATCAAGTAAAAGTCCTAATATTAAATGTGTTTTAATTAAAATAACAAGAATTAAATTACTAAGAAAATCTTTCTTCGACGCTAACAAGTTAACGATGGGCTAACGCTTTAACATCGCTAGATATTAACGAGTGCAGTTCGAGTCCTTGCGCTGCAACTGCACAGTGTATCAACACTAACGGAAGTTACACCTGTTTGTGTCCGGAAGGATACACAGGCACGGCAAAGGAAGAATGTGTGGATATCAATGAATGTGGACGGTCTGGAGCTTGTGGAATAAATGCTAAGTGCATTAATGTGCCCGGGTCATTCAAGTGCATATGCCCCCAGGGCTTTACAGGGCAGGGACAGCTGTATTGTGAAAGTTAGTCATCATTTTTTCTAATCTTGCCTTCGCCTTTGCTACGCTCTTTAACCCCTTTAGCTCGTTCTTTTTCAACGGAATGCTCGAATGACGTAGTTTCTAAGTATTTTTAGATCTAGACCTGTACTCGTATTTTTTATATTAATGATTTTATTATTTATTTTTTCCCGTAACACTCGTATTTTTATTGATCTCTAAGCCTAACTATACTGTATACAATGTTTTTGTACATGTTTTTCACCTGTTTTAATCCCAGTTTCAATTTCAGATCTGTCTTTTGTATATTGTATTCATCTTGTCTTTACCTGTTCTGTTTCTTTCAGTCTATCTTCTGTAGGTTTTCTTCTAAACTTTTAAAGAATATGTCGCAATTTTTTAAACTTATCCTCAGATATAAACGAGTGCGAAACAAATCCATGCGGAGCAAACGCAGTGTGTAAAGACACTGTGGGAAGCTACATTTGTTCGTGCAAAGAAGATTATACTGGCGATCCTTTCAAAGGATGTGTCGATATCGACGAGTGTCAAACGCTTGAGAAACCTTGCGGCACACACGCTGTTTGCGAAAATGCTGTGCCAGGATATAATTGCATTTGCCCTCAGGGTTATCAAGGCAGACCTTCACCTAAAGTGGCGTGCGAACAAGTAAGTTTTTAAAGCTATCTTGAAAATTCAACGAATTGTACATTGTAGATCGATGTGAACATTCTTTGCAAATCCAACTTTGATTGCATGAACAATGCAGAATGCATAGACAATCAATGTTTTTGTCAAAAAGGCTTTGTTCCAAAAGGCTCCGTTTGTATTGACATCGATGAGTGTCAAGCACAACCATGTGGTCCTTTCTCCGTCTGTATCAATAGCATGGGCAGTTTTCATTGTGAATGTGAAGACGGATTCATCGGAGCCCCACCCATGGTGCAATGCAAAGCTCCATGTGAAGATGTACAATGCGGAGAACATGCCTACTGTAAACCAGATGGGCAAAAAGCCTACTGTATCTGTGAAGACGGCTGGACTTTTAACCCTCATGACATAGCGGCTGGATGCATAGGTAATGTAAACTGTTATTTATTTCAATTGTTACAATAAAACGTTTTTCTAATTTTCAGACATCAATGAATGTGACAAAATTAATGGACCGAGTGGCCGATGCGGAGAAAACGCGATCTGTACAAATTTACCAGGAACTTTTGCTTGTCAGTGCCCCCCAGGTTTGGCTGGAAACCCGTCTCATCAGTGCAAAGACATCGATGAATGCTCTCAACCAAACGCGTGTGGTATCGGTGCAATCTGCGAAAATTCTGTTGGATCTTATTCTTGTAAATGCCCAGAAGGCACAGTTCCAAGTCCCGATCCCAGAACCAAATGCAATGAAATTGTCACCTGCAGCTTTGATACTGATTGTCCAGGAAATGCGATCTGTGATCAGAAAAAGCGTTGTTTATGCCCAGAACCCAATGTAGGAAATGACTGCAGACGTATGTATTAAAAAAAAAAACAGTTTTAGTTCTATACCGATTTATCTTTATTAGATCCTTGCGAGACCACTAGTTGCAGTCCAAACGAACAGTGCATGCTCGTCAACCAAGAAGCGAAATGTATCTGCAGGCCTGGTTATACTGGAACTAATACGGGTTGCGTGGATATCGATGAATGTGCAGGAAATCCTTGTCAATTGGGAGCAGTTTGCAAAAACGAACCCGGAAGCTTCTCCTGTCAATGTCCTGGAGGAACAACTGGCGATCCATATCGTACGGGTTGCGCCAAAAGTGAAGTACCATTTAGTTGTTCTGATATCAAACCTTGCCCACCTGGCGAACAATGCATTAGCGACGACTTTGTCGGAGACAGTGTTTGCATTTGCGTTCAAGGCTATCTCAGAGACCACGCAACCGGAAAATGTCGCGATGTTGACGAATGCACGGAATTCCGCGATAAACCAGCGTGTGGAGTCAATGCAGTTTGCAAAAACCTACCCGGTAGTTACGACTGCCAGTGTCCTCCAGGTTTCAACGGCAATCCTTTCTTGGAATGCCTTGAATGTAACAGTCCAGACTGCCGTTGTCAACCACCATACAAACTTACAGACGGTAACTGCGTGCTGGCCAGTTGTAATGATGATGGTTCTTGTCCGAACGGAGCTGAGTGCATTACAATCACTGGTGGCGTCAGCTACTGTGCTTGTCCCAAAGGGTTCAAAACAGACCAAGATGGTTCATGCGTCGATATTAATGAATGCAGAGAAGGAAAACAAGTGTGTGGTTACGGTGCGGAATGTGTAAACTCAATCGGCTCTTATGAGTGTCATTGTCCCAGAGGCTATACCGGTGAACCTTACAATGGACTGTGCGCACCAGCACAGAAACGTTGTATCCACGATAATGAATGTTCGACTAACGAAAAGTGCGTACAACCAGGAGAATGTGTGTGTTCACCTCCGTTCTTCACAGATCCTTTAGACAACAAATGTAAAAGTCCTTGTGAACGATTCTCTTGCGGAATTAACGCCAAGTGTACTCCCAGCGATCCTCCAAAGTGTTTGTGTGAAAACGGCTACAAAGGAGATCCTCTTCAAGGATGTGTTGATGTGGACGAGTGTGAAAATACGCCATGTGCTTATGCAGCTCAATGTATTAACCTCAAAGGCAGCTTCAAGTGCATATGTCCCAAAGGAATGACTGGCGATCCATACAAAGGAGGCTGCATTCTAGACCTAGGATCAGGAAAAAGCGAATGTCAAAGTAACGACGACTGTGCCAGCATTTTTGCTTGTGTTGAAAAAACTTGTGTTAGTCCATGTGCAACTCTTCGTTGTGGTCCAAATGCATACTGCGAACCTGAAAACCACGCAGCCTGGTGTAGATGTCGTGTGGGGTACACGGAAAATTCCCAAGGAGAGTGTGTTTCAAGTAGGTGACAGACGATCTGTTTTACATTTAGATAATATTTTTCTTTTAGTTTGTGATGATGTTTTTTGTGCACCTGGAGCGCAATGTATTCCAACAAGTTCAGGACCAACTTGTAAATGTTTGGAAGGTTATATGGGTAATCCTTTCCCGGGGGGAAAATGCTCGGTTGATGTTTGCTCCGCCGCAAATCCTTGCGAGAACCCATATGTTTGTGTTGGAGGACGATGTAAAGAACGGTGTGAAGGCGTTATCTGCGGGGTTGGGGCTCACTGCGATAAAAGCACCAACCAATGTGTGTGTCAATCGAACTTTATCGGCAATCCAGAACTTATCTGCATGCCTCGTAAGTAACTTCACCCTTTTGCTTCCTTTTCTTAATAATCTTTTATTTCAATAGCAATCATTGGTCCAGTCTGTCTTCCAACTTGTGGAAAGAACGCACACTGTGAATACGGAACAAGCGGCAGCCAATGCGTTTGCGACTCTGGTACCAGTGGTAATCCCTATGAGCTATGTTTGCAAGTCGAAAGAAAAACCTGCGATTCTACACCTTGTGGACAAAATGCGGAATGTAAAGAAACTTACAACGATATTCAATGCATTTGTCAATCTGGTTTTACGGGAAATCCCTTCATCGGGTGTCACGATGTCGATGAGTGCAGTGATGATATCTGCGGACAAAACGCTGCTTGTATCAATACCATAGGTAGCTACGACTGTCGTTGTAAAGAAGGTTACGCCGGAAATCCTTTCGTCATATGCTCCCAAGTGCAAGGAGGCATTTGTCGAGATAGTAAAAACTGCAACTGTGACGACCGTGTCTTATGTCCCTCAGGATATGCCTGTGACCGAGGTCGATGTAAGAACTTGTGTGAAAAAGTTAAATGCGGGCCGAAAGCTAACTGTCAAGACGGACAGTGCATCTGCCCTCCTGGATATATCGGCAATCCCAATGATTTGCGCAAAGGTTGTACTACCGAAAGTCATTGCAACAGCGACCTTGACTGCCATGACGGCGAAATCTGTTTCCAACTTGGGAAAGGAGTGAGAAAATGCTTAGACGGTTGCAGTAAAATTCAGTGTGGTCCAAATGCTTTGTGTGTCACTGAAAACCATCGGTCTGCGTGTATATGCGCTACAGGCTACTATGGGGATCCAAGCGACCTGAGTCTTGGTTGTCAGTCAGAAGAAAGAGTTTACAAAAAGGAATGCCAAGAAGATATAGACTGTCCTCACGGTACTATATGTTCTGTTAACGTTGATGGTATACAGAAATGCATCAGCCCTTGTGAAACGGTGGCCTGCGGGCTAAACGAAATTTGTAAAATTGATTCTTTAGGGCATCCAACTTGCACCTGTAGAGATGACTTCATCTGGAATCCTGTTTCTTCAACATGTGAAAAGCCATCATTACCGGATTGTGCTAGCGATCACGACTGTCAACCTGTTGCTGCATGTCAACCTGATGCACTAGGAATTCTAAAATGCGTTCCTGTTTGTTCTCATTTTACCTGTCCAAGCAATGCTGCCTGCGTTGCCGAATCTCATAAAGGACAATGTCAGTGTTTGTTAGGTTATACTGGTAATCCAAAAGATCGGAACGGTTGCAAACTCATTGCACAAAATCAATGTACGACAGATGCTCAGTGTTCTGAACACGAAGCGTGCAAGAAACACAATGACATTTTGATGTGCAAACCAGCCTGTGATTATATCTCCTGTGGACCCAATGCAGTGTGTGTCACCAACAACCATGTAGCTCAGTGCCAGTGTCCACCGGGATCGTTCATTGGCGATCCAACTGATCCAAACTCTGGATGTAAATCGGTTCCGTGTGTATACAACATCGACTGTCCGCCATCGCAACTGTGCAACCGTATGACACATACTTGTTACGACGTCTGCGACGAAGAATCATGTGGAACGAACGCTGTTTGTATTCCTGAAAACTATAAAGCAACTTGCCAATGTCCTCCTGGTTACACTCCGAATCCGGTTCCTGACGTGGAGTGCCTTCTTCTTGAAGTGTGTAACCCAAATCCTTGTCACAGTTCTGCTATATGCGAGGCCACCAACTTTGGTCACAACTGCAAATGTCCGCCCAACACAATTGGAGATCCTTTCACTTCTGGCTGTAGACCTAAAGGAGACTGTCCTAATGGAGATACGGATTGTCCAAGCAAAGCAGTCTGCGAATCTGGTCGCTGCGTAAATCCTTGTGACCAGTATCAATGCGGTCCCAATGCTATTTGCACTGTTGAAAATAGAATTCCTGTATGTATCTGTCCGGCTAAATTCATTCCTGGTGCGAACGGCATTCAAGATGGTTGCGTAAGAACAGTTACAACATGCAGTCTAGATGTCGACTGCGGGAACGAAGTGTGCTTTAGTGGTCAATGTCGAACAGTTTGTCGAAACAATGCAGACTGTTCCTCCGGTGAACGGTGTATACAAAAAGTGTGTATGATACCCTGTGGAAGCCACAGTCAGTGTAGATCAGATCAAGCTTGCATTAACGGCATGTGTGTTCTCGGGTGTCGGAGCAATAAAAACTGTCCTTCCATTGAAGCCTGCGTCAACAACAAATGTCAAGATCCTTGTAAATTAGAAGGTACATGTGGCCCTAACGCACTATGTTCTTGTTCCAATCACAAAGCAACTTGCACGTGTCCAGAAACTTTTGAAGGAAATCCGACGCCGGAAGAAGGATGCATACGTATACCTTTAATTTGTCAGAACGATAAAAACTGCCCGAAGAGCCATATTTGCTTTAAAAATCAATGTTCATTACAATGTAAAGATAATGATGTTTGTGCTATTGGGGAAAGATGTTCAAATAATATCTGTGCTAAAGTTTGTTATGGCGATAGTAACTGTCTTCCTGGAGAAGTTTGTCTGAAAGGAGTTTGCGAACCTGGATGCAGTGTAGACGCAGACTGTAGAACTTCACAAGTTTGTATCAAAGGGCAATGTAGGTGTGCACTTGGTTTTATCGGAACACCTCAAGGATGTGAGGACATCAACGAATGTGAGGATCATCCTTGTCATTCTACTGCTGCTTGTCAAAATCAAAGAGGATCGTATAAATGCGTATGTCCTGAAGGAACCGTTGGAGACCCTTTTATCGAACCAGGTTGCATATTGCCTAACCAATGTCGTCGGGACAAAGATTGTGCAGATAATTTATTGTGTAAAAATGGGAAATGTCAAGATCCATGTAAAGTAGCAAGATGCGGACCTAATGCAGTATGCAACGTTTTCGATCATAAGTTCACATGTTCTTGTCCTGCTAACCACTTGGGAGATCCGTTTGATACTAAATTGGGCTGCTTCAAAGTCGGCTGTTTGGAAAACGGAGACTGTCCATCAGATAAAGTGTGTGACAAAGAAAAGAACAAATGTTTAAGTAAGCGTAGGACAATATCCGAATCTAGGAAATAGTAAATTTCTTTTTTCAGATCCTTGTGATGTTATCAGTTGCGGAAAAGGCACTTGTCTGGTTCAAGAACATCAAACGTCCTGCAGCTGCTTCGAAGGTTACACTTTAATCAACAACAAGTGTGTGGACATTGATGAGTGTCGTACATCCAACCCCTGCCACAAATCAGCGATGTAAGTTGTGTCAAATACAAAAAAAAAATTACTGTAACATAAAATTTCAGTTGTGTAAACAACGAGGGAGGTTTTAGTTGCGTTTGTGGTCAAGGCTTTGTAGGTGACCCAACAGTTGGAGGTTGCAGGAAACCTGGAGATTGTTTTACCGATACAGATTGTCCTTCTTCCGCAACTTGTATCGACAATTTTTGCAAGAATCCATGCGAAAATCCATCTTCTTGTGGACGAAATGCCGAATGTATTCCCGTAAATCACGAAGCTACATGTAAATGTCCGGCCAAAACACGACAAGACGCAAACCATAACTGCATTCCACTAGAATGTGTCGACAAAAATGATTGCTCTCAAGATAAAACTTGCATCGATTCAATTTGCGTTAATCCATGTACGGTAGCCAACGCATGTGGACAGAGAGCGGAATGTCGTGCTAATAATCACGTTGGAGTTTGCTCTTGTCAAGCGGGCTCAACCGGAGACCCACATTTGGGATGTGTTCCAGTTCAATACTGCGCAAATGACAACCAGTGTCCATCCGGGTCTCAGTGTTACAACGGCATTTGCACTTCAATTTGTACTTCCTCGAGAGAGTGTATTTCTGAGCAGTTGTGTATACAAGGAATTTGTCAACCGACATGCAAGTCTAACACCTCCTGCCCCGATTTCCAATTTTGTCAAAATAACATCTGTACTCAAGAATTCAAATGTAGATCAAACGATGATTGCTCATTTAATGAAAGATGTTTGTCAAACACCATTGGACAAAAAGATTGTATAGATGTTTGTGAAGGCGTGCTTTGTGGACGAAACGCAGAATGTGTATCACAAAACCACGAACCGTCCTGCATCTGTAAAATCGGATATAAGGGTAATCCGAACGACGATAAATTGGGATGTCAGAAAGTCGAATGCGAAACGCACGACCAATGCTCCAACGACAAACTTTGCGACCAGTATATGTGTAAAATCGCTTGCTTGGTTGACAACCCTTGCGGGAAAAATGCTTTATGTTCCGCTGAACGACACAAACAAGTGTGTTACTGCCAGCCTGGTTACACTGGAGACCCTAATACTGGCTGTAGGTTAATCGACTTCTGCGCAGATTCTCCATGCGGTCCCAAAGCGACATGCCACAATTCTAGAGGTTCTTTTAGATGTAGATGTCCACAGGGTTTAGTTGGAGACCCTTACAATGAAGGCTGTCGAGTTCCAGTTGAGTGTAACACAAACAAAGATTGTCCAAGTGTCGCCAAATGTGATAAAACTAATGGAGTGCACAAATGCAAAGACGTTTGTCAAAGCAAGGTTTGCGGACCAAACGCAGAATGTATACCAGTAGAGCATGAAGGTCACTGTAGCTGCAGGAATGGATATCAAGGCAATCCAAACGATCGTAGCGTGGGATGTATTCCAAAACCGGTGTCGTGCAGACATACTGCAGATTGTCCAGCTAATACCTATTGTTATGGAGATGTTTGTAGACGTAAGTAATAATGCCATTGAAATAGCTTGAGTCTTCATTGTTAATTTTAGCACCCTGTCAAGCAAGTGTTGAATGTGTACCATCGGAACAATGTATCCAAGGTCAATGTCTCAACCCTTGTGATTTACGGTCAGCTTGTGGAATGAACGCTGAATGCAAAGTGATTAACCACATTAAGCAATGCACATGTCCACCAGGTTTCACCGGAAACCAAGATGTTGAGTGCTTTAGATGTAAGTCGTTTGATTACACTGATTCACAAAATGAAAAATCAAAAATGTGTTTTTGATGCAATTTTTTTTGCCTGCTGAACACGAAATTCACGAAATTAAAAATTTTTCTACGGATAGGGTTTTTCAATATGATTTTGAAGTAAAACTTCTTTACGGACACTTGACTTGGGGAGTAAGCTGGTGCATGCGTGACGAGATCTTACGAAAAGCGTGATCGGGCGAAGCGAACGGAAGATTTCTTTAATGCGCGATTTTACAATAATTAATTCATAGATTTTTTTTGCCTTAACGGGATAATCCGCGTCTTATCCATTGTGAATCCGCACTTCTCACAATACACCTATTTGCGTGTGTCAGTTTTGTATGCATAATCGCTACACATGATTGCCGACTTTTCGCTGACGACAAACTGAAACATGCATTATCCAATACTGCAGACGGTATTAATTCAGGATTCTCTAGATCCATTTATAAACTTACATAAATTAAGAGTACTTTCACAATGGTGAACTGAAGTTTTACTTCAGTCGTGTGGTCTAAAACACACTTGTATTTTTTTTTTCAAATTACTTTCGCTCGAGGCAGCTTTATAATTTTAGGTACATCTACTTCTCTCGGGTTCCAATCGATCAATTTGATCACATACGCAATCAAATTAAATCCGCAAACAGATTCCTTTGAACATAGAATATTGTATCGATTCTTTAAATTTGCATTCTAGGTAAGCCTTTGAATTTGAACGTAGGTCTCCGGCGAATTGTTTCGTTTGCTTATAGATGTCAGTTTGAAACGTCAACCAAAAAAACCTAACCTTAACCATAACATGACATTTAACAAATAATAATCAAAGACATGACTTTTTTTCCACCGCCTAGTCAGAATGGAAATTTAAAGAATCGCAGGTGCTGAAAGGAGGATATTTCGAATCGTGACAGTTGAGTGTGAAATATCATGGGAGTTTGAAATATGCAGTGTAGATTATAAAGAGTGAGCAACAAAATTCGTGATCGCAGTTGGCGAAACGTATATCGGTTCTTTTACTTTACTGTTTACAATTCACATTACTCGATGACTTTTTACACAATCGTATCGATCAAGAATCGACTCAAAATTTTGGATTCAGAGGCTCCTACGATCACGAATTTTGTTGCTCACTCGTTATGTATATTATTACACATACGGGGTGGAACAGAAATAGGTATCAAAATTTTAACCAGTAACAGAACTTGACAAGAGCAACAAAATTTCTATCTACCATTTTTCCGAAAACTCATAATTATTTTTTGTAGCATTTTTCCCCCTACCAATTCACGAGCCGCATATGGATATTTATATTACCTTGAGTTCCTACTGAAAATCTGAAATTGTTTTCATCCAGAAAAACTCGGCCTGCTTATCAACATTCTAAATTCGAAAAAACCTGAAATCAGTTTGTCGAGAGCGAGGGCGCGGGCGGTATTTTATTATTGTATTTCACTTTCGTTTTTAAAGTTGCGTTAATGTTGTGTACATTATTAGTGTTTACCTGAAGATTTGCCTCGAAGGCGTCAGTTTCGTGAATTAATCAACTGATGAGGCGGATTTTACCAGAGAAGGTATTTTCAACTGAAATAAGCAGATGAAAATCGACATTAATTTTTCATCAATTATATAATAGGTCAGTTGAGTTTATTTACGTTTATATTTTCTAAAGTTTTTTTGAGATTATTATCACTCAGCCGATCGATTTAGGGGCGGGTAACTAAATTAACGTCAACTTTCAATAATTTTAACTCGATAACTACGGGGTTTATGGCAAAAATTTATTAAGAAAATTTCTTGACAATGAGTTCTATTACCGATTAAAATATATATTTAATACCTGTTTCTGTTACACCCTGTATATTGTATAAGAATTAATATTGAGATGTTTGAACTTTTTATCTATCCGTAATAATATAATCAATTGACAAACTTATTTTTTATGTAAAAAATGCGCTTTTCCGCACATTCTAACATTAGATATACTTTAAAGTATGAAAGTACCTCTAGCAAAAGTGATTTTTTTAAAATCATATTATTTAAAAAATCTATCCATAGAAAAATGTTGAATTGGGTTTTACGTGTTCAGCAATAGCCCAATAAAATTAGACCAAAAAGGTCAAAAATTTATAAAAAATCCGACCAACCTGATTTTTTGTGGAGAGCTTTACTTTGACGTACTGTGTTTTACTTCTGAAAAGTACCTTTAATTTCAACTGTGGGTTTTTCTTTTTTAAGAGGTCAAAGAGGGCAAATTCTATATGTTTTTAAGTACGTATCTCGATAAATGAGGAAAATTGTAGCTCGTAAAATTTTACACCAAAAAGTTCTTTTTTAAAGTTCGCATTTTTTCTACGCCACATCTGTGGTGAGAAGACCTAATTCACATTGAAAAACAATGAAAAAAAATTCAATATAATTGAAAACCATGTCTTTATCTACATCTAATTTACGCGTTGCTACACCCCAAAAATAAAGTAAATCACATCTCGTCCGATTTGACCTTATCACTATGACATGTTTATCTAACAGAGTACGGTTTGAAATATTTTTTACGAAAAATAGGTGACACATTGGGGTCGTCAACCCCCCTATGTCACTCCCCATTGCGAAAATTATTGTTTGTGGTCAAAATTACATAACGATCGGTTGACCGGTGTAGGAGCGCATAAAATATGAACAAACAAAAAAAAATATTATTATTTTTTAAATTAGATATTCAGTCGGACGATTTTTAATGTTAATGTCCATTCCAATGTCACGGACATCTATGGTATCCAATTATAATACTTTGCACACTTTGATAAACAAAAAAAAATCGTAAAGATTACTTTGGGGCACCGCAAATAATTTTATAATGAAAACATTAAATTTAATTATAAACTTACAAATGACAGAAAGAGGATGAAGAAGGAGTAAAAGTCTCGGAGGAGGCAATGTTGGCTTTACTAAATATTGATACAAAAATACTGATATAAATTTAAATGGTGCCTTAGCTGGGCGAAATAAATTTGGTGGAGGCGCCGGGTACTTTACACCGATCAACACGAATTTTGATGTATATCTGATTTGCATTATTTTACATTACTAATGAAATTACTACTGCATTACTGAGAAAGTACTTTTGCAGCTACTATAATAAAATTGCGGATTTAGAAATTTTCCATTTTTCCTGTTTGTAAAGACAAAATAAATAAACTTTCAGGATGAATTTCAATTACTACTTGTATTAATTTACAACAAAAAATCTATGTAATCTCTTTCAAAATTACAAAAGCAAGTTTTTATGTAAGTACACCCCAAGAATAAAGTAAATCACATATCATCCGATTTGACCTGATGGTCACTATGACATTTTTATCTAACAAAGTACTCGATCTCGCCCGTTTTGAACTTAATAGTTATTTACGTATAGAGGGCAGAAAGAAAGAGTTTACGCCAGAGGACGACAAAGGAGGTATTCACGAAAGACTAAATCGCTCCCTCAGAAACAAAAACCCACAGTTCAAATTAAGGACGTAAAAATCAACTGAAATCTCCACATAAGCCCTGGTTGAAATTTTTATGAAGTAAGAGTCTAATGTTACTGGGCTAAAGTGACATAAAATACACAAAATGGCTGTAAACTAGTGTTAAGTCTAAAACATAATTAATTCTAGTGCCTATTTCGTGTTCCTTGGACAACAACTGCGCTCCTGGTCATATCTGCAAAGACAATCTATGTCATCCGCAATGTACCGCTGATAACGACTGCGCTTTTAATGAAAAGTGTCTCAAAGGGAATTGCATTTTAACTTGCCGTGTTGATAACGATTGCTTCTTGGGCCACATCTGTCTCCACCACATGTGCATTTCCGGATGCCATACCGATGATGACTGTAGTGGAAGTGAATCGTGCAGAAACAACAAATGTGTGAACCCTTGTGCTGAGAACCCTTGTGGACCTAACGCCCAATGTTCAGTGTCCAATCACAGAGCAACTTGTTCTTGTGGTGCCGCGTTTGTTCCAAATCCTACTCCAAAAATTGGTTGCGTCAGAGCTCCGGCGCAGCCTTGTAGTCAGAACAGAGATTGCGAGTTTGGCACCACTTGCATTGAACAATCTTGCAAAACATTATGCTCTTCTGATGCTGGATGTTTCAACAACGAAAGATGCGATCTTTCAACGGGAGTGTGCAAAGCAATATGCAGAAAAGATGACGATTGCAAAAACGGCGAGATTTGTGAGGGCTTGACGTGTAGTGTTGGCTGCAGGAGTGATTCAGGATGTTCATCAGAGAAGAAATGCGTTAGCAATCAATGCGTAGACATATGTGACTCGCCCACAGCTTGTGGAACAAATGCTGAGTGTTCTGTTATCAACCATAACAAGTTGTGTTCCTGTCCGCACCCGTTGGTAGGCAATGCGTTGGAATATTGCAGATATCCTGTGGAACCTTGTAACTCTGATTCGGAATGCGGTTCCGGTTACGTTTGCTACGAAGCACTTTGCCAGAAAATTTGTAGAGCGTAAGACGGTCTATATCAGTTATAACTTGTGATCACATATTCTCCTTTTAGAGATCACAACTGCCTATCGGACGAAAAATGTGTACGAGGAGTTTGTCATACGGTCTGTAATTCCGATGACTTTTGCAGTATTAACCAAATTTGCAAGAATCGCCTATGTGAAATCGGTTGCAGAAGCGACGCTTCTTGTCAACAGAACCAAGCTTGCATCAATAATAAGTGCCAAAGTATGCAGGTATTTCACTAACACAACAATTCGTATAACCTATATTTTTTAGATCCTTGCGACCACAACAGTACTTGTGGAATCTGTGCCGACTGCAAGGTTAAAAATCACGTTGCTCAATGCAGCTGCCCCTCAAACTTTTTAGGAAACCCTCTAGTAGCTTGCACTAAGGTTGCCACAGAATGTGATGGCTCGTGCGAATGTGACGAAATTGGCTACTGTACAAAATCATGCCGTTCTACAAAAGAATGTTTATGTGGCGAAACTTGCATTTCAGGCAAATGCCGAAACAAATGTTCAACGCAAGCACCTTGTGCTCGTGGTCAAATATGCAGTCGAGGTGCTTGCTTCCCGGGATGTCGCTCTAATACTGACTGCACATCTTCAGAAATTTGTAGAAATAAAAAATGTCAAAACGTGTGTAAAGATATAAACAGTTGTGGTAAGAATGCAGTATGCCAGGCTACGGATCGGAGGAAAGTTTGTTTATGTCCTGATGGATATCAAGGTGACCCTAAAGTTGAATGTAAACCATATGAATGCCGACTGGATACCGACTGCGAATTAAATAAGCGTTGCAGTCCCACAGGGGCTTGTAAAAATCCCTGTCTTGAGAACAAAGCCTGTGGAGTCAATGCTCAATGTAGAGTTATTGAAAGGAAAGCACATTGCTCTTGTCCCCCGGGTTTTATTGGAAATGCTTTGGTTGAGTGTAAAAAGAGCGGTAACGAAGAGTGTCTGAAAAATCCATGTGGTCTTAACACGAAATGCAGAGATGCAGGCGGAAAATACGAGTGCTCTTGTTTGCCTGGTTGTGTTGGTGACCCACACAGAGGCTGTGTTTGCGAAACAGATTTGGTGAATTTGTGTAAAAAGAAACTATGCGGGATTGGAGCACAGTGTCGAATTGTTCACGGAAATAAAACACAGTGTTTCTGTCCAGTAGAGACACCAGCGGGCGATCCGACAATTGAGTGTAAGTAGTTCAAATAAAATTTCTAATCTAAGGACAAATCTAAAACAGGATATTTGATTTACAGGTACGGTTGAAGAAAGACATGTAGTAGACTGTAGAACTGAAGGTTGTGGTAAGAACGCGGAATGTATACGCGAACAGGCATTCTTCGTCTGTCGATGTCTGCCAGGTCATACAGGTCGTCCGCAAATTGAGTGTAACAGGGGTAAGCAGAGTTCATCACTAACACATATACAAAGATCACATACATTGTATACAGTATATAGGCTTTCCGCAAGACTAATGCGATTGTGCATTAGAACTATGTATCCATTAATAAATAATTCACATTGTGTACAAAAACTTTGCACGTTGGATCACAATAACACGATTATTAAACTGTAGCCGATATACGTTATATGTGTGTTGTTATGTTTGATGTTGGAGTACATGGTCTAGGTCTTGCCAATTACGGAGCGGAGTATGTAAATAAACTAGTTGTTGGCGTCGCGACACACATGTGGAATGTACACTTCAGGGTTCCAATCTGCCTTTCACACGATCCCGACACGCCCTTTTCACCTAGCCACATTCCACACACAACTGATTAGTTGAACTTAGTTAGTTAGATGGCGCGGTGCAGTTGTGCGCGCAAGACAAAAGCGGGTATGATGGATGATAAGTCAGATTGGGAACTATGAAAGGAGCATTCTCACATTAATTGTACATTAGCATTGGTTTCTAGCATCACAACTTGCGCTTGTAAATACTGCCGCTTGTTCGGTGTCTCGTTGAGATGGCCTCTTTCATTCCTCTCACCCTCTGACTGTCTTAGTCACGCCCGCATGCGATGTTGTGTATTGTGAGATGTATACTTCCTTTCACGGTTTCTTACAAATGCTTTCTTTTTTCTGCCCACCCCGACGTTTCCGTAGATGCCGAATGTAACAGTGACTTAGAATGCTCCAACGAAAAGGCGTGCATCAACTTCCAGTGCACAGACCCATGCACTCTTCGCGGGGCTTGCGGACTGAACGCCCTCTGTCGTACGGTCCTGCATCGCCCTAGATGCTCCTGCCCTGAATGTCATGTGGGCATGGCGAACACGGAATGCCGCCCTGACCCCAAGTGTCTCTCTACGCAACCGCGTCCATCTCTACCTTTTCATTGCCGGAAAGACTCTCACTGCCCAGAAAATCTAGCTTGTAACGTAGCCTCTGGCGAGTGTTATGATCCTTGCAGCAATCCCTCGTTTAAATGTAGAGGTAACAAGAAATGTGAAGTCTCACATCACAGGCCTACCTGCGTGTGCAAAAACGGTTTCGTGGTCAACGAGCGTGGGGAAATCGCTTGTGCTCCAGAGATTAGCGAATGCGCGCGCGACGAGCAATGTCCGTCTAACAAGGCCTGCATTGACGGCGTTTGTCAGAATCCTTGCACAGCCTCGAAAAAGTCACCGTGTCCCCCGGAAAAAGGTTGCGATGTTCTAAATCACAAACCCGTTTGCATTTGCTTGAAAAATTGCAACCCATCCTTATCGATTTGCTTGAGAGACAATGGGTGTCCGGCGCACCAAGCGTGCAGGGCATTTAGGTGCGAAGACCCATGTGCAACCGCCAGCTGTCCAGAGAACACTCCCTGTTTCGTTGAAGATCATAGACCTATTTGCAAGTTTTGTCCACCCGGATTTATATCCGACCCAAAATATGGATGCCTTAAAGGTAAAGATAATTAACGGTGCAAAACTTTTAGTGCTTGACGACAAACATCAATGAACGATGAGTTCCGTTGCTTTCGGTTACAGTATGCAGTAATAGACCAACTTTCTATGCTAGGTCGTTACTTACCAGTAAAGATAAACTGCTACAGAAACAAGCCGTTTACCTCTTGTTCTCCAGTCTCATCACTTTTCCTTCAACTTTCTGTTATCTCTTCTTAAAAATTTCATCAGTATAAGTTGAAATTCAACATTTCAATAAATTTTATGCTACTTAATTCACTCCTACTAATTTCAATTAATATACTTAACCTAACCGCTCTGCACTTAACTAATCAATTGTTGTAAATAAATTGTATGTATCTATGTATGATGTATTCGCAGCTGATAACGCAACAAAAGTTACCTGCTCTTCGGATTCCAACTGTACACAAGCACAAACCTGCATTGGAAGCATATGCATAAACCCTTGCACCAAGATATGCGGCAAAGGTGCCATCTGTCAAACGATTGAGCACAAAGCAAAGTGTACATGTCCCACTGGCTACGAGGGCAATGCACTAATTCAATGCTTTCCCACAATTCCCACAACAGAACCTCCAAAAACTAATCTTTCAATAACCGAAACACCCGTACAAACATTCACACCCACACTAAAACCGTACAACCAAACAAGCACGACTCGAGAACGCGGAATCAATTTAGACATTACAACCACAACTCCAAATTCCAGTGACAGACTAAAGCATAATAAAACACAAGTTGAAAAACCTTCAATTGAGTTGTCCGGTACCACCTCCATAACAACCATGTCTAACACACAAACCACGCCAAAAGAGGTTCATGAAAATTACACTACTCACAGTACAACAGAAAAACAGAATACAACGTACCAGGACGATAAACTTCGAACAACCACACAAGAATATGCAGAATTTACTTCAACAGAAAGCGAAATTCAAATGGCACCTTCAATAACTTTTTCGTCTGAAACAACCACTAAAGCAGAGTTTGAAACTAGTACTATTAAAACAGAAAGACCTACACATCCTCAGATGGAAGAAACAACTACGACCGAAAAAAATAGAGAAACTACTTTTATAACTTTACAACCAATTGAAGTAGAAGCAGGTACTGAACAGGAAATGTCTTCTACAATTACTCAGAGATATATTTCAACTGAAGATTTAGGGTCAAGAGGTACTGAATCTACTTTAGTAAGTGAGGGTACAACAAAACTTGGGCTCAAAGAGCAGACAGTGTCGCCTACATTGCAAGAAGTAACAAGTAAAGAACTATCAACAGCAAAAACTACAGAAATTAGTAGTCCCTTGGAGATAGAAAGCCAAACTGAAATCACACATAAATACCCTCCAACATTCACCACTTCACAATATGGTGAATCAGAAACTAGTAAGTATTTTACAGAAAGTCCCAGTACGGTAGAATTTGCCACGATAAATGAGTTTGAGGTAAATTCTTCAACAGATACGTACGAACCTACTGAAAAACCACTCATAACTAGTACTAATACGAATGTGATTACTAGAAAAGAAAGTACCACCACACCTCAATTTATTCCCACAGAAACAAGTAATGAATTTTCTAAAACAGTAAGTACTACCATTACTACAGAAATGATTCCAGGAGAAACAGTAACGTTGCCAATTACTTCACAAATAACGATGAATGGGGAAACTGTACACAGTGTTGAAACTAGTACTCCTCCACATTCAATTGGTACTATGACGCCGGAAATTACAACTGAAAAATATCTCACATTTGAAACCTCAAAATCTACGGAAGCTACATCAGAAAGTAAAATTACTGTACCATATCAAGTTGAAAATTCTGCCTTTACAGTATCAACAATAGAGTCAAGCAAATATACCACGGAGAGTCCAGGCACGATGGACTTAGCAGAACTAGAAACTACAGAAGTATCGACAAAACAAAGTGAAAGAACAGAACAAAGTATCACTACTGAATTTGTACCTCCCACGGAAAGTATAACAACCAAAAAAATTGAGGAAATGACTGAAAGTATTACAACTGCAAAAGCACAAAGTACTGTAAATTATGCAATGCAATCTGAATCAACCTTGTTTTCTGGAAATGAAAATATGGAAACTGCACGATTCTCAACTGAAACAACGCCCGCCGCTGATATTATTAGTACCGCTGAGGAGGATACAGTATCTTCAAGCAGTACTGAAATGACAAAGGAAGGTGGGACTCCTGTAGATAGCGCATATAGTATTATTGAGACAATGCCTACAACGGAAAGTTTCAGTGGCAAAGATTTTACTACCGTTTCTTCAAGTTACAACGAATCAGATTTCACTACCGAAACAACAACCAAAGAGATTTCAACCTCCACCACGGAGACCAAAAACCAAACTGAAACAACAGAATTTGTAGACGAACGTAGTGAAAACATATTGGGTATTACTCACACAACAAGCTCCTTTAATATCATTGCTGAAAATTTCACTGTTACTACTACTGAACCATACGAGTTAATTTCTTTAACAGAAGCCACTACTCCTGTTATGAAACCAGATAAGGTATCGACCGAAAGTGGAAAAGAAACGATGTTGACAACAGAACCAGGAGAGTCTTCAACGCAAACTATTTCCAGTGTTGAAAAGAATACAGATCAAATAGAAACTGGTAGTACCCTGACGGTGACTGAACCTTCGACAGGATATACCCACGTCCCAGTGAAGGCGGAAACTGGTAAAGCACTGTCCACGCCTACTGGGCCTCCTAACAGTATCTCAGTACTAACTAGTACCGAAAGAGCAATGTACACTGGTACGACCGAGTCTACGCTTGTTGGTGTTAATCAGATTAATTACTGCACTACTCCTAATAATTGTTCCTATAACACTACGTGCATAAAAAATGCTTGCGTTGATCCTTGCGCCCACTACATTCCTTGCGTTGCCGACATAAGCTGTGAGGTGATTGCCCATGAGCCCGTGTGCTTGTGTCCTCAAAATCAAACAATACGGAATAAAATTGGTTGTAAGATAAAACCAGGTAATCAAAATAAATACATATTAGCGACTCTGCAAGTCATTTCTTGGATCTCCATGGAAATCTCGAGCGCATGATAATACAACCTCAAAATGCAGCAAGAGGTTGTACAAGGTCCAAAATACAGAAACCTTGGACATCATTTGCATGGCTCTTAGTGTGGATCATCATTTAAAGAATGTCGATGTCAATATTATTTCACTCAATTTTGTTTCTATTTTTAAACTAGGTACCACTATACCTACTATTTGTACATATATGTGGTAGGTAGTACGCACGTGGTGATGGTAGCTTTTAATGGTGTAGGATTCCTTTTTGTATTGCTAGAGTAGATGATGGGTAAACATTGCTTGTGTTTTCAGCTTATTTGCTTTTTGTATGTGTTGAAATCGTTTGAGTATAATTTGTTTATTAATTTGCATTTAAAACACTTCTACTTCCCATAGACATCAAATGCTACCAACACACGGACTGCACGAGTGAACACGCCTGTATCAATGGGAAATGCCATAATCCTTGTCTTGTTTCTAATCCTTGCATTGAATCACACGACTGTCAGGTCCAAAATCATCAACCAGTGTGTGTTAAAGGTAAGGTCATTTACTATGGGCTCATATAGTGTTCTAATATATATGTTTATAGTTTGCCAGTGCCAAAAACATACAGACTGCGGCAGTAAATTAGTTTGTGATGGATGTAAATGTGTTCTTCGTAAGTGTCTTAATATCTCCATTAAATAGCATTAAATGTTCATATCATTAGGTGAAGAACCTAAAGTGGTGCCAGGCTGTGAGCATTGTCCTCCGGGTATTGCCTGTGATCCAACTACAGGAGCTTGCATTAAAGGTAGGTGCACCTGGTTTATCTTTATTTCAGTTCAAAATGAATTCATTAATGTGTTGCTGTTTTTGTACCATTTCCTTCTCAATACCATCCCCCCTAAATGCAAAATTTAACAACGAAAACTCCATATGAACTGGACAGCTTCGCCGCCACAAGGGTAAAGTAAATACCGACATCGTAACAGCGCAGTTACAGATATTGGACATAAAATTATTTGCGACATTCTGTTACAGCTTAATCATCTAACTGTATATTCTTCCTAACCTATACTCATGTACATACTGAAAATAGCAACACTTGTTCTTTCAATCACTGTAGTATTCACGTTCAGTGCTGATGTCAATTGTGACTGACGATCTTTTTATTTCTTCAATATTGTGAACAGGACACAACAATGTTTTGTACTCGTTTTTTCTTACTTTGTAGTGTTGTATAGTGGTAATGACTATTTCTCACTTCACTGATGTAGTTAGCGCAGCTTCTCATTGCACAGATACTAACAACTCCATGGTCACTCTGTAATAAATTAAATAAGTAAATAATTTATACTTACATTATTGTTTTTTAATATAACAGATATGGCTTCAACACCAGGTACACTAACTGAAACACAAACTGTGACTATTTCACAAATAACAAACCAAACTAGTGCTGCTACTACTACTCCTACTATATTAACTATTAGTGAGTTGGAAGAATTAACTACACAGCCAATTATCGCAACTACAACGGAAATAAATGAAATAATAACGCCTTTTACGTCTGCACCACCGGAAACTACAACCGCTGAAAATAAAATATATACATCTATACCGATTGAAAAAGAAACATTAACCTCAACTACCTTCAATTTAAGTTCTGAAACTGTTTTCACCAGTAGGCCCGTATCGATTACTGAAAAAATTACGACCGAGAAAACTGACTTAGTTTTTCCTCTCACAATGACTACGGAGAAATTTGTTACTGTCACTCCGCAATACCCAGAACAAACAACAGCCGGGACAATAGTACGTGAAGGTACTATTGGATCCACAATTAGACAAACGAATATGGAAAGTACTACACCCACTGCAAGTAATTTAGTTGTAACAGTTGACGGAATTCCAACAAACGAAACACAGTTCGTCGGCACTACAGAGCAGGTAAATATTGTAACATCTACTTTTTCGTCTAAAAGTCAAGAAGAAACAACATCGTCTACTACTCAAGAAGTAAGTACAGGAGCAGCCATACCGTCTGTAACAAAAATATATGACCAACCTCACGTGTCGTTTACAACTGTTGAGAGTACCGTGAAGACAACGACTGCGACATTAGAAACACTTGTAACTATTACTGGTTATCCAGAAGCGCCAGAATTTGGTAAAGAGAACACTTCAGCCGAAAGTATGGTAGAAATTACAACTGAATTTGAACCTAGTACTTCAAGATTAACGACAGAGAAAACGTTATTACCAGGAACTACAGGAGCAAAGTCTAGACCTACAACTGAAACCGCTTCGACCGTTTATCGACAGAGTACTGAAGGCACAACAGCAACAATAGTTACAGAAAAGACTTTGGTACCGTCCGAACACTACACACAACGTACTAAGGCAACAACCGCGGAAGAAACATTAACACCTGTCACTAAAATTGGGCTGCCTGAGGAAACGGAGACCACACAGTACCAATATGGTACCAAAAAGCCACCAGTTACAGAAATATTCACACCTGTTACTGTCGTGGGGTTGTCAGAAACAACTCTAATTGCAGAAACGTACACAGAAACAACATCACCTCATAGCACGAAATACGTTTCTAGCACACCCACAATGGAAGTATATACACTTTCAGGAGAATCTGAAAAAACAACAACATCTACAGGTGTAACAGAAGGAACATTGAAACCTTACTCTATAACACCTTTAGTGACAGGCCAAGAGTTAACTACAGGTGAATCGATGCCCACTTCTACAACTGAAAATATTTCTACCAGTTATACCTCCGATACTGAAAAATCCTCAGAAGCAGGCAGAACTAAAATTACAACTGAGGCAGTATTTACAGAAAAGACAGTAACTCCTGTTAGTAGCATCGGATTACCAGAAAGTAGTTTTACAGAAAAAATAGAAACTACAGCAGGGTACGAACACGGCACCCAACCGACTCAAACAACGCTTGTGGGAAAAACTGATACTAGTGAGTTACCAAAAATGACCTCAATAAAATCAATTCCAAGTGAGACAACAGGAAGCCCTCAGTATGAAAACATTACAGAAAAAGGCGTTACTGAAACAACCTCAAAACATAGCGTTGCTACTGAACACGGCACAGAACGTATAGAAGCAACAACCGCAAGAAGAATCACAGAGGAAACAATAACACCTTTAACTGAAATTGGACTGCCGGAAGAAACAGAGACCACACAGTACCCATATGGTACTGAAGAACCACTAGTTACAAAAACATCAACACCTTCTCCAACTGGAGAAACGTACACAGAAAGAACTTCACCCACTGTACCTCAGACCACGAAATACGTTTCAGAAATTACAAAAATACCAACAATAAAAGTATATACACTTCCACAAGAATCTGAAAAAACCACAATTTCTACGGGAGTAACAGAGGGAACCGCTTCTATCATTCCGTTGTCAGAAACAACAACAGTGACAGGGCAAGAATTTTCTACAGGTAAATCGGTCCCTGCTTCTACAACTGAAAATGTTTCTACCATACCCACCTACGGTACTGAAATTTCAGAAACGGAGAGAACTAAAAGCACAAGTGAGGCGGTACCTCCAGAAGAAACAATAACACCTTTTAGTACTATTGGATTGCCTGAAACAACTTCTACGGAAAAAATAATCCACACCGAACCGACAGAAATGACGTCGATAAAAGCAATGTCTTCTGATAAAACAGAAACGGCTCAGTATGAAAACATTACAGAAGAAGGCGTTACTGAAAGTACTACTAGAAAAACAGTCAAATTGGAAGAAGCAACGTCAAGAGAGATGACTGCTACTCAGAGCACAGAAACGACTCAGTACCAATACGGTACAGAACGTATAGAAGCAACAACCGCAAGAAGAATCACAGAAGAAACAGTAACACCTTTTGCTAAAATTGCACTGCAAGAAGAAACAGGCACCACACAGTACCAATATGGTACTGAAGAGCCACTAGTTACAAAAACATCAACACGTTCTCCAACTGGAGAAACGTACACAGAAAGAACTTCACCCACTGTACCTCAGACCACGAAATACGTTTCTAGTACAGAAATTACAAAAATACCAACAATAAAAGTATATACACTTTCACAAGAATCTGAAAAAACCTCAATTTCTACGAGAGTGACAGAGGGAACAACGAAGCCTGCCTCTATCATTCCGTTGTCAGAAACAACAACAGTGACAGCGCAAGAATTTTCTACAGGTGAATCGGTCCCTACTTCTACAACTGAAAATGTTTCTATCATAGGCAGCTACGGTACTGAATTTTCAGAAACGGAGAGAACTAAAAGCACAAGTGAGGCAATACCTCCAGAAGAAACAATAACACCTGTTAATACTATTGGATTGCATGAAACAACTTCTACGGAAAAAATAATCCACACCGAACCGACAGAAATGACGTCGATAAAAGCAATGTCTTCTGAGAAAACAGAAACGGCTCAGTATGAAAACATTACAGAAGAAGGCGTTACTGAAAGTACTACTGGAAAAACAGTCAAATGGGAAGAAACAACCTCAAGAGAGATGACTGCTACTCAGAGGACAGAAACGACTGAGTACCAACACAGTACAGAACCTATAGAAGCAACAACCGCAAGAAGAATCACAGAAGAAACAACAACACCTTTTACTAAAATTGGACTGCCAGAAGAAACAAAGACCACACAGTACCAATATGGTACTGAAGAACCACTAGTTACAAAAACATCAACGCCTTCTCCAACTGGAGAAACGTACACAGAAAGAACTTCACCTACTGTACCTCAGACCACGAAATACGTTTCTAGTACAGAAATTATAAAAACACCAACAATAAAAGTATATACACTTCCACAAGAATCTGAACAAACCACAACAGAGGGAACAATGAAGCTCGCTTCAATCATTCCATTGTCAGAAACAACAACAGTGACAGGACAAGAGTTTTCTACGAGTGAATCGGTCCCTGCTTCTACAACTGAAAATTTTTCTACCATACCCACCTACGGTACTGAATTTTCAGAAACGGAGAGAACTAAAAGCACAAGTGAGGCGGTACTTCCAGAAGAAACAATAACACCTGTTAGTAAAATTGTATTCCCTCAAACAACTTCTACGGAAAAAATAATCTACACCGAACCGACAGAAATGACCTCGATAAAAGCAATCCCTTCTGAGAAAACAGAAACGACACAGTATGAAAACATTACAGAAGAAGGCGTTACTGAAAGTACTACTAGAAAAACAGTCAAATGGGAAGAAGCAACGTCAAGAGAGATGACTGCTACTCAGAGAACAGAAACGACTCAGTACCAACACGGTACAGAACGTATACAAGCAACAACCGCAAAAAGAATTACAGAAGAAACAGTAACACCTTTTACTAAAATTGGACTGCCAGAAGAAACAGAGACTACACAGTACCAATATGGTACTGAACAGGTACTAGTTACCAAAACATCAACACCTGTTACTGTTGTCGGATTGTCAGAAACACCTCCAACTGTAGAAAGAACTTTACCTACTATACCTCCAACCACTAAATTCGTTTCTAGTACAGAAATTAACAAAATACCAACAATAAAAGTATATACACTTCCACAAGAATCTGAAAAAACCACAACTTCTACGAGTGTAACAGAGGGAACAACGAAGCCTGCCTCTACCATTTCTTTGTCAGAAACAACAACAGTGACGGCGCATGAATTTTCTACAGGTAAATCGGTCCCTGCTTCTACAACTGAAAATGTTTCTACCATACCCACCTACGGTACTGAATTTTCAGAAACGGAGAGAACTAAAAGCACAAGTGAGGCAGTACCTCCAGAAGAAACAATAACACCTGTTAGTACTATTGGATTGCCTGAAACAACTTCTACAGAGAAAAAAAGCCATACCGAACCGACAGCAACAACACTTGGGGAAAAAAGTGTTATTGGTGAGTTACCAGAAACGACCTCGATAAAAGCAGTTCCTTCTGAGAAAACAGAAACGACTCCGTATGAAAACATTACTGAAGAAAACGTTACTGAAAGTGCCAGTACAAAAACAGTCAAATGGGAAGAAGCGACCTCAAGAGAGGCGACTGCTACTCAAAGAACAGAAACGACTCAATACGAACTTACTGAAGCAACACCTGTCACTAAAATTACAGAGACCACCGAATACCAATATAGTAGCGAAGAGTCCCTAGTTACAAAAATGTTATCAACACCTGTTACAGTGGTCGGATTGTCAGAAACACCTTCTACAACCGGAGAAACGTACACGGAAAAAACTTCAGCTACTGTACCTCAGACCACGAAATACGTTTCTAGTACAGAAATTACAAATATACCAACAATAAAAATATATACACTTTCAGGGGAGACTCAAAAATCGACTACAGTTTCCACAGGAGTTACACAAGAAACATTGAAGCCTGTAGTAACTAGTGAGTCAGTGCCTACTCTTACAACCGAGCAATTCTCTACTATGCCCACTGAAGAATCGTCAGAAACAGTTGGTGGCACTAAGGAAAAAACAGTAACTCCTGTTACTACAATTGTGGTCCCAGAAACTTCTACGAATGGTCCGACACCTGAAGTAACATATACTGCCAGTACTGTGTTGCCAGAAATAACAATTCCTACTCAGTATGAATATACTGAAAGTACGGCTACAAAAACAGTCAAATTGGAAGAAACCACCCCAAGGGAGGCAACGGAAAAAACACAGTTCGAACACGGCACTGAAAGTTATGAAGGAACAACAGCAAGAACAATAACACCTGTTTCTAAAACAGTACTGCCAGAAATTACAACGAAAAACACGATTTCTCAGAACACAGAAACTACACAGTACCAATCAGTAATTACAGAAGCGTTAACAACACCTGTTGCTGTCGTCGGACTGGGGGAAACAACACCACAAACCAGTAAAGACGGTGGTACGTCGGAAATATCATTACCTCCTGTAACTGTAATGGGAGTACCTGAAACTAGTACAGTGGTCACTGCAACCAGTCCAAAATCTACCGAAGTACCAACAAGTGGCGGCTATACAATTACAGGAAAAACTTATATTCCTACTGAATCACCGATATCAACGCAGTCAACAGGAATCGGAATTAGTGAAATATCTACAGTAACGCCTTTAGTTTCTGGAAAAGATATCACTACTAGCACCGGATACCTAATTAACACAGAGACAACTGTTGGAACATCCAAAGAATCTGGAATAACTGAAATGAAGGTTAAATTCCCCACAAGTACAGAACCATTTGTAACACGATTATCAGAAACAACAGAAACACCAAAAGAAGGTGAACAAACGAAAGAAATGTTTTCAGAGGAAACTCCAGTGGCAGAAAGTAGTACCGCCAGTATAGGACTTGAAACCACTAAATTAGTGTCAGAAACGCAAACTTACGGAAAGACTACAGAAACTGAAACACCAACCACAGAACAGACATATGAAAGTCAAACTACACAAACAGAAAAGTTTCCAGTGGCTACAACAGAAAGGGTAATAGCTAAAGGGACCGAACAAACTTCGACAATCTATGAACAAACCACAACATCTCAAATATCAACTACACCCAATAAAACTACTGGTCAATATACAACACAGAGTGTACCGACTGTAGAGAGTTTTACACAAGAACAATCATTGGCATCTAGTCCAACTACAGTTGAAGGAGTTAGCATTCCAGTAACAACAACATCACCAAAACACTACACAACTGGTGGACAAGTCAACATTACAGAAGCTTCAAGTGAACGCACAGAGTATACATCCGGCACAAGAAAAGAATTTGAAGATCGAACTCAGACTAGCACCGAAAACTTATATGTTTCTGTATACACGTCGCCAATTAAAACAGAATCGGTGACCGTTCCATCCGTTAGTACTTCTGAATTTACTTCACCTCCAAAGATAGAAGTCAGTACTAGCGGGCGTAGCACCAAAGAATTCACATCAGGAACAAGACTAGAAACCAAGACTCCAAGTACTATACCTTACACCTCCATGTACAGAACCACCGAATTTATTTCAACGATTGAAACTGAGCCTAGTACTTTCAAACCAGTATCAACAGAAGAAACTACGGCAGCTATGAAATTTTCTAGTGTTACAACAGTAACTTCTGAAACTGGTTATACTACTACAACGGAAAAAGCTGCTTCAGATATGACAGTAATCGTCCAGGAAGGACTTTCAACCACTTTCCTTGGAGCAACCCCTGAAGCGTTTGTTACGCCAGAAAGTACTATAGTTAGTGTAGAGAGCAATTTTTCGTTAACTGGAGAATCAACATTACTGCCAGAAACTACAAAAACGCAAAAACCTATAGTATCTACAACACCAACACCAACATTTACAAATGTAAATACTATTCCTGTGGTAATTGTAAGTCCCGGTACTACACCCACAAGTGAATCACATAAAACTACAATTTCTCCAATAAGCACCACTAAGTCGTTAGAAGAAGTAACAGAAAATATTTCTACCGCTCCCACAATGCAATCTGTTTCTGAAGGAGAAAGATTTACATCAACGGAAAAAATGGAGGAGACTAAAAGTATTAGTACTACAACAGAAGCAAATGAAACAACACTAAAAGTCACACGTATTCCAGAAATTATTACAGAACAGCCCACAACTTTAGTCACTGAATCAGTAAAGTACACAAGTACTGAAAGTACAACAGGACTTCCTGGTGAACTAAATAAAAGTACCGCATTTTCAGTTACTGAAGGTACCCTTGAGACAAACATACCTTTTACACAAAGCACCGAATATTTTGTTACTATTGGTGAATCGACCGAACTAAATACTTCACCAATACCAATTGAAACGTACACCCAACGAACTACCAATATCACTATAACTTGTAAGACGGACTCAGACTGCCAGTCTTATGAGACGTGTCTTTGCCAACAATGCGTGAACGTTTGCGCGATCGGTGGTCGTTGTGCAGTAAAGGCTATATGCACACCGGAAAACCATACAGCGATCTGCACTTGTCCACCAGGATACTCTGGAGATCCAAAACGGGATTGCTTACAAGGTATAAGCCTTAAATTATTCGCCCCGACAGTATCAGCCCTGAAGTAAAGTCGACCTTTATTAAAGCCCAAACGTAAATTGAACTAATTGCACCAAATTAATTTATTTTTCAAAATGTAATAGCATGCTTTTAATTTTGGTTTAAGGTAACTTGTAAATATTTTGTTAATAGTGTCCCTAATTTGAAAACGTTGCCTTTTAACTTAGCTATCTTCATCCGGTGAAATGTATAATGTATTAATCTCTAACTTTCTAATAGAACCACCTATCTCGAAAGCACCTAATCCATGCGAATCAGATATGGACTGTCTCCAAAGTGAGGCTTGTTACATGTCGTTCTGTGAAGATCCCTGTGCATTTACTAACGCCTGTGCTAATACAGCAAAATGTCAAGTGAAAATGCACAGGCCGATTTGTACATGTCCAATGGGCTACGAAGGAAACCCTGCGGTTAAATGCATCAAGTCCCAAACAAGTAAGATAACATTTAACTGTCCACATGTAAATAAGGTTTTTGTAATTAATTATGAACTAAATCAACAAAATAACGGTCAAACTAATTTTTTTATATGTAAATATTGTATAAATATCTTGTATTAGTTTCTTCTCTTCTTACCTTGTTCTCTGCACTCTTATTAGTAAGTTGCACCAACAACAATGATTGCCCCCTGACCGAAGCGTGCATTGGGCACGCTTGTCAAAGACCATGTGATGTACACAATCCCTGTGCGCACAATGCTGTATGCATCAACACCAACCATGGTTCAGATTGTAGCTGTGCTGAAGGATTCCAAGGGAACGGTTACGTGGGTTGCGTACCAGGTAAGAAGAATTCAGTTTTCTATTTGAATGTTCCTATACGCTATTTTTACAGTTAAAGATTACAAACCTATCTGCCAATATAATGAAGACTGTCCACCCAACAAACTATGTGATAGATTGAATAGAATTTGTATCAACCCTTGCTTTGAAGACTCTTGCGGTGAGAATGCCGAATGCCTACCGAAAGATCACGGAATTGAATGTAGATGCCTTTCTGGATACCAAGGAAACCCTTACACAAGCTGTGACCAAGTTTTTGAATGTCGATCTGACAATGATTGTTCTACGAACGAAGCTTGCCTTAATAAGCAATGCAGTTCACCTTGTCGTTGTGGACAATATGCGATTTGCGAAGTTTTAAACCACAAGCCTACATGTAAATGTCCACCAGGCTATAACGGAAATCCAGGAACTGGTTGTCTACCACCTTCAAATGCTTGTGATCCTAATCCATGCGGTTTACATGCTCTTTGCGAAATTGATAAGGGAAGCGCCGTGTGCTTCTGCCCAAAAGGTTTAACTGGAAATCCATTTGTCAGTTGCAGTAAGTATTTTAATGTCGATAAAGAGGACAAATCCCTAACATTCGTTATAGTTCCTGAAGGCGATGAATGTGCTCCAAATCCCTGCGGACCCAATTCTGGATGCAGAGTCGTTGGTGGTAAAGCCGTTTGTTTCTGTTTGCCCGAATACGAAGGAACGCCACCACAAATTCCTTGTGCTCTACCTCAAAATCCGTGTAATCCATCGCCTTGTGGACCGAATACTCAATGTAGCATCTTGGCTAACGGATTTTCAAAGTGTACCTGTCTTCCTGGCTATTTGGAAAGTCCCAACACTATCAGAGGTTGCGTCGAACTTAAGAACCCTTGTGAACCTAACATTTGTGGTCAAGGTGCTCTTTGCGACCCTATAAGAGACCCTGTTTGTTATTGTCCACCCGGAACTGTCGGAAATCCCTACAGATTATGTGCTGAACCAACTGTTGCACCCATGTTGTGTAGTCCAGGTCCTTGTGGGTTGAACGCTGACTGCTATGTTTCGAATAATCAAGAACAGTGCTACTGTAGACCAGGGTATATTGGAGATCCCTATTCTGGATGCAGGATTGAACCTCCTAGTCCATGTACACCAAACCCTTGTGGTCCAGGTGCTCAGTGTGTCGTTTCACCAGAAGGAAAATCAATGTGTCGTTGTCCTGATGGAATGGGCGGTGACCCAACAGGACCATCGGGCTGCCAAGGATATGAATGCGTAGTTGATGACAACTGTGCTGACCACCAAGCTTGCATGGGTTACAGATGTCGCGATCCTTGCCCAGGCTCTTGTGGTGTAAACGCTAATTGCCGAGTAGAAAAACACCATCCTGTTTGCACATGTGAGCCAAACTTTACCGGAAATCCAGTTATCAGATGTTTCTCAATACCCAAACCAACGCCCAAGAATCCTTGTTTGCCGAGTCCATGTGGTCTGAATACATTATGTCAAGTGGTTGGAAATCGTGCAGTTTGCTCATGTCTACCAGATTTCCAAGGAGACCCTCAAACTGGCTGCCGACCTGAATGTGTTCTCAACTCTGACTGTCCTATCAATAAAGCTTGTCTTGAAAGACATTGCGTCGATCCATGTACGATTAGAAGTTTATGTGGAATTAATGCTCTCTGTGAAGTACGAGATCACACAGCGACATGTTTCTGTCCTGAAGGGTTCATTGGAGATGCCCTCTATCAGTGCTTGCCCATTCCTCCAGTTGGTCCAGTAGCTAATGTTTCAAAACCTTGTTTGCCGTCACCTTGTGGTCCAATGCAATGCAATAATTATGGAGGACAAATAGCGATTTGTGATCCATGCTTAGGACCCAATGCTCCTTACGATCCACAGTGTAGACCGGAGTGTTTAACTAACGCCGACTGTTCATTCAACAAGGCTTGTCTTGGATTTTCTTGTACTGATCCCTGTCCCGGTTCTTGTGGAATTAACGCCTTGTGTTCAGTTGTTAGTCATACTCCAATTTGTAGTTGCCCTCAAGGACTAGTAGGAAATCCATTTGAACACTGTTCTCTTCCCACAAGTAAGTTTTATTATTTGCATTTAAAAAAAAATTCTATCGAGTCTATTTCCAGAACCTCAGGATAGGATTGACACTTGTGAAAACGTCAAGTGTGGTGCCAATGCTGACTGCAAACAACAAAATAAGGCTCTGGCATGTGTGTGCAAGAAAGGCTTCTTCGGTAATCCATGGATCGCTTGCAGACCGGAATGTGTGATCAATCCTGATTGTCCGTTAAACAAAGCTTGTGTAAACAACAAATGTGTGGATCCTTGTGCCGGCATATGCGGCGTAGGAGCTCAGTGCGAAGCAATACATCACATACCGATATGCTTCTGCCCACCTCAACACACAGGCGATCCTTTCGTGAACTGTTATCCCTTTACGCTTCCAGCACCTCCTCATGTTGTCCCTAGCAATCCGTGCGACCCTTCACCATGTGGTCCATACAGTAGATGTATTGTGTCTTCTCAAGGATTTGCAACTTGTTCGTGCTTACCTAATTTCCACGGGACGCCGCCTGCTTGTAAACCGGAATGTATCATCAGTTCTGAATGTCCCCAAACTAGAGCTTGTATCAATCAAAAATGTTCGGATCCCTGTCCTGGAACTTGCGGCAACAATGCGATTTGCACTGTTATCAATCACAACCCTATTTGTAGTTGTCCGCCGGGCCAACAAGGTGATCCTTTCGTTAACTGTTACACAGAAACAGAGATGGAAGAACCAAGAATTCCTACAAACCCGTGTGATCCATCACCTTGTGGACCAAATTCGATATGTCAAATCAAGAAGAATCGGCCAGTATGTTCCTGCAGTCCTAATTATATTGGTAGTCCTCCTTATTGTCGACCTGAATGTGTCATTAGTCAAGAATGTCCCAGAAATAAAGCGTGTGTGCGAGAGAAATGTGTTGACCCCTGCATCAACACTTGCGGTCAAAATGCCAAATGCGATGTCGTCAACCACACACCCCTTTGCAGTTGTTTGCCTGGCCACGAAGGAGATGCTTTTGTGGGATGTTCAAAGATTATTGTAACACCGAAAGATCCATGCAATCCTTCACCTTGTGGAGTAAACGCTCAATGTTCAGTTATCAACGGTGCTGCTCGGTGTAGCTGTATTCCACCTTATATTGGAAACCCGTATGCCGGAGGATGCAAACCAGAATGTAGCATTAACGCTGACTGTCCCAGTCATTTAGCATGTATAACTCAACACTGCAGAAACCCATGTCAAGGATTATGTGGCATCAGAGCCGAATGCAGTGTCGTAAACCACATTCCTGCTTGCGCATGTGCTAAAGGTCTAATTGGTAATCCATTTACATCTTGTAGAGAAGCACCACCAGCGCCTAAAAATCCTTGCGAACCATCGCCATGTGGTCCAAACAGCATCTGTCGCGTTAAAGGTCCTCAAGCAATTTGTTCGTGTCAAGAAAATTACTTTGGAACTCCTCCCATGTGCAGACCCGAATGTTTAGTAAGCGCAGAATGTAGTCAACATATGGCTTGTATCAATCAGAAATGTCAAGACCCGTGCCCAGGAACATGTGGCTTCAACGCTAGATGTCAAGTTGTTAACCACAATCCGATTTGTAGTTGTCCTCCTAATTTCAATGGAGACCCATTCGTGGAGTGCCACAGAGAAGGTACATATCATATTATTCTTATTTAAATTTAAATTAACACAAAATTTTCATGTAGAACCGAAAACACCATCAAATGTTACACCCTGCATTCCATCGCCGTGTGGTGCCAACGCAGAATGTCGACCTGTCGACAATCGTGCCGTCTGTTCTTGTTTACCTGGAATGTTTGGAGCTCCACCAAACTGTCGACCAGAATGTGTTATTCATCAAGACTGTCCGTCAAATCTCGCGTGTGTTAACAACAAGTGTAAAGATCCCTGTGCCGGTTCGTGCGGTTATAACGCCGAGTGCAAAGTGTTTAACCACCAACCAACATGCAACTGTATTTCTGGCTTTGAAGGAGATCCATTTGCTGGCTGCGTTCCGGTTCAAGGTAATTTTTTGCAAATGTTGGACTTGATAGACTATTTTTCAGTTTCTTCACTCTCATCTTATCTTTCTTTATCTTTTTATAGTAATTGAGGTACCTAGCAATCCTTGTAACCCTTCACCATGCGGGGCTAATGCTGTTTGTAAGGAACGCAATGGTGCAGGTTCCTGTGTATGCGTAAAGGATTATTTTGGCGATCCTTATGCCGGCTGCAGACCAGAATGTGTAATGAATAATGATTGTCCCCACGATAAGGCATGCTTAGCTATGAAATGTCGAAATCCTTGCCGAGGTACATGCGGTTTGAATGCCGAATGTAGAGTTAGCAATCACAATCCTCAATGTTACTGTCTGCCTGGATATACTGGAAATGCTTTAGCTCTATGTCGGGAGGTTCCAGCCAGTAAGATAACGACACAAATCGTAATAAGATATCCACAATACTTTGCTTTAGTTACTCCTGACGAACCCCGAAGGAATCCCTGCATACCTTCACCTTGCGGTCCTTATAGTATTTGTAGAGTGCAGGATGATAGGCCTGTATGTTCATGCTCTGCCGGGTACCTTGGCGCTCCACCTACATGCAGACCAGAGTGTCTTGTGAACTCCGAGTGTTCACTTGACCAGGCATGCTTCAAACAAAAATGTGTTGATCCTTGTCCCGGAACATGTGGCTACAACGCAAGGTGTAAAGTTGTAAATCACAACCCGATTTGTAGTTGTCCGTCGGGTTACGTAGGTGATCCCTTCAGCAGATGCATTCCTGAAATAAGTATAATTATTGAATGCAAGTTGTTTTTTCTTTCTGGCATGTAATTTTTTTTAGAAAATCCTGTGGTAGAGAAAGTAAATCCTTGTAATCCTTCCCCATGTGGATTATTTTCCGAATGTCGAGAGCGCGATAATCGTCCCGTTTGTTCTTGCTTACCAAATTATTTCGGTCAACCACCTAACTGTCGACCCGAATGCGTTGTGAATACAGACTGTGCTTCAACAAAAATTTGTCAAAACGAAAGATGTCGCGATCCCTGTCCAGGTTCTTGTGGTATAAATGCAGAATGTAGAACCATAAATCATTCCCCAGTTTGCTACTGTTTACAAGGATTTACAGGAGATCCTTTTTCGGGATGCCAAAAAAGTAAGATATTTCAGTCACGAAAAACGATGAAAGTAGGTAACTTGATCAAAAATTGCAGCTGTAGTAGTTGAAGAACCTAAACATCCTTGTAATCCATCACCTTGTGGGACCAATGCACTTTGCCGTGAACTTAACGGAGCAGGATCTTGTACATGTATACAGGATTATTCTGGTGACCCTTATTCAGGCTGCAGACCTGAATGTGTAACAAATTCTGATTGTCCACGTGACCGATCTTGTGTTAATAACAAATGCACAGATCCTTGCCCTGGAACCTGTGGATTGAATGCAGAGTGCAGAGTTTATAATCATGCTCCAACATGCAACTGTTTGTCGGGATATACCGGAAATGCTCTAAAGTCATGTCATATTCCTCCACCGCCTCCGCGTCGTAAGAACTCTATTCTTTGGTTTTTCTGTTCTACTGTTTTCTTATTTTTGCTCTAGCAGTACCGGAACCGGAACGTGATCCATGTCAACCATCACCTTGTGGACCCTATAGTGTATGCCGAGTTTCTAACGGTCATGCTGTCTGTTCTTGTCAACCTAACTATCTTGGAACTCCTCCTTCTTGTAGACCTGAATGCACAGTTAGTACAGATTGCATGCAAGATAGAGCTTGTATTAATCAGAAATGCCGTGATCCCTGTCCCGGCACCTGTGGGTTAAATGCTAGATGTAACGTTATTAATCACAATCCCATATGTAGCTGTTTGCCTGGAAATGAAGGAGATCCTTTCGTGAAATGTCAACCTGTACAACGTAAGCTTCTATTATTACTTTACTATTTTCAGATCTATCTTTACTCTACTATAAACTATTCTTTCCGTTTTTAGCAACACCTGTAGTAAACGAAAATCCTTGTGTTCCATCTCCATGTGGTCCCAACTCTCAGTGTAGAGTTGTGGGGTCACAAGCTGCATGTTCCTGTTTGCCAAACTACATCGGTCGTGCACCTAATTGCCGAGCGGAGTGTACATTAAATGAGGAATGTCCCAGTAATTTAGCTTGCATTAACGAAAAATGTCGCAATCCTTGTCCCGGGTCGTGCGGAGTACAAACAACATGCGTGGTTGTTAAACATGCACCTATATGCCAATGTGATATCGGTTTCACTGGTGATCCTTTCGCTGGTTGCTCGTCTATACCAGAAGTACCAAGACAACCAGAGATTGTAAATCCTTGCAACCCATCTCCGTGTGGTGCTAACGCTATTTGCAAAGAACGTAACAATGCAGGATCGTGTTCTTGTCTACCAGAATATTTTGGAGATCCGTATACGGGATGTCGCCCAGAGTGTGTCATCAATACGGATTGCCCTCGCGATAGAGCTTGTATAAACAACAAATGTACAAACCCGTGTCCAGGAACATGCGGCCTGAACGCAGAATGCAGAGTAGCTAATCATGCCCCATCTTGCAGTTGTTTAGTTGGATATACTGGAAATCCAAGTGTTGCATGTCATATTCCACAACCTAGTACGTATATTCTTTTGCTCTTTTACTCTTGAACTATTTTCTTTTTATTTAGTTATTACCGAAGAACCTAAAACTAAACCTTGTCAACCATCACCTTGTGGCCCATATAGTGAATGCAGAGTTGTAAATGCTCATGCAGTTTGTTCTTGCCAGGCCAATTACATAGGATCACCACCGATGTGTAAACCAGAATGCATGATTTCCGCTGATTGTCCTCTAGATAAAGCTTGTGTCAACACCAAGTGCCAAGATCCTTGTCCTGGCACGTGTGGTCTTAATGCAAGATGTCAAATTGTAAACCATAACCCTATCTGTAGCTGCCCTGTAGGTTTTTCAGGAGATCCATTTGTTAGATGCCTCCAACAACGTAAGCTTTCTACTTTTATTTCATTTTATTTCTTTTTATACTTTTTTCTTTTCTGTAGCTGTAGAACAACCGAAACCCACAGAAAACCCCTGCATTCCTTCACCATGCGGTCCAAACTCTCAATGCAGAGTAATTGGTAACACACCTGCCTGCTCCTGTCTACAAAATTACATTGGACGACCTCCAAATTGTCGCCCAGAGTGTACTATTAATTCTGAATGTCCTAGTAATCGCGCATGTCAAAATGAGCGATGTGTTGATCCTTGTCCTGGTTCTTGTGGAATCTTTGCCGAATGCGTTGTGATAAACCATAGATCTGTTTGTTCCTGTAAGATTGGATATACTGGGGATCCGTTTGCTGGTTGTAATCTTATACCGAGTAAAATATCATTAGCATATGAAAGTTCTTCCCACTATATCATATTATATTTCAGTAACTCAACCAGTTGAAGCACCCCAAAATCCTTGTAATCCTTCACCATGCGGTGCAAATGCTGAATGTAAACAACGAAACAATGTTGGCTCTTGCACTTGTTTGCCGGAATACTTTGGAGACCCCTACAGCGGGTGTAGACCAGAATGTGTAACTAATTCTGATTGCCCAAGAGACAAAGCCTGTGCAAACAACAAATGTAAAGATCCTTGTCCTGGACTGTGTGGTCTTAATGCGGAATGTCGTGTTAGCAATCACGCACCATCGTGTTCATGTATTTCAGGATATACAGGCAACCCACAAATTTCTTGCCATGAACCTCCACCTAGTAAGTTTCGACTTACTTCTACTTAAACATACTTAATTTTTTTTCTTCAAGAATCTACCGAACCTAAAGGTAATCCTTGTGTTCCTTCACCTTGTGGACCGTATAGTAATTGTAGAGTTGTAAACGACCACGCTGTATGTTCTTGTCAAACAAATTATATCGGAACGCCTCCATCTTGTAAGCCAGAATGTATGGTTAGTGCAGATTGTCCACAGAACCGAGCGTGTATTAACAGTAAATGCCAAGACCCTTGTCCTGGCACCTGCGGCATAAATGCACGTTGTCTGATTGTAAACCACAATCCCATTTGTAGTTGCGCAACAAATTACATCGGTGATCCTTTCGTTAGATGCATATTGCAACAGAGTAAGAATTTTTTTCATCAAGGGAGGTTTCCTTCTATTTTTAGACTTTTTAGAACCTGAACCTCCAGCACCTACTGGAAATCCGTGTGTACCATCTCCTTGTGGATTAAACTCACAATGTAAAGTAGTAGGAACACAAGCCGCATGCTCCTGTTTACCAAATTACATAGGCCGATCTCCCAACTGTAGACCTGAGTGTACCATAAATGCCGAGTGCCCAGGCAATTTAGCATGTCAAAATGAAAAATGTAAAGATCCTTGTCCAGGTTCATGCGGATCAAGTACAACTTGTACTGTTGTTAAACATTCTCCAATGTGCGTTTGCATTACTGGATATACAGGCGATCCATTCACTGGTTGCTCACCTACTCCACCTCGTAAGACTTCTTTCTCTTCTTTACCACAACTAACTTACTGTACCACCGAACTTTTAGCTGAACCTGTTACTGAACGCCCCAGAAACCCTTGTAACCCAACACCTTGTGGTGCTAATGCCATTTGCAAAGAAAGAAATGGGGCAGGATCCTGTACTTGCTTACCAGAATATTTCGGAGATCCTTACAGTGGCTGTAGGCCCGAATGTGTTACAAATTCCGACTGTGATCGTAGCAGAGCTTGTGTCAATAATAAATGTGTTGATCCTTGTCCGGGAACTTGCGGAATCAACGCGGAATGTAGAGTTATTAACCATGCTCCTTCTTGCTTTTGCATTGCCGGTTACACTGGTGAACCTCTTAGAATCTGCAACCTTGTGCAGCCTAGTAAGATATCTGTACTAATTTTATTTATTTTTATTAACAAATTTTATTAGTTGAAGAAGAACAAAATCCATGCCAACCTTCACCCTGTGGCGCTTACAGTCAATGTCGCGAAATAAATAGCCACGCCGTTTGCTCTTGTCAACCGAATTACATCGGAACTCCGCCAATGTGTAGACCAGAATGTATAGTTAGTTCGGAATGCCCACAAGACAAAGCTTGTACTGAGCAGAAGTGTGTAAATCCTTGCCGAGCCGGAGCAACACCTTGCGGACTTAATGCAGATTGTAGAGTTGTAAATCATAATCCTATTTGCAGTTGTTTAGTTGGCTTTACTGGAGATCCTTTCACTCGCTGCTCTAGACTTGAATGTATGTTTCAACTCTACCTAAACTGTTCTGTTCTTTACTTCTTATTTTCATTTCAGTACCTTCACCACCGAAGAGTGATACAAACCCTTGTGTACCTTCACCATGTGGGCCAAGCTCACAGTGTAGAGTAGTTGGTACACAACCTGCATGCTCTTGTTTACCAAACTATGTAGGCCGCCCTCCAAACTGTAGACCTGAATGTATCAATGACTCTGAATGTCCCAACTATAAATCTTGTAAAAACGAAAGATGTGTGGATCCATGTCCTAATACTTGTGGTTCCAATGCACAATGTACCGTTGTTAACCACAGACCAGTTTGTTCTTGCTTCCCAGGCTACACCGGTGATCCTTTCTCTTCTTGTTCTCTACCTCTTCTACCATGTAAGAACTTTACTTCAAATCTAGTGGAAAATTTTCATCATTCTCCCATGTTTAATTATTATTTAATTTTCAGCTACGGAAAGAACACCACCTTCTACGCCGTGCTTCCCATCTCCATGTGGACCAAACGCAGAATGTCGTGAGAAAAATGGAGCTGGTGCTTGCATCTGTCCTCCTGGATTCTTTGGTGACCCGTACGACAGCAATAAAGGATGTCACAGAGAATGTGAAGTTAACAGAGACTGTGCTCCAACGCTTGCTTGCGTTGCATACAAATGTGTTAATCCATGTATCGGAACTTGCGGAACATTTGCTGAATGCCAAGTCGTTAACCATGTACCAACATGTACATGTCCTTCAGGTTTCACAGGAGATCCGTTCTTCCAATGTAGAGAAGCTCCACCGACACCACCTCCTCAACCTGAGAATCCTTGCATTCCTTCTCCTTGTGGACCAAATAGTCAGTGCAGAAACGTCAATACTCAAGCCGTCTGTTCTTGCTTACCAAACTTCATTGGATCGCCTCCAGCCTGTCGCCCTGAATGTGTCGTTAGTTCTGAATGTTCTTCAGATAAGGCTTGCATCAATCAGAAATGTGGAGATCCATGTCCCAACACCTGCGGATTAGGGGCCCAATGTAGCACGAGAAATCATAGTCCGATTTGTGCTTGTTCTCCTGGCTTCACTGGGGATCCATTTACTAGATGCTCTCCACAAAGTAAGAAATGACACATTACCCTTAACAGTTTAAATGCTGGTATAATACACAAAACATTCAAAATTTGCATTATAGCATTTGGTAACGAGAAAGTGTTATTTTTTACAGTTGTCGTTCCGGAACCAACCACCGAGCGACCGCCATCGTGTTTCCCATCACCTTGTGGGCCAAATTCCCAATGTGAAATCCGTAATGGTGTACCATCGTGTTCTTGCCTTCCCGATTACACTGATGCTCCTCCAAACTGTCGCCCCGAATGCACTATCAGTTCAGAATGCAGCAGTGCCTTGGCGTGCATAAATCTAAAATGTCGCGATCCATGTCCTGGATCATGCGGCTCAAGCGCCAAATGTCACGTGGTCAACCACATACCTGTGTGTACTTGTGAAAACGGTTACACCGGAAATCCATTCATACAATGTGCTGTAATTCCGCCGACGGAACCGGCACCGACAGACCCATGCAATCCGTCTCCATGTGGACCCAACGCGCAATGTAATAACGGAATTTGCACCTGTCTTGCAGAATTTATCGGAAATCCATACGAGTCTTGTCGGCCGGAGTGTGTCCTCAGCACAGAATGTAACAGAGACAAAGCTTGTATTAGAAACAAGTGTGTAGATCCTTGCCCTGGCACTTGCGGATCTAATGCTCGTTGTGACATTATTAATCACATACCTACATGTTCTTGTCCTGATGGCTACACGGGAGATCCTTTCACCAATTGTCGTGTATTTGAACCAGTTGAATATCAAGGTCCGGAAGATCCTTGTAACCCGACACCATGTGGGCCAAACAGCCAATGTAAAAACATTAACGATCATGCAGTGTGTTCCTGTATTTTAGGATATGTTGGAACGCCACCGTCTTGTAGACCAGAGTGCGTAGTTAGTGCGGAATGTGCTCCAACTAAAGCTTGTGTTAACCAAAAGTGCGTTGATCCTTGTCCAGGATCATGTGGCTTAAACGCCAGATGTGAAGTTATAAATCATAGTCCCATCTGCAGTTGTTCAGAAGGACAAATGGGAGATCCATTCCAAAGTTGCAGACCTATTCCACCTCCATCACCAACTCCACCAGCGCCAAAAGGAAATCCGTGCGTTCCCAATCCGTGCGGACCAAACTCAATATGTCGTGCTGTAGGCGATTTGCCCTCTTGCAGTTGTGCTCAAGACTATACCGGAAGTCCTCCAAACTGCAGGCCAGAATGTGTGATAAATCCTGATTGTCCCAGCAACTTGGCGTGCATCAATAATAAATGCAAAGATCCTTGTCCCGGAAGCTGCGGTCTGAATACAGAATGCAGAGTAATTAGCCACACAGTTTCTTGCTCTTGTTCTCCTGGATTTATCGGAAACCCATTCGTTCAATGTTCGCAACAGAAAACTGAACCTGTAAATCCTTGCACACCTTCACCTTGTGGATCTAACGCTATTTGTACCGAACGGAACGGAGCTGGTGCTTGCACTTGTATTGACGATTACCAAGGCAATCCATACGAAGGATGTAGACCTGAATGCGTTCTCAGTTCTGATTGTCCAACCAACAGGGCTTGTATACGCAACAAATGTGCCGACCCGTGCCCTGGAGTTTGTGGCGAGTCGGCTGAGTGTTCTGTAATAAATCACGTGCCAACCTGTACTTGCATAAGAGATTTTATTGGAGATCCATTTACTAGATGTTCTCCACCACCACGTAAGTCTTAGTTCTACTTCAGAATACCACATTTACATTTTTTTATTTTTCAGCTGTAACAGAAAAGCCGGATATTAATCCATGTAATCCAAGTCCCTGCGGTCCCAACGCGCAATGCAGAAATGTAAACGAACAAGCCGTGTGTTCTTGTTTGCCCGAATTCATAGGTGCTCCTCCAAACTGTAAACCAGAATGTGTGGTTAGCTCCGAATGTCCTCAAAATCGAGCGTGCCATAAATTCAAATGTGCTAATCCTTGCACCGGAACCTGCGGTGTGAACGCCAGATGTGAAGTTATAAATCACAATCCGATTTGTAGTTGTCCGTCTGGTTTAACGGGAGATCCATTCACACGATGCTATGAATTACCTCCAGCACCGCTTCCTCCTCCAAGAAAACCTCTAGATCCTTGTCAACCATCACCTTGCGGACCGAATTCCGCTTGTAGAGCAATTGGAGATCAACCGTCCTGTTCTTGTTTAACAAATTATGTTGGAGCTCCTCCAAACTGTAGGCCCGAATGTGTCGTAAACACCGATTGTCCGTCCAACGCGGCTTGTATTACTGAAAAATGTAGAGATCCTTGTCCTGGATCTTGCGGTTTTAATGCAGAATGTCGAGTACAAAACCATATTCCGATTTGCACATGCATAGCTGGTTTCGTTGGAGATCCGTTTACTCAGTGTGCACTCGAGGTTAAAGAAGAAGAACCGAAAATACCATCTGATCCTTGCAATCCATCTCCTTGTGGAGCTAACACGCAATGTCGAGACGGAATTTGTACATGTTTACCACAATACAACGGGGATCCATACAGAGGCTGCAGACCGGAGTGTACCATGAATACCGACTGCTCTCCTAACAGAGCCTGTAGCAATCTCCGATGTATCGACCCATGCCCTGGAACTTGTGGTCAAGAGGCGATATGCGATGTTGTGAACCACATTCCAACGTGTAGTTGTCCCTCTGGATATGAAGGCGATCCCTTTACAAGCTGCAGACTCAAAATAAGTGGTAAATTTATTTAATATGTTCTATACGTTTTTGCTTGACCATTTTCTTTCAAGGACCACCAAAAGATCCTTGTAATCCATCTCCATGTGGCCCGAATAGTCTTTGCAGAGTCAATAACGGCATCGCTACCTGTTCTTGCCAGCCAGGTCAAATAGGCAGTCCGCCAAGCTGTCGACCAGAATGCATCGTCAGCGCCGAGTGTGCTCTTACTAAAGCATGCCTGAACAACAAGTGTGTAGATCCCTGTCCGGGAACGTGCGGAATCAATGCCAGATGCCAAGTGGTCAACCACAATCCAATCTGCAGTTGTACAGAAGGAATGACTGGTGATCCATTCACCAGATGTTTACCGATAATAGTACCCACAGAACCGAAAAGACCGTGTGAACCGAGTCCGTGTGGTCCGAATTCGATCTGTCAAGTGCGTGGTGAAACTCCGGCGTGTTCGTGTCTTCAAAATTATATCGGTGCCCCGCCTAATTGTCGACCGGAATGTAGCATAAATCCGGAGTGCTCGAGCGTGACGGCGTGTATAAATCAAAAGTGTCGGGATCCGTGTCCGGGAAGTTGTGGACAAAATGCTGTTTGCAACGTGGTGAATCACAACCCTGTCTGCAAGTGCAATCCAGGATTTAGAGGAGATCCATTTGTGCAATGTGCCCCGGATGTGGCTCCAGGTAGGATTTTTACTACATTTTTAATGGAAAACAATACCATAATAAATTTAGACATACTAAATGGGTGACAAATTCTGAGATATTAATTAACTGATCAAAAATTAAAGAATTAGGAAAAATTCTAGAATCGGAAAATCTGAAGTGACGTTTATATTTTCGGCGTTTCCTAAATCCAGGCTAAATTTGAGAAACAGCAAATGCTTTTATCGTTGCCGAATCGTTAACCCTCAAAAACTATCGTGGGCTCAGTCTAAATTGACCTCACGATATTGCATAAAATGTGGAAGAAAAGCTGGAAATATTTATCTATCTGAGGCTTCCGAACAACAAATACCAAATAGAGATTTTATTTGTCCTCGTAGCAGAGACAAAAATACTGTTTGTTTAAAAAGTCCAAAATATATTTGTAAAAGGCTTCCGCAACAAAAAATTAAGAGCCGTAAAGTTTTACTCTTTTGTATGCATCTGCCAAGCTCTACTTTTTTGGGACTGATCTGTCAAACTCCACTTTTTTGGGACTGATCTGTCAGAATTTGACAGATGTGTACAAAAAAGTAAAACATTATGGCTCCAAAAAAGAAGCCATAAATACCTTTTTGGTAATCATCGCCTAAAGAAAACTGTGATCAAATTTTTGAATTCTTTTGTGATCATCGCCTAAAAAACGTCGTGTGCACCTCGGCCAAAAGTGCTTTTTTGGCCTTATCTGCATTGTGTCCTCGGCCACAAACAGCAGATGCGTCCAAAAAACTTTTACGGCCTAGGTACACAAATTACTATTGCAGGGTATAGTCACTATTTTTATCAATTTGTTTTTTGGGTAAAATGAAGAATTTTTTTCTGAGATGTAAAGAATTAGAAAAACTAAATACATACAATATAGGTATTCAGTAATAATATCACAAGAGCATAGAAAATATCGATTAAACTTCCGAGTCATGAGACGTATTTCGCGGAATACGTCGAATGACGAGGATAGTTTAATCAGCTAAATTTTCAATGCTCGAGTGGTATTCATTACGATTATATAACGAAAAAGTGGAAAATTTTGACGAAACTTTTTTTCTTACGTTTATTAACAATCATAAAAAAATCGTTCCTATGGTAAAGTTCATTGTTGGAGCCAGCCGAAACACCGAAATGAATATACCCCGTCGTCAAGGGTATACTCACTGATATACATCGTAACTATGAAAAATCTGTAATTGTTATTGGCTCAATTTAATTTGTGTTATATAATCAGGTATATAGGTAGTTCAGTAATTTTGTAACAAATAACTACAAATTTTTGCATAACAAATGTGGGGAAAAATGACCCATCGATAGTAGTTACGTGATTAAAACATGATAGTATTTGAGGTTTAATATCGAATTTATTGCCATATCAATTTTATTAGCAATATAATATTTCAGAGTTTCTTTCTTTTTGCAAGAAATTACCCATGTTGCATTTTAATTCTTTGACTTAATTTATGGTATTGGATTCCATTTTTTAAACAGATAAACTCGATCATTTGATATTATTTTGGAGTTTGTCTTGCATGTTTTGCTGTAAATACTAAATGCTTTTGCTTCTGGAAATAAGTAAGGTAAGAATAAAATATGCTCCAACGATAACAACGAGCTTTATCAAAGCAAAGCCCTAACGCCCCACAATTTTGCTATATCAGAGGAATATGCCAATCCCCCCCCCCCATAAACCCCAAGAAATTATAAAATAACAAAGCTTTAAAACAGGAGCGGAACCGAAATACATACAATATATTGCGGTATTAAGGTAAATACACACTATATGCAAAAACCCATCCCCCTTGCAGCTTAAGGATAATGCCCCTAATAAATGCTTTTGCCCACACCCCCCACAAGCAAATTTGCGAAAAAGCAGCTAATGTCCAAGCGTGATAAAATGGTTTATGTGTTCACATAATAAATAATACAATAATCCACGGCTTACGCACACAAAGTTACTTACTCGCCTCAGGCATATAATCAAATGATTGTTGTTGCACTGAATACATATTTTCAGTTCAAATTCCCACGGAAGTTCTAACGCCTTGTTTACCATCCCCTTGTGGCGCAAATGCGGTTTGTAAGGAAAGAAATGGAGCGGGTTCGTGTAGCTGTTTGCCAGACTATATAGGGAACCCCTATGAAGGTTGTAGACCCGAATGCATTCACAATTCAGATTGTACTTCCAATAAGGCTTGCACTAGAAATAAGTGTGTAGATCCTTGCCCTGGAACATGCGGTCAAAATGCAGACTGTCAAGTTATAAATCATTCACCTTCGTGTAGCTGTTTACCTGGATACACCGGCGATCCATTTAGATTCTGTAAATTGCCACCCCCAGAACGTAAGATTCTTCAATATAAATTAACTGCTGTTAAGCTTCTTGTGTCGCAGCGCCCAGAGATGCAGTAAACCCATGCCAACCATCTCCATGTGGACCAAATAGTCAATGTCGTGAAGTAAACACTCAAGCAGTTTGTTCTTGCTTACCTAATTATATAGGAAGTCCACCTGGATGCAGACCAGAATGTGTCGTTAGCTCAGAATGTGCACAAAATAGAGCGTGTATTAACCAAAAATGTGCCGATCCTTGCCCCGGAACTTGTGGTCAAATGACCAGATGCCAAGTAATTAATCATAGTCCAATTTGCACTTGTCGTCCAGCATATACTGGTGATCCATTCTCTCGATGTTACCCTATTCCACGTAAGTCATTAAAAAAAAAACTTTAAGCTGAAATGCAATTTACAATTTTAGCCCCACCTTTGGAACCTCAACCGGTTTTGAAACCCATAAATCCCTGTTTTCCGTCACCATGTGGCCCCAATTCACAATGCCGTGATGTTGGAGGTAGTCCATCTTGCTCTTGCTTAGTCGAATTTATAGGAACCCCACCAAATTGTCGGCCGGAATGTATGCAAAACTATGAATGTCGAAGCAACTTAGCTTGTATTCGTAATAGATGTAAAGATCCATGTCCCGGAACCTGCGGAATTGGTGCCAATTGTCTAATAAATAATCACCTCGCCATATGTGTATGCCCGGAGGGATTTACTGGTGACCCATTCACTAACTGCGTTCCAACCCCACCAGAAACTGCGCCTACAATTCAGACAGATCCTTGCAACCCTTCCCCTTGTGGAGCGAATACAAGATGCGAAAACGGAGTATGTTTCTGTTTACAAGATTATCAAGGCGATCCTTATGCAGGATGTAGACCAGAGTGTGTTCGTAGCGATGATTGTGCACTTCAGAAAGCCTGTCGAAGAAACAAATGCATAGATCCTTGTCCAGGTACATGTGGACAAAGTGCGATATGCACTGTTGCCAATCATATTCCAATGTGTAGTTGCCCTCCGGCATATACCGGAAACGCATTTGTCAGTTGTAGTGTTCTTCCAAGTACGTTGTTGTAAGCTATATTAACCCAATATCATTCTTACCATTATTTTAGCACCCGTTGTAAGAAATCCTTGCAACCCTTCACCATGCGGTCCTAACAGTCAATGTCGAGAAATAAATTCACAAGCAGTTTGTTCTTGTGTTCCTGGATATATTGGAAGCCCACCAACCTGTCGTCCAGAATGTATAACTAGTTCTGAATGTCCACTCACTCAAGCTTGTGTCAACCAGAAATGTATTAATCCGTGTCCAGGAACATGTGGTGTTAATGCCAAATGTCAAGTGATTAATCACAACCCCATCTGCAGTTGCGCACCTGATGACACCGGAGATCCTTTCACCAGATGTTTCCCCAAACGTAAAAACGACAATGATTCATCCTTGCCATTTTATTTTTGGTATTATTCTAGCCCAAGAAGAACCAGTAATTGTGAACCCTTGTCAACCCTCACCTTGCGGACCTAACTCTCAATGCAAAGCTATAGGGGATTCTCCATCGTGCTCTTGTTTGCCGGAATTTATCGGCTCTCCGCCAAATTGTAGACCAGAATGTATCAGCAACAGCGAATGTGTTTTTAACCTTGCTTGTATCAATCGTAAATGTTCGGACCCTTGTCGCAATATTTGTGGAACAAACGCAGAGTGTCGGGTTGTCAATCATGCCCCAAACTGCGCTTGCATTCCTGGATTTGAAGGTGACCCTTTCATACAATGTGTACAACGACCCCCACCCCCACCAGAACCAGTAAATCCTTGTGTACCATCTCCTTGTGGTTCTAATGCAGAGTGCAAAGTACGAAATAATGCAGGATCTTGTGTTTGTATTTCGGATTATCTTGGAAATCCTTACGAAGGTTGTCGTCCAGAATGTGTTCTTAGCTCAGACTGTCCTTCCAACAAAGCTTGCGTACGTAACAAATGTGTAGATCCCTGCCCGGGAATCTGCGGACCAAATGCTGATTGCCACGTTATCAATCACTCGCCCTTGTGCAATTGTATTCCTGGATACACTGGAGATCCGTTCAAATATTGTAATTTGCTACAACCAGAACGTAAGTATTTTTAATTTTTTTTTTTGGGAGCGAAGATTGAAGTATTCTTTAGCTGTCATAGACGATTTTCCTGAAAACCCATGTCAGCCCAGTCCCTGTGGACCCAATAGTCAATGCCGTGAAGTGAACGGGCAAGCTGTTTGTTCATGTTTACCCAATTACATAGGAAGCCCTCCGAGCTGTCGACCCGAATGTGTAGTTAGTTTTGAATGTGCTCAAAACAAAGCTTGTATCAATCAAAAATGTATAAACCCATGTTCTGGCACATGCGGACTTAATACCAATTGCCAAGTTATAAATCACAGTCCGATTTGTACTTGCAGACCTAGTTACACTGGAGATCCGTTTACTCGATGCATACCAATTCCACGTAAGAATCACTACTGCTTCTACAAACCGTTTTATAATCTTTGATTTACAGCTCCTGTTGAAATTCCAAGACCTACTGTAATAAATCCATGTGTCCCAACTCCATGTGGTCCAAACTCGCAATGTCGCGACGTGGGTGGATCACCTTCTTGTTCTTGTTTGCCACAATTTATTGGATCCCCACCCAACTGTAGACCCGAATGCACAATTAATTCAGAATGCCCTAGCAACTTGGCTTGTATACGAGAAAAATGTCGCGACCCTTGTCCAGGTTCTTGTGGTACTGGGGCAGAATGTTCTGTTATCAATCACACTCCGATTTGTGCGTGCCTAGCGGGTTATACGGGCGACCCATTTAGTTTTTGTCAACCTAAACCACAAGAAACTGAACCTGTAGAAGTTGATCCGTGTATACCCTCACCTTGTGGAGCAAATGCTCGTTGCGACAATGGCATTTGTTCTTGTTTACCTGAATATCAAGGCGATCCATATAGAGGTTGTAGACCTGAATGCGTTCTAAACAGTGACTGCCCTCGAGATAAAAGTTGTGTTCGGAACAAATGCAAAGATCCTTGTCCTGGCACGTGTGGTGAAAATGCTGAATGTTCCGTTATAAATCATATTCCAATGTGCAGTTGTATACAAGGATATCAGGGGAACGCGTTCGTCCTTTGTTCACCTGTGCCAAGTACTAATATCTTCAATAGAAAAAGTATTTTTTAACTATTTTATTGTAGCCAATAAGCCCACAAATCCATGCAGTCCGTCTCCATGCGGTCCAAACAGTCAATGTAGAGAAATTAATGGACAAGCGGTTTGCTCTTGTGTCCCCGGTTACATTGGTAGTCCTCCAACATGCAGACCCGAATGTGTGACAAGCGCAGAATGTTCGCTCAACCAAGCTTGTGTCAACCAGAAATGCATAAATCCTTGTCCCGGAACTTGTGGTCTTAATACTAATTGTCAAACCGTTAATCACAATCCAATCTGCAGTTGTCTGCCACGATTTACCGGAGATCCATTTGTTCGTTGTTTGCCAATACGTAAGAACAAAATAATGGTAACGTACCGATAACGTCCAAATACTTATAGGTGAAGAGGAGCCACTAACAAAACCAACAACTCCATGTCAACCTTCCCCTTGTGGCCCTAATGCCGAATGTAAGGAACAAAATGGTTTACCATCGTGCTCTTGCTTACCCGACTTCAACGGAGCTCCTCCCAACTGTAGACCCGAATGTGTTAGCAATAGTGAATGCCCAAATCATTTGGCATGTATTAATAGAAAATGTAAAGATCCTTGTCCAGGAATTTGTGGACTAAATGCGAATTGTCGTGTTGTTAGTCACACACCTAATTGTGTTTGTCTAAACGGGTACATTGGCGATCCTTTCACTCAATGTACTATTCCAACAACACCCTCCACGGAAATTCTAAGACCATGCAACCCATCTCCATGTGGAATCAATGCAGAATGTAAAGAACGAAATGGTGCAGGTTCTTGTGTTTGTATTACAGAATATATCGGAAATCCTTACGAAGGCTGCAGGCCTGAATGCTCTATCAATTCGGATTGTCCTCCCAACAAAGCTTGTATTCGAAACAAATGCCTAGATCCGTGTCCAGGAACTTGCGGAACAAATGCCCAATGTCAAGTTATAAATCATTTGCCTTCTTGCACATGCAATCCTGGTTACACTGGAGATCCATTTAGATACTGTAACTTACCTCCACAACGTAAGAAATATTTTACCCATCGTGTAAAAATATAACACTTTTTTATAGCTGTCGAAGATGAAGTTCCTACAAACCCCTGTCAACCTTCTCCATGTGGTCCTAACAGCCAATGCCGCCAAGTAAACGGTCAGGCCGTTTGTTCATGCTTGTCTAGTTATATCGGTACCCCACCAAACTGCAGACCCGAGTGTGTTGTAAGCTCGGAATGTCCCTTAAACAAAGCTTGCATAAATCAAAAATGTGCGGATCCATGTCCTAACACTTGTGGTCTAAACGCAAATTGTAAGGTCATTAATCACAGCCCTATCTGCACTTGTCGGCCCGGTAATACGGGAGATCCTTTAACAAGATGTTATCCGATTCCACGTAAGACCACAATTTTGCTCAAGGTACCTATTCTATTAAGAAAAATGAATTTTAGCTCCACCTCCAGAATTCCCCGTTGTCATAGATCCATGTGCGCCATCACCTTGCGGACCTAACAGTCAATGTCGTGATAACGGAGGAATACCATCTTGTTCCTGTCTATCTAACTTTTTAGGTAGTCCTCCGAATTGCAGACCAGAGTGTACGATAAATTCAGAATGTCCAAGCAACTTTGCTTGTATACGTGAAAAATGTCGCGATCCATGCCCAGGCTCTTGCGGAGCAGGAGCACAATGTAATGTTGTTAATCATACCCCCATCTGTACCTGTCCTGATGGATTTACTGGAGATCCGTTTAGTTATTGCCAACCCAAACCACCACCTCGTATGTCTTAAACAATTTCATGAAACAACGTTACAGTATTGGTCTTTTAGCTGTGGAACCTGTTAAAGATGATCCTTGTAATCCGTCACCTTGCGGATCAAATGCCCAATGTAATAATGGAATCTGTATTTGTTTGCCTGAGTATCAAGGAGATCCGTACAGAGGATGCAGACCTGAATGTGTTCTAAGCTCTGACTGTCCGCGCGACAAAGCTTGCATTCAAAATAAATGTAAAGATCCGTGCCCTGGAACTTGCGGGCAGAATGCTGAATGCAGCGTTTTCAATCACATTCCTACATGCACTTGTAGACAAGGATACGTGGGGAACGCCTTTATTCAGTGCTCTATTATTCCCGGTAAATATGCGAATTTTTTTTTTTCAAAGGATCGGAAATCATGTTTAGTTTTTAGTGGATATTAAGAAAAATCTTTGCAACCCTTCTCCTTGTGGCCCAAACAGTCAATGCAGGGAAATTAACGGACAAGCAGTTTGTTCTTGCGTTCCTGGATATCAAGGTAGTCCACCAACTTGCCGACCAGAATGTGTGACAAGTATCGAATGTCTATTAAACCAAGCATGTGTTAATCAAAAATGCATTGATCCGTGTCCGGGAACTTGCGGTGTGAATGCAAAGTGTCAGGTTGTAAATCACAATCCTATATGCAGTTGCCCGCCCAGATATTCTGGAGATCCTTTCATAAGATGTTTGCCAATACGTAAGACGTTTGTCGTAGTCGAAATCACGGCCGTTAATGGTGCTTTATTTCAGCTGAAGATGTACCACCCCCGGTACCTCTTAACCCATGTCAGCCGTCTCCGTGTGGCCCCAACTCTCAATGTAAAGTTTCAGGAGAATCTCCGTCTTGTTCTTGCCTTCCAGAATTTAAAGGTTCTCCACCTAATTGCCGCCCAGAATGCATCAGTAACAGCGAATGTGGATACAATTTAGCTTGCATCAACCAAAAATGTAAAGATCCTTGCCCAGGAACCTGCGGAGTGAATGCGGAATGCCGTGTTATTAGTCACACTCCAAACTGTATTTGCCTACTAGATCACACAGGTGATCCTTTTTCATCCTGTATTCCGATACCACGTAAGATTTGTTGTTTTGTAATCTTATTTGTACTGATTGTGCTTAACAAACAGATGTTTCTCCCATTGAAAATTTGTCACCATGTTCACCCTCTCCATGTGGAGCCAACGCACAATGTAGGGAACAGAATGGCGCCGGTGCTTGCGTTTGTTTACAAGACTATATTGGTAATCCTTACGAAGGATGCAGACCAGAATGTGTTTTGAATTCTGATTGTCCATATAACAAAGCATGTATTAAATCTAAGTGTCAGGATCCATGTCCTGGAACTTGTGGACAAAATAGCATTTGTCAAGTTGTTAATCATTTGCCCTCATGTACCTGCAATCCGGGTTACACTGGAGATCCATTTAGATACTGTAACTTACCTCCACAACGTAAGAAATATTTTACCCATCGTTTAAAGATGTAACACATTTTTTATAGCTGTCGAAGAAGAAATTTATAAAAACCCTTGTCAACCAAATCCATGCGGCCCTAATAGCCAATGTCGTGAAGTGAATCAACAAGCCGTCTGTTCATGTTTACCAAATTATATAGGGAACCCACCAGGTTGCAGGCCTGAATGTGTTGTTAGTTCAGAGTGTGCTTTAACCAAAGCATGTTCAAATCAAAAATGCATTGATCCTTGTCCTGGAACGTGTGGTTTGAACGCAAATTGCCAAGTAATTAACCACAGTCCTATCTGTAGTTGCAAATCTTTGTACACCGGTGATCCATTCAATCGTTGTTTCCCACTTCCTCGTAAGTTGTATTACTAAATTCACAAATAGATCTTTGAACGGATCATTTTAGCACCTCCACCAACACCTGTTCAACCAGTGAACCCATGTGAACCCTCACCTTGTGGGCCAAATAGTCAATGCAGAAACACTAACGGAAACCCATCTTGTTCATGTGTGCCCAATTATATTGGTGCTCCACCCAACTGCAGACCTGAATGTAGCGTAAATTCAGAATGTCCCAGCAACTTAGCCTGCATTCGTGAAAAGTGCAGAGATCCATGTCCAGGATCTTGTGGATCTGGGGCTAACTGTAACGTTATCAATCACACCCCTACATGCACGTGTTCCGAAGGGTATACGGGAGATCCATTTAGCTACTGCCAGCCGAAACCTCCGCCACGTACTAATTATATTTTCTCTATATCTACATCATCTCATAAAAAAATTCCAGCGCCAAAACCAGTCGAAGATGATCCATGTAATCCATCACCATGCGGTCCTAACGCACAGTGCGCCAATGGTGTCTGTTCTTGCTTAGCCGAATACCAAGGAGATCCATACAGAGGTTGTAGACCTGAATGCATATTAAGTGTAGACTGTCCCAGAAACAAAGCATGTATAAGACAAAAATGTAGTGATCCATGTCCTGGAACCTGTGGACAAAATGCCGAATGTTCTGTAATGAATCACATTCCCATTTGTACCTGTTTGCCAGGATATGCTGGTAGCGCATTTGTTATGTGCCAAAAAATAGAAAGTAAGAAAATCTTAAAGGTTTTTGGCCCTTCACAGAAATGTCTATTTTAGAACCCCCGATACAACACCCATGCAATCCAACACCCTGTGGCCCGAACAGTCAGTGTAAAGAAATTAATCAACAAGCTGTTTGCTCATGTGTTCCTGGTTACATTGGAAGTCCTCCAACTTGTAGACCTGAATGCGTTACAAGCGCAGAATGTTCTCTAAATGAAGCATGTGTTAACCAAAAATGTATAGATCCTTGTCCTGGTACATGTGGAGTAAGAGCCCGATGTCAAGTGGTAAACCATAATCCGATTTGTTCTTGCCCAACACCGTATACAGGTGATCCATTCGTACAATGCATTCCAAGTCGTAAGTTCCACCAAAATTCTATTTAGATTTAATATTTACAAACAGGTATAATTTTAGCTACAGAGCCTGTAGTAATACCAACAAACCCATGTCAGCCTTCACCATGTGGTGCGAATTCTCAATGTAAAGATGTAAATGGAGTTCCATCTTGCTCTTGCCTTCCCGAGTTTATTGGGTCACCACCGAACTGTAAACCAGAATGTGTTAGTAACAGTGAATGTTCTAACCAGTTGGCCTGCATCAATAAAAAATGTAAAGATCCATGCCCCGGTGCTTGTGGCCTAAATTCGGAATGTAAAGTTGTAAGCCACACACCAAATTGTATTTGCTTGCCAGGATATACTGGGGATCCATTTGGGCAATGTTACATTTCACCACCAGCTCTTGAAGACGTAACTAGTCCTTGTTCACCATCTCCTTGTGGTGCAAATGCGCAATGCAAAGAAAGAAATAGAGCAGGTTCTTGTGTTTGTTTCCCGAGCTACATTGGTAACCCGTATGAAGGCTGTAGACCTGAGTGCACACTAAATTCCGATTGTCCTTCAAACAAGGCCTGTGTTAACAACAAATGTGCAGATTCTTGTCCTGGTACGTGCGGGCCAAATGCCGATTGTCAAACTGTGAATCATATTCCAACTTGCACTTGCGTATCTGGATACACTGGCGACCCCTTCCGATACTGTAATCTAAGTCCTGTTCAACGTAAGTTAGAAATTTATTCCGCTCTTTATGCAAAATAATTTTTCAATCTTCAGCGACACTGGAAGAACCCATCAATCCTTGTCAACCAATATCACCATGTGGGCCTAATAGTCAATGTCGTGGTCAAATTAATGAGGAAGCAATTTGCTCTTGCTTACCAAATTACGTGGGAAGTCCTCCAGGTTGCAGACCCGAATGTGTAGTCAGTTCAGAATGTCATTCAACAAAGGCTTGTGTTAATCAAAAATGCGTAGACCCATGTGTTGGAACTTGTGGTTTAAACGCAAAATGTCAAGGTATCAACCACAGTCCTATCTGTAGTTGTCAGTCAGAATACACAGGTGATCCATTTACTAGATGTTTTCCCATTCCACCACGTAAGGGACCATTCTATATGTTTGTTATTTCATTGTTAACCTCAAACTTCTAGCACCACCTGTCACACCACCAACACCACTAAACCCTTGTGTGCCATCTCCTTGTGGTCCAAACAGTCAATGCAACAATGTTAGAGGATATTCATCTTGTGCATGTTTGCCGACTTTTATAGGAACACCACCAAACTGTAGACCTGAGTGTACAATCAATTCAGAGTGTAGCAGCAATTTAGCTTGCATTAATCAAAAATGTCGAGATCCTTGTCCGGGATCTTGTGGAACCACAGCTGTGTGTAATGTAATCAATCACACACCAATTTGTACATGTCCCGATGGTTATATAGGGGATCCATTCAGTAACTGTTACCCTAAACCTTCTCCCACACCTGAACCTGCAATAACTGATCCTTGTAATCCTTCCCCCTGTGGATCTAATGCTCAATGTAACAACGGAATTTGTACTTGTTTACCGGAGTACCAAGGGGATCCATACCGTGGTTGTAGACCAGAATGTGTTTTAAATAATGACTGTCCTAGGAATAAAGCCTGCATGAGAAATAAATGCGTCGATCCATGTATTGGAACCTGTGGACAAAATGCTGAATGTAACATCTACAATCATATTCCCATCTGCACTTGTATACAAGGATATATTGGAAATGCTTTTGTTTTGTGCACTCGAATTGTAACACCAACAGTTCAACAACCTTGTAGTCCATCACCATGCGGTCCTAACAGCCAATGTAGAGAGATAAACAGTCAAGCTGTATGTTCCTGTCTCCCTAATTATAAAGGGACTCCCCCAACTTGCAGACCTGAATGTGTTGCCAGTACTGAATGTTCACTTAATCAAGCTTGTATCAATCAAAAATGTATAGATCCCTGCCCAGGAACTTGTGGTCTAAATGCCCAATGCAAAGTTGTTAATCACAGTCCGGTTTGTAGTTGTTCGCAAGGATATACAGGTGACCCATTCACTAGATGTATTTTGCAACGTAAGTTTTTTTGTATTATAATATCCGATGCTGTAACCTCAAAATATTTTAGCGGTTGAAAATTCCGTAGTTCCAAGTGGAAATCCATGTATTCCTACTCCATGTGGTCCGAACTCTCAGTGCAAAGAAATTAACAGTTCTCCGTCTTGTTCATGTCTTCCCGAATTTATCGGAAGTCCACCCAATTGCAGACCTGAATGCTCGAGTAACAGTGAATGTGCCAATCACTTGGCGTGTATAAACAACAAGTGCAAAGATCCTTGTATTGGCGTTTGTGGCTCAAACACTGACTGCAGAGTTATTAGTCATACACCAAACTGTGTCTGTTTAGCGGGTCATACGGGTGATCCTTTTATTGCATGCAGTATTTATCAACCACCACCTCCAGCGTCAATTGTTTCTCCGTGTCAGCCATCACCTTGTGGGGCAAACGCTCAATGTAGGGTTCAAAACACTGCCGGAGCCTGTATTTGCCTTCCCGAATATATAGGCAATCCTTATGAAGGATGCAGACCAGAATGTGTACTTAGCTCCGATTGTCCGTCAAATAGAGCTTGCATCAGAAACAAATGTTTAGATCCTTGCCCTGGAACTTGCGGACAAAATGCAAACTGCCAAGTAATAAATCATTCTCCGTCATGTAGTTGCAATCCCGGTTACACTGGAGATCCATTCAAATTCTGCAACCTGCCAACCCCAGAACGTAAGTCATCTTTTCTCACAGTCACAAGTATTTTTACAACGGTTTACTGTAGCTGTTGAATCACCTAAAAACCCCTGTCAACCTAGTCCGTGTGGACCAAACAGTCAGTGTAGGGAAGTTAATGATCAAGCTGTTTGTTCGTGCTTACCCACGTACATTGGTAGTCCCCCGGGATGCAGACCTGAATGTGTTGTCAGCTCCGAATGTGCACAAAATAAAGCTTGTGTTAATCAGAAGTGTATTGATCCTTGTCCAGGCACCTGTGGTGTAAATGCAAACTGTCAAGTTATTAATCACAGTCCAATCTGTAGTTGCACACTTGGTAACACCGGAGATCCATTTAATAGATGTTATCCAATTCCCCGTAAGTTCTCAAAGAAGATAAAACTTTTTTTGTATTATCTATGGTTTTTAACAGCTCCACCACCAGTTGTATTCACTGAACCAAAACCAGATCCTTGCATACCATCGCCATGTGGTGCCAATAGCCAGTGTCGTAATGTAGGTGAACTCCCATCTTGCTCTTGTTTACCAAATTACATCGGAAGTCCACCAAATTGTAAGCCAGAATGTATCATAAATTCGGAGTGTCCAAGCAACTTGGCATGTATCCGTGAAAAATGTCGAGATCCTTGTCCAGGTTCTTGTGGATTTAGTGCCCAATGTAGTGTTATTAATCATACCCCAATTTGTACCTGCCTTGAAGGCTATACTGGGGATCCGTTTACTTCCTGCCAACCGAAACCACAAAAAGTAGAACCGGTGGAAACAGATCCATGTAATCCATCTCCATGTGGATCAAATGCCCAGTGTGATAATGGAGTTTGCTCATGTTTACCGGAGTATCAGGGTGATCCATATAGAGGTTGTAGACCAGAATGTGTTTTGAGCAACGATTGTCCTAGAGACAAAGCTTGCATAAGAAACAAATGTCAAGATCCTTGTCCTGGAACGTGTGGTCAAAATGCAGAATGTTCAGTCGCCAATCATATTCCTATTTGTACTTGCATCCAAGGCTTCAGCGGAAACGCTTTTGTTTTGTGTAATCGCATTTCAGGTATACAGTATCAATATTTATCACATGTAAAGTCTAGAAATACGTTCATTTTAGCACCAGTAATCACAAACCCATGTAATCCATCTCCGTGTGGTGCCAACAGTCAATGCAGGGCATTTAACGGTCAATCTGTTTGTTCGTGCGTTCCCGGTTACATAGGTAGTCCTCCACTTTGTAGACCAGAATGTGTTTCGAGCTCTGAATGTCAACTCAACGAAGCTTGCGTAAACCAGAAATGTATTAATCCCTGTCCTGGAACCTGTGGTATTAACGCCAGATGCCAAGTCGTCAATCACAATCCAATTTGCAGCTGCGTAGATGAATACATTGGTGATCCTTTCGTACGCTGCCTTCCGAAACGTATGACACTTATTCTGAACCCCAAAAAACAAATGGAAAATTATTTAATTTTAGCTCAAGAAGCACCTGCTATTGTAAATCCATGTGAACCATCTCCCTGTGGACCCAACGCACAGTGTAGGGAAATCAATGGTTCTCCTTCATGTTCTTGTTTGCAACAATTTATCGGATCACCCCCGAATTGCCGTCCAGAATGCGTCAGTAATAGTGAATGTGCCAATCACTTAGCTTGTATGAATCAAAAATGTCAAGATCCATGTCCCGGAATTTGCGGAAACAACGCTGAATGTCGCGTTGTTAGTCACAGTCCCAACTGCATGTGTCTTTCGGGGTACGCCGGTAACCCGTTTGTTCAATGTTTACAACAGCTACGTAAGAAATCCATTACTTTTTATTGTAGTCGATAACCTATTGTTCTTTAGCTCCTCCTCCACAAGTTATTATAAAACCTTGTTCACCATCTCCTTGTGGTGCAAATGCTCAATGTCGAGAGCAAAACAATGCTGGCGCGTGTATTTGTTTACCTGACTTTATTGGGAACCCTTACGAGGGATGCAGACCTGAATGTGTTCTAAACACTGATTGTCCGTCACATAAAGCGTGTATCAACAATAAATGTTCAGATCCGTGTCCTGGAACCTGTGCCCAAAACGCTCAGTGTCAAGTTATTAATCATTTGCCTTCTTGTGTTTGCATTCCCGGATACACAGGCGATCCCTTTAGATTTTGTAATTTGCCACCAGAACGTAAGGATAACATTTTCCATCTTTATAAAATACACAAGAATTCTTTTATAGCTGTAGAGGATGAAGTTCCGAAAAATCCTTGTCAACCATCTCCATGTGGTCCCAACAGCCAATGTCGCGAAGTAAACAGTCAACCTGTTTGCTCTTGCTTACCAAATTATATTGGTAGCCCTCCAGGATGCAGACCTGAATGTGTTGTGAGTTCGGAGTGTGCACAAAATAAAGCTTGTATTGATCAAAAATGTACTGATCCCTGTCCTGGAACTTGTGGGCTTAATGCGAATTGCCGAGTAATAAACCACAGCCCAATTTGCAGTTGCCTATTTGGATTCACAGGTGACCCATTCAGTCGTTGCTTCCCTGTTCCACGTAAGAAATTTAAGTCTTTGTTAAATTCGGTCCAACATTTCAATTGTAGAACCTTCTCCTGTAGTGGACATCATACCTGTAAGAAATCCGTGTATGCCATCACCATGTGGTGCTAATTCAGAATGTCGGGACATTGGAGGAAATCCATCTTGTTCTTGTTTACCTAATTTCGTAGGCAGTCCTCCGAATTGCAGGCCTGAATGCACCATCAATTCGGAATGTCCTAGCAACTTGGCTTGTATTCAGGATAAGTGTAAAGATCCTTGCCCAGGTTCATGTGGATATAGTGCACAATGCAGTGTTATTAATCATACTCCAATTTGTACCTGCTTTGAAGGCTATACTGGCGATCCGTTTACTTCCTGCCAACTGAAACCACAAAAAGTAGAACCGGTGGAAACAGATCCATGTAATCCATCTCCGTGTGGATCGAATGCACGTTGTGATAATGGAGTTTGTACATGTTTACCTGAGTATCATGGAGACCCCTATCGTGGTTGTCGACCCGAATGTGTTTTAAGTACGGATTGCGCAAGAGATCAAGCCTGCGTCCAAAATAAATGTAAAAATCCATGTCCGGGAACCTGCGGTGAAAATGCAGAATGTGTAGTTGTAAATCATATACCAATTTGCTCCTGCTCCAGCGGTTATGTAGGAAACGCTTTCATCCGTTGTAGTCCAATTCCTGGTAAATAAGTCGACATTTGATTACATTTGATTTATAACATAAAACTTCTGCAGCGCCTGTCGTAACCAACCCGTGTTCACCATCACCTTGTGGTCCAAACAGTCAATGTAGAGCAATCAATGATCAAGCAGTTTGTTCTTGCGTTCCCGGTTATATGGGTACCCCGCCAACATGTCGTCCAGAATGTGTTTCCAGTTCTGAATGTGCACTTGATAGGGCATGTGTTAATCAAAAATGTATAGATCCTTGTCCAGGAACATGTGGACTGCGTGCCGTATGCCAAGTAGTTAATCATAACCCCATTTGTAGTTGTCCGCTTGGACAGACAGGAGATCCTTTCACTAGATGTACAACTATAGGTACTCTAACTAATTACTTGTCAATTTTTTTTTAATACATACGTTATAGTGGCACCAGTTGAAGCTGAACCAACAAATCCATGCTATCCGTCACCTTGTGGACCAAACTCTCAATGCAAAGATATTAACAGTTCACCTTCCTGTTCATGTTTACCTGAATATCAGGGAATACCTCCAAATTGTCGACCCGAATGTGTTAGTAACAGCGAATGTGCCAATCATCTTGCCTGTAGTAACCAAAAATGTAAAGATCCATGTCCAGGACTATGTGGACAAAATGCGGAATGTCGTGTGATAAGCCACACACCAAACTGTGTGTGCTTAAATGGATATGTCGGTGATCCATTTTCACGTTGCAACTTACCCCTATGTAAGCCATAATTATTACGCTTGTGATTATTAGCTGCTTAAATATCGATATTGCTTACTACTAATCTAATAACTCTAATTCTATTACGCCAAAAATGACAATATTGATTACATTTCAGCTCCGCCCGATATTATTTTGCCTTGTTCCCCATCACCATGTGGCGCAAATGCAGTGTGTAAAGAACGTAATGGAGCTGGGTCATGTGCATGCTTGCATGACTATATCGGTAACCCCTATGAAGGATGCAGACCCGAATGTGTCTTAAACACTGATTGTCCCTCCAATAAAGCATGTGTGAGAAATAAGTGCACTGACCCATGCCCTGGAACTTGTGGGCAAAACGCAGAATGCCATGTCGTTAATCATTTGCCACGCTGTTTGTGTATCCCCGAATACACTGGAGATCCATTCCGTTATTGTAGTCTGCCCCCAGAACGTAAGAATAATATAATATGTTTTCTAAGAATACATACATTTTTAAAACAGCTCCCAAACCTGAAGAACCAACAAACCCTTGCCAACCTAGCCCTTGCGGACCTAATAGCCAATGTCGTGAAGTAAACCAACAAGCCGTCTGTTCCTGTTTGCCTAACTATCAAGGAACGCCACCAAATTGCAGACCAGAATGTGTAGTCAGTTCTGAATGTGCTCTCACGAAAGCTTGCGTAAACCAAAAATGTGTTGATCCTTGCCCCGGTACATGCGGCCTCAATGCCAGATGCGAAGTGATAAACCATAGCCCAATATGTAGTTGTCAATCTAGCTATACCGGTGACCCCTTCACCAGATGTTATCCAATTCCACCACGTAAGTTTCGGCATGTCTTTAACCAAACCTATTCGAATCTTTTCTTTTAGCACCACCTGCACTTCCTACACCTGCTATAACCGACCCGTGCGTACCAAGTCCATGTGGACCAAATAGTCAGTGTAGAAATATAGGTGGCTCCCCATCATGTTCTTGCCTCTCTGATTTTATCGGAAGCCCACCTAACTGTCGTCCAGAATGTACCATCAATTCTGAGTGCTCTAGTAACCTAGCCTGTATCACACAAAAATGTAGAGATCCATGCCCAGGATCCTGTGGAGTCGGAGCTGATTGCAATGTTATAAATCACATCCCCACTTGTACTTGCCCTGACAGATACACTGGAGATCCTTTCACTTATTGCCAACTTAAACCACCAGTAATTGAACCTGTGGAAACAGATCCTTGTAACCCTTCACCTTGTGGTCCAAATACTCAATGCGACAATGGAATTTGTACGTGCCTACCTAATTACCAAGGAGATCCATACAGAGGGTGCAAACCCGAATGTATCTTAAACAATGAGTGTCCTAGAAATAAGGCTTGCATTAAAACTAAATGCCAAGACCCTTGTCCTGGTACATGTGGGCAAAACGCTGAATGTACTGTGATAAATCATATACCAACCTGTTCTTGTATTCAAAATTATGCTGGAAATGCCTTCGTACTGTGTTCACTAATTCAAGGTAACACTAACATTTCACATTATTTTTTAAAAGTAACACTCGTTATCTTTAGCACCAGCTCCTGTTAATCCATGCAGCCCATCACCATGTGGAACTAATAGTCAGTGTCGTGAAATAAACAATCAAGCTGTTTGTTCGTGTGTTCCTGGTTTTATTGGAAGTCCACCAACTTGTCGACCAGAGTGTGTTACTAGTTCCGAATGTCCTCTTAACCAAGCGTGTGTCAATCAAAAATGCTTAGACCCCTGTCCTGGAACTTGTGGATTTGGAGCCATATGCCAAGTAGTTAATCATAATCCGATTTGCAGTTGCCCTCCCAGACAAACAGGAGATCCATTTTCTAGATGTTCACCAATTTTAGGTAGAATCTTCAAGACACCAATATTTTTGCATATTATTACGTAATGTTGTAATTTTAGAAGAATCGGTGATTCCTACAAACCCTTGTCAACCATCTCCTTGTGGCCCTAATAGTCAATGTAGAGAAATCAACGGGTCCCCTTCATGTTCTTGTGTACCTGAGTTTGTTGGAACACCACCAAACTGTCGCCCCGAGTGCGTTAGTAATAGCGAATGCGCCAATCACTTAGCTTGCATGAATCAAAAATGTAAGGATCCCTGCCCTGGTACTTGTGGACCCAACACTGAATGTAGAGTGGTCAGTCATTCTCCAAACTGTGTGTGCGTCTCCGGTTTTTATGGAAACCCTTTTACTGGATGTACCGCGCAAAGTATGATCTATAGCATTAATATATTTCTATATTTTTTAACTGAACGCCCCTCTAGTTACACCGCAAGCAGTCGACCGACCTACTCCATGTTTACCTTCACCATGTGGTACAAATGCTATTTGTCGTGAGCAAAATGGAGCAGGAGCGTGTATTTGTCAACCGGAACATATTGGAAATCCATATGAGGGCTGTAGACCCGAATGTGTACTTAACTCTGATTGTCCATCAAATAAAGCTTGTGTCAATCAAAAATGTAAAGATCCTTGTCCGGGAACTTGTGGACAAAATTCGCAATGTCAAGTGATCAACCATCTACCATCCTGTAGTTGTATTCCAGGGTACACTGGAGATCCATACAGCTTCTGTAATCTTCCTCAAGAACGTAAGAATGTTACTCGCTTTCAAGTCATTATTTTATTGTATCATTCAACAGCTGTTATTGTTGAACCCAAAAATCCGTGCCAACCTAGTCCTTGCGGACCCAATAGTCAATGCCGCGAAATTAATGGTCAAGCAGTGTGTTCTTGTTCACCAAATTACGTGGGAAGTCCTCCCGGATGTAGGCCAGAATGTGTGGTTAGCTCAGAATGTGATTTAAGAAAAGCTTGTGTTAACCAAAAATGTGTCGATCCCTGTCCGGGTACTTGTGGCTTGAACGCTAACTGCCAAGTAATCAATCATAGCCCAATATGTAGCTGCCAATCAAGCTATACAGGTGACCCATTTACCAGATGTTATCCAGTACCGCGTAAGCTCCTCTTTTTCTTGCCTGCAAATATGGTGCTTACAAATGTTCTTTTAGCTCCACCACCTGAACTTCCAACAACTCCATCTAATCCATGCGTGCCATCACCATGTGGTCCATACAGTCAATGTCGAGATATAAGCGGTGTACCATCTTGTTCTTGCATTAACAACTATATAGGAACTCCACCAAACTGCCGCCCTGAGTGCACCATAAATTCAGAATGTTCCAGTAATCTAGCATGTATTAGGGAAAAGTGTAGAGATCCCTGTGAAGGATCATGTGGTTCCAGCGCAAACTGCCAAGTTATTAACCATACTCCAATTTGTACTTGTCCAGAAGGATTTACAGGAGATCCTTTTACAAATTGCTATTTAAAACCTCAAGAAGTTGAACCCGTGGAAACTGATTTATGTAACCCAACTCCATGTGGACCAAACACGCGGTGTGACAATGGAGTGTGTACGTGTTTGCCAGATTATCAAGGCAATCCGTACACAGGATGTCGACCTGAATGTGTACTAAATAGCGATTGTTCAAGAAACCTCGCTTGTATCAGAAATAAATGTACAGACCCTTGTCCAGGAACCTGTGGTCAAAATGCCGATTGCAGTGTTGGTAACCACATACCAATATGCACTTGCATTCAAGGATACGTAGGAAACGCATTTATACTCTGTTCGCCAATACCACCATCTACCCCTAAAAACCCATGCAGCCCTTCACCTTGTGGACCTAACAGTCAGTGTAGAGAAGTTAATGAACAAGCCGTATGCTCATGTGTTCCCGGTTTCATCGGAAGCCCACCAGCTTGCAGACCTGAATGTATCTCAAGTTCAGAATGTTCATTAAGCGAAGCTTGCGTTAATCAGAAATGTATCGACCCATGTCCTGGTACTTGCGGAATTAATGCAAGATGTCAAGTGGTTAATCACAGCCCAGTATGTAGTTGTCCTCAAGGTCAAACTGGTGATCCTTTCACAAGATGTGCACCTATCGTTGAAGAACCTCCTGCAGGGCCTGTTATTTCATGCCAACCATCACCATGTGGTCCTAATTCGCAATGCAGAGAAGTTGGTGGTGCTCCATCTTGTTCTTGCTTACCTGAATTTACTGGAACTCCACCCAACTGTAGACCAGAATGTGTCAGCAATAGTGAATGTCCAAGTAACTTGGCTTGCATCAATCAAAAATGTAAAGATCCTTGTCTTGGAAGTTGTGGTGCTAATGCAGAATGCCGCGTTATTAGTCATACACCCAACTGTATATGTAGACCAGGTTATGAAGGCAATCCTTTCATTCAATGCATTGAGAAAATAGTGGCTCCAGTAGAAGTGCGACCAACACCTTGCATACCCTCGCCTTGTGGAAATAATGCCGTTTGTAGAGAACAGAACGGCGCCGGTGCTTGTTCATGTCTCCCTGAGTATATAGGCAATCCATATGAGGGTTGTAGACCAGAATGTACTCTTAATTCAGACTGTCCATCAAACAAAGCCTGCATCAAGACCAAATGTTTAGACCCATGTCCAGGAACATGTGGTTTGAACGCAGACTGTCAGGTCATAAACCATTTACCAGCTTGTACTTGTCGAAGTGGGTACACTGGAGATCCGTTCCGATACTGCAACGTTGCTCCCCAACCTAGTAAGTTTCGCAAAACTTGTTCTTTTTTTTTTCATTAAATTTTACTTTAAAAACAGCACCCCCAGAACCAACAAATCCATGCCAACCGAACCCTTGTGGTGCAAACAGTCAATGTCGTGAAGTGAATAAACAAGCTGTTTGCTCTTGCTTACCGAACTATGTGGGAAATCCTCCTGGCTGTAGGCCCGAATGTGTGGTTAGTTCTGAATGTTCCCAAAATAAGGCTTGCGTCAATCAGAAATGCGTTGATCCTTGTCCTGGTACATGTGGACTTAACTCTAGATGTCAGGTCATAAACCATAGTCCTATATGTAGCTGTCAGTCTGAATATACAGGAGATCCATTCACAAGATGTTACCCAATACGTAAGTCCTATTTTCAAGTGTCACATCAAAAAAAATCACAACAATTTTTAGCGCCCCCATCACCAGCACCAGAACAAAAACCCGTTTTAAATCCATGTGCACCAAACCCTTGTGGTCTTAATTCAGAATGTAGAGATATCGGAGGAGCACCTTCCTGCTCTTGTTTAAACAATTTTGTAGGAAGTCCACCAAATTGTAGGCCAGAATGTACAATCAGTTCAGAATGTCCTAGCAACCTTGCTTGTATTCGCGAGAAATGTAAAGATCCTTGCCCAGGCTCTTGTGGATCTGGAGCTCAATGCAGCGTCATAAATCATACACCAACATGTACATGCCTAGAAGGTTTCACAGGTGATCCGTTTAGCTATTGCCAACCGAAACCACAGGAAGTTGAACCCATCAAAACCGATCCTTGTAATCCGTCTCCTTGTGGGCCGAATGCTCAGTGTGATAATGGAATTTGTAATTGCTTGCCTGAATATCAAGGTGACCCGTATCGGGGTTGTAGACCTGAATGTGTTCTAAATGCAGACTGTGCTCGAGACAGAGCATGTATAAGAAATAAATGCGTGGATCCCTGTCCTGGCACATGCGGCCAAAATGCCGATTGTGCTGTTGTAAATCATATACCTACTTGCACTTGCATTCAAGGTTATGAAGGAAACGCTTTTGTTTTATGTACTCGCATCCCAGGTAACTTTTAGAAATCTTTAAAATTTAAACGATTATAAAATGTCGTCTTTCTAGAATCAAAACCCAGTAACCCATGTAGTCCGTCACCTTGTGGCCCGAACAGTCTATGTAGAGAAATTAACGGACAGGCTGTTTGTTCCTGTGTTCCTGGTTTTATTGGCAGCTCCCCAACTTGCAGACCAGAGTGTGTTACCAGCTCAGAATGTCCTCTAAACGAGGCTTGTGTTAATCAAAAATGTATCGATCCGTGTCCGGGCACTTGTGGCTTAAATGCAAAATGTCAAATCGTAAATCATAATCCAATATGCGTTTGTCCGACTCGATACACAGGAGATCCATTTACTCGATGTCTGCCAATTCTAGACGAACCACCTGTACCTGTCACAAATCCATGTCAACCATCACCTTGTGGACCCAACGCTCAATGCAGGGACATTAATGGGTCTCCATCGTGTTCTTGTTTAGCCGAATTTATAGGAGTCCCACCAAATTGTAAACCGGAATGTGTCAGTAATAGTGAATGTTCTAATACTTTGGCGTGTATTAACAACAAATGCAAAGATCCGTGCCCCGGAACATGTGGAATAAACGCTCAATGTCGCGTCGTCAGTCACACACCGAATTGTGTTTGTATTGACGGCTACGTTGGAGATCCTTTCAGTAATTGTCGTGAACCACTGAAACCGTCAGAACCAATCAATCCATGCTCTCCTTCTCCATGCGGCTTCAACGCTGTTTGTAAACAACGAAATGACGTAGGATCATGCAGCTGCCTTCCAGATTATATTGGAAACCCTTATGAAGGTTGTAGACCAGAATGTGTCTTAAGTACGGATTGTCCCTCGAACAAAGCATGCATTCGCAATAAATGTTTGGATCCATGTCCTGGAACATGTGGACAAAATGCAGAATGCCAAGTTATCAATCACCTCGCTTCTTGTACTTGCATCACAGGATATACTGGTGATCCTTTCAGATTCTGCAATGTCATTCCACCCGAACGTAAGACGAAAAGTAATAATTCAACAATTTTTAACCACAATTTTACAGCGGTAGAAGAGGAAAAGAATCTTTGCCAACCTAATACTTGTGGGCCTAATAGTCAATGCCGGGAAGTTAATAATCAAGTAGTCTGTTCATGTTTGCCAAATTACATTGGAAGTCCACCTGGATGTAGACCTGAATGTGTCACGAGTTCAGAATGCGAGTTAACTAAAGCTTGTTCAAATCAGAAATGTATGGATCCCTGTCCAGGAACTTGCGGTTTAAACGCCCGGTGTGAAGTTATCAATCACAGTCCCATTTGTAGTTGTCAATCAGGCAATACAGGCAATCCATTTACTAGATGCTACCCAATACCACGTAAGATAACAATCTTTTTTGAAAGCAATATAAAAACCATGATTTTTATTACAGCAGCCCCTGTTGAACCACCAAAGATTCCAGTGAATCCTTGTATCCCATCTCCTTGTGGACCGTATTCTATCTGTCAAGACATTAATGGTTCTCCAGCTTGCTCATGTACAGCTAACTACATTGGTAGTCCTCCCAACTGTCGACCCGAATGTACCATCAATTCAGAATGTCCCAGTAACCTGGCTTGCATAAGCGAAAAGTGTAGAGATCCTTGTCCAGGTTCATGTGGTACAGACGCTCGTTGCACTGTAATCAATCACACTCCCATTTGCAATTGCCCCGATTCTTACACTGGAAATCCATTCGAGTACTGTATTTTCAAAGTTCAAGAAATACCTCCATCACCATCAGACCCATGCAATCCGTCACCCTGTGGGGCTAACGCGAATTGCAAAGACGGAATCTGTACATGCTTCCCTGAATACCAAGGCGATCCATACCGAGGTTGTAGACCTGAATGCGTACTAAATACTGATTGCGCTAGAGATAAAACCTGTGTTAGGAATAAATGTATAAATCCTTGTGATGGAACGTGTGGGCAAAATGCCGAATGTGCCGTGGTTAACCACATACCCACATGTACGTGCATTCAAGGATATACCGGCAACGCGTTTGTACTCTGTTCCAAAATACCAGGTAAACTAGTCATTATGTCTTTCTCAATTATTATAACATGAATGTTTCGTTTATTAGTGAGAATCCCCACAAATCCATGTAATCCATCACCATGTGGCCCCAACAGCCAATGTAGAGAAATTAATGGACAGGCGGTTTGTTCTTGTGTGCAAGGATATCTTGGAAGTCCCCCCACTTGTAGGCCTGAATGTGTTACAAGTTCGGAATGTTTATTAACACAAGCTTGCGTTAATCAGAAATGTATTGACCCTTGTCCCGGAACGTGCGGAATATACGCGCAATGTCATGTTAGAAACCACAATCCGATTTGTAGTTGTCCAATTAAATATACCGGTGATCCATTTACAAAATGTTCACCTATTTGTAAGTACACGTTGGAAGTAGAAAAACTAAGTATCAAAAATAACGTTACAGCTGAAGCACCACCACAACCAATTAATCCATGCCAGCCTACACCATGCGGGCCGAACAGCCTCTGTAAAGAAATTAACGGTTCTCCTTCTTGCTCTTGCTTGCCAGAATTCATTGGCGTTCCGCCGAATTGCCGCCCGGAGTGTGTCAGTAATAGTGAATGCGCTAATCATTTAGCCTGTATTAACCAGAAATGTAAAGATCCTTGTCCGGGTACGTGTGGAGAAAACGCTGAATGTCGCGTGATCAGCCATACTCCTAACTGTATTTGTATCGCCGGCTATCATGGCAATCCATTCCAAAGATGCATTCTTGATGGTAATATTTTTGTGATTCTTGTCGTGGAATATTCTTCACTATACTATTTTAGAACGACCACCAGTAGAAGATCAAATAAATCCTTGTGTACCATCCCCATGTGGTGCAAATGCTGTTTGTAAAGAAAGGAACGGTGCAGGATCATGTATATGTTTACCAGAACATATCGGCAATCCCTACGAAGGATGCAGACCTGAATGCATACTTAATAGTGACTGCGCAGCAAACAAAGCTTGTATTAACCAGAAATGTAGAGATCCCTGCCCTGGCACTTGCGGTCAAAATGCAAACTGTCAAGTTATCAACCATCTACCCTCTTGTACATGTTTCGCAGACTTCACTGGTGATCCATTTAGATATTGTAATAGAATTCCTGTAATTGACGGTAAAATTCAAGACAAAAAGTGTTCATGAAGGTACTCAAAATTTTTCTTACAGAACCCAAACAACCTAAGCACCCTTGTCAACCAAACCCTTGTGGATCCAATAGTCAATGCCGTGAAGTCAACGAACAAGCCGTTTGTTCATGTTTGCCAAATTACATAGGAAATCCACCAGGATGTAGACCTGAATGTGTAATTAGCTCAGAATGTCGCCTTACACAAGCCTGCGTTAATCAAAAATGTGTCGATCCTTGTCCTGGATCATGTGGGGTCAATGCTAAATGTGAAGTTATCAACCACAGTCCCTTCTGCAGTTGCAATCAAGGAAGCACTGGTGATCCTATGATTAGGTGCTATCCAGTTCAGCCCACATCAATTCCTGTTCAGAAGCCCCCACTAAATCCTTGTATACCGTCACCATGTGGATTAAACGCACAGTGCAGGAACATCGGAGATTCTCCATCGTGCTCTTGTCTACCCAATTTCATAGGAATACCACCAAATTGCAGACCCGAATGTACCATCAACTCTGAATGTCCAAGCAATCTTGCTTGTCTTAATACCAAATGTAGAGATCCTTGTCCTGGATCTTGTGGACTTAATGCTCTTTGTGAAGTAAGGAACCATAACCCGATCTGTCAATGTCCCACAGGTTACGAAGGTGATTCCTTCGTATCATGTCACGTCAAGACACCTCCACCACAACGTAAGCCCGTTTTCTCAATAACTTTGGTGATATTGACAACCATAATTGTAGCTCCACCAAAAACAGACCCATGTTACCCCAATCCGTGTGGACCAAATGCTAAATGTAATGATGGCATTTGTACATGTGTTCCTGAATATCAAGGCGACCCGTATAGAGAATGCAGGCCTGAATGCGTCTTAAATACCGATTGTCCTCACAATAAAGCCTGCGTTAGAAATAAATGTATAGATCCTTGTCCCGGGACATGTGGAGTAAACGCAGAGTGTAGCACATTCAACCACTTCCCATCTTGCAACTGTCTCTCAGGTTACTCTGGAGACCCATTCGTTAGCTGCCGTAAAATAGAAAGTAAGAACGACAAAAAACACTTGGTTTATTTTAAAATGTTGATTTTCAGCGCTTCCACCTCAAAACCCCTGTAATCCATCACCTTGCGGTCCTAACAGTCAATGTAGAGAACTGAATGGCCAAGCTGTTTGTTCTTGTGTAATCGGATATATCGGTAGTCCTCCAACATGTAGACCGGAATGTGTAAGCAGTTCCGATTGCGATTTAGTCAAATCCTGTCTCAATCAGAAATGTATCGATCCTTGTCCTGGAACGTGCGGTATACGTGCTTTATGCCAAGTAATCAATCATAATCCGATATGTTCTTGTCCTCCAAGATATACGGGTGATCCCTTCATACAGTGCAGAGTTATAATGGGTATGATAATCACAAGAAATCTTAATTAGAAAGTAATTTCATTTTCACCATGCAGAAAAACCGAAAGTCCCAGTACCGACAAATCCCTGCGTGCCATCACCTTGCGGTCCAAACGCTCAATGTGAACTCACTTCTGATGGAAGAGCCAAATGTACTTGTTTATCCACATATATTGGGGCTCCCCCCAACTGCCGACCGGAATGTACGACTAATAACGATTGTTCGAAAAACTTGGCTTGCCTCAATTCGAAATGTCAAGATCCTTGTGCGGGCTCTTGCGGACTTAACGCTCGTTGTATCGTTGTCAACCATGTACCTAATTGTTTGTGCCTGGATAATTATGTAGGAGATCCTTTCACCCTTTGCACAGTAAAGCCAAGTAAGCATTTACTTCTTCCACTAACCCACCCGAATTTTTATAATGTACTTTAATTCGTTTTTTTTTTTCTTATAGTGCCAACACCACCAGCAAGACCAAGAGAAGATCCATGCTATCCATCACCATGTGGAGCAAATGCTCAGTGTCGAGCTGAAAACGATTACGCCATCTGCGAATGTCTTCCAGAATATCATGGAAATCCTTATGAAAACTGCAGACCTGAGTGCTTGAGTAATTCCGACTGTTTAATGAACAAAGCTTGTATCAGAAACAAATGTGAAGATCCTTGCCCTGGTACTTGTGGTATCAATGCTCTTTGTAGTGTAACAAATCATGTACCTATCTGCTCCTGTCCGGAGAAATTCAGCGGTGACGCCTTTAGAATATGCACTCCTGTCATTGGTAAGTTACGTTAAAAGTGAATAGGAAAGAAAAGGGAATTGCAAAATTTTTAGAACCAACAGTCACTGAACCTTGCAATCCATCGCCTTGTGGAATCAACACTTTATGTCGTTCATCTGGACAAAAGGCGATTTGCGAATGTTTGCCTGGCTTTTTCGGAAGTGCTTCGACCGGAGGTTGTCGCCCGGAGTGTACCATCAGTGCCGACTGTCCGAGAGACAAGGCTTGTGTTAATACGAAGTGTGTAGATCCATGTCCCGGCGTTTGCGGATTTAGTGCAGCCTGTCAAGTGATCAATCATAGTCCAGTCTGTAGTTGTCCAACACCTCTTGTTGGAGATCCATTTACACTATGCAGAGAACAACCTCAAAAACCACCATCCGATCCATGCAACCCATCGCCTTGCCGACTTAACGGTCAATGTAAAATTATCAACGGAGCAGCTACCTGTAGCTACCCAGAATGTATCATTAATCAAGACTGTCCCAGAGACAAGGCTTGTTATAGTCAAAAATGTAGAGATCCTTGTCGCGACGCTTGTGGAATTAACTCTCTTTGCCAAGTCATAAATCATAAAGCTGTATGCTCTTGTCCGCCAAACTATATTGGATCACCGGAAGTTCAGTGTCAGTTAGAAGTTATCCCTCAACCTAAGCCAGAATGTATTCAAGATTCAGACTGCAGCAACGACAAAGCATGTATCAACAAGCGTTGTCAAAATCCTTGTTCAGTCACTTCTGGCATCTGTGGGGAAAACGCGGAATGTCGACCACAAGTACATAGAGCAGTCTGCATTTGTAGAGATGGGTACACTGGTAACGCCCAAAGAGCATGCTTTGAAATTGGATGCCGATCAGACACCGACTGTCCACCAATCCAAGCTTGTATCAACCGTGCATGTGTCGACCCGTGCAGTTTCACGTCTTGTGGACTCAACAGTTTGTGCAGAGCAGATTCTAACCACAAGGCAAGATGCTATTGTCCTGACAATTACAGAGGAAATCCCCTTGTAAAATGTGAAAGACCAGAATGCTTGAACGATGAAGACTGTCCTTATAACTTAGCCTGTCGCAATGAAAGGTGTGAAGATCCTTGCAATTGCGGCGTAGGAGCAATCTGTCGGGTTACAAATCATAGAGCTGAATGTTCTTGTCCAACAGGATACAGTGGAAATCCAATTGTTCAGTGTAGCTTTAATCCACCTAAGACACCACCACAATGTAAAATGGATGCCGACTGTGCAAGCAAACTTGCATGCTTCAGCGAAGTTTGTAAAAATCCTTGCCTGGAAACGAAACCGTGTGGACGTAACGCAGAATGTTCAGTGGTTGACACTCTTCCATTGAGAACCATGTCTTGTCTTTGCTTGCCTGGCTATGTAGGTGATGCAGATGTAGAATGTAGACCAGGTAAATATTTTTTTATTACGAAGTTTCATACTTTCCTAATAACTTTTCGATAACACATGTGTTTATTTACAGGTTTCTTATCCATACAATCCTTGTTGTTCCTATAATAATTAATCGTATAGCAGCAACACATAAAAATACTCCCGTTAACGTTTGTTGACACAATTTAATACGAATCTATGTCTAGGTCCAAAAGAAGAAGCGGGTTGCAAGAGCAGCGATGAATGTGCCCTCAGCGAAGTCTGTATCAATAGAAACTGTGTGAATCCGTGTGCTGTGGGCAGTCCTTGTGCACCGACAGCCGAGTGCAAACCCACCAATCACAAAGCCGTTTGTAGATGTCCTTCCGGTCTTTCTGGGAATCCATTTGTTAAATGTTATGAAGGTAAAATACACCAAATTGAATACCGAAACAATGCTATGTTGTACCTCTTTTAGAACCCAAAACCAAACCCGAATGTAGTGCAGATATTGAATGTTCTAATGACAAATCTTGCATAAATCAACGTTGTCAAGATCCATGTGTTGTATCTAACCCTTGTGGAACCAACGCACAGTGTAAGACCAACCTCCACAGACCAACTTGTCGCTGCCCTGATGAATGGGGAGGAAATCCACAAATATCCTGTTATAAATGTACGTTTAATTAAAAATTGTTTACAGCGTTCAATACAATTTACTTTTTATCCAGCCGAATGTACTACCGATCAAGATTGTCCCTATAACAAAGCTTGTCTTAACGAGAACTGTGTAAATCCTTGTATATCACACAGCTGTGGAAGAAATGCTGAATGTATGGTCCAAAACCATAAAGCATCATGCCAGTGTCCAGTTGGAATGCAGGGAGATCCATTACTTGCATGTATTGCTGGAATATGTCAGTACAACGAAGACTGTGCTGACCACGAAGCTTGTGATCGTCTTAACAGAGTTTGCCGACCAGTTTGTGATGAAGATAGTTGTGCCGAAACTGCAGTTTGTGTTGGACAACAACATCAACCAAAATGTCACTGTCCTCCCGGCACAAACGGAAATCCTTATACCGAATGCATAGGAGCCAAAGTACCACAACCTGAATGTCGATCAGACTCCGATTGTCCTTCTCAAATGGCTTGTATTAACCAACTATGTAAAAATCCATGCGCCAATGCCGATGTCTGCTCTCGTGATCAAGAGTGCCGTATTTTGGATACACTGCCATTACGAACCGTTCTTTGCCAATGTCCCACTGATACCATTGCTGATCATTCTGGCAACTGTAAACCGATACGTGTTCAACCGGAATGTCGTGTTGATTCCGACTGCAACGACAGTGAAAAGTGTCTCACTAACACTTGTATTGAAGCCTGCAGAGTGGATACGTGCGGTGTTAATGCTTTATGCAACTCCATCCAGCATCAAGCTATCTGTACATGCGCTCCTGCTTACACTGGAAATCCCCACTTCGAATGCACCAACAGTAAGTCTTCTACTAACTGTAATATTGTAAATATTAATATTGTTTTAGTTCCAAGACAGCCACCAACACCGATCCCAGAATGTTATAGCGATGACGAGTGTTCTTATGATAAGAAGTGCAAGAACGATGTTTGTGTTAACCCATGCTTTGTCGATAAGCCGTGTGCTGTTGGAGCCTTCTGTTCTGTTGACAATCACAACCCTAAGTGCAGTTGCCCTGCTGGGTATGAAGGCAATCCTCGCATCGAATGCATACCACGTAAGTGCCACGTTTACATAAAAACGCAGGGTATCCTATTAATGAATTTACTTATTACAGCGACAGGACTAAGTGTAGGGTGTACATCGAATTCAGATTGTGCTCAGAGTGAATCATGCGTGAACGCTCTTTGTGTCAGTCCTTGCAACTGTGGTCATTATGCTGAGTGTAGGGTTGTTAACCACTATCCTGTCTGTTACTGCTTACCGGGCTATTCCGGAAACCCACAGACTGGTTGTGTTAAACGTAAGTTGTATTGATGTATCTTTAGTCTATATTTATATAAACTATATTTTAGTGGGTTGTCAATCTGATAACGAATGTAGCAACGACAAACAATGCTACAACGGCCAATGTATTAATCCTTGTATCTTGGGCGATCCTTGTGCACGTAACGCGGAATGCTATGGCGACAACCACAAAGCCACTTGCAAATGTCCCGCTGGTTATTCCGGAAATCCCTTCGATCGTTGCCAACGAGACGAGTGTCATGCAGACACAGACTGTCCTAACAACAGGGCGTGTATTGAACAGCGGTGTGTGGATCCTTGCTCAAACATCGCTAATCCACCATGTGCTCAAAATGCAATATGTTATGCTCAGAATCACGCAGCCGGTTGCTTATGCCCGTCGTATCTACCAGAGGGCAATCCGTTGTCATATTGTATGGCTCCAGCTCTAGTACCAGGTCGACCAGAATGTGAACTGGACATAGATTGTCCAAGTAAACTGGCATGCATTGAAAACAAATGTACCAACCCTTGCGAAAAACTATCCCCATGCCATCGTACAGCTCAGTGTAGTGTTTTGGATACAGCACCTGTTAGAACAATGATCTGCACTTGCCCAGAAGGATGGGTTCCAAACGATAATGGCGAATGTCATGCTGTTGTAGTACCAATCCCTCCAGGTTGTACTTCTGACAACGATTGTCCTAGCAATGAAGCTTGCATTAACCGTTTGTGTCGCAATCCTTGCGATTGTGGTACTCACGCTGCATGCCTTGTCCAAAATCATCGACCAATTTGTTCTTGTGAAGAGGGCTTTGAAGGAAATCCGAACATCGCCTGTCGTCATGTTGGTTGTAGAATCGACTCTGAATGCGAATCCGGAAAATCTTGCATCAACGGCAACTGCATCAACCCATGTCTAGTTAAAGATTCTTGCGGAATCAATGCTGAATGTTTCGTCTTCCAAAACCGTGCCGAATGTCGTTGCCGTAGCGGCTTCCGAGGCAATCCTCTGGAGAGATGTAGAATTGTTGGTTGTACTTCCAACAGTGATTGTCCGACCGACAGACAATGTATCAATGCACAATGTATCAACCCGTGCGTCTATGACAACCCATGCTCTCCAAGAGCTGAATGTCGGGTGCAAAATCACATGTCACTCTGCAGGTGTCCCAGCGGCTACATCGGCAATCCTTACGTAGATTGCAGAAGAGAACCACAACCAGAATGTCGTGAAGACAGCGAATGCGCCCCCAAGCTCGCTTGCATCAATAAAAAGTGTCAAGATCCTTGCGCCATCCTCGAACCTTGCCAACAGCCAGCTGAATGCCAAGTCGTTGGTTCTGTGCCTGTACGTACAATGATTTGTGTGTGCCCACCAGGTTACATCAGCAGCGGAAGCGGTACATGTAATCCGATAACGGCGCTTATAGAGGTCGGTGCTTGCGTTAGCGACACTGAATGCTCTCCTGACAAAGCCTGCTTCAACGGAATCTGCAAGAATCCATGTAACTGCGGACCTTTCGCCGATTGCCGCGTCAAGAATCACAAACCAGTTTGCACCTGTAAACAGGGTTACGACGGCAATCCAGAGATTGAATGTACAAAGGTCGGCTGCCGAAGTAACGATGACTGCTCAGCACAACATAGCTGTGTTAACAAGCAATGTGTACCTGGTAAGTTGTGAAAATTGTACAACCTTTTCAGAAATAAAATTTCTTAGTCTTTCTTAGTTAAAGAAGTAACAAAATAGAGATAAAATTGTGGCCACTGTTGCTTTTTGATCAAATTACATATGTGTATGATGAATCTTTCTTCCGCAGTGTGTGCAAGTGACCGCTCAACCTGCGGCGAGAAGGCAACATGTTATGGGTCGAACCATCGCGCAATCTGTGAGTGTCCTCCAGGCCTCATCGGAAATCCTAAAGTATCCTGTATTTTGGTGGGTTGTCGCTCCGACACTGAATGTCCGGGCAACCGAGCATGCATCAACAATAAATGTGAAGACCCATGTGCCTCCTCGACTATTTGCGACACCTCGGCAGAATGTAAAGTGTTCAACCACGCAGTTGAATGTGCTTGTCCTCCTGGCACCGTCAGTGATGGCAAGATGGGTTGTATCACAACGGAAGAAAAATGTCGCAAAGATTCAGAATGTCCATCGCAGTTTGCATGTATCGGAGGAGAATGTGTTAATCCTTGTACATCAACCCAACCTTGTGGCGTCAATGCAGAATGTCGCGTGCTGGACACCGAGCCGGTTAAGACGATGATTTGCGAATGCCTCCCTGGTTACCAAGGAAATGCTGCTGTACAATGCGACAGAAGTAAGATACTACAAACCAAAGTTCCCTCAACTAATGCAATGTTTCAGTGGCGTGTTGGACTGACAAAGGTTTTATCTCCACTCCAGATGGCAAATGTGAGTGTCCACCGACTCACGGACTCAACGACAACAACGAATGTATTCCATGTCTCGAAGAGAACGGTCTTAAAGTGGATGAACGAGGTCACTGTGTCTGCGCACTTGAAAAGGGATTAATCATTGACGAACGTGGAAACTGTGTGTGTCCAACAGAGTTCGGTTACCGACTGGACAATCACGGCAACTGTATCTCACCACCTGGTCCAGAATGTGAAACTGATGATCAATGTTCTGACGACAAATATTGCAATCCTGAAACAAAAACATGCCAAAATCCGTGCCTTCGCAAGAAGTGCGGTGTGAACGCCTTCTGTAATGCTACCAATCACGTTGCTGTCTGTCAGTGCATTACCGGACACAGTGGTGATCCAAACGTTTCTTGCAGTACGTCTTCATAATTTAGTTTATTATTTTCTATTAACACATGGTTTTCAGTTCCTCCATCGCGATTTAAGACAGATTTCCCACCACCCGCGCTACGAGTAAGCTGTATGTCCGACGGTGTTCATGTGGAAATTCACATTGAAGAAGAAGGATTTAATGGAGTTATTTACGTAAAAGGACACAGCAAGGACGAACAGTGTCGCAGAATATTAACACTCTCTCCAGATTCGACCCCGGTTACCGAAGTATTCAAAGTACACTTCGGAAATTGTGGATTAATTCACGTCAACGTAAGATAATACAAATCAAGTCATAAAAACCAACAATCACATTTTTTTATTTAGGGCCAAGCAAGCTTCGTCCTAGTAATCCAGAAACATCCGAAACTTGTGACGTACAAAGCTCAAGCGTACCACATCAAATGTGTCTACCAAACCGGCGAACAAAACGTAACTTTGGGCTTCAATGTTTCCATGTTGACAACAGCCGGCACTATTGCAAACACGGGTCCTCCGCCAACATGCATAATGAAGATAATTACCCCAACTGGTCAAGAAATCAACTCCGCTGAAATAGGTGACAACCTAATGCTACAAGTCGATGTTCAACCTGGATCAATTTACGGAGGTTTTGCACGAAGCTGTGTGGCCAAAACAATGGAAGATAATGTTGAAAATGAATATCTCGTAACAGATGAAAACGGATGCGCAACGGATCCTACCATCTTTGGAGAATGGGAACACAATCCCGACACTCAGAGCTTACTAGCTAGCTTCAACGCCTTCAAGTTCCCAAGCAGCGACAACATCCGATTCCAATGCAACATTAGAGTGTGTTTCGGACGCTGCCAACCCGTAAGTTACTAGACCCAACTCAGAGAATTAATGTATTATGTCGTAATGGTTTAACATTCATTTTTGGTAGCCACCAGAATACATAATTAAAACTAACACTTCCGATCTTAGGTCAACTGCCGGGGTTACAATGCGTTCGGCCGCAGAAAACGTGACGTAGACTCAGAAAATGACACCAACGTAGCGTTAGCCAACGACCTGGTCACCGGTCAACTCAGAGAAGAAATAACGATACAATCAAACGCGATCTTGACCTTCGAAAGGCGCGAAGAGCGATTTGTGGATCCCACTGAAGGTTAGTGCCATTATTCTTTGCGTAATTATCGTTATCAAACAATAAACATTATTTTAGCGCCCAAGGCACAAAGAGTCGAAGATATCTGCGTGTCCATGATCGGTTTCATCATCGCTCTGATCATAACGGCCCTTTTGGCTCTTGTGGCTGTAGCAGTAGCAGTATCTTGTTGGTTGATGGCTTACCGTCGAAGACCGAAAGAAACTGGACCGTTGCCACATCCTCCAGAATTTCCCAATCCCTTATTTACAACACCTGAACCGATGGCTGAACCGAGCCCCGACTACCTCACGTAATTAAGGCAGAAAACTTAGATAAGTCAACAATACTCCTAAAAATGACAAGTTTTATATTTATGTGCAAAAACATCGACTTACGAAATCAAACGAAATACTCGACTATTAATTATTTTATGTTATAAACATTTTACTGTATAGTTAAATTTTCTTTGTGATGATTTTCGGCTTCTTTTGTATCCGTCCAATATGCTACTCACTCCACGAAACTGCCAAAAAGAAGCGGAAATCGTTACAAAATCGTGTAGAGAATACAAACGAAAAAGAGAAATGTATATGACCATAAAGAATAGGATGTCAAAATATGGTGTTTATACATTTTATCTACCTTTTCCACTGGCTTAATACCATTAAGTGACTTTTACAGACAAGGGAAGAACAAAATTGAGGTGGTGGTCTTTCTTAACTCGCTTTAACAAAATGTTGTAGTCTTTTGACCCTTGAGTCTGTTCTACTGTTTGTCTATTGTATATAAATTCGAAATAGTGTTTCTCTTCATCTTTGAGCCACTGGAAGATGTAGCACTGATGTTTTAAGATAAGACTATAAATATTTTTATTGAATGACTTGTATAAAGTGTATGAATGTGAGCGAATGAGGAGCCTGGCTCAAGATTTTTTGGTGCTGACTGATATTTTTACTCAAAACAGTCAAATGTTTAGTCAATCATTCTTATTCATAGTACCTATTTATATACTTGTCTCGAGGAGACAAAGCTATCGTTTTAACCAAAAACTGTCCAATTTTACGTACTAAATACCTACATACTTTTCTGTAATTTAATCGGCGAAAATAATAATTCAACATTTGCGAATGATAATAGAAAATTTGCCTTTTAAATGTGGTTTAACTAATTTCATTTTGTGTTACTTTATATTGTACATGTTTCTAACGATGATTCCTTAATTGTCATATTTGTGATAATCGCTTCCTTAATAAAGATTGTTTAATAATAACAGCAGTTTTAATTCTTATGTATGTTTTGTTTTGAAATACCTACAATAAAGTAGACCAAATTATGAATGTGAAAAAAATTCGCTTGGGGCAAAATCCCCTATACTCGAGCCACTCAAGAGAGAGAGCTGTAAAGAAGCGTGATCGCTTGCTATTGGTTTGCAAAATGAATGAGATATTAGAAAAGTGGGGTGGGAATGACACGCTGCACACTAGTGCATTGAAGACAACCCAATTCCACCCAACACTTATTCATAATAAACAGAATGCGTTCTCCCTTCCTCACGCATCGCAATTATCTTTGCGTGTAAACTTGATTTCGGTTTCGCCCCGCATACAGCACCCCCCGCTTTCACGTGGTAGCTCTCCCTTTTCAGCGGCTCGAGTATATAGTACCACCCGATACTGAATGGCACAAATAACGATCTGGCAGGCCATGCTATAGGTTCATATCTGCCAACCCACCGACCAGGAAAGTTATTATTTAATCCGACTAGAGACTTCCTTGTATTAAATAAAAATATGAACCTTTAGAAAATAATTAAATGTAAAAAACAATTGGTGCAAGCAGAGACAACTCGTCAATGCGAATTTGTGAAAAGGCAAGATGCTAAAAAATGTTTTTTTTGCAAAAATGGTAGATAGAATTTTTGTTGCTCGTGTCCAGTTCTGTTATACTAGTTAAAATTTTAAAACCTATTTCTGTTATTTGTTTTGATTTGGATTCGCAAATAGCAGCACTTGGATGTGCAGTACGCAGTACGGGGTAGCGCATTCGAGTATTTCTCTTTACTTTTTAATTTCTTAGCCTGACTGCACGTGTGTGTGGCACGCCAGGACGTCTTTTTCGGCTCCATACAAGAGGATTAAGTCTTGCGACTGAAATCCAGACAAATAATTCCGATTGGTAAAATTTGAACAAGGTAAGTTTGAGGGAGGAGAGGCGAATTGTGGTGGTTTGCCGGTGACCACATCCTGAGTTAGTTGGACCTTCTACTGCCGCCACCGCTAGATGTCTCTCTCTAACCAATCTTACCATTGCTGGCTCAGTAGCTGATTATTACCATCTATTACTGCAGCGGAAAGTAGGTAGCATTCTGATGATGGGGGGCAGCGACAATAAACCTAAGAAGAGCTTTCTGTAAAGACACTTGACCAATGTATAATAAGGACCAGAACAGCCCTCAAATTAAATTAGTAATTGGCTCTACGTTACAACTATTCGCGGTCCGCTAATGAGGCAGGGAAGAAATGAATAGTAGACCTTTCTGCAAAAATGCCAACCCTCAAATTCGCCTTGGTCAAGTCCCATCTGGATTGTACCTAAAAATTTACGATGAAAACGCAAATGGCGGATGGTTATAGACTATCGAAAATTAAATGAACGAACAGTGGATGATAAATATCCTTTACCCAACATTACATATATCCTTGACAAACTTGGAGGAAGCCAATATTTCACTATTCTTGATTTGGAAAACGGATTCCATCAAATCGAAATGAATCCAAAAGACATCCCTAAAACAGCTTTCTCCACCGAAAATGGCCATTATGAATTACACAATAGGAATCGCAATCGTTTTTTTATTATTATTTTTTACATGTTTGGGGTGTTCTTGCACCCCCTGCTGCCTGAAATTTTCGTCTGACAATTTATATGGTTATTTATACAGGGTTATTCCTGTACGGTGACGACCCTGACCAGGTAAAAATGCAACCCAAAATACTTTTCACTAAACACACATTGTTTTTTTGGTATTTCAAAATTAAATCAAGAATCCAAGTGGGTATTGAGTAGTTTGAAAGGTGTCATCACATTTTTTGTGCGTATTAAGCATTAATAATGTATTCAAACAATGAGAGAACGAACATGATTCTGATTTTTGGGGAATGCCAAAAGAATAGTGTTGCTGCAGCAAATTTATACCGAGAGCGTTATGCCGAACGTCGAGCTCCAAGCGACAAAATTTTTAGAAGACTAGAAACTATGTTAAGGGAAAATTGGCCTGATTTTAAAAGAGCAATGACTAGAGCTGCCACTTGTCCCGAAAATGAAGTAGCAGTTATCGAAGCTGTAACTGAAAATCCACATATCGGCCAAATAGAGTTATCAAGGCAAATTGGAATAAGTCAGTCGTCAGTTGACAGGATTTTGAAAGAAAATAAATTTCATCCGTACCATATGCAACTTGTTCAGGAGTTAAAGCCAACAGATTACCCCAAAAGACTTCAGTTTTGTTATTTTGTTCGAGAACACATTAATTTAAACCCAGATTTTATCAATCTTATTTTGTTTAGCGATGAGGCAAAATTTAGTAATAATGGTTCAGTTAACAGACACAACTGTCATTATTACGCACAAGACAACCCTAAAGATCAAAATGGCCCATTTTCAAACTGTGTATTCTGTATATGTTTGGTGCGGGATATTGGGAGATCGCATAATTGGACCATATTTTTATCGGGAAAATTTAAATGGACAAAATTATTTAAATTTTCTTCGAACTGAGTTGCCGATTTTATTAGAAGATGTAGAATTAAATACGAGACAACATTTATGGTTACAGATGGACGGAGCACCTGCACATTATCATAGGATAGTTCGAACATATTTGAATGATAATTTCCGAAATAGGTGGATTGGTAGAGGTTCTGAACACGCTTGGCCTCCTCGTAGTCCTGATATGACTCCTTTAGATTTCTTTCTTTGGGGTATCGTAAAGGAGACCAATTTTGAATATCAAAGATTTAGAGAATCGAATCAGGGAAACCTACAGAGCTGTAACTCCAGATTTGTTACGTAGAGTAAGGCGCTCATTCATGAGTCGAATTGCAGCATGTGAACGTAACGATGGAAGGAATTTTGAACACTTACTCTAAGAATTTGTGAAGCATTTGTACCGTACCTACCTATTTCTTTTGTCATTTTAATTATTTACTAGCGATCGCCCGTCACTCGAAATTCGAGTGGTAAAAAAAATGTGAATACTTACATAAATAGTGTTGAATAAAAACTGGTTACCATGTTACACATTACAATTTTTAATTTGTTTTGTTTAACTGTAATTTTGAATAAAAAACGGTCTGGATAATAATAAGTCAATGTGTGCAAAACGGGGATTCATCCCAAACGTTGGAACTAATTCACCAACGCGATGATACATAACATTGTGAAGTTTGAAATGATACACCACATCAACCACCGATTGATCCAAATCAGCTTCAGAACTTGCCATAGCAAAAGCTGAATTATATGACCTTATGTTCTCAACGAAATTTTTGCGTTTTTGTTTATAATTGTAATCTGTGGATGAGTGATTGTAGAACCGGAGATGTACTAAAAGGTGGTAAATGAACCTTTCCTTTGTGACAACATACAGTAAATGCTTCGGCATCTCTGGATGTTATTTCCGAATTAAAATGAAGCGCCGAACAAAATGAACAACTTAATGAAAGTTCACCCATATTACGTGAATCAACATTTATCGGATTGTTATTCAAGGCCGATTTAAATGAATCAACTAAAGTAGTAGTTGTTTGGGACAGTGTCAACTGTTTCTGTTGCAGTAGCGTTCGTACCGAAAACCGCTTCAATATTTTGCGAAATTTCAATTATTTGTCTGGCGCGGCGCCTATTTCTACGACGCACCTTGTGTTTTTCTCCGTTCGGGAACGCGAGGCATTTTGTTATCACAAATTTTATAGAAAGAAATTAAAGCGCCCAAAAAAGTGTAGAAGTTAAATAAAATATAATTGAATTGAATAATAAACTAAAATTAAAAATTGCAATCGGCACTCCAATCGATGTTAGCCTGAACCTAAAATAATCTAACGTTCCAAACGAATGGAACAAAAAGGAAATACAAATTTTTACTTACACACATAATCGCTACAATGCATTCGGAAAAACAAATGTATTATCTCTACACTCTAACGTTCTCTTCTCTTAGACCCGTAAAAAGAAACTAAAAAATAAATATGCCACCAGATAGCCAGTGGTTCATGTTGGGTTAATGACGGTAAAGGCGCTGAACGGACATGAGTGGAAAAATAACTGAAAAATTTTTTTTCCTGGCAATGCCGACTTTTTTCTGACAATTCCGACTTTTTTCTGGCAATTCCGACTTTTTTCTGGCAATTCTGACTTTTTTCTGGCAATTCCGACTTTTTTATGGCAATTGCGACAAGGGTAGGACAATGGTACTGTTTTGTTACCCAAACTTAAAAGATGAAATACTGTCTACATATTGAGTATCACGTACAGGGAAATATGACCTTTTTGGAGATGTTTCCTTAAGGGGTCGAGGGGAATAAGACCTTCTTGGAGTATGTTTCTTTAATAATAATATTAATACAATAATAATAATAAAAGTTTATTTCCAACAGACAGAATGTCTATAGTGGTCAAGCGCATAGCACGAAGCACCAATTTCAGTGATCCATGGAAGTTACCGTCTGTAAATTTTGTTTTTCTGTGGATCATTGAAATTGGTGCCTCACGCTACGCGATCGATCACTTAAAGAAACATACTCCAAGAAGGTCATTTTTCCTATAAGTGAAATTCGAAATGTGGAGAGTATCTAATATTTTATGATTTTATGAATGATAAACGGAAAAACAAATTTTCACTAACGGCAACTTCCGTGGATCACTAAAATTGGGGCCTCGAGTTTCACGTACAGGGAAATATGACCTTCTTGGACTATGTTTCTTTAAGTGGTCGAGCGCGTAGCGCGAGGCACCAATTTCAATCATCCACAGAAAAACAAATTTTTACAGATGCTAACTACAGATGATCACTAAAATTTGTGCTTCGTGCGACCCGCTCGACACCTTAAAGAAACATACTCCAAGAAGGTCATATTCCCCTGTACGTGAAAATCGAAATGTGGAAAGTATCTCATATTTTAGGAATTTTCGTAGATCATTGAAATTGATGCCTCGCGCTACGCGCTTGACCCCTTAAAGAAACATTTCCAAATAGGTCATATTTCCCTGTATGTGATACTCGAAATGTCTACATTTATTTCATCTTTTAAGTTTGGGCAACATCGTTCTACCCCTGTCGCAATTCCCAGAAAAAAGTCAGAATTGTCAGAAAAAAGTCGGAATTGCCAGAAAAAAGTCGGAATTGCCAGAAAAAAGTCGGAATTGCCAGAAAAAACTCGGAATTGCCAGAATAAAGTCGGAATTGCCAGGAAAAAAATTTTTTCAGTTATTTTTCCACTCATGTCCGTTCAGCGCCTTCGTAAAATCCTGTCAACATCCCGACATATTGTACCCATGTGTACAAATCGAGAATATTTTTCAAAGTGATTTATGTCCCTACTCTGAACATAATTTACTGCACATCAAGACGCGCAACAAAACTGGCCCAAGTTCTATATTTAGCTCCAGTTAATGAGCTTGTTACTTAAAACGATTCACGCTCATTTAAATCGATGACTGTAATGGACCGCTTTTCCCCTAAAATTATTTGCAAATAATTAATGAACCTGTGAAATTTTTGAAAATGAAAAGTAATCTTCGCAAAGAACTTGTCAATGTCTTTCATTTAAAAAAACAATTATCAAAATCGGTGCAGTACAGCCTGTTTTATTTAGTCCAAATTGATTCAAGTTCAACGATTAAATATATAGATTGTTATTAAATTTTGCTAAGAAAGGTATTTTTCTGTCATACATTTTTTAACGTCTATAAGACTGACGTTAAAAGCTATCTATGTTTTATGTGGATTATGATAATGCAATAGAAATCCAGTTAGCTTTATAAATAGTATTTTGTGTTGCATTTTTACCTCGTCAGGGTCGTCACCGTACGGGAATAACCCTGTATACCCTAATTCCAGTAAAATAAGAAGTTCAATAATGAAAATTTCGACTGCTACCTTACGACTTACGAAACGTTTGAAATAGCAACTCAATGACAACGTTTTGGCAAATTTTTAGGCTACTTCGAGTATTGAAAAAAAAAATGTTCACAGCTCTTGACTAATATTGCAGTTTCATGTCGGGTTCGTGTCGGGTTGCGGCGCGCTTACCTCCTACAAAAATCTTACACCGTAAGATATGAAGTTTCACTTCAAAAATGTTGCTTCAATAATGCGGATTTTTTTATATGGCTCAATGATTGAAATGGCCGCTGAAGGGCACGGTTCGAATCCGTACGAGAACTAACAAAGATTTTTCTCTCCTCGCATCCACTGTCGCCTGGCCACCGACATTGGGTGCAAATCTCAAAGTCCATAGTACGGAGCTCCTTGAGTTTGACACCTTGAGGTGACTGGCTCGGAACACAGTGTCAAAAACCCCAAAATCTATATAACACAGCTTATAGTCCGGATCGCTCTAGCTTTATTAACAGATCAAACAAACTTACCAAGTGAAGTTCGATCTGGATTATGCAACCCATCTTGCACTTCAACATCAAAGGTAATGTTCAGAGTTTATTGCGTCAAAGCAACAAAATATCTATGATATTCGATTTTACAGTTCACGTCCATATTAGTCACCTCACAGGAATGACATTACGAAAGACCCACCGTCCTGAGCCTGTAGGGTCTGTTATAAAACCTCGCAAATGTTAGTGATTTTTGCGACCAACCCGCTCGTATTACGTCGATATAAACCCCCATTCTGTGTTCACAGGAGGTTGATACGTGACGGGTGCCATGGGCTCCAAATTTCGTGGTATTTATGCCACTCAATCTCTCAGCGCTCCTCTTATTCAACAAGCTATAGAGGTGGCCGACGCGTTTTGTAGGTTGTGTTTTTTTTTAATTATGTTAGAAACAACTGATTTTTGGTTGGATCCCGTAACGACACGCTGGTCTGTGACTAATATCATTGTTAGCTTACGAGAGTTAGTGAACGAAGGGAAACTTCCTCAGGCGGGACAAGTCGATTTAGGTATGAAAGTACCACATTGGTATCCCAAGTAGTGCTATATTTGGGTTTGTTGGGTCTGAGGTGATAACCTCCCTTAAAGGACTGTTTTATTTTGTGGGCCTCACCCACCTTAGGTCCTAAATGATACAACAGTGCTGCCCATGCGCTATTGAGGGTACCAAATGTCGGTCCGTCAGGAAGGTTAGCACACTTGTCACGTAGTTACGGTACACATTCCACTGTTGTGACTGACAGAAGTGCCACCATTTATTTATTCCAGGTTTGAATGTGTTGGGTGTCAGCGAGGCTTGGACAATGTGAAGGGATCGGTCCGGGATTCCTCTCAGTTGTAGCGCTTTCCGGATAAGCGCGCTGCCACCAATGTAAGGCTCTTGTGCAGTTAATCTTGTCGCAAAAAAGGTCACCACAGTGGCTTACAATAAGCTGAAACGCCTCCTTATATAGATCCCGTTCGGTATCTACGGATGAAAATCTGTATTTTGCGTCCGCTTCTTCATTCTCTGATGATTTTATTATATGAAGCAACATTCCACAGGTGACACTATTCGCACTACTGCCAAATATCGCTAGTTAAGTTATTTAAGAGAACTTAGGTTCCGTCCATGCGATTTTGTATTGTCCATCCGTAATAAAATTTCCTGATTGCGGTGATTAGCAGCAAAATATTTCGATCCAAAAAATGTTGCCAATAATTCTCGATAATTTATGAAAAACTTTTTCCTCTTCTGTCCAATTTCCATGAGCTTCGAATACCGTTATAAACGATACCACATCCTGAACCAGATGCGTCTTGGAATATTTCCATGGGAAAACGCAAATCGTTTAATAAGGTTGGAATAAGCGTTGGTTGTGCTATGTTGCCACCAAGCAAAGTATGACTGTAAGAGGGGTACTTTGATGAGAGCGAGATTCTTCTCCCTCTCCATTTTCTTGGTGTATAACCACTGTATTCAATAGCAGGAGAACTGAGAACAAAAAACCCAACATCCTTGCGAAATTGCGGATTGAAGCCCTTCTTAACCTTCGAAACTTTCCATGAGTTAAAGGACCCTTAGTCTTTTACCCTCTCCGTAAGTTAGCCCCCCCCCCCCTTCGTCTTGCGTGAATAGGGTATTTAACACAGAGCCAATAGCTGAAAGCGTGGCCCCCATTTGGCGGGACCTGGGACTAATTCCGTGTTTATGTTTGAGGCCCCTAATAAGGGACAATCTGCCACAATTGCACAATAGGCAGGCAATCCTTCGGTTAGACTTGGTATCCACCGGATTATTAAACCCGGATGCATTTCTGCTCTCGCCGCGGGTGTTTTGTCTTCCACATCTCTGAGGAGATAAAATTGTGGTGTACAAAGCCAACAGTTCTTCAGTATCGACTGGAGCGCCAGTGAATTAGGTCTCATCTGCAACAACAACTAGTGTGAGTACATATCGGAAGAGGTCACACTTGGCCGGCGGATATAGAGAACTTTAGCCGTTCTTTATCCCTTCCAACAGAAAGGGCATTAGTAGGTCAATGAACACATTGTGAACTCTTGGAGATTTGATCTTCCTTTGCAATAAAGAAGGGCTTTTTCAGGAGGAAGTCCATCTCAGGGTACTTAAGGCACTTGGCCGGCGGGTATAGAGCACGTTACCACAGTTCTTCCGCCCTTCCAACAGAAAGGGGCTTTATCAGGACAATGAACACAATGTGAACTCTTGGAGAGTTAAACTGCCTTCCCAACAGAGAAGGGCTTTTTCAGGAGGAGGTCCATCTCAGGGCACTTAAGACACTTGGCCGGCGGGTATGGAGAACGTTACCACAGTTCTTCGGCCCTTCCAACAGAAAGGGGCTTTAGCAGGACAATGAACACATTGTGAACTCTTGGAGAGTTGAACTGCCTTCCCAACAGAGAATGGCTTTTTCAGGAGGGGGTCCATCTCAGGGCACTTAAGACACTTGGCCGACGGGTATGGAGAACACTACCACAGTTCTTCGGCCCTTCCAACAGAAACGGGCTTCAGCAGGACAATGAACACATTGTGTACTCTTGGAGAGTTGATCTGCCTTCCCAACAGAGAAAGACTTCTAGGAGGAAATTCTTGAGGGCACTGCAACCTAACAATTATAAATACACCGAATTAATTGAGGTTGGTGTCCAAAGTTCCAGGCTGCGAGGCCGACGTCAACAGGTCGCCAGGTGATCCGGTCCTCAATTTAAAGTGTAAGCTAACACTGTGCGAGCGTCCAGCGCTTGAGGCGGGGAGACTTCAACAATTTGGGTTCACGTAGGGTGAACCGAAAAACATCAAACATATGCCCATAGCACAGCATAGGAAACAAACAGCAGGCCAACTCCCACTGGCGGGAACACTTCGCGCAGACCGCCGCGCAGGACGACATCGGAGAGGAGAACGGTTCATAACGTGTCGATATCGCACAGAGGTGTACTCGGAATATTTTTATCCGTCCGCGTGGCTTGTGTGAATGTCGCATTTGGCAATCCATCCGGCGCCGGCTATTCGCCGCGTGAAAAGATAATATATGCAAGCCAGATGGCATGATCCGCCCATTTTCAACCTTTCGGAGAAAGGTGCTTTTAGGCTTATGATGTTTTCAAGAAATTGCCGGATTTTCCATCTGTCCCGTACTTCTAATTTATTTAAAAAATCCAAAAAATCCTTTAAAAATTGAAATTGGTAGTCAAGATCTTTGAAAGCAAGCGGCATTACATTTCTTTGACGGCGAATTTGTGATAAATTTAGTACGTCAAAAAGCTTGTCCATTCTTTCCAAGAACTCTGAAGTTATTGATATGTTCATAAAACATTTTAATAAACTTCCAAGACATTATATCATTGTCTAAATAAAAATCTGCAAGGATTTCTTTCAATGTTGCAGAAGGACAGCATGTATGACAAAAATAAGAGGCCAGAGGCTGCTTCCAATTTGAATATGTATATATACCTCTTAGCATCAATACACACGCTGTCAGAAAGGGCTAAAATATTTTTTAGGCGATGATTACGAAAAAGGTGATTTTACGTCCTTTTTTGGAGCCGTAAAGCTTTACTTTTTCAAACTACACTTTTATGGGACTGATCTGTGAGAATTTGACAGATGTGTACAAAAAAGTAAACTTTACGGCTCCAAAAAAAAAGAGGCCATACCATACCTTTTGGTAGTTTGGTAATATTATATGTTCTACTTTATTTAAAAATTCGTTTTCATAATTATTGTATCGTAATCTGTGATAAGTACATAACTATTTTAGTAATTAATGTGTGAATTATGTAGATCAAATTAAGTTAATAAAATTGTATAACTTGATACAAGTATTTACTTTATTATATATTAAATTATTTATTTATACCAAAATGCCAAAATAAACAAATATAAACAATCAGTCTCCATATCAAATTACATTCGAAGTTGAAGAAAAAGCGTAAGGAACTTCGTTCCTGAAATTGCACGTAAGGAGCAATAATTCTGAGTCCGGCCCTGACGTCTCGTCTGTAATGGCGGCTGCGAGGTCAAATTTTTACGCTCACTTAGATCAAAGGCGGCGCGGAGAGTTAGCCTGCTGTTTGTTTCCTATGCTGTGCCCATAGGTTATGAAAAATACATTAACAGCACAGGCCTTTGCAGTAAAGCAGCTAAGTGGGGCACAATAAATTGAAACTTCAGTGCAGCGGGGTCTGAACCCCGCCCCTTAAGAATAATAAAATAAACTAACCTAGCTTATACGAGTGTCCAAATCACTAATTTTGTCGTTGGTGGATGATGATGGTGGTCTTTTCTTCCTTTTGCCCATGATTTTCCGTGAAAATGATATCACATTTTTTCCCAACTCGATAGGTTAGCACGAAACAAAGGAATGACATTTCTAGCGCGGGAAGTGTGCAAGCAGGCGTGTGACAGGTGCGCCAAAGTTTTAAACTTTAAAGATTCGTGAGGTTTGAGTGAAAGCAGAGGATACTACCTTTGATGTTGAAGTGGGTTGCATAATTAATGATCCGGATTATCAAAGTTGCACTGTAGAGCAAATTGTAACGGCGAAATTCAAGTTGAAACAGTCCGGACTCCGGATTCCTATGGGTCTGCTCCGGCGATCTCCTTAAACGGCAGGTGACCCACTTTACCACAATTAAAGTATCCTCAAGCAACGTCTTTATTTCTCGCAGCAGGTAGTTTCCGTCTTTCGGGGGTTCCTCTATGGTTACTGCTCGCAGACGTTGAGCCGTCGGACGACAAGCGTTTTTAGCCGCCTCAAACTCACCGTCGCGGACGCCATCAATAAACGCGCTTGTTCCAAGTTGGTGGTGGAACTCGCTAGGGGCACTTTGGTAGGCCAGATGTACCAGTCTCTCAATGTCCGCCGCAAACACCTGCAGACTTTCGCCATTCTTCTGAACTCGTGACTTTAGCTGCGACTGGTACACTTGATTCAAGTGGAGCTCGAGAGCGTTGACTAAAGCGAGGTAGCTCTTCTGTTCCCTCTCCGGGACGGATTGTAGCAGCTGAAGAGCTTGTCCTCGCAATGATAACACCAGTGCAGTGGCTTTCTCTTCTTCGCCCCAGTTGTTCATTTCGGCCGCTGCCTCAAATTACCTCCTATCCATAAACCACGAGATCTGGCCATCAAAGGCCGACTGACTGCTCCGTTGTCATTCTTTTCAGCTTTGTTTCCATTTCCTTAACTTTCTTTTCCAAATCTTCTTTTACGTCTTCTTTCATTTCCAGAACTTCTTCTTTCACACCTTCTTGAATTTCCAAAAATTTCCCTTCCACAACTTTGTGAATCTCGCGAACCTTCTTTTCCATGTCTTCTCTAAAGGTGTTTTGCAAAATGTCAAGCTGTTCGAAAATTCTCCTCTGTTCCTATTGTTGTTCCAGAAGTTTCATTTGTTCTTTTCTTTCTTCTTGTCGTTGTTTTTCTAGTTGTTCTAGAAGTGTCATTTCTTCTTTCCTTTCTTCTTGTCGTTTCTTTTCTTGTTCTCCTTTTTCTTCTTGTCCCCTCTTTTCTTGTTCTTCTTTTTCTTCTTGTCGTCTCTTTTCTTTTTCTTCTTGTCGCCTCTTTTCTAATTGTTCTAGAAGAGCGGCCATTTGTTCTTGTGGACCCTCCATGGTTTTACTTCTCATGACTCTTCCCGGAGGTTGCTTCGACATTATTTTCTTCTTTTTTTATGTCCGCTTCTTTAAATCCCACTTATGACACCAATCTAACGTAGCCTGAGCCGGATGGGTTCGAGGATTTAAAGAAATTCGTGAGCACACCGTAGTTACTGACTTTTATTAAAAATTAACGTTTTTCTATCTACAAATTCACTTGTTCACGATAACACGATGGCTTGATCACGATGTTTCAAGTACACACTGTCTCGTTCCGTCTTCGTTCCCTTCTTATACCCCTACTGGTGTTCTCGATTCCTTCCATTCCGGGAATAATGAAATCATCCTTTCTACGCGACCGAATATTCTTGAAGGATGACATCATCCTCTTTGTGCGAGCGTTGTATAGAACCTTCTCGGCTGATGACAGCATCTTATGTGAACAATCATTCCCAGACGTTCTCATGGTCTGTGAACTGTTCTAGATCAATGCCGTTACCATATTATGTGGTCATTCCAATAATTGTTCCCAGACAGATGACATCATCCGCTTCCGGTGGCGTCGCGCCCTCGTCGCAATATACTGCTGATTTCTCTAAAAAACTTAATTTATAATGATTACGGATGGGACATAAAAATGCGCCATAGTAAAAGTTTAAAAGTAAAATAACTATAAAAATCTTTGAATCTTTCCAGAAAACTATTGCGGGTATACTATATCAGTCTAAGGATAATAAAAATGTTAAAATTTATTCTTCCATGAAAATATTTAAATTCAGCGGAAATCTATATATACACCGTTATTCACGAAACAATACGAGCCCACCGAAATTTTCGATGCAACCAACATTGCATTTGCACAGGTTACATGGATTAAGAAAAATAATTCTTCAAAAACTAACACATAGTGTGCGCAATAAGGTAACAATAGATGTTGTCAGTGTCAAAATTTTAAATTTGCAGTTTTAAAAATTCAAAACAAAGGTGGATTGGCCTGTTACGGTAAACTTTGTAAATTGACGGTGAATTGCATCTTGCAAGAACATTATTTAAATTTTAGACGAGCTGATCGAGAACCAACAAATCATTCCCTCGTGTGTAGTTGTCACTTCAAAGATGAGGATAGGGCTGATGGTCCTACCATATTTAAACATAATATTGGGAAGCAATTTAGCTTTGAGAACCCAAAGAAGAAGAGAAAAACAATTAAAAGTGGGTATTTACAGAATTCAATGTAATGAAATAAATTAACAGCTCCTATTGTAACAGAAGCAGCTAGTGATCCTAAGGAGATGATTGAGGACGAAATTGAAAGGTTTCAGCAGATTGTTGTTTCACATGCAGAACCAGGACCTCTGTAATACAACAGCCTCCACAAGTGGCAAAAACAAAGGCAATATTTGCTGTTATGAATAAAGCAGAAAATTATTTTTTGCATACCTGCCTCTTTGATGCCCAATCCGTTGTTTTCTAAGTTTGCTAATTTACACTTTCTCTTAATAAGAGAAGTGGAGGAGTACAAAGAATAATATTTAGGTATAAGTAGTAAATAAGTAATTACAGGTTTGTACATAAAGTTTTATTTTAGATTTAATTCACCAGAAATGTATAAGTATAATAAAACACTTCCATGGATGTTCTTTACTCACGTTTCAGTCCTACTAATCTCCACAATCATGCTATCTGCTGGTGTCCAGATCATCAGAAAAGCCTTATTTCTGGACGTAAAGTGCAATTGCCCTTGAATTTGGTGATAGTAATCATGATCTTGATGTCTTCATCATGAAATTCGATAATGTACTTTTTTATTTTTTGAGATCCTCGCTCAGGGACGTGGTGTTTCTCCACTTGTAAAGACATTTCACCTCTAAAATTCCACACCAGACGTTGACGGAAATAATATTTTGTAAGTGTCCTTCACGAATCCAACGTGGATTGTCTTGAGCATATGAATGACATTTTTGCTAAAAGTAGCTTCATCGCTAAACAAGACATTTTGCAAAAAGTTTTCATTAAATTGGATTCTTTCCCTGAAGAAACGGCACAATTCTAACCTTTTGGGAAAATCGGTCACTTTTAGTTCTTGAACCAAGGTGATGTGGTGAGGATGGAATTTATTGGCCCTCAAAATTTGGCATACTGCTGCCTGGCTTATCGCAACCATTCGTGCCACTTCCTTCTGGTCAATATGTGGTTCTTCTGTCAGCCTAAACGGCTACTTCAGTCTAAAACGGCTACTTCATTATGTTCCCCAGTCAATGGGCCCGCGGTGTGGTCTAAGTGTCGGTGAGGGGAGCAAATTCCCTCACACCCCTCAACACCTAATCTAATCTAATCTATGTTCCCCAGTTGCAGTCCTTTCCCTAGGCGTAGTAACTGGAGGCCAATTCAGTCTCAACTGTGCCTCTAATTTTTGAAAATTTTATCTGTTGGTCCTCTTCCTTCATGCATAAACCCTGCAGCAAGAGAAGCGTTTTTTCTGCATTCGCCATAAATTAAAAGCATGTCGGTTTTCTCGTCATTGGAATACATTATTACCAAAACAACAATAAGGTCAAAATAGTTGACACTGACAGTATCTAATGTCATCTAATAAATTAATGTGCGCACTATGTTTTAGTTTTAAAAGAAATTGTTTTTTCAATCCATGTAACCTGTGCAAATGCAATGTTGGTTGCATCGAAAATTTCGTCAGGGTCGTACCGTTTCGTGAATCCATATTTTCCTTGGTCACGCCATCACTTGAGAACGGCTGAACCAATTTAGCTAATTGTTTTTTTGAAATATTCCTTTAAGTTCGAAGAAGGTTCTTATGAAGTAAAACATAGACACGGGGGCTCCGGGGGCCCCCTTGGGTTTATAATTTAAGAACGGCTCGACCCATTTTTATGATCTTTAATTTGATGAATTTGTCTCCTCCCCGAATAGCAAAATAACTATTAACACAAAGACAAGGGGGCCCCCTTGGGTTTATAACTCAAGAACGGCTGGAACGATTTTTATGATCTTTGATTTGTTGGATTTGTCTCCGCCCCGAATAGCAGAATAACTATTAAAACATGGACAGGGGGCCAGGGAGCCCCTTAGGTTTATAACTCAAGAACGGCTGGATCGATTTTTATTATCTTCGATTTGTCGGATTTTTTTCCGCCCCGAATAGCAGAATAACTATTGACACATGGACATGGAGGCCCAGGGGCCCCCTTGGTTTTATAATTCAAGAACGGATGGACCGATTTTTATGATCTTCGATTCGTTGGATTTGTCTCCGCCCCGAATAGCAGAATAACTATGAAAACATGGACAGTGAGCTCAGGGGGCTCCCTTGGGTTTATAACTCAAGAACGGTTGGACCGATTTTTATGATCTTTAATTTGTTGGATGTTCCTCCGCACCGAATAGCTGAATAACTATGAAAACATAGGAAAAATTACAGAAGCTGGGAACTTGGTACAGGGCAACGACAGCAACAAAGCCCAACAAGTTTTTTGATAATATCTCGAGAACGGATTGACTGACATTTTTCGGTGGCGAATAACTATTAAAATATCGGAAAAAATAAAAAAATAAATCTCATACATTTTGTATAGAATCCGTATATAACGCCATCTTTGATACATGACAGAAACAAAAATGAACATGGCGTTTCATGCTGGTTCCGATAATGCCAGTAGAAGGCGTTTAACTGAATTTAATGCAGCTAAAAAGTTAACACAACATTTATTGATTCTGAGGCGGTACAAAGTTCGCCGGGTCAGCTAGTTTTTAATAAACATTGAAAATAGGACGATTGCGGATGGGCCAACTCAAGTTTAAATTCATTTATTGCAAAGATATAACGGTTTTATCGATGAAAATAACGCAAGAATATCCTCCACATGATCATTTACTTATGGAAAAATTGAACAATAATCTGCCACTGGCGCGTTTAACACATAAGGTTTTATTAAAATTTCGGAAAAAGTTGCGCTTTCCGTAGAATGGCTGTTTGACTGTTGACGGTGAACTACATGTTTTAAAATGCCTTTATTTTCAAATAGTGACATGACCGATATTATTATGACCTACGGTCCAACTGCGGTGAAACCCGTGGGAGCTCTGAGTGTGTAATATACGCATAGTGTCAAGACTGGTTAGATTAGTTATTTACCTAACGTGTTTGGAAATTTCCCTTCCAAATAAGTTAGGTACAATATTTTTTGTAACGAATCAAGTCCGAAAAAAAAATAAGAATAAATAATAATTTTACATAAATTTGAATTTTGCACATTAAAAAGTTCGTTGAATGTGGCAAGCCATTTCGTAAATTACGCCATACCATCACATTCTGTATTCATTGCAGTAGCCAACATCCACCTTAGGAAGCAAATGTGCCTCCGGGACGTGAAAAGTAAAAAAAAAAAACACCCCGGTGCGGGAAATTCCTGTTTCCGCGCATCTACGATAAACGGAAAATAGGTATCTATAAGCAATGAGTAAATAAATAAATAATTTACATGAAAGGTGGATCGGAATCAGTGATTTTTTCGTGTGGGGCCACAATTATCTACGCGAAAAATAGTGGAGTATGCCTCCGCGAAATGTCTGAAGTGTTCAAAGTCAACAATTTTGTTTGAACGGTGCGTTGGTCTGGGGAGTATTTACCTTTTTCAATTGAAAGCAAGAGTGGTTTCTGTCAGTGGGAAAAGGTTAATCTATAAAAACCAAGATGTTTACAATAGTTTCAATATAAATAAATTCAGCGACTATCAAAATGTTTTGAATGCATCGCTGGTTGCCGTCAAAAACCGTCAAAACTACGTTTAGGGGGCATATAATTTGAGGGTTAAATATTCGCCACACTTCGTAAATCACCCTGTATAATTAGAAAGCATGTATTACCTTTACAACAGTCATGTTCAGTCAGTTCAGGTAAATTTTAAGTAATTACCTTACTTAAGAAGTATAAGCACATCTCGCAGTTTGCAGCGAAGGTCTAATAAAAAATATGTATTTTAAATTAATATATTTCTCTCCCTCAGGTTAGTCCTGGGCTAACAAAATGGACCGCAAGGACTCGTGCATATACTTAATTATATACAATAACAACGAAAAATCCACTTCACAAACACAAAATAATTAAGTAGTGTGAACAAGTACAATTCAGTCTGTTTCATGTTGACCTCTGTAATCGTTAATAAAAGTACATACATAAAACAAGATCCTTCACCTTTTAAGAAAAAAGTCTGGAAAATGCTAAATGTGCCTTACAAGAGTTCAGTACGGTCATATAAAAATGAGGAAGGCACAAATGCACCGCCTCGTTGCGAATAGCAGAGAAGTTATGACACAAAAAAAAAATATAAAACTTTAAAAATATATAATATATCCAACTATGCATAACAATATATATGTTTAAATCAACTAGAGTAATATACAAAATGATCATGTACAGCTAGCTAAAATAAAACAGTAAATATCATAACATCTCCACGTGATTAGTGCCGTTTCTAGGCCTAGTCTGTTCGCCACAGGGAAGACATAATATCGTCAAATGAAATAGCTTGCGTCTGTGTATGTCAGTTTCCAATCGAGAGTCCAGTGTCGTCGCCAGGCCTATCATTTGAATGCAGCAAACAGTGAGGGAAGAGGTTGCACCAGCAACTTTTATTATCTTACTACTAAGGTTAGTCTACTTAACGTAACCTTCAAAATTATAATTTCTGATCTCTACTTAATCATACATCCTTTTGGCAGTGCTTTGATCTCAGCAATAAATTCAATTTCCTGACCAACCACAAATATTACACAAGAACTTAGTGAAAACAAACTATTAAAATTTGATTAAACTGTTTTCGATATTCATATTTCAAAAAAAAACAAATTAAAACGGACATTCTTTAAAAATCACAGTAGAGACTCAGCTGAATTTTATGACTTAACGACGACCACCCCAAGCCCCAGAAATCGGAGACGCTTGTGGTTCCTCGGTGTTTTTTCCAAATGCGGGAAAATCAGTAACACTCGCGGTATTAGGAGCACGTTGCTCCCAAGGCCCTCCCTGTACAACAAACCCGTTGCTGTTGGTGTTATTTTCGCGGGACCGACCGCTTGTCAAATTAGGATTAGGATCCAAATGAAAGTTAAGAGTATGTTGTTTGTCTCTAGTTTCTTGCTCCTCAACATCTTGTAGCTAAAAACATATATGAATTACACAAGAAACTCACAATATGGCCTGCAAGACTTACGAATTGATCTTCTAAATTGATCAAATATTCTTTGGCGTCAACGACGTTCTCCTCAGCTCCACTAATAATAACCAAATTTGGGTCTGGATCATCGTTACGAGGGAATTTGATGTCAACTTTGTAATCGTCCATAATTTTTCGGATGCTTCGGCCACGTGACCCGATAATACGAGAATGGACGCGGGAGTCGATACGGATTTCTTCACGAACGAGCTCGTTTAGTTCGTTCACAATTTTCATTATGTCTTCTTTAGCACCATGTGTGTTTTCTTCATAACCAATGATGACGATTATGTGTTCTTCTGGATCACCTAATAAAAACACTAGTAGTACTACAGATACACTCAGCATATGTATGGATATTATACAGGACCATAACTTGCTAGATGCAAAATATTTACGCAAGGTTAATTAGTTAATTAAAATAACATAATGCATTTGCGGATTTAAAAAAAAAAACTGTCAATTATTTAAAAATAAGTACTAATTACCTTTCTTGGGAAAAGTAATTTGCACATCATGATCCTTCCTGATCTTTGTGATGACAGCACCACGTTTCCCAATAATCTTGGGATGATATTCAGGATTAACTTCAATTTTCAAAGCGAAAGATCTCAACTCGCGATCTTTACGATCAGCTTCTAAATCTTGAACTTTCTCCAAAAGCGCCTCCCTTGCACGTTCAACGTTAGCAGGAGTTCCCGTAATTTTAATCACATCCTCTTTAATTCCCGCTGGTGAGAGCACAATATGGACATCATATGTATCCATCAATTCCTTTACATCGCGTCCTTTCTGACCAATAATAGAGCGATGCAAATCATATGGAACATCCACATTAATAGTAACGGGCACCAAATCCAAGAGAGCTTGCTTTGCCTTAAGACAGTTTTCTTCTTTACCCGTAATACGAATGACATCACAGTGGCGCACTGGACCACCGTTAATATCACCGTTCAACAACTGTGCTTGACCGGGATATTCCTCGGTATTTTCCCTATCCGGAAACTTTATTTGTACATCAAAATCAGACGTGATGCCTTGAACTTTGAAGCCCTTAGCGCCCATAACCGTGCGATGATGGGTTTGGGGAATAATGCATTCTATAGTAATCATGGACTCCAAATCTTGGATGATTTCGTTAATTCTCTGCTTGGCAGCTTCAATACATTCTTTAGAGCCCTTTAGAACGACGCGGTCGCTGCCAACGCCAGAGCGAGGAAACGAAATCATAACGCCGCCGCATTCATCGCTTATTTTGTGAAGGACTTCGCCGCGACGAGCTACGAAGTGCTTGTGGTGACGGGGTTCGACTGACATCTCACTTTCGATAATGTTATCCTGAAAAAACGTAAACTGTATTTTTGTTACTTACAATGAAAAAATAAAAGATATAATATGTAAATACGATTGAAAACCAGATGATGCGATCCTTGATATATTTTATACATCCTCACTCATAATTGAATAACTATGTAACATGGAATCTGAACAAACCACACATAGTAACTTACAATATCTTTAATTGTAGCTTGAAGGGCAGCTTTAGCTTCTTCTACGGCTTCTTTCTTTCCAATAATCGTGATAATTTCTCTATCATCATCAGTACTTGACGGAAATACAATTCGCGCACCTGTCGAGTCGCGAATTTTCTGTATATTGGCACCATTTTTACCAATAAGGAACTTATGGTGTTGAGCTTTGGCACGTACCTGAAAGAAAATATTACATATACACATATACATATTCATCGCAATTACAACTCACCTCTGCGGTAAAACTGGCAAGTTGGCGTTCGTTAGCTAAATCAAGCAGTTGCTGTTTGGCACGATCCACATCCTCTTTGGGTCCACGAATCGTCACCTTGTCGCTTTTACTGTCAGCACTAGGAAACTTGATGGCCACACCGCCACAATCTTTCATTATGGAATGAATAAGTTTTCCTTTGACTCCTATTAATGAATTGTAAAATTTAGGAGGAATGATAATCTCTTCAGTGATAATATTTTCAAGTTCATCCTGAATTTTACGGATTTTCTCCCGCGCTTCTTCGACGTCTTCTCTTCGACCCGTGATAGTTATAACGTCGTTTTTATCACCTTCGGCGGGTAAATCGATCTTTGTGTGAGTCTCCTCGCGGATTTTCTTTATATTTGCACCTCCTTTTCCTATGATAAACTTATGAAATTGTTTATAAATCGGTACCTCGATTTGATATGACGATTCGCTTAATTCTTTCACTAACTTCTCCAAATATCTGCAACACTTGTCGACATCCTCTTTAGGACCGCGGACTTTAACAATATCGTTTTTATCGGCCGGTCCAGGAAAATATATTTGTACTTGATTGAACTTCTCGCGAACTTCTTTTATATTTTCACCCTTTGTACCAATAATACTCTTATAATGACGCTGTTCGATAACGACATCTTTCTCTTTCTCATTTTCTAATTTTCGTATCCTTTCTTCAAGCTCCTGTTTTGTGGTTTGTACCCCTTCTTTGCTACCTTCGATACGAATTAGACCACTCTCGTCGATATTTATCACAACACTGAATTCTTCTTTTAATCGGTTCACTGGAACAAAAGTTCAAGAACCAAATCAATCTAACGGTGCACACTAACGTTAATTTAATTTTTATCTGTACTATATTCAGAAATTATTGACATATCAGGTGGTCATGACAATGTGATTGCAGCTTTGGCAAAAAGTCACTAAAAGTGTGAATCACCTTCTGTTTATATGTCAAACCTAGAAATGTCAACTACCTCAGATTGAGGTTATTATATTAAAGATATATCATCTTCTTGTATATCTATAATTTTATTGAGAAATTACGTCAAACCATGTTTTCTGGTGTTCTTTAAACGTAGATAACCTATAAGACGGAATTTTGCAAAATTATGGATTTTGAAACTACAACTGGTAAACTGAATTCTCAAATTTATGGTATTTACTTACTTATGCGATACTATTGGCTAGATCTACCGATGTGAAACATTAATTATAACAATATATCAGAACAAATTTAGGTAATAAAGCCCTTGAAACAAGTGAAAAAATAAAATTAAATTATTAAATCTTGACTAATCATCTTCATCATACTTTAATTATTTGGTACTGAATGCACTAAAAGGAAGTGTCTTGAAAAAGAGTTTCAAAAACGATGTATCCAGATGCACGTGGAGGATTGACAGAATAACAGAACCCAATAAGGTTAGCAATCCAGAAGGCAACCTAAACAAGAATATCCCCAAAACACTTGCATGGCCAACCTAAAATTTAGGGAATTCCCAAATTCCACAGTCTACTGAGATGTCAATAATTTCTGTATATTATGTATTAATTTGCAATTAAGAAACAGGCAATAATTACGAATATGCATATAGTTGTCTACCTGTATACTCATGTTGTTTGCATTTTTATGGCCGCTATCTATAAAATGAATCTTTTACTTCAGTTATATTTTTCTGTTTAGAAGTTACATGAGCTACTTATATACAGGTGTCCGGAAATAGCGTTGCAATATTTCACCCAAAAATATATAATATCTAAATACATATATCCTAACATAGGTCCAAGCTATTCGGCATAAATCATAGACATTTTGTTGCTACTTTGAATGGGCATCATACCATCATATCAAAAAAGAACTATTGTCAGAGGGAATGCTCATATTTTATTTGTCGTTAGCATTTCTTCACTTCTTCACGCTAGAGTAAAATTTACTGATCACACAAAAATTAAAAACGGGAAGAATGTCGATGAATCAAAGTGGAGTAAATTTAAATTAAAATTTAGATACATATCAGTACCTCAGAAGCATATGGATCCAACTCCACTTTTTATGAAAACTGAGTTAAATATGCCAATCTATTTTATTAAATACATTATTGTTATCTAAAAAATCGAGTGTGTATAAATAGACAATAACAATCCGTGACTTTTTTTAAAGAATCAAATCCGTATTGTCCTAGAAGCATAATACAATAATAAATACAAACTAATTGTTTATTGGAAATTTCCTATTATGCACATGGATCCATATGCTTCTAAGGTACTGATATATTCAAGTCAAACTCCACAAACTTTAATAAACGTAAATTACAAAAGGAACATGTTTCGATCCATTTTTAATTTTTACAATTTTAAAAAATGTATTTTTTCCAAATTTTTAAAAATCATGTAACCTTTTCAAAACGTCAAATTTAATAATCTTTACAAACGTCATAATTTAAACATTCTTTATATTAAGGTAAGAACCCCACTGTAATTCATCAATTGTAACATTAATCTCTAAAATTAGGGCTGAAGATGGGAGTAGTTTTCTATTCTACCAACACAAAAATTAAGTCGTGAATCGGTTTTCGAGAAGAACGAATTCCATAAAAATTGCGGTCGCCTCTAATCACTATTGCTCGTTATGTGTCAAACTTCCATTTGGTGCTCAGTGATTTATTAATTATTATAGTGCCAATTTTCTTATCTAACCATCGCTATGGCAAAATATTCCTGTTAGTAGAATTTCCCGTGAGGTTTACGTGTGAAAACCGCGCGGAATGCTATTTTTATGTATAAATGTTCGTATATTTTTTAGGGATCAGAGATGATGAAACCCTAATGGCGACTACATATAACACGATCATTTTATTGACAGCGGTGGCAATGAATTTTTGATATGTCAATTCAAAATTTCAGATAAAATTTTCAATGATTTTTGTCCAATTAGTTTCACAATCAATTAAAAAAAAAAACACTGAGTGGTAACCCTCCAAGATCCTGGAGACTCTGGGTAGCAATTTTGGACCTGTTAGTTTTGGGTGTAGAATAACGCAACGAAATGTTGGAAATTATTTTTCAGACAGCCTGTATATGCATAAAGACAATAATTTTCAAATAAGTCGGTGTTCATTTCGCTTCTGTCAAAGCAAAGTCATTATTTCTTTGTATTACAGGCTTCCAGACTAACTACAAACTAACTCATTTAAAATACATCTATGTACTTAAAAAAAAAACATTTTTTGAATCGCGGAATTGAAGCGCGCTTTTTGCAATCAAAACTGTTACGATTTATTTTGTAGGCAGAGTGTATTAAAATGGGCGATCCATTCAAACCTTTAGGGTAGGAACATGTCGAAGATGCCGAGCCGGAGATCGCGTTTCTACTGCGTTCCAGATAGATTCCATGCATACACGAGAATGACTCCAGACACATTTCAGTAGTATATTGTGGATGAAGCCAAATCATAACTATCACACAAACCCGATTTTAGCTGAAGAGAGACAGTTGGAAAAATCATTAAAGAAGTGTGTGAAGTTCTTTGGGAAACATTCCAACTAATTCACACATAAAACAGCCTAGTATATCAGACTTTATAAGAATTGCTCAGGAATTTGAAAACGTTTCGGATTTTCCAAATTGCATTGGGGCAATGGATGGTGAACATGTTCGAATAAAGTGCCCAACTCACTTAAGGCGATTCGGAATTAAGCACGTACGTAACGTTTAGCAATAAAAAATTATCATTAAAAAGATCTAATAAAGGTAGAGCCGATTAAAATTTCGCGGTATTGTTAAATTTAAACTATACTCTACCTCGATGCCATCCTTTCTACAGCGATGAAAAATCAAATATTTTGAATCGCTCTAAACAACGCTCATATAAACGTACAATATTGTTTTACAGCGATCCGACCGCAACATCCAGCTCTGCATCTTCGGCATGTTCGTACCCTTAGAGGTCTCTCAAACCGTACCCGCGGTTCATACTGAAGATTTGAGCCAATTTCCAACCAAACTCGGGGACAAAAACTCAAGCATGTGAAAAACCGATTCACTTACCGTTAGCACCGCTCTTTCCAATGATATGCTTGAACAACCTGGGATCCACATGCATCTCGATAAATGTGAGCTTCTTAATTAGATCCTTCGCCATTTTTTCGATCTGCTCCTGAGCTTTTTCGACCTCTTCAGGGGGTCCTTCGATCTTGATTTTGTCTTCTTTTTCTGTGAACTCCACATGTACTTTCGGCAAATTTTGGGTAATTTCTTTAATGTTCTGTCCCTTCCGTCCGATGATGTACTTGTGAATCCAAGATGGTGCTTCGACGTCACTTGATCGAACGGAATTCGCTTTTTCATAAACTTTATTCAGTGCTAATCCTAGTTTATCGTGTGGTCCTCTGAGGGTGATTGTTCCAGTGGCTGAGTCTCCTTGCGGCATTTCAACGCTGACACCGGTTGTCTGTAAAATTTCCGCTATCGTGGAACCTTTAGGACCAATAACGTATTTGTGCTGCGTTTTAGGAACTTCTACGGAAACCGTGGTGCATTTTTTCTCCATCTGCTTGTAAATCGATTCAATTTTAGCTTTAGCAGCCAGAACACCGTCTTTCTCTCCGGCTATAAAAATCTCATCTTTCATAACGGAAGGTGGAGGCACGTTGATTTTGGCTCCTGTCTCCGCGATCAATTGATTAAGATACTCGTTATAAGGCCCCACGATAAACGGATGATATATTTTCGGAATATTTATGCGTTCTGATGCTTTCTTCGATTGCTGATCAGAAGTCACCTTAATTTCATGTTCGGCTTTCTCGATTCCTTCTTTTGTTCCCATTATTGTGATGATATCGGAAGAATCGTTCATCGGAGGGACAGATATTTTAGTAGCTGTTTGTTTCTCCAACTCCTTGAGACGATCGCCTTTCTTGCCTAAAATCCAACGGTGGTGTTCTTTCGGGATGGAAATTGTCTTGCTGGCTTGCGTCTGGAAATGTGTCAGAATTTTACGGCGGGCTTCCAAGACTTCGTTCTGTTTTCCGGTTACTAAGAATGTCAGCGATTGGTCTTTGCCGTGGGAAATCTCGATGTGGGCGCCCGTTTCTTTCATGATGTTAGCGCAGGTCTGGATTGACTCGCCTTCGCCGAATTTCTGACTGCCGTCCAGCTTACGCTCTTCGAAAGGAACCCTAATACAATGAAAACATAATATTTAATTCAAAACCTGGTATGTACAGGGTGATTATAAATGGTTTGCCATCAAGTTGGCTTTGGAACGTATTTTTAACGACCATTGCACAATATATTCGTTGCGCACAATGATCAAGGAGTAAATTGTTGGTTGCCGACTAATTAATTAAAATAAGCTGAAAATGGTCGTTAAAAATACGTTGACATATTTCCCAAAGCCAACTTGATGGAAAATCATTTACAATCACTATTCACACATCACATTCACATTCACAATCACAATCATTGACTATTTAATTTTGAAGAAAATAAAGTGAAATGGTACGAATGAGCAATTGGATGGCTAATTGATCCGAACTTTTTTTGTTTAGTTCCCAACAATTTAACTTACATCAAAATTGGCCCGCCTGTGATTGTTGCAGTGATGTGTGTCCAATAGTCTAATAAATCAAGGTGTACAGAAAAACATGGCATTTCGTTTTCATTACGTTTTTTTTTTAATACGCTCACCACCATCCAGTGGCGGCTCGTGATTCATTTTACAGGCGGGTCATTTGGAATTTTAGCTGTATGTTTGTAACGATACGTGAAAAAATAATGCGTTTAAAAAAAATATTAACACAGTCTTACAGCCCGATTTCATGTTGATTTCGACTGGTCGCAAGTGCCGGTTGCTATGGAAACGTCTTAACTAAAGACCAGGCACACATAACTGATCCTTCCTGCCTAAAATGAAATTTCTTATGCGATATTTTTAAAATTTTTGGTTTTATAGCTTCTTATAAACCATTTTAGATTGATTTTGGTTATGAAGTTTTTATTATTTTGCTTAAGACGTGGAAAAAATAAAATAAAATGCTTCAACCTTAATGTATTTTTTTAAACATTGGAGACACTATAACAAAATTATGATGGCCACTTATTACATTAATTGTATCACAGAAATTGAAAATCATGAATTTATCAATATATCAATAATTTCTTCAAGGTCAACGTAAGATACATCTAATCTAAAAATCTTAAATAAGAATTCGATAGTATGCAAATAAGTGTGCTCTAGTACATAATTAATTTATTATTGACTAACCGGAATACTTGGGTGATGACTGATGAACCGACTCTCATTTTGTTGTTCCATTGTCCCATGGTGCTGTGATTTTGAGTAAGTGTATTAGATTCGGGCAAAGCTGGAAAAAGGTCATCGTAACTCCTTACGGAAGGCTCGTAAGCCGCACCCTCTTCAGTCACTGGTTGCTGCATTTTCGGATTGTCCTGTGTCGTGCCAAGTCGTTACAGCAACACTGAAAAAAAGTCGTCGTTCATAATATAAACAATAATCGATAGTATAATTAGACACTACGCTCGGTTTTTAAGTAGCACTAGATGAATGGTTAATTCATTGAAAGGAAAATACTAGTCACTAGTATTCAATTATGATGGAAATAAAACGTTAAACAGTATTAGATGACTGCAAAACAAGATTACAAACTGTTTTTCTGTAAGTAGCTTTTATTCGCGTTAGTTACTTCCCTAAAGAAATAAGTATGATACATTTCAACTTACGCATACTAATAAAACAATTGTGTTTTAAATATTTTCGTGATTTATTCTGGCTCGCATGACTGCAACTTTCGCCAGCTCCAATGTCGACAGAATAAACCCGTTTATAATAGGTTTGTTTTTCTTGCACACCAAACTGTACATTTTGTTCAAAAAGTGTAAGAGGTGGGGAAAGGGGTAAGTAAAAGTGTACTTGGTGCAGCGAGAAAAAAACGGAAAAAGTGTAGAAAGAACCAAATATCAAAGTTTTGTTTATAAATCCTTAACCTAAAATTTTGGAAAACACCACCCAAATAATGAGATTTATAACTATTTTAAATAAAAATTCATTATGATGATAATGAAGACGAAATAAATATCATTACAAAAAAACGCCCTTTTGCACATATGCGGAGATACATACACTTTTTCTGCACGAGACCGAGGGTAGCAAGAGTGTACACTTTTTACGACGCCCTTCAAAGAAAACAGCATACAGGGGCAAGCTGTGACGTCACCTCCACACTACAAATCAACGAAAGTTGTGGTACTTTCTTTTTACTCTGCAAGTGTTTTTAAAACCTCGCAGAAGTCGATCACTTTGCCTTTAAATATTTCCAGAAATATTGTGCAAGTGAAACTATGGATTCACAAAACGATAGAATGTAATTAATAAATAACATTTACTTTTAGACATACACTTCTATGCAAAAACGGTATCAATTGTATGTAAATATTCTCAAATTCTTATGGGCCTGTTTATTATGAAAGACAAAAATCGTGCTGTGTGTGGTGCCAACAGTAAACTGTCCGCTGAAAGGCCCAGATGTTCTCCGGATCAATTTCACCCAAACCAGGAAATTGACATGAAGAAATCATTATTAACAGTGATAATTCAAAAGTGATGACGTTTTTATTTTGCATGGAACTTCAGGATAACATATAACATGTGGAACACCTTGTAAATTTTTATGGGAGGTATTAAGGCGAAGGACCGCCCTATATTATCGCTATTCTCAACGAATGCCGCGGACCCAAGAACAGAATTTTGTGACGCTCACTGTTTGAATAGTTGAGCGTGAATTGTAAGACGTTCTGATATAAAAAGCGAACAAATCAAAAAACTTGAAATAATAAAAAAAATGGGAAATTCGGAAACTTGACAAACTTTAGCGACATGAAAATTTGAACAGCTAATTTTTATTCCAGAGGTTTATAATAAAAAAAAAGAAAGTTTAATAAATATGGGCTAAAGAAATACAAATACATGATATGAAGATAAATGTATACAAATCGAAGATAACAAGATCAAAAAAAGTCTAACAAAATACAAATATTTAGAGGAAACCAGAAAAAGTAACGCTGACGAGTATCTTACTATGTAGCATAATCACAAACGATGGGAAGAATGAGGAAACGAAAAATATACACTATGCTATTACAGGGTACCCAGTCAACTTGAGTTTTAAAATTCCCTGACTTTTCCAGGTTTTCCAGTAACATTATATCGAAAATTCCAGACAAAAAAAACATTTTAATATAAAAATTTCCCAAAAGATATGCCCTTAAAAAATATATCAAATAAATTGCACTCCACTATTGCTAAACATGCAACGTTCAAAAAAGTATCGAAAATAAGTAATAATTATTACATAAATTGATTACACAGTGTGTCCCATAAATGACCACATTAATTTTAACAAGTAGCAGAACTCAACAACTTTTCTATACACGACTTTTTCGAAAACTTACATTTTTTTAGCATTTTGCCCACACAAATTCACGTTTTTGTCCGGAAAAACTCGGCCTGCTTATCAACATTCTAATTTATTTTTTTTTGACCCGTGCGGTTTATATCTGAGATACGTTTGTGGACACTGAGGGTAATTTATTATTGTATTTCACTTTCGCCGAAGCACAAAGACTTTATGTGCAACGTATTATACCATTTGGAAAATTTTGAAAACAAGTTTATCCCTATCACGTACAGAAGGTCCACTTGTTATAGACTGAGGATTTAATAATAATAATTTAATAAACTGGTTTCACCAAAGCAGGTATTTTCAACTTAGATAATACGCACAATGGGCGACGAAAATTAGCATGCCACTAGGCTTTTCATTTTTCAACAATAATATCATTGGATGTTGAAGATGTTTAGTAGGTAAGTTTTTTTTATTTTTAGTTTATTTACGTCGGGCGGCTTAGATTGTTTCCAAATGTTTTCTAAAGTTTTTTGTTATGATTATTATCACGCAACCGAGCGGTTCAGTGGCGGGTAACTAAATTAACGTCAAAACTTCCACTAACTTTAACTCGACAACTAATGGGTTTAGGGCAAAATTTTATTAAGAAAAATTGTTCACACTGATGAGTTTCACTACTGGTTAAAGTTAATGTAGTCATTTATGGGACACGTTGTATAAACAGGCTGTCTCAACGAAAATTATCCACTTGAAATTACTCGAGTTACAAATATTTTAGCGAGACAGGCCAATTTTTATCTGTAAGGGGACAACTAAAGCACCCTCTCCTCACTGACTTCTACCCTTAAATTTTAAATAGGGAAAGCGGCGACATATCCTTTTGATTGTCTATGCAATGGTGTACTTTTTGCTTCCTGTGGGATCCAAAATATTTTATAAAGATATTTGGAATATCAATTTTGCTTAAATTTACCGAATAAATGGCACTTTTGTAGGCACAAACACCAAACACTTCCAATGATGCCATTTTCTTCAAACGTAGCTTTTCAGTCAATGGAAAATAATTGAAGAAAATATTTCTAAATCGAGCATTTCTTGCTCAGCCTGCCTTTTTAATTTAGCTGTTTCGCTTTCGGTTTGTATTTTTCTTAGCATTCTCTAAAGAATTTTTCTATTTTGAATGAGCATTTTTTGTCACTCTTTCTTTCTGAGAGCACCATAATTTTACGATTTAGCGCTGTTGTAGATTTCACTACACTATGTTTTAAGCAACATCTCTCAACAAGTTTCTCCACGCATGCTTGCAGAAACGTTTGGCAGTCTTTAAGCAATAAAAGTTTTTCTTTCTCAGTTATTGTTTTGTCCGACAGATTTTTGTTTTGAATCCCACATCAACAGTACTTGTCGGTTTTTGGAGAGTTTGGTGGCTAAATTTCAATTTCAGAAGTTTGCGCAACGAACAGTCTTTGACCACTTCAGGTTTCATAAATTGTTCAATCAAATTTCTAATTAGTACTTCCAGATCACTGCATAAAAATGGTACCAATAATAAAGATGCAACAAGTTCATAAAATGCCAATTTTGCTTTGATTCGTTTTAATGTAATAGGTACTAGCGGAATAATCCGGAGGGCCATTTTTTAGTAGTAAGTAATATTAATAAAATGAATAAATGGTTTGAATTCAGTCTTGTTTTCCAGCCAAAAGTTCAAAATTCCCTGACAATTTCGATCTTTTTACGATTTCCCTGACTTTTCCCGGCCTCATACAAATTCCCTGACTTTTCCAGGTTTCCCGGTTTTCCCGGCCGCTGGGTACCCTGTATTAGTAAGGCAATATCAATACCATAGTGTATGTCTAAGGCCGGTCTTTTCAGCTATCAGATAAAGTTGCAGATACGTATCTTGCAGATAAACATATCAGCAGCTTTTACACGTAAGATAAGTCATTTCAATCTTTTCATTGCTCCTTATCTGCAAGTTGGTTCCCGATAACTACCAGCGATAAAGAAAGACATATCGAAGTAGTGTGATAAAACGAGAACAATTTTTCTTCAAATTTCTTCTTTTTCTTGGCAAGCTATGTCGTGTAACACAGCACATGCCACAATAATTCTTGGTGCCAAAGGTATCCCGATTCTGATACCTAAACTGCCTAAACTTAAAACTGGAAAGCGACGTTTCCAAATACCAAACATTCTCTTAATAATATTTCGAGTTCGTATTTGGGACCCATTGTCTAAATTTTCAGCTGCCCCTAGTGGATTTGCTATGGGGGTGAATAAATAAAATTGTGGGTATCCGCTATGGCCTGCCAATAATGATGTCAAAAAAATCAAGCATGTGATTTGTCATTATATAATTTTCGTAAAGTTAGTGAATATTTAGGGGTTATTTCACTGTAAGATAAAAGTTACCGGGAAGCTTATCTGGAGGTGAAAACACCAGCCCTTAATGAAACATACAAAAATTAAAAAGAATACCAAACAGAAAATTACAGCAGTAGAAGTGCCAATAGGGCGGACCCATTTGGGATTCGAACGGTATTAATTGAAACACAGGGTATTATGACATAAGCTATGTGAAGAAACAAAATATATGAATATAAAAAAATGCAAAGCACTTTCGATGGTTTAATGATAAGCGAGCACTTTGTAGCTGAGTGTGACAGTGTAAAACTACATGTACGTGTATGCAGCCTAGACAACAAAAGGTACAAGAGGTACAAGACAATAAAAATATCTTCATCTGCTTTTTAAAGGCAATAGCACCAATAAAGTTTTCCATAATTTTTGGAAGAGTATTATAAAAAATAATAGCAAAATAATGTGAAACCTCTTAAGAAAATTTCCTGAAATCTATTGTCACACAAGGAACTGAAAGATCATTGAATGCATCTTCTTTACGGTGACCTAAACGAGCAATAACACAGTCAGTCGGGCACTTCTTTTGAAATAACGATTTGAATAGGAAAAGTTTCCCAAAAGATAAATACAACATACTGGCACAGAGTTGTGAAACAGAAATTTCATTATTAGTTCTTGTAATCGATAAAGAACGAGTAACGATAGTATAATTATCGTTTTTACTTTTAACTTTATTCTCGTCTAAACAATGTCTGGTATGTAAACCAATGTCTCATCAAACTGTGTAAATAACAAGCAAGTCTAAACTAGCGTATAAGTAATCAGTAACTGATTTCATTCCTTCAGCGAGATAATATTATCGAGAAATTTATGTTGAATATATTATGTGAAAAATGTACCCTGAAAGTTGACGGAAAAGTTGAAGAGCAGGCATAGTATTGGGAGTTCATGGTTCATCTTTATGGACATACAAATATCATTTAAATTATACGTTCAGTTAGTACACAAGAATGACAGTATTCATTGCCATTCCTATCAGTAGATTAAGACAGATTTAGATAACCCTTTTTTGAGCCTTTTAGATGGTTTGTTCTAAAAGACAATGTCTCAATCAGAAAGCATTACTCTCCATAATACCTAAAATGTATGAAACTGTAGAGTGCAGTTTGGAGAGGATGCATTCAAAAATGTTAAAAATTTTCGTTAATACTCGTACTTTTTAACCAATATTAATTACGTCATTTATACAAAAAATTATTATCCAGTTGTCTAACACAATAAATATAAAAGCAACCTCACTACTCTTAGACAAACATATCAAAGACAACATGTGTAGGGTGATTTTTGAAAGGCATAAGTAGAAAAGAACAAAAATGTTTATGAAAATGTTATGAACCTATGAATGAAAAATATAACCATTTGACCTTTTTGTGCATTAGTATGTATTGAGAGAACTGGTGTAAGGCAGTCAAAATTATATTTAAGATCTGTTGTTGAATATGAAAATTAATTATTGATAACTTTTATAAACTTGTACACATTTCCTTTCGTTATATTCGTGAGTATCGCTGTCAAACTACGAAAAATGACTGCACATGTGGCACAAAACGAGTCAAAGTTTCAAGTGATAAGAGCAGCTCATTGCAAAATAGTCAACCATAATGTGAACATATGGATGATAAGTTAAAAATGTGAAGCATGTGAAAATTTAAATAACGACCGATACCATCGGAAATCAATTCAACATATTCGCATTTGTGATTGTTTCGTTTCAAAGCGGCCAAATTTACTTGCAAGTCAGTTGACGTGTCACTATATCTCAGCATGTTGACCTGAGAAATCAGGATGGAAGCAATGAAATAGTGAAAACAACACTTACTGTACTGTAAAAACAGAGAATCCGTCCTAGAAAAACCTGGATCTCCTAAATTTCTCCAGTTTTACTTGGTTATGTCTCTCTGAAACAGTAAATATTTAATTATAAACGAGGAAGACCACAACACCGAACATCCGTACCGACTGCCAAGCACGAAATGAAATGAAATTGGTCTGGGCTGGCAGGGCAAGTGGCATTTCTGTCATTTGAGGATAAAATTACCTGCTGAGCCGGTACAGGTCATATCTTAAAGTACGACTATGCACCACTAGAGGACGCGCCAAGCATTAAAATTAACAACTGCACGACACAAAAATGGGGATAAGGCTGTCATTTATTAAGGATGTACGGGAAACATGTTACCATTTTATTGAATTTTACGGCTTTAATTTTGATTATTTAAATATGCGGTTATCTTAATTCAGGGAAGACGGTATTCCAAAGTCCATATTAGCATTTGTTTATTCATAAGAAAATGACAAAGTTGCTTCATTTTTAGGAGTATAAATAAATGGCTTTGGAATTTTTTTCTCTGAAAAACAACGCACAATTGGTAAATTTCAAATAGACCCTGTAGCAAGAATTAAACTTTTGTTAGTAAAAAACTCACGCGCCTTAGCAATGTTGTTCGTCAATAAAATTCAATAATGTTTGTTGGGAAAATTATTTCTGAAGTAAGCTTGAAATATACAGAACGCTGAATAATTGGGTAGGAACTTCGGTAGAAAATTTAGAAGTTGGTGTAGCCTTGGAGCGAAAGATGTCGCATTTTACAGTGGTCAGGTATAGGATGCTCTTTACAAAACCCAACCATAAAATGATAAAATTGGGCGAACACAAACACAGCAGTTTTTTTTATGATGCTTTCCAGCTTCCGGAATACCGAAATTCGGAAACTCTCAAAATACGAACCGACCAAGACATTTTGCAGGCCGCCGAGGGTAGTTTTTAAGAAACCATTTTGGTTAAGTTTAGTCGTAAAAAATCGATCCGTTAGATGAGACGTGCCGAGAGTGGTCCCGATGACCATCGACTTGTTATTTTTGTACATTTTATTAGTTTTTAATTATATAATTTAAAGTAAATATTCGCTATTATTATAATCCCACTACAAACAAATAAACAAAGAACATGATTATTCAATACAGGGTGAATAAAAATAAAAATTGTGACGATATTTTTTCAAATCTTTATTAAGAAATAACAAAATTACAAAAAAAAAACATCAAATTTAGTTAAATCTATTAGTTTAAATGCTATTGAAACACCATCCCATTTTTTTCAATGCACAGTTGACGCCTATGAGAAACCTGCATGACGGCGCGTAGAAGAGTATCAGGAGAAATTTCTCTACAAGCGATCACAATTCTTTCTCTTAAATCGTCTATTGTTCTTGAATGCGTAATATAGACTAGATCTTCTAAGAATCCCCAAAATAAAAAAAATGTAGTGGTGACAATTCCGGTGACCTGGCTGGCCACCGAATGGGACCGTGGGTTCCAATCCATATTTCTCCAAACATTTCTTCCAGGTATTCTGTATTAATTCGGGCATTGTGAGCCCCATCTTGTTGAAAATATACTGCTCTATATTGTGCTAGTGGTAGATTTTCTAAAAAATCCTGCACATTTTCGCTTAAAATGCGATAGTACTTCTGGGCATTCAGTTTGCCTTCAATAAAGAAAGGACTAACTAGCCTGTTCCCTAAAATCCCACACCACACATTAACACTAAACCGCTTCTGAAAGTTCGTTTCAACTGTGATATGAGGATTTTCACGAGCCCTAAGTCCTAAGATTGCTCGAAAACGATGATGAATGAAATAATCTAAATACAATTCAATAAATTTCGCTAAAAATTGAGGTAGTATACAAAATTTTGAAACTTTTTTTTATAAATGAAACTGCTTAAAATAGAGGACTCCTATTTTTTCATTTTGCTTAAATCATAAACGTTTTCATGAAATAAATGAAAAACTATTTCGCGGGCGAATAACTACGTCATTAGTTTCCGAGCATAGAGGGAGTAAGAGCAAAAAGGAAAGAATTACTTATAAAATGAGTGAGAGTGAGAAATGGAAAGGCGTAGGTCCTCACTTAATTCATATGCCGGCCACTAATGACGTATTTTAAACTAGTACAGTTCTGTCATAAAAAAATAAACAAATTTCAATTTAATTTTTTTGCATTTTCAGTAAGTATAATTTCACCATAATAGCGCTAAACCATACACTAAACCAATTTACAAATTTAAAAAAATCGCTCTCTAGCTGCAAAGATCTATCTTTTATTAACACACTCTCCAAATTTCAAGCGATAACTTCAAAAACAAAGTTATCTTCAACGCCCGGCAGTAGTGTACATGCCGTAAGAGAACCCTCTGTCACAGACCTGTGAGTGGACCACGAGTGGACCCCTTTATTACGGATATTAAGTCCCTATTGTAGAGAGATGGTCACCTAGGTCATTAATATTCATTTTTAAAGGTTCCAAAATGAGTTGTTCGTTTGTCACCAAAAGCAAAAGGACACTGTAATACCACAAACCAAATCCGACCCAGACATTTTAGTTCTTTTATTCTGAACGAGGTTGCAGCATCTCGCAGCCAACATTCAAGATTTTATCTCACTTCAACATCGGAAGAAATTTGTCTCTCAGTAAATGACAACCCGACCACTGTGGTGCAAATGGTAACACCTTAAATTTAATTCCTCATATCAAAAGCATTACGTTGTTATGGAAACGAGAATAAATAATTATTATTTGCACCACAATGGTTTTTTAATAAAATAAAAAAAAACAGACTTTATGTAAAAGAACAACTGACTACTAGATGGTCCATACTGTTCACATTCAACAAAATAATATTGTAACGGTACTTAAACTACTCGATGGAACTACTCAACTCTAGATGGGGCTGTTCCAATATTTTTTTTTCTTTTACAGCGGCAAGTCTTATACATACCTCTACCTGAGACCACCCTGAGACCCTAAATAGTAAAATTTCAGAAAAACGTCTTGCTCTTGATTGTAAAGCTTTCTTTTCAAGCACTCAAAATGCTTGATGTGAATTAATGTGAATTGAAATGTCTGTTTTGATCGGACTATATTGAGCTGTTTTTGTTTTTAGTAATTTATTGTTTATTATCTAATTATTAATTGTTTTATAATTTTGAAGTTGGTGTTAAGTAAAACATAAAAACAAATCATATACCTTGCTACAATAACACAGTAGGGGAGCCCGGGATGCTAAATTTGCGGTTACTAAAGCGTCATGGGGAACCATTGTATTGTGAAGATTAGGTTCTAAAACGAAAAAAAGTTTATGTTAAGTTTTCCATTTTAGTGGGGGGAAGAGTGTGAACAAATTTTCAAAAATGTAAAAAAACGATCACATGGAAATACTCGAGCGCGTCAGACATTCGTAGTGTACACGCGCTTTGTCTTTCTGATAACCGGGAGATATTAATCTGACGATTAACTAGGGGGGGGGTAGCAGTAAAAAGGGGTAAAAAAAAAAGTTATTCGAGCGTGTCAGATATTCAGAGGGAATGTTAAGTGAAATGAAAAAAGTGTCCTATTCAAATGACTGACGATTTGGACGTGACCAAAAGTCATGACCGATTCAACTTCAACTTGATGCCCTAGTCGTCCTAAATGATAATCTGACAATTATATGGGGGGATATTGTAAATCTGACAATTTGAAAAAAAATAAAAATTGAAATATTTGAGACCAGTTTTTAGACCTCTGGATCTGGTCAAGTATAAACACAACAATGACTGTTTTTCATACAATGGCATTCTATATTACATATTTCATAGAATGTCAGTAGTTTCATATGCATATTATTCATTGATTTACGAGGTGCCGTCGCCCGACTCCATAATCTAAGATATTATTACTTTAAATATTTTTTGGACCTCATGAGAGTGCAGCAAGCATGTTGGACAATTCTACTTTAAGTGCTATCGAAAAAAAAGTTCAAATAAAATATGTAGAGAACAATATTGTGCATAATTTTGGTTCTATTCATTTTGTGTTTGCGACCAACAGTTTCCGTTCTACGGGGCGCCAAAGTTGGGGATTGATTTGCAGATTTCAACAAAATCAAATTTTCAGCGCGGATTACAAACAAGATCGAGCTCAAATAATTCTGCAATATTTCTTTTCTGAAAGAGCTGATAAAATTTCCTAGAAGAATGACTCCCTAAAAATGTACTAGGTTGAATCGTTCTCATGTGCCGATGAAATCTAGTCCAAGCAAATTAGAAATAATTTATAAAGTTTAGAAATTTTGGTTATGAACTCCCAGCAGGCACCCAAATAAAAATCCGCAGAGTTGCCACTCTCCCGGGGGGAGCTTCATCCACTTTTGCCCAAAGAACAGTTCCCGAACGTGACGTCATAAAGCCTTTCTGCCTTTTTCTCGTAAACGGTAAATCCGATGAGAAAATGTTATAGGACTTATGTTTTCCAATAAATTCTGCATAAAATTGGTCTCATGAAGTTTTTGCCTATCTACCACCCACCGCCCATCAATGACATTGGAAAATTAGTTTAATGTTTTTTTTTTTTGATAGATTAAGTTCTGTGACTGGTTAAAATTTTAATACCTTTTTCCGTTACACCTTGTGTACTGATTTGAGGAAAAAACATGTCCTCCGATTTAAATGAAATTTATACAATAGTTATATTACGAGGAACCATTGAAAATATTAAAATTTCATTAACACGTTCGCTGCGATACGGGGCATTATGTGTCCCCTATCATACCTATTTCTCAGGGATCCGCAACACTAAAGTCGAGAACTTTTTTTTGAGACGATACTTCTAGTTTCCGTGATAAGTGTAGATTTTTGACACATTTGACCTGTATCGCCTCATGCGATGAATTCTTTACGTGGGGCGGTACGGGCTACACCCTAACAGAAAGAGGTTCCGACGCAAAAAATAGGCGCAAATGCAAAGGTTGCTGCCAATTTTTGAGAAAATCAATGGGTAGTCGAGTAGCGGACAATAAAGTATACCGAAACGAATCTAGACAAAAAACTCTTTGTAATGTTTTTGACATTTTTTTTTTTTTTTTTTGTAAAATATTTTGTAAAAATTTTATGTCCCTAGTTGCCTCGTCCTGCGTTTCTATTAGGTGTTCATTGTAAAGCGACCTGTTTCAGAATTCATTCATAAATGTGTGGGTCCTCCACGATTTCTTATGCATTCGTTTACTCACAATACATTGTAAAAATTGAAAAAGTTATGTTTATAATTTATTAGAAATTAGAATTAGAATTATTCCTCCAAAGTGGCAAATGTAAACGAGCCTTTAAGGCGATTTATTGTTCATATTATGCTCAAATTGTTCAATTCAATTTAAGAGAAACGAAAATTATTGACATTTTTCTAGAATTTCAATTTTAAACACAAATTTACAATTACCAGAGATAAATTGTCCAATGCATAAACCGGTCATGTCCATCTCATCCTAATGTAAATGCATATTTACGTTTAACTTGTAAGTACTAAAAAGTTGGCAAAAAGTAGATTAAGTATAACGGAAATAAATAATGGACTTGGCTGGTTTATGCTAAGTATTTACAAAAGAAAAAAAAAAAGAAGTAAACGAAACAAAAATTAATTAAACATTTAAAATGAAATTTTTATTGCATTTTAAGAACGGAGTACAATAGTAAAAACTAAAACTAAACATTTTGTATTATAATTTTATATTTTCGCTTATTCATCACTAAATTCTGACGCAGAAGATTGATTGTTATCTGATAGAAAGGTTCTATGGTAATTTTCAATATCTTCGTAAAACCATTGATCACACTGTGGCACATAATTTTTATTATGTGCCACACACACTTATTATTAAACAGAAAGTCGCTTAAAAATTATAGCAGATTTAACTTTGCAACATTTGACACTTCTGTCAGTACTGTGCAAGAACCAGTCAAATCCTGCACATGACCGGTTCTAGACTAGACACCGTACGTCGCTGCTAACGCTCAAAATTTACTTGCCCGCGATTTAGTATGTTGTTGTTCTGCTGTTGGTATCATTCTCATTGTTTGTAATAGGATTTGTGACAGGTTGGGTTGCCAGTGTGTGAACAAGCTGTCAGTTCATTATAAGTTACAAAAATAAAATACAAACTGTAAATTGTTATTTTTAAAACATATTGGCAAAATGTCCCGAGAAATGCAGCTTTTTAGGCTATGTAGAGGCACTTTCGGTCAGGTAAAAACAATGTCATGATCTCGCTTTTGCTCTTACATAATCCATTTTTGTCGACAATTGTAGGTGCGCAATTATGCCTCTGCAGCAGCTCCTCAGCTGCAATCAAAGCCAAAACGTGATAAAAAGTTTGCCATCTATCGTTGGAACCCTGATGAACCTAACAAGAAACCTTGGGTTCAAGAATATACCGTAGATTTGAATGCATGTGGACCTATGGTTTTAGATGCCCTTATCAAAATAAAAAATGAAATGGATCCTACTTTAACCTTTAGAAGGTCGTGTCGGGAAGGAATCTGTGGATCCTGTGCCATGAATATTGGGGGTGTAAATACTCTTGCTTGTATTAGTAAAATTGATACAGATGTATCAAAACCTTCAAAAATTTATCCATTGCCTCATATGTATGTTGTTAAGGATCTTGTTCCTGATATGACAAATTTTTATAACCAATACAAGTCAATTCAACCATGGCTGCAGCGCAAGTAAGTTATTCTAAAATACATTTAAAAATTGTAATTTTGTAAATTTAAGAGATGAGAAAAAATCTGGAGCACATCAACAATATCTGCAAAGTGTGGACGACCGCCAAAAACTAGATGGTTTATATGAATGCATTTTGTGTGCATGCTGTTCAACTTCTTGCCCAAGTTACTGGTGGAATGGTGACAAGTATTTAGGTCCAGCTGTGCTTATGCAAGTAGGGCTTTTCGAGTTTATTTTTAAATAGTGTTAACTTATTGGAACTTTTAAGGCATACCGATGGATTATTGATTCAAGAGATGAAGCAACTGTAGAAAGGTTGAGTAAATTAAAAGATCCCTACTCTGTATATAGATGCCACACTATCATGAACTGCACAAGGACATGTCCAAAAGTAAAACACTTAACATTTTGTCACTTATTATTTTAATTTAATTTTTCTTAGGGTCTAAATCCTGGAAAGGCAATAGCAGAGATTAAGAAACTTCTAGGTGGAATTGCAAAGAAGGATGCCCCTGGGCTAAATACTGCAGCTCTACAGAGTTAAATTGTTTTTCTTTTTATGCACTACAATAATACAATAGGATCAACAACTACTTAAAACTTCATGTTTGCTTTACACTCCTCAAAAATATTTTGATTTTCTTTCTAGTTAATGCATAAATTTTAATGAGAATGTAAATGTTGTTATACATATGTATATAAAAATATATGTCCAGGTGCATTCTCAATATCTACCATATATCTGGTGGTTGTTTCCTTCTTCCATATAGTAGGGGACAGAGCTCACTTTGTCATCTCGAGTCGTATACATCGGTACACTTTTTTTACATCAATAATATCGCATAAAAACTATCAGGACAAACTTGCGAAGTTATAAGTAAAATATAAACGTTCATAGAGAACCAAGCTCATATGTTTTCACTTCTATTGTGCGGTCATAAGCACACAATTTTTTTTTTATCTATTGAGGAAATAAAGTGCGGAACCGTGTGCGAATAAAAATGCGTTGGGAAAAAGTTAAAAACGCCTTTACCGTTACGTCGGTAAAGCTAGCAGGACCAAAGTCGAAAAAGCAAAAATTAATCACATGAGAATTTTAGGCTATTTAAAGGTTAATTTAATGCCATCAAAGACTTAATTTTACTGCTCTCGTAGTTTTCGTAGAAATTATGGCTCTGTTGGCTTGACGTCAAGCTAGCAGGACCATGACTTAAAATTTGATAAAAATTGGGAAATAACCTCATAGAATTTTAAGGTTATTTAAAGGCTAATTTAATGCTAACGATCTAATTTTATTGCTCTTACGGTTTTCATGGAAACGATGGCTCTGCTAGCTTGACGTCAAACTAGCAGGACCATGACTAAAATATGAAAAAATCAAAAATTAACCCCTTGGGAATTTAAGGCTATTTAAAGGCTAATTTAATGATAAAGACTTAATTTTATTGTCCTCATGGTTTTGGTAGAAATTATAACTTGATATTAGATAAAAATTAAAAAAACAACCACAGGATTTTAATTTTAATATTCAATTTTTGTTTTGTAACACGAGTTCCTTCTAATGTATCTGTGAAGACAAGTTTTACCTTTTTTTTTTTGCAAAAAGATTGGCTTTATTAAACCAAAAGAATTAAATTTGCTGTGGAAAACCTTCTGGTAAAGCTCATAAGTTCTTAAAAGTAGGCCTTAAAATTAAGTGTTTGGCATTAAATTATGCTAGGTACAAATAACCTTAAATTCCCGGTTAATTATTATTGCTTTTTATAATATTTTAAAGCTATAAGGACCATAATTTCGAGAAAAACCTCGGTTTTATTATCTTTAGCATTAAATTAGCTTTTAAATAGCCCCAAAATCCTGTGGTAATTTTTTAAATTTGTATCTAATATTAAGTTATATCTATAATTTCTACAAAAGCTATGAGGGCAATAAAGTTAAGTCTTTATCATTAAATTAGCCTTTAAATAGCCTTAAATTCCCATGGGGTTAATTTTTGATTTTTTCATATTTTAGCCACCGTTTCCATGAGAACCGTCAGAGCAATAAAATTTATTCTTTGGCATTAAATTAGCCTTTAAATAGCCTTAAAATCCTATGTGGTTATTTTTCAATTTTTACCAAGCTTTTTTTCAAGCCAGCAATCCATAATTTCTATGAAAACTGAGAGCAATAAAATTAAGTCTTTGGCATTAAATTAGCCTTTAAATAGCCTTAAATTCTCATCGGGTTAATTTTTGTTTTTTCGACTTTGGTCCTGCTAGATTTACGGACGTGGCTCAGTTCCTGAAGAGACTCGGGATCGCACCGTCCGCGGTCGGACGACGCTTCATTTCCCCTTCGCACGCGATAAACGTGGCTGATGACGACTGGAGCCAGCGTCACCGTGACAATGTAGTTTCCTTGACTGTTCAGAAAAGGCGCAAGGTGCACCTAAAGAAGTTTTCACTTAAAAAAAAAGAAAACAGTGGAACCAGCGTCACTCTGACGGTTCAGTTTCGTTTACTGTTAAGAAAAAGCGCAAGATGCACCTAAAGAAGTTTTCACTTCAAAAAGTTGGAGCGACGAAACCGAAAACCCATTGCAAAAGATCCTCGATTGATTATTGTAAATGCGGGAGGAGAATCCATATATTCCTTGGAAATCTACTACAAAAAACGGCGATTTTCATAGTGAGATGAACTTTGACAAAACAATTCCATAGTTTAGAAAGAAATAGAAAGTTTAGGTTTGCATTTGACGTTGCAGTGGATGAAATAATAATTATTAATTCATTTTAGGAGAAGACGACGGCGACGATTCATTTCCAGGTCTAGACAGCTGCAGTTCAGAAAGTAAACCGTTTGAACTCCACTGATTTTTATAATTGTGTTTTAATAAATGAAAGACGTTGATAAAATACACCCGTAGATTCTGGCAACCGTAAGAAACTACGAAGACCTAAAGTTTTCTACCTTAATTTCGTAATTGTTAAAATTGAACACGCCGCTAATGAATGTTTTATTCGGAGAAAAGTGTCTTTTCGTGGCTCGTCTGTATTTGTCAAACCTACAGACTTGCCACGAAAAACCCTCATTTTTGCCCCTAATAAAACAATTTACTATTTCTTATTATTCTTATTATAATAATACAGTCGATTCTCGATAATTTGACACTCGTTAATTTGAATTTTTCCAGGTCCCTTGAAAAATACTCCATAAATTGAATAAAAACGATATTATTGGTCCCCTCGGTAATTTGAATTGAAATGTTGCCCGCTAACATGCACTAATTTGAAGACCGGGCTTTCCTACTCTCTATAATTTGAAGCGTTTATCATGCACAGACCTGTCGTTTGATATGAGTGAGTTTCTCTCACCACTATCCAAAATTCATTGGACAATAATAAAGCAGTCGAGATCAGATCAAGTCAGGAAAATAAATAAATTAAAGTAATTCCTACTTTTCTCCTCTTATAATATTATACCACGGGCAGAGAGTAGGTAAACAAATTAAATTATTAAATCCTCTTGGCCACGGGTTAATTACAAATATATCGGCAACCAACAATAAACAACTCAAGCTCCTCCTCATTTTATTTTTATTGGCTTATAGAATCTTACGCACCATGTGACCGTGTCGAATTTATGTAAGAGAAATGTTTAAAATAATAAATCACGAATTTTGATCAAACTCTTGTTCACTTGATATTTCCTCCCTCCATTCTTGGTTATTTAAACTCCTTGGTAATTTGAAATTTTTCTGTTCTCCCTTGAGTGCCAAATTATCGAGAGTCGACTGTATAGGTATACAGAATATGAATACAAAACAAATAAGTATTTTTTTCTTTAAACGTCAGGAAAACGCGACATTATATAGGTACGCCAATAGGTAACTGTAATGACAACAGACAAAGTCGTTTAGCGGCGCATAAAGTCACAAATCAAAGAAATTGTCAGTTTTTCTGTGTTTAAAGAAAAATAAGGATGTTCTATTTGGAGAAAAGTGTCTGTATTTGTCAAACCTACAGACTTGATGTCAAAGCTTCACTTTTGCTCCTCATAAAACAATTTACTATTTATATGACATTTGCTTGTGCTGAAGTGATGGAGTAAAGTAGCTAAGTGAGGCACAATAATCCTTAAGAATAATAATAATTATAGCATATTATGGTTTAAAAATTATGCAGCTATTCACACCAGATTTGAAAATTGAGAGAATAAGGATGAATACCCTGTTATGCAGCCTTTTTTTCTAGACATAAATTTCTTCTTTTCCAAATCTTACACCATGTAGAACGGCTTTAAAACTTTTAACATCACTTTTTTTGTAATAGTGACATAATGTGTGAAGTAGGATTTAGTTATCATAAGGCATATTATGTTAAAGCATCTTTACATTATTATATTTTTGTTTTAGATATTACTGTCAAAATCAATTGAATTCCGCAAAATTATTCGTCGAATCCAATAAAGTATAATCACTCTAATCACTCAAATATTCAGTCTAACTCAAAAATTAATCAGAACGTCAGTAAATTATAGATTACATCAATTTTAATCAATAAATCTTCTTATAGATATTTATTATACAAGTGTATTAAAAGGCAAATAAGTTACGAAAGAATAAGGTTTAGCCACGAGAGCTTGCTCGAGTGGCTATTTTTTCTTGATTGACTTATTTGCTGTTAAGACACGTGTGTAATGCATACATAGTTTTATCCAACACCTCCTTCTGTAAGAGTTCTTAAAACATCCATCAAAACCTAAAAAACTTTGACGTTCAAAACTGTTGGCTTATGAACTGGTTGCTATGACAAATTAGAAAACCGTTGAATTATGGGTTCATAAGTCCACTAGTGTCTTATAGACCTCAAAATCGGCATTATTATAACTTCATAATAAACAGGTGTTGGATAATAGTAGATTATATTACAAGTGACAGAAATGCTTCATTGTCAGCGAGTGAGATAGCACGAGTGATACACATCTCACGGGCTTACAATGTCATTTCGGTCACGTGTAAGATACGACGTTTTATGCCCGACGTGTAATTTCTTGTAAAAGTTAAAAATCAAAAAATTAATGAAAGTGTCAAAATGACGTTTCAAAAAATAATTCATGTCTTACCATTGTGTAACCATAGTAATTCACCTCTTTTTGTGAGAGAAATGCTCCATTATACCTTCCTTTTGTATGACAAAAATAGTCATCTAGATATTAGTCGGGTATAAAATAGTTTAAACACGCAAAATTTGTCCAGAAACAAAGAAATTACAGCACAAATACAAAATATTGTATACTTCTAATTGTTTTAAGCCAGCCGATAAAGTTATGAATTAGGAATTTATGACATCAAATTTTAATTCAAAACTACTGATTTCCAGATTTAAAAAACACTGAACAATTGAAAGGTGACTTTGAAATACCTTTTTCCCAGTAATTATTACAAAGGGGATACAATTTGTAAAACAAATCTTAATAAACAAAAATTGCTTTGTCTCTAAGAGAAAAACTCTTTTGTAAAAAGTTAATATGCATAACGAGGTCTGGGTTTAGTGTAATTATTGTCACATACACATAATTTTATGTAGTTATAATTGTACATAATATGTGTGAATACTTTGAAGCGGGCGACGTCGAGATAGTCACGTACCAAGTACATAAATGGAATATTATAAAATTTCTTTTCTTCTGTAAGCTAGGTCGCAAGCCGAAACTTGGTTCATGCGACTAGAATCACGTGCACCTTTGCATCAATAATTGCAAGATAGAAACATTACAGTTTAACAGTAATTTTTTGTTCAAATTTTAATTTACATTATTTTCTACTACATTTTCAATTTTTGTTAGTAGATATAATAATATATAATAACATGTCACATCAAAGCAGGACCTAAGTTTCATTTTTATGGAAATTTAGTTATCACAGATTCCTGTCAATAATTATTATTTATTATTGTTCTCTCCATTTGTTGGCACACCTTTAAACTCGATAAATCGAATAATTTAGGTCTATATTACAGAAACACAGGACCTCCTGAATTTTACCTCGTAAAAAAAATATTTTACACTTACGAGGTCCACCATTGCAATTTAGTAACACTACATTTAAAATGAAATAAAATTGAGTACTTACTGAAGTTAACGTTAAGCATTATCACATCTAATCTAAAATCGACAGACATCTTAATATTCTTATTTAGAAGATGAACTGATGCAGATAAAGACGGACGTGATTATGGTCACACCGCCCAAGTTCGTTTCTTTGTACTGTTTCAGACCGTTTCGTTTGTGCAATCACATTTCATATTTTGCCACATCAAATCTATGCTTATGAAAGCTGAAATGATTCAAACACCAACTATGTGGCTCGGATATTCAGTTTTAAGCTTTTAAACATTTCTCAAAATGTTAATAGAAAGTTCCACAGTTATCTTTCTGCCTTGCTTTTAAAACAATGCTTTTAATTAAAATTTACATTAAAGCTTATATTAATAAAAAACTTTAATTCAAATTATTTAACTAAAGAGATTGCAATATAATTTCATTATTTGCTATTATTGATGAGTTTAACTTTTGATAAGTTTGTAGAATGTTACAGAATTTGTTACATTTGGTTCATGTTATTTATTTTAAAGCATTTATTTTCACTAACTGATTAGTCAGATTAGAAAATTAAAAACGGGGCAAGCGGATATGTTCGGAGCCAATTTAATAATTTAATAGATTGTATCAGAAGTAGGATCACAAGTTTAGCAAAAATTTGTAAAGGATGTTGTGTATATATCGGGTCTTCCTAAATGATTCTTACATCATGTTGCTTCTGGAAAACAAAATTTGATGGATAATGTTCACGCGTATATTTGTTTTGACATTGGTAGCGGTCCAAAACGTTTAGAAACCATTTATTTACCCTAAATAATTATAATTTAACGTATGTACTTGTTTTGTTAAATATTTTATTTCAATTATGCAGGTTTCGTTTTGTCTGCAGTAAGGGCAAAATTGAAAATAATAATATTTCAAATTTAGCTGTACGGTTATAAAGTTTTATAGTTTTGATAAATGTTTTGTTAAAATTAATAATCCGATTTTTTTTTCAATTTCAAAACTTTTGCAATAGTGAAAGAATATATTTTAAACTGTTTTCCATCTATTTCGATTGCCTCCCAATCACCCTAGCTAAGAAAAAAGAAATAAGGTATAAAATTTAAATTTTTGAATTCCACAAATTAAGTAATGATAGAGTGAAGTAGTTAGTGTCGGAATAGCTTTATTAACTTTATTAATCATTTAATTCTCATAGAAAGATTGAAAAAACATTTGGTAAAGTCTACATACATGAAAATCTGAAAGTTGGTAGCAGGTAAGATACAGTAGGGGACTTAAAATCTTGGACGACAATGTCATTCCACTGTCACATTGTATAAAACACTCTTAAATATTCGAAACTTATTTTTATAGTTTAGTCATTTCTGACATTTAGATAAGTGTGGACAAATATTATTGAGCTTTAGCATGTAGCATAACTGTTCATTAATTGTGAATACATATAACCCTATGACGTATTTCAAAAAGTAATCATAAATTATTATTTATTAGACATTTTCAGGGTATAATAATATATTTTATTCAAATTGTATTATACGGTCATCTCATAGTTCACAAATTGTACTGTATGCACTATAAGCAGGTAAAGATCTGTAGCAGGTAACATTTTATGGAGGGTTGCAAATATTTTTATTGCGCCCGAAAACCGTTTGTTATTATTACTATGAGCAATAAATTATGTGCATGTACCTGCCGTACCACAGGATCCAACCTGTCCCAGGTACACTGACCAGTCCAAACTTGTTGTGATCAAAACAGAAGCTACCCCTTTCACCGGAGCAGAAACAATGAATTGAAAGCACTTTCTTACGTAATATTTTGCGATAAGTCAGAATGTGCATTTTGTATGTAAAGTAACGGACATTTGAGAGCTAAGCGTTAGACGAAGCAATGATGAGATATATTTTTTTATTTTAAATGAACAATAATTTCATTTACATATTCTCATGTTAAATTTTTTTATTGTTTATTAAGTTTTCAAAATCTTAAATTTGTTCATATTTACACATTTCGAAGCTTATAAAAGAAGACTATAGAAAAAAATCGTGGTAATCTATACTTTATTGTCAACTGATGACGTTATGTGTTATTTAACATTTGTGACTGACACACTGACAATAGCTAAAAATAAGGTTATGATATAAAGACTGCTTTACATCTTAAATGCCAATGTCACAAATTATGTGGAGTGTCCCCAACTGTACTTCAATTACATATTTGTAAAAAAAAATCTTACGTAAGAAGAGGGAGGGGTTAAAATTATGTGTTCTTATATGGGGGTAGGGCAGGGTAAAAAATGGCCAAAATCATCCTTACTTAATTAATGAATGGCCCCAAACAATCTATTTTTGATACTGTAATGTTACATGTCATATGCAACCAAAAATACTTTCAATAAAATCTGATTAAATTGTGGATAATCTGTTTAAGGCACAATGTTTTAAATATGGCAAATAATGGCAATTTAAAACTGAATATTCGTCCAACATAAATCTCTTTGTCAATGCGCAGACTCACAAAGCAATATTACCAGCTATATTACCTTGCTGCTGAATGCTGCTTGCTATGTTGATCATTCCCCGTACACCCGAGCTTTAATACAGTCGCATTTATCGTTTCCTCGTGGTATGATTCAAACACGTTTCCTTATTGGTCGGCGAAATTCTCAATCCCTCTCCAATTAACTCGACGGCGCTTGTGTACATTACATGTAAAAACGACGAAACGTCTCAGTTTCGTTCAGTTAGTTGCAGTGATTTGTTTAAAAATTGTTACGGAGTTATCGTGTAACGTGTCGAAATGAGCAGTGGATTGGACGTCCTAAGCGGCTCTCTTCGCGTTCGGAACGGCTGCGGGGTTGGTTACCCTTCTTATTGCAAAGTTAACGAAGTAAAGTCATGTCCAAGTGTCATGTCACCGGAGACCAAAAGGCTCCTTCCCCCAAATACGGAGACAGTGCAAACCAAACCATTTCCTATCAGAGGTGAGCGTGATTTTACTGCTTATTATTTTTTTTTTTATTTTGCGAATGTTATTTGGAGGTAAAAACAGCTGTTTAGAAAATGTCAATGTCAAAACACGCCGGCGCAATTCCAGTAAAGTCCACGTGCTAGTGTCAATAATTGTGTAATAGATAAGAGGGTTGTTTTTTCGTGTATTTTGGACAAATGTGCTGTCATCATTGGAAATTCAATTTAAAGCCCTCCCTATTTACGTTGAAATCTAGGGGCTAAAAATAGGCGGGTAAAAAAAGATTTTCAGAATTTGCCAGCGTCAACGATAATCAAAATAAAATTGTAAAGTAGAAAATGACGCCATATTATAGGTGGTTTTGACTATGTTACGTACAAAAGAATATTTTGCAGATACGTAATTTTATTATATTCAATTTCATGTTTTTGATAATGACATATTACGGAACAAGAGTGATGAGTCAGTTAATGTTTGAATATAAAACAATGTAATTGTTAATGCACGAATACATATTATTATTATTATAAAAAAAATCAGCACAAATTCTGTAGTTACTATATTTTGTGGCAACAAATGCACCAAGCCAGAACAAATCGGTTTTTACTGATGGTCAATATTTATTTTTACTGATTATATTATTCTATTTGGTTTGCAAGTCGATATTTTAAATTTGTCAAAACCAAAAAAGATTATTTCATCCTATTTAAAACACCATACAAAATTTCTTTTCTTATACGCTTCAAAATTTGTAATAATACGTTTAAAAAACGTGTGTCATATATGTATTATTACATGTGCGCCAGTTTGTCAGATTGTTTAGGTTATATTACCGGAAAATAAATTAATAATCTGTCTGATGATTGTCATTGACCTTTGGTCATCAATTTTGTTTTGTGGAATATGTTTAATTGTTTTTGAATTTGGAGCCATATTTAACTTGTGTAGGTCATAATAATATAACGAAGATTCCAGAGAATCGTTTAACCAGCTATACTAGCTGCAATTTACATTTTTCTATAAATATGTGTATAAATATTTTGACTCGCTGCAATTGGGGGTTTGAATCATAACAGCGAATAAATAAAGCTTTATAAAATCAGAAAATCTACTCCAAGCGGTCATGTTTGTGAATTAGTTTATTTAGGGATCGCTTTGAATAATGAAAATATGATAACAACAAAGTGGTAGCAAACAGAAGCAGTGACGTTCTTAATTCATACCGACCAGATTAATCTATCGCCTTTGTTAAATTGATGTTAGATACTGCATATTTGGAAAAGCAAACCAACTTAAAAACTTCAAGTTGCAAAAGTATGACAAAGCGTTTATCACAAGCCTACGAATGAAAAAAAAAAAACTGGTTTTGCTTTTTGACATAATCTTTTGATTTTTGATATTGTTTCTCTATATGTAGTTAGATTCAGGTGGTTAAAACTGGGGAATGGCTAATGTTTTCGAACAATTCTGTTTTTATCGGTCACTGAACTAAGTAATATTTTTTACGTTTTATTTACTCTCTTACCTTTTTGTTATAACATTTAAACACGACATTCTAATTGGATTAGTTCGTAAAGCTCATAAGGGAGTGTCCTAATCATTATTCGTAATATTTTCAGTAAAACATTTCAAGTCGACTTTTCCGAATCGACAGAAAAAAAATCTTTAATTTTCAGTTACCTTATTTTTGTGCATATAATTAAATCCATTTTTAAAATTTAATATTTAATAGTATGTATATTATTTATCTAGAACGAAAAGTGAAGTTTAAAGTACGAGCAAGTTGTTTACAAGAAAAAGAAATTTTGAGTTTTTATCTTGCACAAATTATTCGTAATAATTAAATATGCGGTAATTGTTACTATGGAAATACATAATAATTGACGTATATAATTTTAATTTACTAATTCTACTTTAAAGTCCTAGGACGTTAAATATCATAAATAATCCGAAAATGTCATTTTAGATACCAGTATGAAATAAATCAATATCTAGGGTTTAATAAAAAACGGCGTCAAGTGGGCCATGGATTAAAAAAACGTATGGCGTAGATACATCTGACATTAGACATGTCAGATTATTAGATTAGGGAGGTTTTTATGCTGGTGCCTAATCCTGGCGGCCAGACACTGAAGCCGGACCCCCTGCCCCCACTAGCCAGGGCTTGTGGAGGCTCCTGTCGTTCTTCTATCCACATTTAATAATTTCACTGTTTACCCGTATAAGCATTGCATGCGTGTGATCTAAATGCAGACATGACTTTAAAATTCCAAGGCTTGCTTCGTCGTCGATTTTTGTCGAACCCACGTTATTATGTACATGTTTTATTGTTTTTAGTTCGCTTTTCTAGGAGCATGGCAGTCAATAACAAAATAATATAATATCTTATCAGTCTATTATTATAAACTCGCTTGAGATTGCATAGATATGTTAATCCTAGTATTGTTTCAGAATTGTACTTTATTTTTATTACATTGCGTCAAGCTCAAATAGAGATAATAATTGCAGAGGAATCAATATTTGTGCACAATATTATCTTGTGAAACAATAAAAATTTGTACATACAAGGAAATACACAAATACAAGTGAAATTACGAAATATAACACCACACTTTTTTTAATAAACGGAAATGACAAGTAGGTCCTATCTAAAATAAGTTTTTTAATCTTAAACATACTTCATCCAGTATCTTTCTTGAGAACAGTATATTTCTACGTAGTACAAAATCGACTATGAAAATCGATATTTTGGAGATTTTAGTTCATTCAAAAAATCCTCAATTCCGTTTAAAATTCTTCTAGAGATTTAAATACTCTGAGATAGCTACCGGTGTGATTAGTTTTTCATTCAAAATTAGGTGGATGATAAATTCTGTGTGTACTGCGATTTGTGTTTAGACTCATATCGGGTATCCCAACTAAAAATTTACCCCCCACAATTCCAATTTCGAAAGTCTCAGAAGAAAACGCTCGAACAGGTCAATTTTGTTATAAAGGGGGACCTAATTGTACCAAACTTTCAAGTCTTAGATATCACCCCTTGAGCCAGGGGAGCCACCCCCTTAAAAAATTTAAATGACATGTGGGGTCGTGTGATACATCATTTTAAAGCTTATTCAATTCTCTATCCAAACCTACTTTCATCGATTCGTTTCTACAAAAAAGAGCATAAGAATTTGTTATTTTCCAAATCTACATAAATACTCTGGATTTGAAAAATAACAAATACATGCTTTTTAATTGGGACACCCTGTATATCTATCATGCAGCTTTATGGGTTACATCATTTTGCTAGTGAAAGCAATTTAAACGAAATATGCTAGTTAAACCAATTGATAAACCCATAAATATATGGAAAAACATTATGGAAAAAAATAATTGGGGAGTTCCTGTTCAGTTTATTATGTAAAGTTAATTAGCCCAATCTGTCAATAGTAACGTGGGTCTTCATCTACGCAAGAATTGAAATGATTTGCTAAATTTATTTTTAAGGGAAACAATGTAGTTTGCTTGTTTTCATTAAGAATTTATTGTAGTACAGCCCAAATTAAAACGCCTTGTCAAAGATTTTATTCTTGCAACTGACGCAAAGGTGCACGTGATTATGGTCGCATGGCCCGCTTGATTTTATGTGACACCTTCACTTTGTGGAAGAATGGAAGATAGATAAATAGGTGTTTTGTAATATTATTTTATTTATTACGTGACTGCCTCGACATCGCTCGCTTCAAAGTCTTCACACAAAAGATTAGTCATAATATTATGTGTTAAAATAAAGGTATGTACCTACTGAAAACAGTTTAGTTATCCAAGAATTGTCACAAAATAAAATGTTTTGATTTTTAAAAGAAAACACGAGCTTTTATCAGCATGCCAGTTTGGCAGGCTACACTGTGTTGAAGTTATATTTAATTTGTCTATGTGTATACCTGTATGTATGTGTAAACATGTTTAATCAACAATAAAAAACTTATTGGAAGTTTGAGTTCTTTTCTGCATTTTTACACTAATTTTTAATTTCAATACTCCTACCTAAATTGGCTCTAGAAATCTCTACATATCGAATATTATTTTTAGAATTTTTACGTGGTATCATCTACAAATACGTATTTCGTTTTTTAATTGTTACACTAGATCTAATCTACCAATCAATAGTTGATACAAATACATAGTCTGAAGATACAAATTTAATAGAAATCTTTTTTCAAGCTCCCTTGCTTAATTATGTTAAACATACTAGCAATTTTTGTGCTACCTAACCTGAAATTAATACAATTTGTCTTTACTCGACTGTTATGAGTCTTGCAGGATTTAGTACCGTTTAATACAAGTATAAAATAAATTATTAATATTGCATTTCTTTGTAATTTCAAATTGATTATTAGACATTTATATAAGAATGTTGGCACTCCTGAAACAGTCGATTTTGACGTTTAACGTCACTGACATTGGATTTTAACGTTGACATTTAAAATTCAGTGTGAAGCTACTACTAATTTCCAACATATTTTCTGGTGGAATTCTAATAATTATTTATTGATAAAGATTTAATTCCAGGAAAGGCAGCACAAAAAATTATGTAGTACATGGAACTCTGCGAAAGACGAATAGCATAAGTCGCTTAGGTACATGCAGCTTTCCGGCGAGACAGCGCACGAGTATTGAACAAAATTTTTTGTAATCATTCACGAATTTTAGGTTTGACAGCTGTCAAATTAAGTACATAAGCGGAAAAGTTTATATATTTAGTTATGTACCACTTTCTCAATCAAATAAAAGCAGGAATACATACTGACATTTTTTGTGGTTATGACTTATTTCAGCAGAAGGTATTGTGGTTTTTAATTGTCTGGTATTGAATTAAAACAAAAAATTAATTTGTCAATAAGACAACACAGCCTATATGTACTTGTATGGTATTGTAAACAGACATTGTCATTTGCCCTCTAAATTTATGTTTAATTGAGAAGCACACTAAAGTTCTGTTCAATTTGTCGTAAGGATATTTAGTGGTTTCCTAGTGGAAATTAAATAAAAAAACACTGCAAACGGGCAGTAATGAATTTCATACACATAAGGTTATATTTTTATGATTTAAATATTAATAAACTGAATTTATTTCTAATACCAGTTAGCTTAATGAATAACTTAATGTAATATATTTTTTTAAATACACAAACAAAGAGTATAATTATCCATAATCATAACACGTCTGTCCTATTATACCGGGTGCGGAATAGATTTTGACACAAGAATTTTACATGTGAAAATAAAAATCTGAGAATATTGACCCCCTAAGTATTTTACCGTATTTTACAGCAAAACTTTTTGAATAAAAGTCGTACAGAATAAAAAGTAGTACCTAAGTCCATAATTATTTATTTTTTATTGGTTTCAAGTGTTGAATCTAAAAAATGCACTTAAATGGCATTAGCTTTTTTTATTAGCGGAGGGATTCACCAGGCGGAATTTGTTGTCCCTCATTGAGATTTTTCTTCAAAATTCAAGGTCAATTTATTAACTATAAACCTCTTTTATTATTTGGCAAGTATCTGACAGTGAAGTGTCATCTTCAAAAATTCCATGGATAACGGTATTTCATCAAAACTCACGTTTCAAAATACATTCTACACCCAATATAACTTCTTTCCTTACACGTTTTAAAAATTGTGGAAAAACACATAATTCCAACAATAGTTCTAAAATCCGTATACAGGGTGTATCAGGAATAGGTGGCCGAATGTCAACCCGTGTAAGAGAACTACTGATGTGGACATTTAACGTGATTATTTTAAATTAATTAATAATATATGATGTGGTTTAATCTCAACGTAAATTTCAAATATTATTTCATTAAACCCTATGATTTATCTTATCTTATTATTCTAAACCTAGAGTAGGTAAAAGATGGTATTACATAGTAAATAAACATGATAATATTTATATGAGCCAAAAATACTTTACTTTGATTATCACATTCATGTGAAATAAGGACTGCATGAGTGACTATCAATTTATATTCGGGAATCGCAGGAAATTGGCTATAGTTGAACCATTTAAATCTTTAGCCTCTGATAACATTAGTAATGAATTACAAGATCAATATTTATGAAAAATCAATATTTGAATTGCGAGTGGTTTTTTGAGAAACCTTGTCATTCGCAACTACCATGATTTTCAAAGCAAGGATTCTACCGATTGAAAGTGCAGAGATATTATTTTCGGTGTCAGGGTTCGTTAATGTAAAAAAAAGTCTAGTGGGACAGTCGGTATTGTATCTTTAAGCTAAGTGTCCACTTGGGATCAGACTCAGGATGTCCATTTGAGATCACTGTCGCTCTCGCGACAGCTTCCTGAGACTCGATAGTCACTGTGGTCTCGAGACCAGGAATACTTGAGAGTCCACTGAGCTGTTAATTAATTTCTTTTCTTTTGTCTTAAATGGATTCGCGTCAGGCTCTAGCTTTTATTGTTGCGTACAAAATTGCCAAAAAGCGGAAAGTGAAAAAAAAGGGAGTGTTGGGTGATGAAATATTAGGAGCTTGTTCCACACTCGTAAATGAGTTGCGGTTGGAAGATGCACAATAGTTCAGAAATTTTATTCTACAGGGTGATTCACGAAGTGTAGTAGATATTCAAGGAGAGAATTTAAACCCCAATTTATTTCTCCCCTAACGTAGTTTTGACGGTATTAAAAAACATTTTGATAGTCGCTGGATTTATTTTGGGCAAAAAACTTACTATAGTAGGAGTAAGATCTCTAAGGCGCACCTGAGGCTATAATGTTTTGTTTTCTTTTTAAAGACCGCAAAAAAACCAATGGCACGCTTTCACTAAAGTAGACCAGTTAATTTGTGATGGCTTCAGAATTGAAAAACATCTGAATACGAAACTGGTTTTGCGTCGGTCGTGATCCATGCAGATCCATCGTTGCAGGTGTTCATATGGTGCAGGGGCGAAGTCAATTAATTTGAAACCGGGCCGAACAAGTGGATATATTGTTTTTTAAAATTTTATTCTTTTCAGTGCCTTAGCGTTAGAATTTTTTTTCATTGTGTCTTTGTGTTTCTCTTGCGTGTTAAGTGTCCACATTAGAGTATTTTATTGACGTAATAGTGTTATTTTATTTATTATATTCATCCAACTAGTGGTAACACATAATGAATAATAATACTGATAATAATAACAACAAATGAACTATAAAAAGTTTAAATGAATGATATCTGTTAAAATAATACCAAAAAAATAAAGCCGGTCCTGCTTCTCCACACAATCCAGAAATCACTCAGTGATTTAATTACCTTGGCAAACTGCTTTAAAGCATGAAAACAAAGTCTACGACTTCGCTGGTCGTCTAGATAGCTTCTGTGCACTATATCGTTTCGGGCAACTATACTTACGATACGAACTATTGTAAACATCTCGGTTTTCATTGGCCAACCTTTTTCGACTGACAAAAACCACTCTTGCTTTCCATTGAAAAAGATAGACACCTAGGTCAACGGACTATTTATAAAAATTGTTCAAAATGACGACCGCCCTTATGATTGCCGAAGCCACGACGACGATTGCTAGTAGTGAAAAAAAAAAAAACACGGTAGAGAAGCCTTTTCTCAGCTTCGCAACTTAATTCCCTGGATGCTAATACTGCTCAGCTGAGAAAAATGACTTCTCTACCTTGGTATATAATATACTATTTTTGTTTAGGCCAAGAGATAAGGGTCTATTTACAAATAGTTCTTCAATCATGTCAGCGGTTCTCAATCGGTTTTCGCGTAATTTTTAAAACCATATATATTGTTTTTTTTTTAAGTTAGAATTTCTTGCATTTTTTTTAATATTAAATATAAATATAAATTCGTCAAAAACTCGTGTTCCTCATAGAGATGAATTATTAACTCCATCACTTCATCGTCACTCCACTCTCTTTTATCGGACCCCTTCTTATCACTCATTTTGAAAAAAGAATTTTAATTGAAACACAAAACACAAATTAATACAAACATGAGATAACAACAAAATTCTACAACAATCACGTTAAGTCTACGAGAGTAGGAATACATAATACATATTTATCCACTTTTGATCGGTGCACTCTCGGAGATCTGTGTGAATTTGTCTCCCATACTGCTCTCAGGCCTTTATCCAGTTGCGTGAATAAAAGGCTGATATTTCTGGTTGACATAAAAGTGTCGATATAAATTCTCATTTTGTTTACACTTTGAATTTTTCTATTGATTTCTTCTGGTGTAGTTTTAAATTTTTCACTTAATACTGTTAAAGCTTGCCTCTTCTTTATTTTGTTTTTTATATTCTGCGCAACGCACATTCCACAAACACTGCTGTTTTTCATAACACGAAATCAATGGCCGGCAGTCCTAGAACAGAGATCGAGTTTCTGGCAGGTTCAAGTTAGGTTATAGTGCCCGTAAAGTAATAAATCTTTTTTGGTAATATGATAATTTATTACTGTGTGGCGCAGTACGCCTTGATCTCTTTCTTTGAAGTAAGACTAACTCCTGTCGCAGCATTCTCGACGAACGTTTATATTTTACTTATAAGATCCCGAGTTTTTTTGCGATATTCTTGAGGAAAATGCCATAAGATGAGTGAGTTCCCCACACCACTTGAATTCACCGCGCATCCAAACCTCATCTCAGGGGAGGGGCCAAGTTATATTTAGCTGTAGTTCGTCAGCTTCTTACTCAAAACGACTCGCACTACTTCACGTCGGTGACTCTAATGGACGGGTATCCGCCGAAAATAAAATGAATAAAATCTCGGCCTGTATCTTATCTCTCTTTCATTTAAAAAAACAATTATAAAAATTGGTGCAGTACACACTGTTTTATTTGTTACCAATCGATTCATGTTCAACGATTAAATATATAGATTAAATGTATAGATAAACACAGAAGAGCTATACTGAGTAGTTATTCTATGCTATAAATAGTATAAATATCTCAAGAGCGCGGTAAAAAGTAGACGATTAGCCAACTTTGGATACTTCTCAGCAGTGTTTACTTTATTTCAAGCAATCTGAATAAATCTCTGATAGTTTCTCTCACCACCGTTTACACATAAAAATACTTATTGCAGGGGAGAAATGTCTGAAATAAATCTCTAGTGTACATGTAGCTTTATTCTATTCTATAAATATCTCGAGAGCGCGTAAAAAGTAAACGCTTAGCCAACTTTTGATATTTCTGTCCGAGACTTGTTGAATCGTGTCTCAGCAGTGTTTACATTTGCTCGATTTTATTTCAAGGAATATATTCTGCTACATGAATAAATCTCCGATAGTTTCTCTCACCACCGTTGACACACAAAAATACTTATTTCAGGGGAGAAATGTCTGAAATAAATCTCTAGTGTACATGTAGCTTTAGGTGAGTAACGGAGATCCCTCTTGATAAAATATCGTTTAAATTAATCAAATCCAATTTATGATTTTATCACATTTTAGTTACAGATTTCTTTAATTTTCAGCTGCAAAATATATTAAACTAGTAGACCCAACAGACGTTGTTCTGCCCGAACGTTAGCTTGGCCGCTAATTTTTTCATTTTAAAAAATATTGGGTGGTGAAATTTTGGGGTTATAATTATGTTCTGATGTGCGAAAAATCTTAAAGATTTTTTTTTTAATTTTTGTAAAAAAATAATCTTAGAACCCGATTGCAGACCCACCTACCAGGTCCAATAATTGTGAAATCCAGACCATCCAGACACGAACTCAAACACACAATTTTTTTTATCAAAATCAATCCAGCCGTTTAGGATGAGTTCAGTGAGAATACACACGTACAGAAGAATTATATATTTTTTAAATATTGGTGGGGTGGTGAAAGTTTGGGGTTATATTTTATGTTCTTAAAAAGAAAAACTTAAAAAAATCGTCAAACAATAAATCTAGAACCCGATCGCAGCGCCACCTACCATCTCCAATTGTGAATCTAAACCATCCCTAGACCCACTCAAAGCACAAAAAATTTCATCAAAATCGGTCCAGCTATTTCCGAATTTTTGCAAGGCAATTGATTTTTATCTAATACGACTTATCTCATGATATTTTATCAAGTTTATTTTATTTCTTGATGTAAAATTTTAAGATTTTCTGAAGACTACAAATTAATATTAGAAATTAAGTTTGACACCTGATCTTTGGTAACTTTAATACTGATATGTATTGATATAATAAAATCATTAATTTATTATCTGTACCAATGTACTTTTAGTTTCATTAGAAAAAATATAGTTCCATTGAGTTGGGAAAAATGTCTCAGATAAAAGCTGCAAGGGCGTACGTAGTGTTAAAATTTATGTGTCTGTGGGAACATTTTTCGTTGTCTAGAATGGTTCCCCAAGTCTATTTCACAACCTTGCAACAAGCCATATTTCCATGGAGGTCAACGGACATATTTTCTTTGAATTTATATATTGACGTTGATACAATTTTATTATTACAACTAGAAAAAATACGTAAAAGTTTTGAGCATCTGTGATAACACAGCGATAATGAAATAGCACGTGATGCGTTTTAATGATAATAGACTCGTGTTAATCTATTTGGCATTTTTGTCTTAAAAATACTTGCATGAAGCACATGATGTTTCTCGTATAGTTGACGTACGCGGTGGGTACACATTTGTAAATTTTTCATGACGCTCATTTTCTTCGTTTTTCTTCCCCATTGATAACATTACCAAAAGTGTTGCAACAGATAAGGAGAGGGATTCGTAATGTCGTGCCAGGTTCTCGTTTTTGCTATGGTTCCTATCCTTTGATTCGCGCCTATGAATTTCGTCGTAAAAATAGCCGTTCCGTAAATACTTGGTTATATGTGACACTAACTGCTGTTAACATTGCGAAATCGAAATCATGTGGTTTTATCCGAGGTCATTATCAAGGTGCTCCAGCAATGTATATCTGAAAGAAAATAAAATTGTAGCAACCTTCAAGTCAGTGTGTCATCAGACAGGTGACTTTGGCATTGAACTATGACAGCAAACGATACTTCTTCGGGGTCTGGGCAGCCTGGAAACTCATCTTCATTGACTCCTTCCGAATTATCCTTCTGGGAATCTCAAGGGAGGAAAGTATCAGCCGATTATCGCCCTCTTCCGGCCCTTTCAAGATCCAAATCTATCCGGATTGGTCTGTCATAATTTTATTATTAACACACATTAATAAAACTTCGATTTAGCTTTGATTGTCCTCTATCACTTGAATTGTTTTGAGGTTTCCGTGTTAAATTTGAAATTGCTAACCATAATCATTTGACTGTCAAGAAATTGGTAAAATATTATTTGAATTTCAATTTTCTACATAATTTTAAATTGGGAAAGGTATACAGCTCATTGAGTTCCATCAGTACTTTTTTTAATGTTTTAAATATGTATGTAGTATGCTTTTTGCATCTAGATGGGACTATCGTTGTTGTGGCCATATTATGACTATTAAAACATGCGTCTCTAATAGCATCCAATTTAAGTTTATTATTATAGGTATTACAAGCAGTATTATTTCTAGTTATTTCTGCTTGTGCTGATAACGAGTTTATATAGATGTTTACACCAACGGAAAATTTTAATCTGCAGAAGTTGGTATGATATGACATTATCTAATTTGATTGGTATTCTGTCTTTCGAACTTTGAAACACAATGTGGGCTTTTTATGTTTTGCAAATTTATTTAGTTTTCGTGTAAGCTCTGTAATTTGTATGATGTTTCATTTGTAACTAAACTAGAGATAGATACGTTTTTTTTTTTTTTATTTAGATTAAGTGCTTATTCGTTGGGTTACTAAATCTAACAATAAAGTCTTTTTAAATTAATTAGATCTGAAAACGTGGAACAGTTGTTTACTTTCGGACATTCAAAATTGTCTTTAAATTTGGAGTCATGTGCGTAAATTTCGTCACTTGGAATTTGGCCAGACAACGGTTTCTTATGCAGTTTTCAGACCGAAGAATCTACATCCTTTCCATTTTCATAATACAAAATATATATTTACATATTTCTTAAAAAGTTTAATGAAAACCCTTTTACCATAGTTTATCAAATTAGATTCGGTGCTGGTAATGCCTTCCACGTGCAAATTCATGACAGAAATGAGTAATAAACACTATATCTATAACGTGCGAAATTCCAAGGATTATCGTCACGTGGTTGCCAAGTTCTTTTACATTTTAACTAATGGACTTCATCAACCTTAACGATTTTGTTAGCTATTCCGTCATGTTTTCAAGAACAGCGCCGTCTAGTTCGTGCCGAAGGAAACCACTCTTTAATAAACACCAAATTGGCCAGTTGTCGCTGTAATACTTAATATACATAGAAATGTATAGATGACTTAATGACCATACCGGTTCTTGTCTAACTGTGCCGGAATTATCCAACGCCAATTAACACGCAAAAATAAAGATTCCTACCCAAACATCCTCCGGTTATATCGATTACGAACCTTTTACCAGGAGCAGTCACATAACATGTAACCTTTTTTATTGAGTCAAATCCTTATCGATTACGTAACCACCACCTTGCCCTTGCTAAGCCAAATTTTCCCAAAGTTTTGCGTGATAGTATTAAAAATAGCAGTTTTTATAGTGATTGTAAAAGAGCAACCACATAAACACGTTACTGATTCATGGTCGGTTATCACAGAACTTGATCTATAATACAATTTCTAAGGCTCGTTGTAAAATGTGGTAGTGAAACGTTAGTTGTTACATCGACACCAATATAGTTATTCTTACCGAGTTATACCCTTATCTAGTTGGTCGATACTCCAGTATAAGTTATTTCTGCAATGGCGTACTCCAACTCCAATGGTGACATTAACAACAAAATGAAAGACAATATGACTTGCGAAAATGCAGGTATGTGTGTAAAATTTTATTTTTTGAGAATGCCATAAGGATAATAATTATGTAGAAAGTAATATGTCCACCATGATCACCAAATTTGCAAGCGTGTTTATTTGGTTGCATATAAATCGTTGTTTTCGATCACCGAATTTATATTTATAGTTCCTGCAGACGCAGATGTTTAAACTACAATGGTTATGGTTAAAATTATACTAATTGAAAATTCGCATTTATTTTTTGTCACAAAAACGACCCCCATTTAGTTTCATTGTGATGCGCATGTCTCAGATACCAAAGTACATATTTGCCTTAAGTAATAAATTTATTTAATTCTTTGAGATTTGTCCAGGTTTCCAACTTATCACGTGATCGTCTTTTTCTATTTATAAAAACTAAACGGCGTTGGCTTTCAATGAAAAAATGTGATGTGTGCAGCTATATTTGAATTACGGTTGTCACTATAGTGGTACAGTGGTACATACTAACCATTCAGTTACCAAAAGTTAAAGAATAAAGTACTGTAGTCAGTAAGATAATATTTTCTTATCTGTGTGACGTGAATGTTTACTCAGTTTAGAAATCGGAATAGTTTGATATATAAAACTTAATTAAGTGCTTTCAAAAATCATCATGAAGCGCCGTCGTTCGCAGTTCCAAAGAAAAATTTCGCTCCATATAGGTAGTATTTATTTCTGTTTTTTAGAGATTTGACATTGACCGATAAATACATGTTCACTGAAGGTTATATGCATTTATGAGTTCATTTACCAATTTTATACCTCCGATTAGCCGCACTATTATTATTGGACATCGGAAATAGAAAATAAATAATTATAGGGGTTTGATTACTTATTAATTAGTCACAATATTTTTTAAAATTATTATGTAATTACAACAAAAAACTTATTATTTTTTCTATTTTCAAGGCGAGAGGGCAAATTATGTGAACAGCCCCCACGTGATTGCCATGGTTGGCCTTCCAGCTAGAGGTAAAACGTACATTTCGAAAAAACTCTCTCGTTACTTGAACTGGATTGGTATCAACACCAAAGGTACTCGTATTGACTATCGTTAGTGCTTTTTTAACAAGAACTGTTACAGTGTTCAATTTGGGCGAGTATCGTCGTCATGCGACGACAGCATACAAAAGTCACGATTTTTTTCGTCCGGACAATCAAGAAGCAATGGCTTTAAGAGCGCAATGTGCAGTAGAAGCTCTCCAAGATGTTCTTCAATGGTTGGAAGCCGGTGGTGAGGTGGCTGTGTTTGACGCTACAAATTCCACGGTGGATAGAAGAAAAATGATCCAAGAATATGTGGTCAACAAAATGGGCTACAAACTATTTTTCGTCGAATCGGTCTGCGATGATCCTCAAATTATAGAACAAAATATCAGAGAAGTAAAAGTTAGTAGTCCTGATTATGCAAACATGAATAAAGATGAGGTATTGAAAGACTTTTTGCTGAGGATTCAGCATTACCAAGAGAGGTATGAACCGCTAGATGAAGTTTCCGAAAAGGAAACCTCGTTCATGAAAATTTATAATACTGGAGAAAAATGTTTGGTTCACAAGCATGAAGGACACATACAGGCGAGGATTGTTTACTATTTAATGAACATACACATCACTCCCAGGACCATTTATCTTACTAGAGTAAGTATATGTATATGTAAGAATGCATTAATTTGTTGGTCACCTTCTATTACAGCATGGAGAGAGTGAACAGAATCTTGAAGGAAGAATAGGAGGCGACTCCAATCTTAGTCCAAGGGGAAAACAGTACGCGGCCGCGTTGGCTAAGTACATTCAGGAGCAACATATTGAAGGACTTAGAGTATGGACGTCTTGGTTAAAGAGAACCATCCAGACTGTAGCTGGTCTTAATGTTCCTCAGGAAAGATGGAAGTCTTTGAACGAAATTGATGCTGTAAGTTGAACAGTTCTCTTAAAGTAAGAAATAATTCAATTCTATTTTTTAGGGTGTATGTGAGGAGATGACATATGAGGAAATCAGCAAAAAATTACCAGATGAATTCGCAGCAAGAGATGCCAATAAATTCGCATACAGATACCCTAGGGGTGAAAGTTACGAAGACCTCGTCGGGCGTCTGGAACCTGTGATAATGGAACTAGAACGACAAGGTAACGTTTTGGTGGTATCACATCAAGCGGTTTTACGTTGTTTATTGGCGTATTTCCTGGATAAATCCGCAGGTAAAGTCGGTGAACTACTTAGAGCATTATTTTACACTCTTTGTTTTAGATGAACTGCCCTACTTGAAAGTTCCATTACACACAATAATCAAATTGACTCCAGTGGCATATGGCTGTCGAGTGGAACATATTAGTCTGCCCATAGAGGCTGTGGATACCCATAGAGATAAACCAAAGGTACCCTAAATAGGCTATGTGCTAATTCTTATTTCTGCTTCTGCTTTTATATAACTTATATTAACAGTAATGGTGTTGCATGTCATCTGTGAAAACCAAATACTGTTTCAGGAAATGGGGCAAATGATACAAGTCGAAAGTCAACAGGTTGACAGTCATTGTAATAATGATAGTTAATCAAACAGTCCAAATATTAGCTGACTGTCATGACAAATAGAATGTTTTACCAATATAGTTTCTTGTAAATTTTGTAAATACCATAATATTAAGACTCAACATGTACCCTAAAGCTATTTAAATGCTTCACTTACTCAGTTAATGCCCAGTGTTAGTGTGCATTGAATTAAAAATGACATTCCATTGTAAATTGCTATTTTAATTATAGATAATATTATATTTTGTGTTATAATGTAAATTAAATATATTATGCTTTGGATCAATTAAAACATCTTGAAAACGTGAGCCCCATTTGAAAACACTTTTTTAATGCTCCTTAATAGATGCTTCCTCACTTTTGTGCTTTTCTTTCTTAGATGGTCCTAGTTTTTGTATAGAGTAGACTTTGATTGTGATTGCAATAGTAGTAATAAATTATGTTTTAAGGTTCCTGGATATTTGGAAAAACGATTCAGATCGAAATAATACAGAGCTTGATGCAAGTTTGTCTATTGCAGAACGACTGAAACAAGGTGCCTAAATGTAATTACATTAATATTTCATGTGATGTACGAACTCTGATCTGTATCATATATTAAACATTTTGTGATGGTGCAGTTTTTTGGGACTATTCTGTACTTTGTGGTATATGAAAAATTTCCATATTTATGTGTATAGTTGTTAGTACATGTAAAGCATACATACATATAAAGTTAACCTTAGTTTATGTTATTCATAATTTATATTGTAACATATTAAGAGATCTATTCAAAATAAAAGACAGTTCCTTTAATTAATATTTTTATTGTTGTGCTTGAAGGTGTTTATCAATTATTTGTACGTAAAAATTCTCTATATACACCAATCTATAAAAATCTGATATTAGAGGCAGTCAGAGGTGGTATGGATGCAGCAATAAATAAAGAATTTAATTTGTTGTACATAACAAATCTGTGGTATATCTTTGGGTTTGTACATACTGGCAAGTGATTTATTAAATTTCGCAATCGCTCGCAAGCATGGCCAACCCCTAAAACAAAACAAAATATTTCCTGTGCTCTAAGACTCCACAGAAGTTTTTTTTTTAATATGTCCATATGTTTCTCAGGATGTACATTAGTTTATTAATCCTTCTGTGGTCCAGCATATTTGCACAATCGGTATTTTTGGATCCACACAATATCAATTTCTATACCTACTTGTTATTTGTATCTTTACTCGTCAGGTGCGAGTATCTCCTGAGCGGGGCGGGCCGCTATAGGCTTAGACGCCTTTTCAGCCAGTAACGGGATAAGGATGGGAGTGACGGGAAATTGTAGCAGGATTCGGAGGATGTTACCATTCAGCTAATTGTAAAGGAAAACCTTCGGAAAAAAACCTTTAGGTCCAAATGACAAGTCCGGCCGCAGTAAGGGTAAGACCATGCTTACGAGCATTGATTCATTGAGATATTTAATCGCTTGGTGACAAATCGTGAACGATAGAACGACAAAGAAAATTGAAATGCATTAAATATTAAGAGGGGCCATACCATACTACCTACGATTTATCGCTGTTTATTTTTTAGCGATGAAAAATTTGTTCCGCCAACATGACCAAACCCTTACAAGTAAATTAAAATAAATAAAATGCTTTTAATGTTTTTCTTAAATTTGGGACTGGTTAGTGAAAGATTAAATTCATCTACAGTAGAATCTCTATAATTCTGCAATATATTTTGTGTATAATATACAGGGTGTTATGGAAGTCCTAGCAGAAAATTTAACCACAAGTAGAACTCAAAATAAATAAACTTTTTTTTTATTTATCTTTTTTTTTGCAAACGTTCCCTTACGCAGTTAAAATTAAGAATAGTTTCACCCCTAAAACCAATACCCGTCTATGGTCCCAATTTCATTCATTGTGAGGAATCACAAAAACTTTACCCGATAAACGAATCGAAATAAAAACTGTTTAAATGGAAACATGTACTAACCTAGCATAATATGCATAATATTGAAGTAGGTTCGTATGTAATAATAATCTCTCTAACCTACATCAGGGATCGGGATCGGGAGCGAATTCATTGCGGGACATATTTTTTTGTCCCAAAAAAGTTAGGTCTTTACCCTGTTCGGCAAAAACTCTCTGAGGCGTTCAAGCGTTGGTTCAAGTTCACTTAGTCATAGGCGGAGGGTGAAATAAGGGGTCAGAAAAATGTTCAAAAAATTGCGGATTTCAGCAAAGTGGTAAATAGAAAAAAATGTTTATTTTGACGAGTTCTACTTGTGGTAAAATTTTCTGCTAGGACTTCCATAACAACCTGTATAATAACTTGTCCTTGATATCTTGAACTATACTTGTGAATTTTCCAAATGAGAAGTAGAAAGAACTGTATCATAGCAATAGGAAAATGCATAAAACATTCTAAAAGGAATCGTTTTTGGACGTATCATCCACATTTACGAGCTACTTAAATTCTGCAACCTTTGACGTTTGAAAAATAATTTTATTTATAAAACGGAATCTAATAGAACAAATTAATGATGTGTAGATGCTAGACTAGACCATTGAATATCAACACTCCAGAGAGTGAGAGTGCCAACATGGCAAAACTAAATGTGCACTATTGCAGAGTGGTGTCTTTGCTGACGGGCACGTAACTACCTGTCAATAAGTTATAGATATTTATAAGAAGTTATATACCTACAGGATGTTACGAAAATAACTGCAATAATTTTAATAATATCAGCAAGTAGAATGAAGTTTTTTTTTTTTTCAAAATTCGCTTGAGGCAAAAAACCCAAGAACCATCCAATATCCGATTCTGCTGAATTTCCACTCGGTACAGCAGGGAAAATGCAAATAGGCTCGTATAAACCTGGTGAAGACTGTGTGTGTGGGTTTGCTAGAAACGGCGAAACTTGAACAAAGGATGTACTTCCCCATTACAAATTAATAACAATAAATAGATAAATAATAATCATCACAACGAAATAACACTATTTCGCACCCAAGTAAAAGCTTTGATGAACGTGCGGGACCATGCAATTGCGCCATTCCGACCTATGAACTGTTTTCAAAATTTTGATAAGCCACAATCACTTTTGCGGTATTTACAGAAGAACAATTTTTGTGTTTTCAAAACTCAAAAACAGTCTGCAAGAACGGTGTGCTTATAAACATTTTGCGCGCTAGCCGTTTTTTTGTGAAATCAGTGGAGGTCTGTCACGACCGTGAAAACGCTCCAAGTTCGGATCATTGGCGTATTCAGTAAACAGGGTTAGATTTCAAGTATCCGGACACTTCCAATGCACTTTGAATTTGGTAATTCACCTGTTTTCCTGTACATATAACGTACCTACTGTATCAGAGGAGATATATTATGTTGACGATCTTACTCGAAAAACTTACACAGAAGCTTTGAAAATATGTAGCAAGTTAAAACTTCTCGCAGAGACTTCTTTTGGTAATATTATGTTATTGAAACTAACCACATTATTCGATTTTACTAATATTAACAAAACGTCAAAATTTTTCAATAAAATTTTCAACCAGAACGGTCCAAACACGTACAAAGTAGTTTTACTATTAATCTTCGTGAAAGTCTTCGTTTCTGCATGTATTGTACTTTTTCAAAACATTTGCTCAATATCCAAGAGGATTTAATAATAATATTTAACTACACTCTGACAATATTCTCTTTATATTTATATTTCTCTTGACCGGACAATATGATATAAGTTTAAGCTCCCCTGAACGAACTTTTCAAGGAACTTTTACTAACCGGTGTAAAGCAGACGTCCTGGTGAGCAACCCCGAATGAAGTAAAGCGCTCAATTTAGACAGAGACGAGTGTAATACAACATTTTATTGTTCGACACAAGCGAAAATTTGAAAATTCTCACAGTGTCCAACGATAAAACTTTATATCAAACTATAGCTGACTCGACAATGTTGTCCTGTCAAAATTTCAATAAATTTGTTTTTGGACAGATCGGGAAACAACACAAAAGTAAAAACAAATGTAATTTTATTTTAATTTAGGCTGGAATGCGTTTTTCCAGAATTTTCTCCAGATATATCTTACCGATTTTTTTTTCAATTTAATTATTTCCGGGAGCATAACGAACAGAACAAAAAAAAATCAACCAATATGACCTTGCTATCGTCAATTGTGATCGTTTTTCCGACTTTACTTTGTAATTGTCTCGATTTTTTTTCCTGACTTAACTTAACTTGTGTTTTTGTCAACCAATAAAATGTTTCAATTTCAAAATTAACAAACAGGACAATTATTTTAGTGCCAATTTTTCGAGAAGCTTTATTTCAGTGACAATTTTTGTAGCTATTTGACATTAAAATTTAGAAGTTAAATTGTCAAGCCAAAAAGGACTCTGGGTGTAAATATTGCCGCCAATTTTTGTTCTTCAGATTGACTCTTTTCTGTTGCTTGAAAAAATAATAACTCGTGGAAACACTCGTCATTATTTTCGTCGCAACAGAAACTTGTGTCTATAAATACAAACATGGAATACGTCAAAAAGTTACACAATGGTAGCAACATACAGAACAACTTACTAACAGTGGCAATGGTCAGTATAAAATTCATTTACATTATAACAAGACATGTCAAATTAATATTTTTCCAAAACATTTTTAAGTTTGTTAATTGTCAATTCCCTTACTTTGGCAGGAATATGATTAAAAAAAATATATAGATTGATTAGTGAATTTTTTTTTGTACTTTAGTAAAATTAGTAAAAACCAAAAATTTTGGACTATTACGAATATTTAAAAATAAAATTAGCCGTGCTCAAGTGATGCGCTTACCAACGAACAGCATTTGATTTTTATTATATACAGTGAGCGGCAAAAGTATGGAATAAATTAATTAAAAATTAAACAAAATTATTATTTTTTTAAGTTTTGGACGGGTCAATTTTGGTTTATAAAAATGAATATTTTTATTACAAATAAAATTCCAAGCTGTCATTTCTTTTCCAGTGATGACGTCATCGTTATTATTATTATTTTTTTAAATAGAAACCCCTTTTTTTTCTTGATTCAGATAGCCCTTTTAATTGTCTAGACGACAGTATAAAAATTTTGTTATCTTACATAATGAAAGTTTTGAGAGAAAAAAAAATGGATTTTTTCATGACAAACAAAAACAAGTCAAACAATCAATTAGTTAAATCAGTCAAATGGTACTGTCAGTTTCATTTGTATGTGTAAATTGTTTTACAAAACATTTTCGAAAATGGTTCATTTAACGGAAACACAACGTATAGAAATTTTAATTTTGATTGGGTGCGGGGATAAAACTAGAATCCAACAAGAAGTTTGCAATTTCTTCAATGCAAAGTATCCAGATAGACTCATCAGCCAATCTACAGTCAGTAAAATTGAAAATAAACTGGTCATGTTAAAGTTATTAGAAGAACGGGTCGTCCAAAAATTAACGAAGATACGTCCTTGTGGAAAATTTTCCAAATGACAATGATCAGACCTTAGTAAATGATGATTTGTGGTTCCAGCAAGAGGGTGCACTCCCACAATCTGCACCTCCTGTTCGCCATTTCTTGAACAATTGGTTTCCTAGGAGGTGGATTGGGAGACGAGGACCGATAGAGTGGCCTGCAAGGTCTCCAGATCTCACACCCCTTGATTATTTTTTATGTCGTTATTTAAAGTCTAAGATTTATGTTAGACCACAGAATCTAGAAGTTTTAAAAATTAGGATTCGATACGAAATAAGTAGAATTAGTGAAGAAGTAATTCACAATGTCCAAAAGGAATTTCTTCATAGACTTGCTTATTGGCAACAAGCTTTCGTTATAAAATTTATTTTTTATTGCTCATGCAGTCATAGTATATTGTGCAACTAGTGCGGCAAGTTGTCGATATACTATGACTGCATGAGCAATAACACACAACGCCGCACGAGTTGGACATACTATTTTTTATTGCGAATGCGGAATAAATCCCAATATAAAATTGGACTCCAGGGGCAAATTCAGTTTTCAGTAGTTTGTTTATTTGAATTTGCGTGTGCAAAGAATAATTTGCGTGCGACAAGTAAACTTTGCGCACCCAAATTATCAAATGGGCAAACAGTTGTTATTTTTTATTGCTCATGTAGACAAACAGTATCTTTGTAACCTCGGTTACGGTTGCAAAGTAACGGTTTGCCCATTTATTAATTTGGGTGCGCAAAGTTTACTTGTCGCACGCAAATTATTCTTTGCACACGCAAATTCAAATAAACAAACTACTGAAAACTGAATTTGCCTCTGGACTCTAATTTTATATTGGGATTTATTCCGTATTCGCAATAAAAAATAGTATGTCCAACTCGTGCGGCGTTGTCGATTGCCCCCTCAAGCGAATGAACGGACTCACTTCGTTCGTGCGCTCAACTTCGCTTTCGTGGGCAATCGACAACTTGCCGCACTAGTTGCACAATATACTATTTTCCATCTTTTTTTTTCTCAAAACTTTCCTTATGTAAGAAAAATTTTTTTTACACTGTAGACAATTAAAGGGGCTATCAGAATCAAGAAAAAAATTGGGGGTTTCTATTTAAAAAAAATATCGGTGACGTCATCAATCGAAAACAAATGACTGCTTGGAATTTTATTCGGCAATTAAATATGTATTATATAACCTAAAATTGACCCGTCTAAAGATTTCTTTGAAAAGAAAATGTGTTTAATTTTTAATTAAGTTATTCCATACTTTTGCCGCTCACTGTAGATTCTAATTATTCATGGTGGTGAAACTCCGCTTTTTCATCTTTAAAAAATATATACTTCCTTAATACATAATCGTTCAAATTGCTTTTTTTGCCTCCACTTTAAAAGGGGAACAGAGTCGATAACCATATGCATTATGTAATACGCGTATAATTGGTTGTCTAGTCAAGTCGTTTATAATCAACGATGTCTTACCGGGTAAGACATCGTTGTTTATAATGTAATTTATGCCCGACCAACATCTAGATGAATATATCTATTATCTTCACCACGCAAAAGGAAGGTACATATTATATTGGAGCGTTTCTCTCACAAGTGACATAAAATGATAAAAGGGGTGAAACGTCTTTTTGATTTCATTTTTTTAACTTTTTTTTTTCTCACACGTGACCGAAATGTCATTGTAAACTCGTGAGATGTGTATCACTCGTGATTCAAAAATCTGACACGCTGATGATGAGGCATTTCGGTCACTTATAATCTATTATTATAACAATTTACATTGTTTTAATAATCGTACAAAAATATGTCTAGAATAAAATATCTCAAGCGAAACATGCATATTTGGACAGCTTTTTATAATAACAGTTATCTGTTGTTTTTAAAATTACTTCTACCATCATTATTATTCTGATTAATAAAGAAAGATATCAGATCGGACATTGTAAACTTGACTATTCATTGAAAAGCAAACTAGTTTCACGAAAAGAAGTAGGTATAGGTACTTTATCGGTTGCGATAACTGGAAGAGAAAGAAATCTGCACAAGGTCAGTTTGTATAAAAATTATAGAATAAACCGATTAAGAGTTTGTTGGGAAAATATTTTAAATGTAGAAACAACTTTTCTGTTACAATGAGAGATTCTGAATTAAAATCGTGACGTATCATATTGGCCTTTACAATGAGTCATTTACTCAACGCATTTGTTTGAACACGGGAAATATCTATCTTGGTTTAGACATATATATATATATATATATATATATATATATATATATATATATATATATATATATATATATATATATATATATATATATATATATATATATATATTATATTTTTACATATAAATTTAATTATAAGCATACAATCGAACTAGAATATTTTTGTAGTTTTGTGAAAGGTCCATTTGAATTTTCGCACTGTCATGTTTGAGTAATTTGCCGCCAGAGGCGCTGTGTATCTAGCTTGTGAACTTGTGATTGGTTAATTGCGAAACTTCATTGTGGCGGATTCCCAAATGTTTTGAAATTGAGGTAATTCTCACCTTCGACTGGTGTTGATAGTAATAAGTTCACACGTTCTATTCCTGCGGGAAACAGCGAGTGTTGAGGTTAGGAGTGAGTGAAAGCGATAAAAAGGTGAGCGAAACCCGTTGCAGGGCGTGTAGAAGCAAGCGTACGATAATGGCCGTTGTTTGAGCCGCAGCTCTGCAAACCCAGTTGGCTATGAAACCGCAGTCGGCGGGCGAGAACTGGTCTGTCGCTTCGAAGCAACGACGTGTCAGCATTCCGTGCCAGGAAATACCGTAGTTTTCGTGTAGATTTTCACGTTTATAGTGTTTTTAGTGTCGTGGGGCTGTGGGGGAGTAACAGTAGGGTTCTTTCATGATAAACGCTATTTTTTTTTATCTGTTGCGTGTTTCCCACAACCTTCTACGATTTCCAGAAAAAAATCATATTGTGCTCGACTGGGGATAGTGAAATGGTTCAGTGTTTATATAATAGTGAATTGTGGGACGCCCTAGTTGTGATTGTAACTCGATGAGTGATTATCGTAATAAACAGATTTCAAGCCAGTAGTGCACCAAATGTGGGCCTGTAGAAAAAAAATACCATCTGCGTTGGTGTGGCGTCGCCAGACAACCAATTACTAGGTTAGGTTAGCCACGGTTTATTTATATCATTCTGGGCATTAGGGAGTGCAGGTCCGTATCAAAGGGTATTAGAGGGTGAGCTTCGAATCTAGCGTACGCAAAAATTAAAGTCTGTCGAATCTAGTTGCGCAAGATTTGGTGCAATTCTGTTTTGTTTTTGTGAGTTCGACATTGTTGTCACGTTGTGGTCAAGTTCGCATTTTTGCTTCGTGAAGATTCGATTCAAGTGCATCCATAACTGCACGATAGGTAAACGGCCGACCCGCTTACGCTTCAACTCATAGTGTTTTTACGCACACCTCTTCCCCTCGGTCCCATACTGGGAATGCGGCGTTGCCAAGGTGGGCACATTCTGACAACGCGCACTTGGATGCTTTATTGACGGATGGACGCGCTTTAGCCGGTTGCCACACAAAACGGTTAAATCAATCGAGATTCTTTCCAGAACCTGGCGAGTTTAGGTACAACGCGCAGTGAACACATAATTGAATATCTAAATATTAGAATGCGTCTGATTTATATTTTGGAGGGTTTTAAAAGAATTATCCAATCTTTTGTTCTTCTAAGTAACTAACCAAGACAACTGTTCCTTTCATGGTTGTCTGAAATCTTTGGCATATTTGTAGGGAAAACAGGTTAGGCTGTACGCAATTGCCAAGGCATTTTAAATCCTTTAGGCGCGACGTTTGGCAACGTTTCAAAACAATAACCAGCGCCAACTAGATTTAAATTTCGAACTGTACGATACTTGTTTATCCACAGTTATTATTCAAACCATGATAGCTGATACGTCCAAATTATTCTATCAGTCACAGACTGAAGACAAATAATCAACTTCTCATTTCGAATAGAAATTCTTGGCGTTCGCGCTCCTCTCACTTCCCCACTAAATATATCTGATCTAAATACTACCGCGCGCGCTGCGCTATTGCCATCTATCGACCACCAAAGAATTTTCAAATTCATTATTTGTTTTGTTTTCGGTCTTAACCTACAATTTCTGCTTGTCTTTCAGCTCCAGATTGATTCAACTGACCTGCTTGTTGAAGAGTCCCAATGGTAAACGTCAGAATTCGAATGGGAAATGTAAAACAGTAAGTAACACTACACTAGTAATAAATTCCCATTACAAGGAATCTTTCAGACTGTTTTTGGTGATGCCATGTTTGAAAAGAATATCAACCGGCATGTTAAAAGGTTGTTGGAAGACAATTTTAACAACATTTGGGGATTGGAACAGGTTGTATGTCAATTCTAGTAGATAAGATAAAATTAATTCTGGTTCAATTTCAGTCCTTAAAAAATAAGGTGATTAGTAGCCATTTGGATATTTCATCAATCTCCAAAGATTCTTTAAATCGCTCTACAAATGAGCGTAACATGACACGTAAGACTAGACCAAGACGACCACGCATCCATTCCGTTTTCCAGTCTGGGTTTTGTGAACTCTGTCAGCAAGCATACAACAGTCTTGAGGATCATTTTCAGTCCAAAAGGCATTTGAAACTGATAGGCGATGATGGCAATTTTATATCTATAAAGGGTTTTGACACATTCCTGGCCTTGGATGAAATTGATGCAATTGGTAAAGCACATATCATATTCTTATACTGGACTATTTCATACATCTGATTCATGTTTAAATTGTAACTGTGTTTTGAGATTAGTTACACCTTGTCATTGATTGTGGAATTTTAAAACCTTTGTATCATTGCAGAAAGAAAATTTTGTTTTATTGTTATTATGATTGATGTTTTAGTCCAAATTGCAATTAAATTATTCAGTATATCATATGATAACAGGCCTGCATTACACTGTATGTCATTGTCCTTTTATTTTCACAATGGTACAATGTATTCTATTGGAACCCAAGTTTAAAATATCTAATTTTGTACAACTGAGGTTTGGACTTCCAATCTTCAATTCGGTGTGCTCGCCGTTAAATAAGGCAGAAAATGCTCACATATTTAGGGTAAAACAAACAGTTTTTTTAAAGTAGAGCGAAAAATGTTTGAGAACTCCGGCAGTCTGGGTTTGTTGATTTACGGGGGATTTGTATCGGAAAGCAACCGGATTGTATGATCCGATTTCCTCATTTATAGCCTGTCTGTGGGTCCCATTATTATTTTAGGAATTTTTTGTTTAAGTTTAACGGTTCCATAACCCTTTAACCCCAGATGTGTGACACCGTTTTTTATAGAAGGCATTTCTCTTGATAAATTTAATGTTAAATTACATTTTAAATTTAATATTGATCGATTGTTTAATTTTAGAAGTAAATGGTAAAAACTGCGACTATTCTCCGTTACGCCGCCGGAACAAAATGCCCAGAAAACGTACTGCTTCCGTAATGTGCGATAGAATTAAAAACTCGCCAATGTCTCCTGTAGGAAGTGATTGTGGTCACCGTTTACGCTCAAGAAAAAATATTAATTACATGACACCGCCTCTCGACGACGATAGTTTGACGGAGAAGCCTGAAATAGTCAGAAGTTACCGTGATCTGAGGTCCAGCTCCAGACTTTTGGAGGTAAACATTTTACAATTAATTTAAGTTGGTATGTTATGTATGTTTCAATTTTTAGAAACTTGCTAATCAAATGGTGGAGCAAGATGAAGTTTGGAATTCCGGCCGTCCGAAACGATCTTGCAACAGGCAGAGGATCTCGGCTGACGAAAGATTAGTTGTTGATAACAAGAGTTACTACAAAGTAGAAGTTTTAACATCGAAACTTCGTTCCGGAGATCCCCATTTTAATCGCGAACCTAAACGTTCCGACACTTCACGAAATGAAAACAAAGAGGACGATAAGAGTTTTATGGCGGGATTTCGAAAGCTTCGTAACTCTGAACTGATTCGCCTGAATAATGAGGCCGAAAATTTTTTATTTCCAAAAAAGGACGAAACTAGTGAGGAGGAAGACGATGATGAGAATGATAAGTCAAAAACTGACAACAATTCTATTAGTGAAGTGGAAGGGATGAGAAGAATTAAAATGGAAGACGATGATTCCATGCACAGTACGAGTTCCGAGAGTAGGGGGAGAAGAAGGCGGAGGACGCATGCAGAAGCATTTATAATGGATAATCAAAAATATTATAAATTTGAAACGCCGGGTTCCAGGTCAGTATAATATTGGCGGCATGAATTTTCAGGTATGAGAAATGTTGAGCAAAGTCTTCTGTAACAATTAAAACACTTGATAAACATGATCTGTACCGCTTTTGCTGATTTCACGTCATATCATGTTTTATTTTTAGAATAACGTATCGTTTTAGAATATAAATGCATTATTCCATACGTCTTCAATATTCCTAACCTAGAATATAATGTTTGTGAAAACGCAACGCTAGATACCAAACTGATTAAACCTTTGCGTGTGCAGCCAAATGTTTTTATAATTTGTGAATACTATTTGTTCACAAAAATATGATCTACAAAATTGTTCATCAAGAAATAGTTTTTTTTTAACTGAAATTTTGTTGCCTTTTAATTAAGATTGACGATTATGCTGTAAAATTATGAGTGTATAAGCCAATAACGAAACACTTCAATTAAAGTACCTTTATATCTTTATATATTTATATCCTTTATATCGTCAAGCCGAATGTTCAGACGAGAATTTTTCGCACTTCGTCACTACACTACAGGCGTCCCATAATTCAATTTCATTTACGTCAAAGTCTTACGTTTATGATTCGCATTTAATTAATAATGTCAATTGTTCCAGGTTAAGATACCATGGCTCATATTTGTCTCCAGTTCCTATGAAATTGAAAAATAACGGAGAATGTGTAGTCAAGCACGAAGTTGATGACTATGAAGCTACCGACAATTTTAAACTTAGACTAGACGATTACAACTTCTCATTTGAGAGCGTTCCAAGAAATGAGGCGTGGTATCAAACTTTTCAACGGCGCGATGACGGCAAGGAAAAGTACGTTTTTATGAGCGATGACAGTAAGTTTCTGATTCTAAAATTGAATGAGAATTAACACAGATAGTTTTATAGGTTGTTGGGATCCGTTTATTCTTCCATATCAACTTAATTATGTACCTCCGCTTAATCCACGGGAATGCATAACACAATACAGTCAAATAAAAAAATGTCTTCTGGAACCGCTTTCCGCTTCTACTTCTGTCACGTGTAGTACTCCGGACCCAAGTGCGAGTAATTCAAGTATAGAGACTCCTTTTAATCAGGATGAAGACAGTAAAATAAGTGCCACTGAAGTGAGTTCCACCAGTACACTGGATGATTTTAGACCAAATAAACGGAGTAAGAGGATAGCAGTTGCCACAAACGTGACCGGAAGCGGAAAGAATCCTCGGAAATCGCCAAGACAACACGCCTCAACTTTGGCAATCCTAAGCAGTTTGATACAACAAAGGAAAAGGAAGTCGCGACGAAGTGATGTGGATTTCCAAAGTAATTTATCAACCATCCTTGAGGAACCAAAGCCAAAATCACCAAAAAAATCGAAAGTGGATTATATTTCAATGATGAAAAATGTAGAAGAGGAGTTTGAAAATGCATATGATGAGAATTTAATAGATATAGAGATTGATAAAGATGAAGACATTGATTTTAAAGGGGGGATTGAAATCGACGAACTCCTTAATGTATACGAAAGTAGTAAAGACAATGTTATGACAACCAATAAAAGACCAGTGAACGCTGCTAAACCTGGGCGAAAACCTGGAAAGAGAAAAAAGAATCGAACGGGTTGGCCTCTCAATCGGAACAGGAGGCCTAGGCGGGATCACGCGGTGAAAGAAGAAGATGACGAGAGTACAGTTGATTCTTTTAACATGAATGCGGATTCTGAAGACGCGTGTGACGACACGAACCCGACTGATTATTTTAGGAAGAAAGGAAGTGTGGATAAACTGAATAGTGAAAATAATAACCAAAATGACCAAAGTAGTTTAGGTGATGTAAATATAGAAGATACTTATAATTGTGATCTAGATGATGACAGGGTAGGAAGAAATGATGACATTAATTCAGATAAAGTTCTGACAAATAAAGTGAACAACAGTGGCGCTTACAACATCGGTTTGCATTATCAGCCGTACGTTCGTGTGCAAAAACTCGATAAAAACCATATAGACATTAAAGGTGACCGCGCACCAAAACGGAGTAACTCACCGAAGCGAACAAACAGGGGGCAGAGAAGAATGCCGGCATCCCCAAGATCGCCGCGGATGTTGCGGAGGCCGAGAGGTCGGTGGTATCGTGAAAGATAAGATAGATTTCCATGTTATTTATTTTCTTGTGTTTCAATAAGTTACAGAAGTATGTATTCGAATATTTTGTACCAAATCTGTATTACTTTTATTATTTTTTTAATATTAACATATAATCTTTTGTCTAGAAAAAGAATTTGTTGTTTATATATTCCTACAAAATAAGTAGCATATTTTTCCTTCACTTTTGTAATAATTGTTTTTATTTTTGAAATTATTAATCCTTTTCAAGGCAAATTCAAATAAAACGTTATGATTACTTTATTTTTTTCTATAACTTGGAACAAAACCGACATTTATATACCATTTATAGGTGTAGAATGGATTTTGAGGTAAAACCAAGTTCTGAGAATATTGGCTGCCCTAATTAGTTTTTGAAGTGAAACTTTTATACGGGCGCTAAGACTTGGAACGTAAACCGGCGAATGCCTCACGAAATTTGTAAAACTCTACGTGTATCCATTACGCGTGCAGCTGCCAGCCACATCGCTGGGATCTTGGAGAGTAAAACGGTGAAAACGTTACACTCGTTTGTTATTTATTGTTCGTTCTCTTATTTGATAAGAGTATCATAGGCCTTTGTTTTTGCATCAAACAGTCATTTCAGATGTGTCTGAAAATGAAAATATATTAAATAAAAACTTCATAATCCAATGCAATTTAAATTATTGAGTTATTTATGAACACCGATTAAAATAAAAATTACATATTATATTATATCACATAAGAAGTTTCACATAATAATAAAATACTCCTGTACTCCCAAATATTCCAAGCTATTGACCTCGTGTATTCGAAAAGAAAAAGGGGCGTGGACGGCTGCAAGGAAAACCTGCTGATTGAATCTCATGAACTGATTATTCACTTGCTCCAATGCCTTATGGTACCCGATCCACTGGTGAGATGCATAAAACAACTGATGTCACTCTGGAAGACGCGGTTCTCGACAACATCCCGACGGGACCGAGTTCGAGTTGATATCATTCAGAAGAGGAGTATTCCAGGAAGATTCCTTGAGTCCTCTTCTGTTTTGCATCTCACTGTTGCCGCTGTCCGCTTCCGGCAAACAAGAACTGACGCAGTCATTTCGCATAGTACAGGAGTACACAGATGCCATTGGCATGAAGTTTGGTTGGCACAAATGCGCTCAGGTTCACCTCAAAAGTGGACGATGCTAGTATTTCGACGAAGTTGCTCAACTCATCGACGGAAGCGTTCTGAGACATCTGAACGACGGAGAGACTTACAAGTATGTACTTGGGTGTGGAACAAAACCACATTCAAGTGTCATACAAAGTAAGAGTCTCTCCGCGGCAAGTACAAAAATCTACTCACCTTCGGCCTATATCCATCTCCACAATACGACACTATATTTTCATTTGAGGCACCACGATGCGATAGGCTAAACGTCAATATTGCCTTAAGTCCCGAACGATATTGAGTCCGTTATGGAGACTGAAAGGTGCCGAATCTACTGGAACTATTTGTTCTCCACCGTCAGACAGATATAAGCAAACAAGCCTGACGTGGTTCTCCAAGCAGATGTTTGTAATTAAGTTCTCGGCTCCTGCAAATAATAACATCTGCATCAAGGAGGAGGAAAAATGGTCGGAATATCAAGACCTGCTGTTCGAACTCCGCACGCTGTACACAACCTATACGGTGAAGGTGGTCGTTCTGGTAATTGGGTGCATGGAAGGCATCAAGGGTTCGTCTCCAATCTCAAGATTATTCCCGCCTGATGAAAGCCGACAAAAGCTCTTGCGGTGGGAATGCAGAAGGCAGTAGTTATCTTGGGGTCGTTGCGTTTGCTCAAGGCACATGATTCTCGGTATTCGTAGTTATTCACCCCATGGTTTCGGTGAGTGGCTACGATGTGCGATTAAAACATCTGACCAGCAAGGAACCTCGTAATCGCGAGGATTCCTTATGGTCAATTAAAAAAAAAATTAAATACTATGTTCCACAGAATAAATCCCAATTAATGGACAAGGTAGAGAGAAAAAAAAAATCCAATAACACCTAACAATTAAGAAAATAGCGCTCTAATCGCAGATAGAGATTTAGTACCGAAAATGTCATTTGGTGCAAAGGTGGCCACTCAACTCACAAATTTGTAACATATTGTAATTATACAAATACCGTGCGATCATTTAAATTATAAATTAGAGTAGGCTGTGAAATTTAAATTAGATTGACACTATTAACTTTAGGTAATTTCATCAATTTCAATGTCAAAATTACTTTTCAAAAAAAAAAAAACGGCAACAGAATGGTGAATGGAGTTAACAGTTGAATTGAAAATGCGGGAGAACACTGAAGATTTGCTGTAATTCTCAATTAGTCTACATTATTTGTTAGTCTTTTATTTTCATGAGAAACATAAATGTCACAATGTTTACGATAATCTCAAATTTTACTGTCAGTCTAAGCTGTCAGTCAATTTGCAGGCTGTGCCAGTGCATAATAAAAAAGCCGCCTACTCTAATTTATAATTTAAATGATCACACGGTATATCAACAATGTTATAACGCATAAAAAATTCGATATCATTCGAGACGACCGTCGGCGACGTCTACCGTTTGGATTGTTTTTGGGTGCGCGCGCCGAGAGACTTGCGTTGTGGCGGGAGCGGGCAGCCTATCTATCTGATACCTATTTGGCTCGGCTCCGACTTTTACAAATCGGTCCACAATTGACGAGGATATCGGTGAACATACAGGAAGTTGGTTAATAAAAGGGAGCGAAAATTTGAGTATTTTTCTCGATTTCAATGGGATTCCCTCATCAGATCCTGACCTGGTGAGAATGGGACCAATCAGTATGTATACTCTTTCAAATAAAAGAATAATTTTACAAATCAGTTTATAAATGACGGAGTTCGGAGGTAACAAACATTAAAAAAAACATACAACCGAATTGATAACCTCCTCCTTTTTTGAATTCGGTTAATAAAAATAGAGGGACCCGTGTTTTAATCTTGGACAACAGATGCGGACAGTCGACATGGTTATGAGTTAATTTGTATAAGTGAATAGAATGAAATGTAAGTCTTGAGGATAACCATATTTCATCGTTTTCGACCAATCGTAAGACTTTATTTTTTGAACTATAGTGATAATTCGATAATCCTTTATTTTCCTTTTTCAAATGTTTTTATTTCCAGGGCAACGCTGAACATCAGTGTCATATTTTTTACTTTTATGTCAAATTTCAACATGAAAAGTTTTGGGGAACATTATTTGATGTTACAATTTTAAATTGAGATTTAAGTTCACTTTTTTTTTGCGGTGCTGAACTAGTTATATTTACCTAACGTGTAATTTCCCGCATATATTACAAGCACTTTGTTTGAAGTACGACCGAAGGGAGTGCTGCATTTAGTGCGAATGCGGGAAATTTCCCTTCCAAATAAGTTAGGTACGATATTTTTTATAACGAATCAAGTCCGAAAAGAGATCAAACACAAATAATTTAAAATAATTTTGAATTTTACACACTTAAAAGTTTACACGGTTTATATACTTTTATATATTTTTTTTATAGATTCAAGTACGCTAAGTACGGGAAAATACTTAAAGAATTCTTTCACGTCTAGTTTAAAAAAATTATTAAATAGTTAAAAAAAACAATAACATGAAATATGAAAAGAAAAATTTGAAATGATTGATTTTACTCTTCTTTTTATAATTTTCTTGATCTGTTTCTCTTAAAATAGACCAGCCGTGGTCCCCTAACATACTTTCGTCCCAAAAACCTTTGTGTCTGTTTTAACAGTCATTTTCGTGATTTGAGGGTTCTTTCCACAGCATTGGTGATCCGAATTAGAGATGTGTATGAGAATCCAAAATAATGTAAATATGCTGTTTTAAGACATTCCGATATCGGTATTCCTTTTTTTGCGAATATAAATTGTCCACAAACGTAACAAAAACGATCAGAATTTAATTTATACACTCATCCATGATACATTTAAAACAAAATCACTACAGTTCACAAAAACACAAGAAAACAGAATATCAAATCCAAGTTGACAATACGGGTAGGTAAAAAAAAAGTTATTCTCATACTAAAAAAACGTGACGTGATAGATTTTTCTCGAATACCGCCTTCCATTAGTATTAGGGGGTAGTGTAATAAGAAAATAGGTGTTTCACTAAAAGTATAAAAAAAATGTTAAAATTTGTAAACTAATGAAATCAATATCCGTAAATAAAAATTACAAAAGTTTATAAACAATTTAGTAAACAGAAAAAAGGCGGTTACGTTTTTTACAAATATTTCAAAAACTATTTGAGATATCCGAAATTTTTAAAAAGACCCTTAAAGAGCAGAAAATTCCCCAAAAAAAGTTCTACCTCCCGAAATTGTCCCAGCAATATTTATAATTTTAATTTAGCGGCGAAAAAAGGCAAAAACGAGCGGTTCAGCTCCTGTCACCTGAACAAAAAATAAATAAATAAAAAAATAAATACAATTAACCGTGTAAATATTAATATTAAGGAATGAAAGAAATTATGTAGTGTCTGGAGATATCAATAAACAATCCGTCGGTAATAGTTATTTACGGGAAAAGCCTTGTAAATTAGTCTTTACGGGTGAGCCGGGAGATTGTGGGTCGAGTTTGTGACGATGCGTTGTCATGGTGTTGTATATAGTTGTTATAGTGGTGTTGTACTTTACAGGTCTCTTCTACAAGCCCGTAAAACTTGACAGGTCTGTTTCGGTAATTAGACATTTACTTAGTTACATAAATACCTGTAATGTGTCATTTACTTAGAAAGGGGAAATAAAAAAAATACCGCACTTTTTCTATTAACAATGCATTTGTTAATTACGGTAATTGTTCGCGTTAAAATCTAATATATAAACCCTTAAACTAAAATCCTGGATTTTTTGTCCTTTCTTGGAGCTGTTCCTTGAAGCCCTAAGAAAAGATCCTCGTTGAAAAAATCTTGATTTTTCACTTTTTTATTAACAATCAAAGGCTTAAATCAAAAACATAAATAAAACAATGAAAGAATTTTTTTTCTCAATTATCTCTCAATGTTTTGTTATTGCTAAAAGCTTAGAAAAATCTTTTTTTTTTATTTTTAGCTCCTATTTAAAAAAAATGGTTATAAACAAATGTATTGTTTATGATTTTCAAATTATTTTTTTAAATCGAACCCGCAATGGAAATAATGATTTAATAAAAGAAATCGTAAAAAATATATTTGTGAAAAACGCCTGTTAATTAACTTTTTTTTTGTTGCTAAATATTAAAATTAAGAAACCGGTTTCTTTTCTTTCTAAATCATTATTAATATTGCTCTTCTATATTATGGAAGATTTATTTTTTATTTTTATTTGTTTATTTAAAAAAATTGTTATAAACAAATTAAATTCCGGGAGGTAGGACTTTTTTTGGGTAATTTTCTGCTCTTTAAGGATCTTTTTTCAAATTTCGGATATCTCAAATAGTTTTTGAAACATTTGCAAAAAACGTAACCACGTTTTTTCTGTTTACTTTTGTAATTTTTATTTGCGGATATTGATTTTCAACTAAAAAATTCTTGCTGCAATTACGAATCGAATGACACCTCAATCATAATTTTTGGTGCCTATTAACTCGAATTTTAAACCCTCATAAATACATAGCCTTTGGTGATTTGAAAACAGTTGGGTGTACTGGCAGTAGAGCAGTAGAGTAATTCTTTCAATCATCAAAAATCGACCTTCGCTTAATTTTTTCCCGAAATGCTTTTGTGTTGTGTTACTTCGAATAAAATGAAGACGCAAAAATCCCGATTTCAGTTTTTTTGATCTTGATCGTTCTTTTACCCTTCATTCGTAGATATTTCTCACAATTAAATTTAACCCCTTTAGAAATCAGAAATTGCAATTTAGAAAATACAGTAAATTTTATTATGAACGACAAAACTATCACTTTGTCTAAACTAAACTGTCTGTTGAGCCATATTTTGTTGAAACGAGCTTTAATTAATTACTTGGTTAAATCCGTTCTCACTTAGTTAAAAGTTATGTAATAATTGTAGGCATAACATTTTTTAAAGCATACGAACAATCTTTTAAATCGTACATAATCGGTCGAGATTCGTGCGAATTCGACGCTGGTATTAAAATGGAGTCTAGTTTACAACCACAACGATTTGTAGTCGGTCAGTTGATGCGGTGCAAGCTGATGTCTCTTATTTTCCCATTTTTCTGCGGAAGGTGGAGCAAAAGTGGCTTGAAGAAATCATTAAACCAAATTTGGAGGCAATCTGGTTCTGCTGAAGGTAACATTTTTGACATTTATTTATTTTGAAACAAGTAATTTGCGAAAACGTTGGCCAACGTTGATCTTCACAATGGCATACATGTTTGTTGCGATGTGCGCTTGCGCAATACAGAGCTTTTTTGCGGGAACATCACTAGGGGGTATAAAGAATTTTTGATTTTTTCAAATTTTAATTCGATACGTTAAGATTAGATAAATATTCATTTCCCTTGATTATAATTAGTAACGAGTAATTTATGTATAACTTTAAATAAGTTTTTTTTTTAAATTGAATGAAATTTATTAAATTAGAGTTCATGGATTTTAATGAAACTTATTGTTAAAGTGAATGTTTAGTGACATTGTATGTATTTGTCAGATTTAATACAAAGGACAAAAAAGAGTAGTTAAAATTACTGCAGAATTACCACTCAACAGTCGCAACAAAGCATATCACCATATCAGGTGTATTAATTTATCATCAAAGGTGCATTTGCGCTCAACTGAAGGATTATTTGTGTTACTTTCTCACAATTTGTAACACTAGTTTAAAGCCATTTTGTGTGACCGATGTCACTATATTTTTCTCATGTAAATTCTCACTTTCGCGGGGGGTTGATCGACTAATTTGATCGTACAAGTTCGCAAATAAAAGATAATTATTGTATCGTCAACAAATTGCTTTCAGATCGGATTATTAGTTACAATTAGCTACAACCGATTGGAATGTGGAGAAAAAGGTATTTTTTAAACCGAAATCAAAATCATAAATTGACTTTAGCACTAGGAAAAAATAATAGAAGCGGTTGCAAAGTGGCCAGTTTATATTTATTGTGGAGTTGGTAGCTTTACCAAGAAAACAAGATTCTACTGTAGATAAGCAATTGAGTACCAAATTAAAGTTTTTTTTTTTATCTGTATCATGAATATTGTGATATAAAGAATACGCCACTTATTTAGTGACAGAAAATAAAGAAAATGATGTTATCATAAAGAAAACCTGTTTTCCGACATGCACACCTACTATACAAAGAGATATTCCCGACTGCAAGTCAGAGCCGCATTAAAAATTATTTGTTTAAATCCGTATTAATATTATTAAATTATCTAATATTTCCATTGTAGCTCCTAGTTTCTAGCATCATTTTTCCGGGGTCGAAACATCATTAGACCAATACACTAAGCACAACACAGAAATATTAATTTAGAATTTCAAAACACAACACAGCACTTAACGGACACAATTCACGTAAATGAATGAAGTGCATAAATAAATGCAACGGATAACGCGCCTTTAAAAGGCGCGAAAAAAAAACAGTGCGATCCTGTTTCATCAAAGTCGCGTGCCGACACATGATTCTCGATAAGCAGGGTTTTTTTATGAGAAATTTTTTATTTTCTGTAAGTCACTATATAGGCGGCGTATTCTATAATAATATTAGGTATACAGGGTGAGTCAATAGTGCGGGGACGATGTCATCATATACAGTGTACTCTCTCCTAGTGGACAGTTTGTAGGGAACCGAACGAATTCATATGTATTTCAATAAATGAAGTTTCTCTCTCAAGCGGACTCTCTACTAACCGGACACGGACATGCAATAAATTTACTCTCGTTTAAGCGGACAATGTCTCTGGCGGGACTTCCCAAGTTAGGAAACAGTGACATTGATTTTGAGGAATACGTGAACATTGACGAAATGTTGATTCGTGAGAACGAAAATCTCGAAATTTGTGTCAAACTACAATATTGAACTTTAAAAAAATTTTTGTCGCTGTATTCTATTATCAACCCGATTTGAACGAATGATACTTCAAAAACACAAAACATTTTTCAAATTGCACTATATATATTTTTTAGTGATTTTTTTTGTCAAAAAAAAATCACTCGTTACAAAAAATGTCATTCGTTAAAATGAAAAAAAAAAAACAATTAATAAGAAAAAGTTTTTCAAGTCACCTAAATGACCATCAGAAATGACCAAGTAAGCCATAAATAGCTGTCAATTAGTTTTTTCTATTTTTAAGTTACTTGTGCTTTTTTTTTGTTCAGAATAATTTTTTCTTGTCTTGTCATTGTGAACGATTTTTTTTCTAGCAATTCTGACTTTTTTCTGGCAATTTCGAATTTTTTTTGGCAATTCTGACTATACTATGTATGTAATGTAGTATATAATGCAATTCTGACAATACTATCTAATCTATCTAATATATTTAAACGAGCAATTCTCTTAGTCCATTAATTACGTGAGGTGTTTTTCTGTTAATTTGGACCCCTCCTTCCCCCTTGATGAGATTTGGTCAAACTGGTATCACTTAAAATTTTTAAATATGTAATTAATTTTTATGTATGTTTACGTACAGAGTGATCATAAAGTTCCGCACAAAATTCATAATTTAGTTATGTACTGTTTTTGCGAAAAACGCTCGAACAGGTCGATTTTTGTTTTTAAATTGCCATCTTTTGACATAAAAATTTTGTTGATGACGTCATCTGTTTTCGAACTATGACACCGTCACCAATTTTAAATTAAATTCTTATTCCTTGAAAAACGACTATTTCACAACGAATCCGCGATGAAATGGCGCAGATTAGTCCCGAAGTGATTGCACGAAGTGCTCAAAGCTTAAAACACGTCTGGGAATGTGTCAAATAGTTTATGGGTGGCAATTTGAGCACTTGCGTTAAATTTTATTAAATTGTTTTTCATTTTTCGTTGTTTGCTTTCCAAATTTATTGTTATTTTTCAATTTTTTTCAATTAATAATAAATTTTATTTTTGATGTCAAACGTAATTTTTTCAAAAAAAAAGTTATGCAAAATATCATTTTTTTTTTATCTTGTTGAATAGAGAATGGAAAAGTGTATTTAAAACCCAAAAAAAAGTTAGGGTGGCCATTTAAAAAAATTGATGACGCTGTCATAGTTCAAAAACAGATGACGTCATCAACAAAATTTTTATGTCAAAAGATGGCAGTTTAAAAGCAAAAATTGACTTGTTTGAGCGTTTTTCGCAAAAACAGTACATAACTAAATTATGAATTTTGTGCGGAACTTTATGATCACTCTGTATTTTGCTAAATACCACTATTTGCAAAAGTAATAGCGCGTTTAAGGCACACTATAACAATTACCATTAAATTAAATTTTGGATTCAGAGGCTCCTACGATCACGAATTTTGTTGCTCACTCGTTACTATATTTCAAATGAATTGGCATCGCGGCAGGCACTGGAAATTCAAATTTATGTTGGCAGCACGACATCCAACCCTCTTAATAAATATCTCTAACATTCTTGTAACTGTCAAGTTGTTTCGACATTAAATTTGTGTTAGGGATTGCTTTGTCGTTGATTTGCGTCTTCGTTCATTGAGAAAAAACTGTCTTATCAGACACATTTTATCAAGCTTTTTTTTATTCGAAGTGAGTAATGAAATTTGTTACCATTTTGAGGTCATGTTTTTGTAGGAGATTGAACATATTATTTGAAATGGAACACTCTTTGTCCAATTTGACTTTAAAAGAACGCAAAGCAGTGTGTCGTTGCTACCATTGCAACAAATGTACAGAGAATACTAACAAACATCCTGAATGTTTTAGATATTTATTAGAACTGCTAGGAGGATACTTTCAAAAAAACTTGAGGGACAAGTATATTAGGAGTGGAAGAAAAGTTGTTAATTCATATTTATAAATAAAAGTAAAATAAATAATAATTGGCTTGGGGTTTTTGTAACAAATATTACAATCAGAGAATTTAAGCAAAACTGGGAATGCAAAAGAGTTATGCCAATTTCGCGTGAAGCACTTGAAAACTGTACACAAGCAAAATGGGTTAATTTTATTCGACATACTGAAGGAAATTACCAATGATTTTCAAAAATATATGGGTGTTCGAGACGTTGACGTAGTTCAACACAGCACCAAATGTTTGTTCACTCTTCATATTCGTACAAACCGTAATAGCTCCATAATATTTCAAAACTGTCTTTGGCCATTAATTTCGAGATAACAAAGTGATCATTTAGTTGGTGAAACCTACTCAAATTTGAAAATATCTGGGACCAAAAAACTGGTAACATAACCTCCAAATAATCTAACGCTAGTCTTACATGGTTTAGTAACTTTTTTGACATAAGATAAAGCTCACTTTACACAAACACCGCCTGCTGCGATGCCAATTCATTTGAAATATAGTATAGATGATTACACTGGATGATTCCCCTGGATGTACATTTACTCTGAATTGAGGTAATATTAATTCTATGAATCTCACTTCCAATTCGTCTAAAAATCCTCGAGCTGGTTAATTGGTTGGTTTTTCTGACAACTGTTGACAGTAAGTTGACAATTGATTGTCTATATCAGAATAATGTATTGAAAATGAGCCATAATTTATGCGTGCAAGCAATTAACGACTTTTACCTTATCGACTGAATATCTGAACCAAATGTGTCAAAATAGGAAAAAAAATTACCATTTAAATATATGTAAATTTTGTTTTTCACATGCAGGCAACATCATTTGTGAAGACCATATAAAGAATGGCAGCAATTGCACATTTAGTTTTTTTGTTATTTTGTAAACTAGTGCGATTAAATTTATGATCTACAGTAACATTAGGATAAATATTAAGTCGAGATTAAAAAAGCTAAATAACCTTGTTTTGTGAATTTTAAGTGTAAAATTTTGAATAGAGCAGAAACCGAAGCATTGAAAAGCAATGGTATGACGCACATGCAACTTCGTAAATCTTGAATCATAAAGTTTAGATGAGTGTAAATAAACCTTAACCTTTGCTTAAATTGTGTGCTGCAAACGTTAGATACCTGTATTGTTTAAGTACGTATTTTTTATGGTCATTTTAAAAAATAAATATAAATTGTTATATAATTTCAGTAAGAAAACAAAAACACATATTTTTTTCTAAAATACAGTGTATCTCCCATAGAGAGCAGAAAATACCGGGACAGCGGATCCTGTAGATTTGTACTTCCAGAATCAGACTTAATTTTGACATTTATACAGTCCATCGACATGGTCAAAAGAACAAATTAATTAGCCCAAAATTTCGCTGCCCAGTATTTTCTGATCTCGTTGGTACATATCTTTGTGGTACACGTATCTCCAATTACTTGATGAGAGACTCTTTTAGGAAATTTTATAATGCCAAAGGATATCGATGACCTATACAAACAACATCACTCACTAATCGAGAAAAAGAGAATTAATATTCTAATACGATTAACTAATTATTATCCATTTTTTTTATAAACAATTGTCAAAATGTGGTCATGTTGGTATAAACAGCAGTAATTTTTGGTTGGTCACATTGAATGTCAAATTCTGACATTTATTCCGTTGTTTAACATGGTGAAAATAACCTTAATAATAGTGTCGGCTATACAGCTAGGTCCGAAAGAACATATTTTGTTTATAAAAAATGGATTATACACAGAAAGAAAGTTTTTTTTAAGTGGGTTCAGTTTATTATTCGTCCCTTTTTAGGTTCTTCAATTTCTTCAGATTTCAACCACATTATCGTGTTTGACGGGAAAACCTGACCCCATTTCATTCCTGAAAAAAAAAAAACTCCTAAGGCAGAGCATAACGTTTTTTATTTTACAATAATTATTTTTATTACTCATAAATTTTAATAATTAAACATTGACGAGCGTAACAATCGATGCAAATCTTGTTTTGTTTTTGCCAAAGCATTTTGACATGCTTAATAATTAGACTTGATCATTTAAATCCTTGGTTTGAATAGTACAATAGTAGATATATTTGTTATTGCTTCTTGGTAATAGATTTGTGTTGAAGTTTAAACTTTTTTATTTTGTGGTGAAAGTTATTACCAAATACACAAGGGATAATATGTACTTGATACAATCGGCCCCCGCTATAACGCAGTGGGTATCAACCGTCGCCCGTTTCAATTAATAAAAAATGTGCCAATTGATTACAAAGACAAGAAGAATGTCCTTAAATCCAAGTGGAGTAAATTTAAATTAAAATTTAAATATATCTATGTCGAACTCCACAAACTTTAATAACTGAAGGTTATTAACATGTACCATTAGTAATCCTTCAGTTATTAAAGTTTGTGGAGTTCGACATAGATATGTAACCAGCGACGGGGTTTCAACCCCAAAGCAAACAACAAATACAAACAAGAGTTTTTATTATAATCTAGCCTCCCAACCACCACACCGAGCAAAACATGAACATGTTGTATTTTTAACTGAACTACGCAGGCGCGTACAAACTACAAGCGCCCCCCAAGGTGTCACCGGATTGTTTCGCTAGATGGCACGTCCTATGTGACAGGCTAGTAGCTGATACCAGGTGATGCTCAATTAATATGCAGGGCTTGTGCATAATGGGGTGCGAAAGTGATAACGGTAACACGGTCATCCTGCAATTGGTGTGGCCACGCACCAAAAGGGTGCAAACCACATTCAGTCCCAGCTGGAAAAATACGTTAGGAACAAAGAAAACAACGAGGTGGTCTAATGTCTTGTAGAGCGATAACAAGACAAGATGTACGGCAATAAGCAAGCAAAAACAAATCAGTAAGCGGATACTTCCTATTCGGGACCATAGTAAACAAAGCGGCGTAAAAATGTGTACCGTAGGTCAGATGTCCTTGACCATGACCGGGATCTAGCTGAAATAATAAAGTGGGAAAACAAACAGGGATACATTTCAGGTTGTTGTTGCTGACGTTCGTAACAGAAACATGTTAGTCGCAACCAGTGCGTATTCTCGTATATGTAGGTAACAACTCAATAAAATTGGTGTTTCGTTTAAACATGGGACTCCCATGTGAGATATCAAAAGAGGGCGGGACTCCCGCTGAACTAAGCGCAACATTGTGTGGCGTTGCCACGATTCCATCCGAGAGCAGGTCTCTCGACTCCTAAGCGGTGCTCCCGCTTCCCAGGCGGTACTCCCGCCTCCCATGCGGTACTCCCGCCTGCGAGATTATAACAATAATAATAATAATTAGGCCTTTATTTCATAAAATAGAATAATAATAAAAAAATAAAAGAAAATAGTAGAAGGTATACGTTACATTACAATAGGACTGGCCAGGGACGCAGTTGTTCATGAGCAGCGACTGTCATGCGTTTTCCCTTCTTTCTCAGCGCGTAGCGCTCGTTTGGCAAGATAGCTGTAATTGTGTGTGGTCCTGAAAATCGAGGCTTTAACTTTCCACCACCAGCGAGCTGGGAATCCTCGACGGCGACCTTGTCACCCACTTCAAACAACCGGGCAGCATATCGCTTGGCGTTGAATGATTTAGCACGTTCACGTTCTGCAGTTAAGATGCGGGCACGTGTCTCCAACACAGCTGATTCAGGATCGATGAAATGATCGGCTGAACTTTTTAAGAATGGCATGGTAGCGGGCAGACGACGATTTTCACCCATATGCAAGAGGACTGGGGCAAAGCCTGTAGTTGCGTGAATAGTGGCGTTTAAATCTTCTTCTATTTTCGCTAGAGCTTGCACCCATGTCTTTTCTTTATCGGCTGTTAGTGTTGCCCTCATGAGATTAAAAACGGTCCGCATAAGGCGCTCCACTTGTCCGTTCCCACGAGGCATTCCGGTTGCGATGTGGTGTAGGGTAACATCGTTGTCGTTCAGGAACGATTTGAACATCGAAGATGTGAAAGCCGTGGCCCTATCGGCAATAATGCGCCGAGGCTTGCCTACATCCTCGAATACGGCCATTAACGCCCGGATCGAGTCCTCGGACGTTTTTCTCGGGATAGGTTTTAACCAGCAGTACTTAGAAAATCCGTCAACGATGACTAAAATTTGGGTACAACCGTTAGACTTCGCCAACGGTCCGGCATGGTCGATATGCCAAGTCTCAAGGATGTCGGTGGGTTTTTCGCCATGTTGCCAAAATCCGGAACGGCGGCCTGTATGTGATTTCCCCAGCACGCACGCCTCACAATTTCGTATGTATTTTTTTAAACACTGTCCCATTCTCGGCCAGAACAAATCTTCGCGCATTTTCGCAACGCACTTATCCCATCCAATGTGAGAGGACTCGTCGTGGTATAGCTTCATCACCTGAAGGCGCGCCGCGACAGGCACATAATATCGTGGTGGTGAATCACAGGTTACAACAACACTGTCTATTACCCGAAACTTTGGATTATCACTGAGGTTACTTTTCACTTTTTGGCAGAAGTCATCAGCGTTTTGGTATTCAGGCAATGTTTCGATTGATGATATTTTAGGAAGCTGTTTCCGACTCGTAACAATCAACACCTTTTCGATATCCACTGGATTGCGGCTTAAATAATCGACGTGAGCCATTTTTACACCAGGGCGGTATTCAACGTCAAAGTCGTAGTCTTGAAGTTTTACCCACCAACGGGCTACTCGGGGGTGTAGATCCTTTTTTAAGGCCGTTGCTCGAACTGCATTGCAGTCAGTGTAGATAGTGAAATGAAGTCCATATAAATACACACGAAAATGTTCCACTGCTTCAACTATGGCGAGCGTTTCCAGGTCATAAGCGTGGTACTTCGATTCGCACTCTGTTGTCCGTCGACTGTAAAATGCAACTGGGCGGGTCACACCGTGTTCTGGTTGGAGTAGGGCTGCACCCACCCCCATAGAACTTGCATCCGTGTGTAATTCGATGCTAATGGAAGGATCAAATATGCGTAGAACAGGTTTACTGGTCAATTTTGTCAAGAGCAGCTGTCGTGCGTGTTCACATTCATCTGTCCAGACGAACACTGCCTCTTTACGTAAGAGTGCTGTGATCGGTGCAGTCATCGTGGAGAAATTTTCAATAAATCGACGAAAATAGCTGGCTAATCCCATGAACTGGCGAACGCCTTTTACATCTGATGGTGGAGGTGTCTGCGTCAATGCGTTAATTTTTCTGGGACTTGGTTGTATTTGTCCTTGACTGACAATGAAACCACAATATTCAACTTTTTGTTCAAAGAAAGTGCATTTTCCGTAGTGTAATGAAAAACCACCTTTCGCCAGGGCGCCCAGGACAAGTCCCAAATTTCCAAACATTTCTTCTATGGTTGTAGCTGGCACCAGTACATCATCCATGTAGACGAAGGCAATTTTTCCCTTCAAATTCCCGAGGGCCTTGTCGATGGCACGCTGGTATACAGCGGGAGCGTTGACGTAGCCAAATGGCATCCGATTGTACTCGAAATGGCCTTCAGGGGTCACGAATGCGGTGATATGTCTGCAACTTTCGTCAATTATCATTTGGTGGAATCCATTTTTCATATCAAGTGTTGAAAAATAGTTCGCATGGCAGAGAGCATCAATTTGGTCCAAGATGCGGGGTAAGGGGTATCTGTCTTTCACAACTTTCTTGTTCACATCACGGAAGTCGACACAAAGTCTCAGGTCACCGTTCTTCTTCTTCACTAGGACAATAGGGCTCGCATAGGGAGAATGACTTTCACGAATTATGCCGTCACTCATTAATTTGTCGACGATCGTCCTGACCTGTATTTTTTCGGAGTGGGCCAGTCGCCGTGGTCGATAAGCTACGGGAACATTATCCTTTAAGGTGATTGTCAACTGTCCGGTTGTTATGTGGTCGGGTGTCTGCTGCTTACACTCCCGTAATATTTTTTTTAGCCGTAAATGTTGTTGCTCGTCTAATCCTGACAATTTAAGACTGTCTATCTCATCATTTTCATTCTGTTTTACGCTCAGAATGTTGAGAGATTGATGCTTGAGTACGAGGCCGTTTTCATCTTTTTCGACGCGCACATTCGGTCGACTCATTACGTCCCAGCCAATGATTACTTCCAAATCGTTCGGTAGCACGTTTTGTGGAACCACTGTGAAACAGACATCTAATGTTATTGTCGGCATTATCACAATGATATTGGTCGTTCCAAGACTATACACATTTTTACTCCCAAAACCCGTGAATAATTGGGAGTCTGGTTTGATTACGGCTCCGAGTCGTCTGGCCACGGTCTCACACACGATAGATCTATCCGCACCACTATCAGTCACGTACTTGAAGGACGCGCACTCGTTATTATTTAATAAAGTAGCGATAGCTGACGTGGCAAGGCTGCGGCCCCGTCGAATCAACACAACTTTATTGGGTTTAGAAGTATCATTTTTCTTCCAGCATGATTCATCGGAATGCCCGCGTCGTTTACAGATGCTGCACGTTTTGATTCTCGGAGTCGATGACGATGAATTGTCTGATCTGCTTCCTTCGGATGCCTGTCGATTTCCAGATGGACATTTATCCTGGCGATGGCCACGCTGACCACAATTGAAACATTTTCCGTGAAAACCCGCCGTAACTTGTGAATGCCGTTCAGTTGATCGTCTCTCAGTAGAGCGTGATTGAGAACCATTCGCGCTTCTCGAGCTTGTGGCTTGTCGGCGGAGCCTACGACGTGCATCGAATTCACTTAGAAGTCGTAAGATCTCGTGCTCTGATGTTGGCTGCTGGATTCGAATGGAGGTCTGGGCGTCAGAGTGATCGAGACCGTATTCTACCATACTTAAAACGGTTGTCCAAGGTAGAGTACTGTGAAATCTTCGGATGCTACGGATCTTTTGAATTCCGTAGTCACTTAAGGATTCGCAGTCCTTACTCCTCATCGTCGCAGCCACGTAGGCTCGGGCACCAAGAGTTTCGCGATCTGGAAAAGCGATTTCCAGGTCGGCACAAAAGTTCTGCCAGGAGCGTCGCACGGGTCGCCAATCACAATAATAACGATGACCCCTATGTCGCAGTGCTTCCCCGGCCTTTGCAATCATAAGATTGTCTGTCACATTTAACTCGTGTTTTAGCTGAGTGGCGTCATCTAACCATTCTCGGATGGAATATGTGCTGGTGTCCGGGTCAAAATCTGCCAACCGAAATGAAGTATTTGCGGATGGCGCTTGCGCATTTGGATGTGGTGACTCAATCTGGGTTTCCATGGGTGTTGGCTGCGCGGATGCGGCCATCTTGGTATGGCGTGTCAATTCGGCTAATTGTTGTTGCACCTGCTGTTGCACTCCAATTAGCGTGACCAATGCTTCCTGCAGGTCAACTTTTGCACGTTTTGGCGCCCGGCTCCCAATGATTGGGCTTGACGGGGGTTCACTAGGTTCATATTCGTCCGGACTATTTTCATTGTCCGCCATGATGAAAAACAGGACGCGTCACTCAAGAAAAAAAAATCGTCACAAAAACGTTTCTGAGGCACTTTGGATCTTAGAGATCCCACTTCTGATGTAACCAGCGACGGGGTTTCAACCCCAAAGCAAACAACAAATACAAACAAGAGTTTTTATTATAATCTAGCCTCCCAACCACCACACCGAGCAAAACATGAACATGTTGTATTTTTAACTGAACTACGCAGGCGCGTACAAACTACAAGCGCCCCCCAAGGTGTCACCGGATTGTTTCGCTAGATGGCACGTCCTATGTGACAGGCTAGTAGCTGATACCAGGTGATGCTCAATTAATATGCAGGGCTTGTGCATAATGGGGTGCGAAAGTGATAACGGTAACAGATATATTTAAATTTTGATTACAAAGACGTTTGAAATTTTATCACCTGAGTTACAAAGCGAACGAATTAAAATTACAGACATTTTAAAGTGATCTTTTGAAACAATATTTACATATAATTATTTTATTTAAGACGTATATACAGAGTGAACATAAAGTTCCGCACAAAATTCATAATTGAGTTATGTAATGTTCTTGCGAAAAACGTTCGAACAGGTCAATTTTTGTTTTTAAATTGCCATCTTTGGACATAAAAATTTTGTTGATGACGTCATCTGTTTTTGAACTATGACACACTATGTCATCAATTTTTTTAAATGGCAACCCCCAAATTTTATTTGGGTTTTAAATACACTTTTCAATTATCGATTCAACAAGCGTAAAAAATTGCCACTTTGCATAACTTTTTTTTTTGAAAAAAATACGTTTTACATCAAAAATAAAAAAAATTTTTCTTGAAAAAAATTGAAAAATAACAATAAATTTGGAAATCCAACAACAAAAAATGAAAAACCATTTAATAAAATTTAACGCAAGTGCTCAAATTGTCACCCGCCAACTATTCGACACATTCCCAGACGTTTTTTAGCGCTTTAAACACCTCGTTCAATCACTTCGGGATTAATCTGCGCCATTTCACCACGAATTCGTAGTGAAATAGTATTTTTTCAAGAAATAAAAATTTAATTTTTTGAAGTAAAATTTGTAATTTTTCAAAAAAAAAGTTATGCAAGGTATCACTTTTTTACTCTTGTTGAATAGAGAATTGAAAAGTGCATCTAAAACCCCAAAAAAAGTTGGGGGTTGCCATTTAAAAAAATTGATGACGGTGTCATAGTTCAAAAACAGATGACGTCATCATCAAAATTTTTATGTCAAAAAATGGCAATTTGAAAACAAAAATCGACCTGTTCGAGCGTTTTTCGCAAGAACATTACATAACTAAATTATGAATTTTGTGCGGAACTTTATGTTCACTCTGTATGTACTGTTTGTTTCGGTTTTCATGCACTACTTATTAATATAAGTATTTTTTTATTATACATGGTGATTTTTTGAAAACGATCCACCTTAAATATCTAGACAACAAAAACGTTATGAGCAAAATGCCGAAACCGGTCAATTTTGGTTGTGAGGGGGACACTGACTTAGTGTAGTTTTAGACCTGTAGGTGCACCCCCTTGGCCGGGGCAGCAGCACCCTCAAAAATCTTAAATGGAACAGGGGGTTAAAAAGTTTATTTTTTGAAAGGTCCATTTAACCTCCTTCTGACTATGTAGTAGTTTTTTATTTGTACGTCCTTCAAAACATCGGAGTCCCTTTCTGAAAAGGAATTACTTTTCTGGCACAAGCCAGTCTTGCTGCACATCCTGGTTCCCTCTATATCTTCACACGTTAGCTTTCAACCCTTATGCCAAATCTTGGTTCTTCGGAAAAAAGTACGATTCTTTACTGCTGTAAAACCAAATTTAATGTTCTCGAACTTAAGCTAAACGGCGACTTTATGTTTCCTATTAAATTTAGGCACTATTAAACGTCTTTTAGATCCAAAATCGGCATCAGTCGAATTGTAGGTTCAGAAAGCAATCAGCCCGCTGTATGTCTTCTAAAATGTGTTACAGGTCTGACAGTTATATTGGATATGATAAAAAATAATACCTGAATCCATATTGTTTTTACAAGTTACAAGTGTTAATTAAGACAGAAAAAAGAAGTAAAGATAAGATCTTTTTATCATGAGATCATTTAAATTAGAGTAGGCTGTCAAATTGAAATTAGGTTGGCAGTACTAACTTTTGACAATTTGATTTAAAATTTGAATGTCAAAGTGACTTTAAAAGAAACGGCAACAGGATGGTGAATGGAAGTATTCTATGGAACTCTGTGTTAAAGGTTTTTCGAAATGCCTACTCTAAATAGCTAAATTACCATAACCTCAAATTTTACTGTTAGTCAGCTGTCAGTCAATTTGCATAAAAAACCCGCCTACTCTAATTTATAATTTAAACGATGTCGTGGTATGTACTAAAAATTACACCGGCTATGAAAATGATTTTATTAAAATTAGGTTTTTAGGCAGAATTTGTCGCCCGACATTAAGTCTACAAAATCAATGATTTTTCTTCGAAATGCATTATCAATTATTAGATACAAATCTCTTCCTATTTGACGAACAATTGACAGTGACGTGCCATATTCAAAATTTCCATAGATACTGGTATTTCATTAAAGTTCTTTAGTTTTCTTGTTTTACTGCTCTACCAGAAATTGTTATAAAGGGGCTAAAATTGGATTTAGGTAGTATTTTTTTACACTCCACAACTTCCATATTAAATTAATTATTTCTACACGGGATTTATTATTTATTATACAACCGCCGAGCCGCTCGGTATGACGAGGGTCTTTACTTAAGGTCACTTTCTAAAAGAGAATTTTTCATCTAGTGGCCTTATCTTACTTCCCGAAACCGAAACCCGAAATAGTTGATCAGTCTGTAGTACCGTGCGATCATTTAAATTATAAATTAGAGTAGGCTGTGAAATTTAAATTAGGTTGGCACTACTAACTTTTGACAATTTCATTTAAAATTCGAATGTCAAAGTGACTTTTCAAAAAAACGGCAACAGAATGGTGAATGGAGTTAACAGCTGAATTGAAGATGCGCGAGAACACTTTGAACATTTGCTGTAATTCTCAATTATTCTACATTATTTGTTAGTCTTTTATTTTCATGGGAAACATAAACGTCACAATGTTTACGATAACCTCAAATTTTACTGTCAGTCTAAGCTGTCAGTCAATTTGCAGGCTGGGGGCCATTGCGTAATAAAAAAGCCGGTACCATGGCTAAACTTCTTTTTGTTCTGGATTATGAAGGAATCAATCATGAACAACATGTATCAAAAAGTGAATTATTATAGTTACTTGTGCGCTAAAGGCTATTTTTTTTATTATTTGTCCACCACCTGTTGCATTATGTTTGTTAAAACAAAAAACACAATATTAATGTAAATAAAAAATTGTGTTGGTAATAACGAAATTTGTTGTCAACTGTCAGTGACATGTCAGCTCGACAGCATGTTACAGAGACAGTTAAATTTGAATAAATTAAATTATGCAAAGAATTGTTGAACAAAAAATTAAAGACTGGATCCAACGCTCAGTAATCGACAATTGGAAGAAAAGCTCTCAAGGATTTTTTCTGTCATTCTCGGAGTATAATAATTCAGCTTGAGTCTATGTGATGATCGCCCGGAACTGGTAAAATTAAGGCAACGAAACTCACTTTTCACTATTTAATCTTTAAAACTGGTTTCAGTAACGACGACGTTGCGTTTTGTCCCACTGTTATTCGTATGAAGTCACTATACAAATAGAGAAACAGACACTTACACTACTTACACTTTTTGTTGCATTTGTTGAGTGGGTAGAACTTCAACGGGACCATTATTACTATTAAGTAGTATTAGTAGATTGAATAATAATGAATTAAATTTATTATTACTATTTTTGAGAACCTAACCTAATTTTTGTTTACAATGACAGAAAAAACACCAGCCATGTTGTCACTTGTATTTTCGATCGGGGACATGAGTGGACAAATAAAAAAAAATTATAGACAAAAAACGATATCGCACGACAGACGTCAGTGTTCAATGTCCACCCGACATATCAGGGTACAACTAATATTTGTTAATTCACCCAATTTAATCATCTTTATTCGGTATATCGCATTACAGCGTGTATGTATATAAATAAATTATTTGGGAGCAGTGTCTGAATTTTCCTTAAAATATACTCAGTGACATTAGAAGTGTTACACCCAGAAGGAATAATTTTTTGGCAATGTGTTTTGCAAGACATTTTAATAACATATAATAAAAAAAATCAAGCACTAATCGTGGACGGTATGAAAAAAGTCTAAAAGCTCAAATGTGGCGATATAATGTTCGCATAGTAACAAGTCGACCTTCTTCTCCAAACCATTGGTCACAGAGTTGGCGCGTAGTAGCAAAACGGTCTCGCAGAACTAGTTGTCTGAAGCGCCTATTTTGATGTTCTGTGTTCCTCTAACTTCTTCTGTCCACACCTGACACACGCATTACCGTCAGTGCAATTAACACGGCGGGAAATTTCGCGATAGGACAAACCAACTTATCGAAAAGCAATAATTCACTAAGATGGTGATATTGTTGATGCCTTCGGACTCGATGCATTTTGTTATGCTTAACACAAGTAGGCGGAGACAACAACTGAAAATACCTGTACTTATCGGCTCTGATAAACCGTTTCCTTCACACAAAACTAAGAGATTATTGTTTTTTTTTTTCAAAAACTGTCAAAGATAAAACGTTGCAATGGTTATTATAACAAGCTTTAAATATAATCATTCTGTTGTCAAAGAGACCATTCCAGGAAATTATTTCTTCTGGGTGTAATTTCTAATGTCACTGAGTATATACAGGATGTCCCAACTAAAATTTGTACCCCCCAACAATTCCAATTTCGAAAGACTCAGAAGAAAACGCTCGAACAGGTCAATGTTGTTATCAAGGGGGACCAAATTGTACCAAACTTTCATGTCTTTAGCCAGGGGAGCCACCCCCTTAAAAAATTTAAATAGCATGGGGGGGTCGTGTGATACATCATTTTAAAGCTTATTCAATTCTCTATCCAGACCTATATTTATCGATTCCTTTCTACAAAAAAAAACAACATAAAATCGATATTTTCTAAATCTACATAAAATACTCAACCAAAATTTGTACCCCCCAACCATTTCAATTTCCAAACACTTAGAGGAAAACACTCGAACAGGTCAATTTTGTTATCAAGAGGGGCCAAATTGTACCAAACTTTCAAGTCTTAAATCTCACCCCTTTAGCCAGGGGAGCCACCTCATTAAAAAATTTAAATGGGACGGGGGGTCGCGTGATACATCATTTTAAAACTTATTCGATTCTCTATCCAAACTTACTTTTATCTATTCGTTTCTACAAAAAAGAGCATAAGAATATGTTATTTTCCAAATCTACATAAAATACTCTTGATTTGTAAAATAATAAATTCATGCTTTTTTTGTAAAAACAAATCGATAAAAGTAGATCTGGATAGAGAATCGAATAAGCTTTAAAATGATGTATCACACGACCCCTCTGGGTCAAAGGGTGTGGCTCCCCTGGCTCAAGGGGTGAGATCTAAGACTTGAAAGTTTGGTACAATTAGGTCCCCCTTGATAACAAAATTGACCTGTTCGAGCGTTTTCTTCAGAGTCTTTCGAAATTGGAATTGTTGGGGGGTACAAATTTTAGTTGGGACACACGATATATTATTTTCTCGCTTCTTTCTCACGTGAAATACCACTCATGAATCCACGTTAGTTTATAAGTTTATACAAGGTGTTATTTGATTCATACCTCAAGTTGACTTTCAACATGAAACCTATTCATCTAACTTAGGCAACTTGATGCATGCATCATTTATGAAAATCCGATAGAAACGTTGTTTTAAGTGTACATTCAATTTGGCTTGAAATGGTCCTAAGATAAGCTCACAGTAAATACAGATATAATCTTACGCATACAAGTGTGCTCTGTCCTACTGAAACTCGCTTGGTTCCTCCCTATCGAAACATAGTATCCAGTAAATGAAGGAGAATTTTCTAAATCCTAACATTTACAGTAACTGTCAATTTATTTGTTTTGCAACAGCAACATGACAGATTGAAAAAAGTAGAGGCAAGTGACCTTTAAGTCATCCATGCAATCGAAGTAAATAATAAAATGACTTTTTCTCTTTGGTTTAGGCAAAAATGTCTTCGACCAGCGTGGTGCTGGAACCACCTTCAAAACCACACCATCACTATAAAACTCATCTAAAAAATACAAACAATAATAACAAGAGGAAATCTAAACATGATCGCCCGGGTCGTAAACGATCGAAAAGTTTCTCGGGTTGCGGGCTGATGATGGAGAGGAAGCCGGTGCCCCCTACGAAATTTCTACTAGGGGGTAACATTAACGATCCCTTGAATCTTAATAGTCTTCAAGACGAAGAGATTAACAGAGCTATGAACGCTATAACTCCAAAGTCATCACCCATCCCTACCCCTCCTAGACGGAAGGGCCAAATTGAAGTGATCATTCCTCGGAATATAAACGATCCGTTGAACCTGATCGGTTGTGCTGATGATGCGGAGTATGAACAACAATTGTATTCACCTTTAAAGAAAGGGAGGAAGAAAAGGTTGAAGAAGCGGCGAACTATATCTGCCTCTAATTTCGAAAGTTTGGATGTCGATGTTAGTGTGAATTCGGAAGCGAAGACTCCAGAGACATCTACAGATTCTGCGAAAATACCAGATGAGACTGATTGCGGAAAAATTAATAAAGATCTCAGCCTCGAATTATCTTCACCAAAGAAAGAGAAGAACAAACGTAAAATGGAAGAACACTCAAGTTTAATTGCAAAGAAATTTAAATACGCCATGGATAAAATAGTGAGTCCTGTGGTACCACAACCCGGAACGTGGCAAAAACGTCCAAATGCAATAAAAATGAAGAACCATAGACTGAACAGAGCTCCCACAGATATTATGCCACAGTTCAAAGAGAAGAATAAACAATTCCAGTATGGGAATTACAACAGGTACTGTTTTTGTATTTTTTTAATTTCAGTTTATCTAATTCTGTTATAGGTATTATGGCTACAGGAATCTTCACAACGAGGTGGATCAAAGACTTCGGGTATTTTCTCATTATCGGGACTTATTCGAGGGCAAAGACATACTAGATATCGGTTGTAATGTTGGGCACGTAACACTTTCGGTGGCGCGTGATTTTGGTGCTAAAAGCGTAACTGGCGTAGATATAGATCCGAAATTGATAGCAATAGCAAGAAAAAACATAAAGTATTACGTAAAAAGTTCAGATTCACCGAAACCTGATGAAGGTGACGGGAGCGAAGTACTGAAAAAGAAAAGTAGTGAGTTTTTCCCTATTTCTATGCCCATATTATATGGACCCATTGACATTCCAGGCTTTAGTGATGTAAACACTGGGCGTGATTTTCCCAATAATGTTACCTTCAAAACAGTAAGTTATAGATACGCCTTACCCTGTAGTCTTACTAATTTATTGCAGTGTAATTACGTCTTGGACGATGATTCCCTATTGGCAGTAGAGCAGCCACAGTATGACGCAATTTTGTGTCTAAGTATCACCAAATGGATTCATTTAAACTGGGGGGATTCTGGAATAAAGCAGGCTTTCAGGAGGATGTATGCGCAGTTGAAGCCAGGCGGAAAACTCATTCTTGAACCGCAGAACTGGGCAAGTTACAAATCGAAAAGAAAGTTGACTGTAAGTTAAAAGAAAATTGTGGTTTTAGTTTACATCTCCTTTTTTTTAGGAAACGATTTTTAAGAATTACAATGCGATTGAATTTTTTCCCGAAAAATTTACCGAATATCTTCTGTCATCAGTGGTCGGTTTTGCTAAAAGCGAAATTTTAGGCTACCCTCATCACCAATCTAAAGGTTTTCGGAGACCAATCCAGGTTTTCACAAAGAGCACGATGTTTCCAAGCGAGAGATTTGAAGCAACACCAAGCAGCATCACACCAAATAACCCTGTTTACGAAGATTCTCTCTATCAAAGGATAATGAAGACTGAAAAGAATGAATCTCAGACACAGCCACGGGTTGAGAAATCAGAGCATATTTATTGCACAAATATTTTGAATAGGTATTCTGAGGAGAACTTTGAAACGAGCAACGTGACCCCTGCTGATGAGAACAAAGCGAAAGCTTCCACTGAAGAAAAAAGATTTAATAATCAAGATGAATTGGAAAATGCTTCTGGAGATAATACTTAAATCAATTGTTTTCTTAGTATTTGTTCGTTTCGTACTTTTTTTGTACATATTTGTTGACTTTTTTTATCTTCGTTTGTTTGGCTTTATGTACATATGTATAAAAATGCAAGTATTACATTTTCTCTAAGATACTGAACTCTTATTTGCCCGTTCATTATCAGTGGTTCATGTATGTGAATAAAATGTTGAGTTAATGGTAATAATAAACTATTTATTATTAAAAAGTTTTAGTAGGTAAGTTAAGCTACTCATGCTTGCTTTATTCTACATTCCTTATAATAAAATCTATAGCTATTGGCAGTTTCGAGTGTATTTATAACTAGATAATCGTAAGTAATCATCTAAGAGATCGTGGATATTGAATTGTGTTTTCATACCAATCTATTCAACTTAAAATTGGTTGGTGATTACATTTTTTGTTGAGGTATATTATCACTTCGGTCAATACTATTCCTTATAAAAAATGGAGAGAATATACAACCTATAGTTTACAACTAAAAGCTGGAATTAATATAAGACAATAGAGGTCTATTTATCAAAAACTGTTAACATTGACAGTTTCTGTCTTCGTCTGACGTCCAGTCACTAGAAGGTAACTAATTAAATATTCGTGACCAATTTTACGTCAGTGTGGGGCAATTAAACGGGTTTAATTCCGTGCGGAGGAAATTATAATGGAATTTCTGTGCTCTCCGTAAGAATAGTACTCAGTATCGTATGTTGAGGACTTCAAAAGAATTTTCAAAAGATGAGTCTAAATCAGAATCATCGAAGTCGTCCGAAAGACGTCGCGTCACAGCAGGCAAGTACAGGTAAGGTTTGTGCTATTCTTCTGTCAGTTCCCATAACATCAGAGCAGCATCGATGCCTCCAACTGTCACAAGATTGCGATCATTGAACAAGAAACGGGCAGATGCCACGGTTCCACTGTACACCTTTTCTTCGTTGTATTCTGCCTTCGGACTTAAGACGGGATGCCTAGAACGACTTCGTAAGTAACGTAGAATGAATATTTATTTTGTACCTGAAAAGTCTAATGTAGCCATCTGTGTCTCCAGATATTAGAAGATCATGCGCTGCTGACCGGCTCACGGTGCTTATTATGGACGTCATGGGATAGAATCGGTTGTTCCAGATCCCTGAAAATTTAGTAGTAGAAATGATTCATGAGCAAAAGAACTAAAAAATTAATTAAGAAAGTTGCCGCACATCAAAGTGTTGAGAATTTTATTGTGGCAAACAAACAAACTGAACGATATTCGGCCGATACGCAAATAACAGACGCGATTGATTATAAAATCTCGGCTCCGCCGCGACTTTACAATCAATCTTGTCTGTTATTTGCCACTTATCGGCCCCATGACGTTAATAACTATTATATACCTACAATATAAAAATATAGGTACATAGAAATAAAGTATGTATTTATAATTATTTAGTAGTTTTAATTATTTTTTTGTTTGTGTTTTTAATGGATACTGGGTTAAATCTCTTTTAAGGACTCGCATTCGAAAATATATTTTACATTTGAAAAACAAACATTTATAGTCTTATCATATTTTTGATAACATTATTTCCCGCCCTTTTTAGGCTTCGAAGGTTGTTTAATAAGGCAGGACTTGCTTTATATAATCCCCCTTCTGATAATAATGATTAGTCCATGTGTGTGTTGCATCTATTGTTTGCCCTGTTGGACTTGAACCTAATTTTTTTTTCTTTAGTTCTTAGTTTAAAAGCAATAAACCCTCCCAAATGTTTTAATTAGCAATATTAATTATCGACCCAGAAGTATTTTGGAGCACTTCGACGAGGGGTTGTTTAGTCATCACTGTTCCATTAATGTTAAAGTAAGGATCCACCAATTTCATTAGATGTCGGACGTCAGCAAAAGTGTAATTTTTTTACCGTTTACTGGGTTAATAAAATGTGGATGTTCTTCATTAATTTCCATATGTTTCCAGAGCCCTTGATTGCCACCTCCTAGATCATTAGTTATTGCTTTTACTATTTCTTCCAATTTCGTAATAATTGTTAACCAAATTTCCTTGGACAATTTCTGATCATAAATATAAAATATTGGTTGTTTTCAATTTTTTAAAATTCACGATAACATTATTCACACCTTACCAGGCCCAATATTAATTTTAGTTACCCACTTCCGAAGGGCTGACTCAGATGGAAATGGGTACCCTTTTTTAACTGCAAGCGCGGGGTCCAGCAGCATGTAAAGAAATATTGTGACGTTCTCGAAGAATCGCGGCGTGATGATTTCATCGCAAATTCGTACAGTCGTGAATATTCTGGAGTTCTGCAGTTCTCGGCGAATTGAGAAAGCGGCTTCCCGCTTTAAATAGTACGCAAGAACGACCGCCTGGCAGTTGAAGTCTGAACTGAATAAGCTACTGAGCGACATAATTCGTGTGACTCGTGCGAACTGTTAAAATAAATAATTGTACATAGTTTAGTCTTAAAATAAATTGTAAATAGTAACTGTTTAAATAAATAGTTTTTTGAACCCTTAAAGGCTACAATATCTATCATCACCATCAACTTCCCAACGAATTCTTTTAAATTATTAATTTTTTAAATTACTTTTCTTGTAAAAATGCCTAGCAACATTTCATTTGTTTCATTTGTTTCAAAAGTTATTAGTTTCCGAGATACAGCTTACTAGGAAAACTTATACCCGCCACTGTCTATGACCAACTTTATATTCATTGCTATGACAACTTAATTTAACGGCCTTTAAAATTTAGAGAAGAAGCTACAGAATACGCCCCTAAGGACGCTAAAATTTTAACCCTCTAAAAATCACAGAATAGGCCCCAATGTCTGTTAATTCAGATAACCAAACGTACAAATTAGCCAAGTAGTTACGGAAGGTACCTTTTTGCGACAAAAACGCTTGATAAGTTTTTTAAGATTTTCTCGGTCAATGTGATGTTTGTATGTGCGATTTCAAAAAATATTATTTGAAAAAGTTGCTCAAATTTACGAGTTCTACCACCCCCTAAAATATTTGTATCCATTTCCATAACACCCTGTATAAATTGGGTCATAGACAGTTTTCCTGTTAAGCCGTATCTCGGCAACTAAAAATTTTTGAAAAAAAAAGTTAGGTAAAAATCAGCTTTTGATGTGTTCTCGAGGAAAACGATGAAGAACTGTGTGATGTATGATAAAGCTTAATCTATCATAATTTTTTAAAGTGTGTGCGATTTTGGAATTTTTGAAAAATCGTACATACGCTGAAGATTAATAAGAGCTGGGAGGAACTATGTCTTCGCTCAAAATAATATTTTTAGAATGGAAAAAATGTATCATGTTAAATAATGCTAAAATAACACTGCGTGACACGATTTCGGTACCCGAAAAACTGATTGCTATTATAGTTTTCTATTAGTCTCAGTATGTAGGCAGTGGATGTCTTTTGTTTCTATCACGTCTTGTTTTTGAGGTACACATCGATAAGTGTTTTTTTAAACGAATCTCATTTTGTAAAGGAAATGGATAAAAATAGTGAAAGATTTTGATATTTAAAGTATATTTTTTCAAAATAAAGTGACGTAAAGTTAAAAGAAGGGATTTTTATCGGTCCACAAATACGCCTATTAATGAAGAATAAAAATGTCGATCAAAAACTAAATGCCAAAGAACTATGTACATGAACGTTGTTAAAAGCTGTGATAGAAGCTTTTTTAGGTAATTACAGAGCCAAAAACGGGGAACTCTTGGTGAACAATTTATTAAATGCATATAAAAAGATTGCCATTAAAAATTCATTGTCACCATTCTCATTTCACTTTTTTCGTTTAAAATCTTGGAGTTGTGAGTGATGAACAAGAAGAGCGGTTTCATGATGTAAAAAAGCTTGAAGAAAGGTTTCATGAAGATTTCAAGGTCGTTGGGACGCATCTATGTTAGGAGAATACTGCTGGCGTTTAAAATGAAGAAGATACTTCCCAACATAAAAGGAAAAGTTAAATATTTTTCATGTTTTGTGTAGAATGTATACATATTACCATATTCTTTATAGTTTAATGTGTGCAAATATATTAATAACAAGTTTTATCGTCAGTTTTACTCGAATTATTGATAACTAAATGAAGCAATGTGTATACTGGTCGTTAAATTTAATTTTGTACTAATAAATTGTTATAGTTACCATACCTAAAAAAATAGTACGTGATAGAAAAAATATACCTATGTATTCGGATTAAGCGATGTGTATGAATAGATAAACAGGAAAAATTGAAGTGGGTACTTTTTTTTAAATTTGTAACGCAGTGTAATTAAACAAAATAAAGCCTTAAATTTTGCCACGGCACTGTCTTTACCTGTGATGTAAGTAATCTGCACTGTTTTTTGGTAGTAATGAATCACCTATTCTATCAGTACAATTTTCGTTATCATCTTATGCGTATCGAGTCATAATTATGGAATAAAAATGGTGATTTTTTTTTGAAAAGACTGACATGGTGCTTTTGTACTGGGAAGCATGTGGCAATGCTCCTGAAGCACATTCAACGTTTCCCGAACAGTGAAATTCCGCACCATCACATAATATCTACTTCCATTGTGAATATCTACTTCCAGCTGAAGAAGATATTTTGGAAATCCGAACATCAGCACCAGAAAATTATCTTTTATTTGGCCGTTCATTTTTGTATTCATTCAATTTTGTAAACGAACAGTTGGATATTTTGTTAGAAGATGTTCCCTTAGCAATTTGACGGAATATTTGGTATATGCACGACGGAGCGCCTTGCCACTCGGCACAAGTGGTTAACGACAGAATGAATTGCAAATTCCCACGTCGTTGGATAGGCAGGTCCTGTTTGTTGGCCACTAGTACAGTCATTTGGTGCTCAAAAAAAATGGTACCTGGAAAGTTTCCCAGGAGTTTTCTCGTATCTTTGCCGCTCGCGCCGCCATATTGAAAAAGTCTACTTCAACAGGCGAAGATGTAGCAAACCGTGGTAGTACTAAATACTAAATATGCGGAGTGATCCCGACGATCACAGAAAACTGCTTCTGTAGACATACTTTTTGACGAGACAATGATGCCAACTGTGTCACAAGATAAATTCCTGGCCAACGATGCAAACAAGAAACGCCTCAGTATGTCCTTAAACAACTAACAACTATAATTGGGGTGCTCAGAGTAAAAGTGGATAAAGTCCATCGATAGAGATTTTGAAATAAGAAACTTTAAAGTTTTTTTAATTTTATTAAATCTTGGCACAAAATTATGGCAATAATTTATGGCTAATAAAATTAAATCGTAGAGAGGGAAAATAGACTCTTTCTGTATTGAACAATACTTCATTCGGAAGGTGAATCAAGTCCATTATGGAAAAAAAAAAATTTGGGCTTGATCCACTTTTACTCTGAGCATTCGTTCCGAACCAGGTTCAGCAGTGGTATATGGAGTTGAACAAAATGCAGAGCATTGGGGATGAAAAAGAAATAAGAATGGGCTAATTCCTGTCATCACACTCGAGCCCCCAGCTCCGGAAACCTTGTTAACACTTATTTCTTGCAAATGCAAAAAGGGATGTGAGAAAGCATGTGGATGCAGAAAGGCTAGATTAAAGTGATCCGTTATATGCACGAATTGGCATGGTACCTGTTATGATTCGTAAGTTCCATCACCACATAGCGATGAAGAGGAAGAAACAGACAACCCAATTTCATGTTGATTTGCGACTGGTCCCAAGTGCCGGTTACTATGGAAACGTCGTAACTAAAAACCAGTCAGTAAGGATGAATTTCATGTGAAATGAAACATGAAATTGAGCCTTACTGCCTAATCCATTGCATCTAATCGCAAATTACGACCAAGAACATGAAATTGGGCTGAGAGACTGTTTTCGAGCAATCGTATGATGAAATCGAGGAAGAAGAGGATAATAAACGAAGTTGATAATCCCATCGCGGATTATGTGCAAGAAATTTCTATCAGTACTGAAGACCATCAACTCGCAGCACCTATTCGATCAAGAAGAGTGAAGCGAAGGAGAATGCGCTAAATTTTGTAATAGTGCATTGCATGTGGATTAGGCCTCCTGGGAATGCTACGATAAAAAAACGCGCCACCATGAGGTGGTGTGGAAATGAGTTATTTGGCTAAAACGCGTGCTGGGATAGACTTTGCCGCGCTTGTACGCTAAAACTATTAATTTTACAAAAAAAGGTTACTAAATAAATTATGGGAAAGTTTCTATAGTTTAATTTATTACATAACTATTTTTATCGTAAAATTAGTCGGAAAGGAGGTATTGTTTTTAGGCGCCATTTCTCCAATATGGCGGCGCGAGCGCCAAAGATACGAGGTGGCAAAGTAGAAATTCGGAAAGGGCACGTCAAAACTCCCGGAAAACTTTCCAGGTAAAACTACCAAATGACTGGACTGGCCGGATTTAACACCTTGCGACTTTTTTTAGTGGGGGTGGATGAAATAATTAGTTTATGCTGCCCCTAAAGACAACGTGCAAGAATTACGAGAATTACGGATTACCACAGTATATTTTATTGTCAGACAACAACAATGAATTTCCATTGTTGATTTTTGTCGAAATTATATTAACATAATTTTAAAAAAATCAATAAAAAATTAGGGTTTAAAGAAACTGGAACGCTTAACACAGATAATGATTCTAGTACTACCGACACGAATAAAAGGAAATGGAGCATTTAGCAAAGAAAACTAATTGTAGCGCCTTATGGGCTACAGATAAAACTAAGTGATTTTTTTAGAGGTTGGGTAGACAAAGAGCAGATAAAAAACCAGTCAAACAAATAGCCCTTGTAGAACGCCTAACGGGAAACGTAACTGGAGAAGATGGTATAGAATCGACAACACAATTGTTGTTGAGTTGAGCTTGAACGTTTTTTGCTACCGTTGGAACTAGTGTACCTAAACTAAATTTTACATATAGAAAGTACAACATACCGGCAACCAAAAATCCAACGGTTGAATTTTGGGTGTACCATTTGACATCCTTCATTGCGATGGGACTCTTTTCGGGCGACAGCGACTTGACATCCCCTAGAACAAGTTTTTGTAGAAAAGTTAATGGTATTTGTTAAATTTTTACAGAAACATAAATCATAGTCGGCAGTAACAGTTTGTAAGAAATTGCTGTCGCTACTCCAGTCCATCTGAATCAAAGGCTGTGACCCTCTGATTTTGTTGGATTTTTTGTAGGAGAAACCATCACGGCTTACCCTAAACAAATAAATACTTCCGTTTTGAGAAGCAATAGCTATCATGTCACCAGCTGTAAATGATTTGTAAGTAATTGTCATTGTAAAGTAACTATAAAATACTTGGATTGTAGCCCACACAACTTAACGGTGATCCACATACTCTGATAGTATTTATAAGGGTTCCTGTTTCCGTGTTTATAATAATAAGGTGGCCTTCGGTACTTCCAGCGGCTAAGGCGACACCAAATGGATGGAAACTTAGAGATATGCACTCAAAGGCCACCTAAAGAACAATAATTTAAATGTGTCGGTCTTTGATTCCATGAGAGAGTTTACTTGTAATGTCCAAATGAATTTATTTTTTCTCCAGAGAGCAATATTTTTGTCGTGTCCAGCTGTTGCAAAGACTTCGTCATCTGGATGTACCGCCAAACCCCACAACTGTCTTCCATGACCGAACACGACTTGGTTGAACCTTCTTTGTAACGACCCTTCCAAAATGTTATTTCTTGTCGTACCAACGTAAATGTTTCCGTCGTTGCGTCCAGGACGTTGAGGATAAATTGAGCGAACACCACCAGCAGACTCCGGAAGCTAAAATTCACATTTGTATCACTCACGTTTAAACTAAAATACTCACTTTGGTTTCCGTGATTTTTTTGTAGTTTTGTAAAGAATCCCAGGCGACAATTTTTCGATCTTTATCACCTCCAGAGAGAAGAGTGCCTTCTGATAACATTACCAAAGAACTAACACCTTTATTATGAGCTTCATATTCCATGCGAACAAAATATGCTCCGTCACTATCCACACTGTAAATTGTAATAAATCCATCACTGTCCGCAGTGATCACATCTCCATCCTGCTCGAACTGAAGAGCAGTGATGAGGGTTCGAGAAGGCTACAAATTTTGAAGTAGTGAGATAATGATAAAGACTGTTATAAAATTATTGTTACCGGCTTAATTATATCTGTCCTCTCGAAGAATCCATCTTTGCGTCTATTCCAGAATGTTAAATGGCCTTTTCCATGTGTTATCATTAGATTGTCGTCTAGAGGGTGGAACACAGCTCCGGTAAGTTCTTCTTGCAGGGTCTGTGAAATTTTTCAGTGATATTGAAGTTGTGAAATTTAACATGCAATTATTTTACTGCACGCCTCATATTATTTTGCATATTAAAACACGAAGGTATAATTCTTGGAAATTATTAACTAGTTTAGATTTTTTTACCTTGATGTTGTTAATAATGTAGGTAGTTAATCTATTCAAGTGGATACAGTTTCATTAACCTTGAATAAAAAACATAATGTTAAACACGAAATTTACTAAAGTGAAGTTTTCAGGTTTTTCAGTTTCCTCCAATTTCTCAGTAATTTCGCTTTTCAAGTTCTCAAATTGACCACTGCACCGTGTCATTTTTAAAATTTCTCCTTTTTTTGCCCTTTTTCTCGATTAGGATTTCCAACTTCTTAAGTTTTTAATTCCACTTTCTCAAGTTTCTAGATCTCCAAGTTTCTTGGCTTTTTGATTTTCTATTTTCTTTAATGAATTCTTTCAATATTTGATTTCTGATTTTGTTACATTTTTAAAGTTCTTAAGATTGTTACATCTATGGTTCCTTAATCTATTACATAGTTCATAATTTATTCCTCAATATTCTTATATAGATTTCGTATTTGTAGAATTAATATTTCCCCAATTTTTTTAAATATTTATTTCAATTTTTAGTTTGTCTTCTTAGTTCTTTAGTTATACATATATGCATAATTGTCTAGTCTTTTGGTTACCGGTTTTGGGTGTTTGATTTAATATTGCTATTATTAGTCCGGTCAAATTAGTCATAAAAATAGTGGTCAAATAACAAAAATTCCCACAGAGCTAAATTTTGGTGGAGACTTTGTAGTAGCCCAGACAAAAATTATAGATCTTAAAATTATCTACAAATATTGTCTAAATTAACATGATAAATATTGACTTTTTTTTGGAAAATTTCCTGTCTTTAAGGATCTTTTTTCAAATTTTGGATACCTCAAATAGTTTTTGAAATATTTGCAAAAAACGTAACCACCTTCTTTTTGTTTACTTAATTGTTTATAACTTTAGTAATTTTTATTTGCAGATATTGATTTTCAACTAAAAAATTCTTCGTGCAATTACGAATCGAATGACACCCCAATCATAATTTTTGGTGCGTCTTAACTCGAATTTCAGAAAAAGGGAGTTGTAAACCAGACTAGTGTGCATATCATGTAGAACCTGACTCCTTCAACATTTAGAATCGCGATATCAGGAAGGGTGATTCTTAGAAAAAGAATATACCGACCATTTTTGTAGATAATTTTAAGATCTATAATTTTTGTCTGGGCTACTTTTTTGATAAAACTTACCGTTTTCGAAGAATTTTGACCTTTGACCCCGAATAACTTTTTTAGCACACATGGGATCGATGGGGACTTTTGACACTTTATTTCTAATGGTGTACCCAAGGTCTTCACCAAAATTTAGCACTGTGGGAATTTTTGTTATTTGAAATGTCTATTTTGACCGGACTATACAGTGTCAAATCTAGACCGATTTAACACAAGAATAATGGTTGAAACAAAGATACACAATCGCAATAAAAGGAAAATAAAAATAAAATAAAAAATATATACCGCGTGTAGAATAGATTTTGAAATAGAAATTTTGCACGCAAAAATAAAATTTTAACAAGATTGGCTCCCCTAATTATTTTACAAAGAATTCAAAGAAAAGTATTTAATCCATAATTATTTATTTTACACTGGTTTCAAGTGATAGAATCAAACAGAAAAAAGAAGTAGGAAGAATTTGTAGTCCGACATTATATCTTATCACTTAACTGATAGTGACGTGTTATTTTCAAAATATCCACTATTTCATCAAAGTTGATGGATTTAGGTAGTACTTTTGGAGCCAGTATTCTCAGATATTTGTTTTTAAATGTTCAGTGAGTCGAAGAGAAACATTTTAAGTGAAATTTAGAGAATCAACAATAGAGGAATAAAGTGGAAAATAAATTAGAAAACTAGCATATACAATGTCCAAATTGTAACGCCTCCAATGTATGTCGTTGACTAAGGAGTGATCTCGTAGCTTCTTGCTAAATAAAAATTCAATTGATCACTGTTCAGAATGTAGTAAAAGGGATAATGAAGATACAGGTAGAAAGAAGCGCGGAATAGAAAAATAAAATAAAAAAAAAAACAAAAGAGTGAACCAATGGCAATGGGAACGGTAACTGAGAATAACTAAGTAACACTCTCGTGAACACGCACTGACGAGAAGTTGAAAACCAAAAACAAAATAATAATTTTTACATTACAATTTACAATTTAAATATAATGTCGCCGCCAATTTTTGTAAAAGAAACTCGTATTTGAATCTCAAAAATTATGGTTGGCAATATTTCACTGTTATTCTGTTATTCACTCTGGTGAAATCTGCTCGTGGTAGTTCTTATTATAATAAATTATTTGTCGACTTGCTCTCTAAGACGAGCTTTCTTGAAGTCCCTTGAAATTCGTTATAGCTAAACTGAATTAACAAACAGATAACACCCATAACATCAAATCAAGATTATGATATATCTGGAACTCCAAGCATTGAGCCGTAAACATCTCTGCAAGATCTTATAATTTCTAAAAAAATGTACAATCCGATTTTATTGTCTCCGCGACTTTTCCATTTTGCCTAAAGTTGTATTCAATGTAAAATTAATTCGTCAATATTTATTTTTGCTAGACTGTGAGGCGTTAAGAACCACTTCTAATCCACCACGTGGTTCTATCACCAATTTTTTTATTTATATTTTTGCCGGGATTTTAGGTTTAGCCTTTGTTTCGAAAACATGACGTCATGTCGTAAATGTACCCGCCATCTTTTACTTTTATGACCCTGCCTTTTGAAACATGCTTGTTTATTCGTACCAGAGACTTCGATTACTTACTAGCAGTTGTTTAAATATTGCCATGCCAATCTATTTGTGAAAATTGTTGCGATAACCATGGGAATTGTGTGTGTCATGTAATTTCTTAAAAAGTGATTAATAATTTCGATTATTGCAATATGTCTGTCATACCAAAACTAAAGAATATTTAACACAGTCTATCCCCAAAAAATTTAATAGTCGATTAGGGTTAAATTCTTTTGGGGATAGACTGTGTTAAATATTCTTTAGTTTTGGTATGACATATTGCAATAATTGAAATTATTAATCACTTTTTCTAAATTTTCTTCATACCCATGATTTGCAACCCCAATTTGAGATATGGATCCTTTTCATCATTTTTCATTAGTTACTGATGCATTTCCACATTTTTTAAATTATGTTGTTAATAACATAAAAAAGACAAGGGTCCTAGGTACGGAATAGCTATTTAAGTAACAAGGAATGGAAGGACGTATTAACATTGAGGCAGACATGTCGAAGCCGCGGCTTCTTGTCTGCCGACAATGTTAATAGTCTACATTCATACCATAATTTTTATACTTAAGCTTATATCTCGAGAAAGGAGTGAGATAACGAAAAAAGTCATTGAATGTCTTTTATAGAAAATTAAATAGCCACGTAAATGCTTATATACATTTTTTGATAATGTTTAATCTTTAAAATTAAGCTTGATATCAATATTTTTTATTCTTTTTTTTAATCACTTCTAAAATGTTAAAAAAACACAAACTCATTACACCATAAGCATTGCGATCATTTTTTTAAATATGGGGCGCTTTGGGTCGTTGGCGGCCGGCTATGAGAAAAGTTTGCAAGGTATTTATAGGGTGTGCTGCCGCGAATTTTTATCTGACAATTAAATTATGCAGTCGAAAAGGTCTGTAGAATAACATATTCAATTGTCAAACAGGAGCGAATAATAAAAATTTCATGAAAAATAATACATGTGTTCTTGCACCCCCTGCTGCCTGAAATTTTTGTCTGACAATTTGTATGGTTATTTATATACATACCTCAATTCAAGCAAAATACGAAGTTTCAACCGACTTGCGATAATAAAAATTTCGACTGCTACCTTACGACTTTGGGGTATTCTTGCACCCCTTTCTGCCTATCGCCAAATTGAAACGTTTGAAATGGCAACTCAATACACCTATGGTAACGTTTTGGGAAATTTTTAGTCTCCTTCGAGTAATGACGCAAAATGTTTACTAGCTCTCCGACTATAACGAGTTAGACATTATGGACGAGGCGACGTTAGGAGACGAGTCTAGAATGTCTAAACGAGTTACAAGTAACTACCGGACGTGTATCGTAATGCATTTTATTTCATACTGTAAGTCTGTTCTTTATTATTTTATTTCAAAAATAAAAAAATCACAGTTTGTGAAAATCGCATCACCTTTGTTAGCTGACAAATACGTTTGAAAATGTCAAATTAATCTCAGATTTGATTTATAAAAACAGTATGAAATAAAAACTACACTTTGATCTCGACCACAAGATCTAGATGTTGACAAAAAGGTTTATTACATCTTGATTTCGACTATAAGGTCTAGATGCTGTCCCGCACTTTGATTTTCATCGTAAGATTTGCAAGCTGATACGATTTACTACACTTTGCTTTTGGTTATAAGATCGACCCTAAAATGGGGCTCAAACTATCATCTTTGGGGACTAGATGAGAGACCTCAGAACTGTTGGTGGCACTTTGATAATAACCATGAATTAGTATTAATCCCATCTTTATCTCTTTATAGTAGTTCGAAATAAAAACAACAAAACTACTAAACCCTATCTAAGAAAAACAAGAAGGCGCATTTTTTTTGTCAAAGTGACTTTACTATAATTATTACTTTGTCGCACAAAAAAATGCCTTTAGTTTGCTTTAGTTGATTCACAAGATGTAAATATTTTAAATGGTCATGATTGCATTTATTGGTTAATAAATTCATGGCTTGTCCGAAATCTTTGAACTTGTAACACTGGGAGCGTAGATCAATTAATTAATGCATGTTATGGAGAACGTGATGCAATTATTGCAACTTATAAATTGAATTAATTGACTGCAAATTCTTATTAACTTCTCAAATCATTGCCAACCAATTGCACAAATTCACTAGAACTTACATACAATCTCAGAACCAACAAAATTTAGCTGCGCCCCGAAGACTCAGTTGAAAACAAATAAAAATTACTTCGTGACTTTTTTTAATTGAATGCTCAGGAGTTAGTAGAGAAACAAAAATGTTCACGTGTGATATTTGCAAAACTATGTACCTACGTCATTTTACCCGAACCCAACAGGGTAAAATGACAGCAGTTTTTTTTTTTCTCAAATGTGTAATGTGTTATGTATGGTGTTGATGTTTTTACATACTTTTATTGTTGGAAAATACAGCACCAATTTTATTTTTGCTTAATTTTAATTAAACGATTATTTTATAGTCATTAAATGTCTGTCATTTTAGGCCAGTTTCCCCTACGCACAAAGGCAACAAATAACAAAACGTTCCAAAGGCACCTCCAAATGGAATTTTTGAGTAGCTTGCAAATCTTTCTCTTGGCCTACGCCAGACATATTCAAGTTCATCTGTAGATTTTGGACAATTTTTTTTGTCGGTCTTGTTTCACTCGTTCCTGATTCTATTAACCGTCTTCATATTGACCGGTTTCGATATGAGGACATTTAGAACGTACGAGATGATTTTGGAGGACATTGCTTCTGTGCATCCGATGTCTCAATAAACCTTCGTTTTCGCCTTGACCAAGATCTTATATCCGTCTGAAAACATTGACCATTTCTTAGAGGAACTGCCTCTTGTACAATTAAGACGAGTTTTTTCCCAACAAGACGGAGCGGGCCCCCATAACGCAAGAAGAAATGTCAACTGGTTGAATGACAATTTCGGTGCCAGATGGATGGCGCAGATCTTACACCACTCGATTTTTGGTTGTGGGGTTATCTTCAAGATCGTGTGTATATAACACCACCAGAAAATGCACTTGGCTTAAGGCAGAGAATTGTTGATGTTTGTCGGGAAATACCTCCGAATTTGAAACACCGCGAAATTTATGGAGTCGCGAGGAAGTGTCGATTGTGTCTTGAACACGGTGGCGGTCATTTTGAGCAATACACTTAAGTCCTTTTTGCATACTCTTGTTCAATATATTTGCTGTGTTATTGTTCTTCTTACATTATCTGTAATTTTAGTTATTTTTCCTATTAAATGTTCCTGAAGATTGCTTATGACCACTGTATAAAAAACAATAACAAGGTAAAAAATTATAAAAACCACAGGCGAAAATGTCAACATTGTTTTGCCACAGCCCTCTTGCAAATTTCATAAAATAATTGTTTTTTTTTCTTTTTTATTAATTGTATAACGAAATTAGGTCTTCAGTTACATCATTAGATTAAGAAAAAAAGGCCCTTCCAGATTAAATAAAAAAAAAGAAAATAAAGTTGACCATCGTCAGATGTTGAATATAACTTTAAAAAAATCATTATCATTTTCATCTTTACTAAACAGCCTGTATATTAAAATGTTGACAAACGGACATGTAGATTAACAGTGCGTTCGACTTTGTTTTTCTTCGCAGTTTATTATCCTCTATTCATATACAGTGTGTTTTTTTTATCACTGGCCATAGGAATTCTCATGTTCAATTTTCTACCCCATGTTAACTTTTGTTAGGATGAAGATTTGGAATTAAAATTTTTACACAATATAATTTACAACTTCTTTTTTCAATCGGATGTTCACGGATTTTTTTTCAATATTATTTAGGTGGCTGTTGAAAAATTGGCATTATCATGACAGATGCACAGATGTAGGTACAGATTATTATTCCCATTTCGCTGATATTATGATATTTTGGAAAGACATTTAAAAATTAGGGAACATTTTTATTAAAATTCAAAACTACAATAATTATTTAACAGCAACAATGTAACACAACACAAATTAGAAATAATAACAAAAATAGTAACGATTATTACAAAAACAACACAAAACAGAACACATTTCACTATAAACTACAATAGGTGTTCACAGTGTTGACCAAAAGCTGCCAAACAGTGACCCAGTCGATCGTAAAATTCGCGCTGTTATATTATTGCAGGCCTCAATAATTCGTTCCTGCAATTCTTCGCCGTTCACGCCATTCGGTCTGTTAAGATTGAAAACTTTCTGACCAACGTATCCCCACAAGGAAAAGTCCATAGGGCTGAGGTCAGGACTTCTGACAGGCCACCTGTAGGGTCCATTCCTTCCTATCCAACTTTCCGGAAATGCATTATTTAGGAATTCAACGACCGCTTTTGCTGTATGTGGAGGAGCCCCATCATGTTGAAAGATGATCTGACCAATAGCTCAGCTAATGCCGGACCAATCATAATCAGCATGTCTAAATATTTTCAGCGTTGAGAGAACCGTCAATAAAAAATGGTCCTATTATTTTATTACCCAACATTCCCAACCAAATATTTACTTTACTAGGCTTGAGTATGCGTTTCTCGAATAATATAGGGCTTTTCTCGAGACCCAATTCGACATTTTTGCTTATTTACATACCCATTGCTGTTAAATGTACTTTCGTCAGAAAACGAAAAAATATTTAAAATATTATTACGTTCGTTAATTCGATTAATCCAATATTCAGAAAACTCCATTATTATTGGAAAAAAATCCGTTGGTAATAACTTATGCACATTCTTCACCTTGTAGGATCTTTCACTTTTTAATGTCTTAAATCAAGTGGTACTGGACACACCAAGTTTGTTTGAAAGTTCTTTTAAACTAGAAGATTTTTTTTTCTTCGGCTGCCAAACAAATACTCAACTTTATCTCAGGTGTCAACACATGAGGAGTCCGTATACGCTTTTGGTGTCGATGTTTGATGCATCCTGTAGTTAAGAATGTTGTAACACAGTGTCTGCACTGTGGTCTTGCTAGGGATCGGCCTGTTGGGATATTTTGCCGCAAAATTGTCAGATATTTCCTAGGGTCTTTAAGAGGGTTCTCCAGTGGCAGGTAGATTTCTGCCGAAGTACATTTTCCCGCAATATCTTTTTTTTTAATTTACTAATTTCAAAAAATCGCTCTGTAGCTGCAAAGATCTATATTTTATCAACACGCCCACAAAAATTTCAACGAAAATGTAACTTTTTTATTTTTGAAGATTTTTCGTTGAAATTTTGTGGGCGTGTTGATAAAATATAGATCTTTGCAGCTTCAGAGCAATTTTTTGAAATTAGTAAATTAAAAAAAAAAAAGAAATTGCGGGAAAATGTACTTCGACCGGCAGAAATGTACCTGCCACTGGAGAACCCTCTTAATGTAGGCCGTTACCATTTCAATTTTTTCTTGAACGGTGTAAAACGGCATTGGAATATTGAAAATATCGGAGTGCAAAATAAAGCAATAATTTGAAAAACCTCAAAATATGTCAAATTTCCTATAACCACCTAAGTAATACTGACAAAAATCGATAAACAATTTAACTTTTTCAAGCACTGTTTTTCATTTTAAAGGCATAATTTTTAGTGTAGTTGAAAGAAGAAGTCAAGCCCGAATTTTTATCCTAACAAAAGTTAACGTGGGGTAGAAAATTGAACATGAGAATCCCTATGGCCACACTATATATTTATATTTGAAATGTTTTCACGATGGAGACAAAAATTGTACGCGTATTTGGGGTACATTGTATAATATGCATATCAATTCCTTAAAATAATATGTAAGCATTTATATTTGATTGCAAACCATGCATTAATGTAATTTTTGACACGACATAGAATTATCAATACGAGTTCAAGGACTAAATCTTCGGTTTACCAAATATCAATGTAAGTTCATTATGCAAAGACAGCACGAAAGTGGTGTTTTATGTAGATTTTATATGAATGAATTAAACACAACACCCGAAGCAATACAGCTGAACATTATATTGACTCACCGCAACTTTGCCCAAAAGATGCCCCCATTGCCACTGCCATACAGACAGAATACTTTCTCGGCCTCCGTCTACTGCCAAGACGTAACTTCCCCCATTCTAAAACAATCAATAATAATAGTGATATATGTAAAGCTGCAAGCAAAATATTATTACCAATTGCGAAAAAGCCACTGCCGCCACTCCAATTTCAAATTCGCCCATCCCGAAAACGTACAGAGTTTGAAGAGTTTCCGTACTCCAGATTCGAATATGTGCTTGCGTTTTCCTGTTTCGTCCTGCTCTTTGTCCGGAAGCAACCATTTCACGAGAAGGATGTAGATCCATGCTAGTAATTAAAACATTTAGAAAAAAAATTACTGTCAGTTTAAATTTACCATTGGATATCTTCGGTGTGCCCAATGTAATGTCTTTGTGTTTCTTCGTCTCTATCATACATTACTGCAACCGCTGCAACAAAATACAGTAGTTCACCGGTGGGGAGAACCCATAGATTTTTTCGTGAATCTGTTCCGCGATAGCCGTAACTGTAATTAGTTAAGGTAATCATTTCAATTGAAATGTATGATAATTATGTTTAGCTAAAGTGAAGGCAATGGTCATTAAACTTTCATTAAGGTATTATTAAAACAGATCCGCCTTTTTCCACTTTCCTTGAAAAGAATTGCATTTAGACATGCATCACCTTTTTGAATAAATCTTTTTTATGGATTAATGACACGCCTCGGGGTTTTAAACCTAGATAAGGATACACCCATTCTAGCTGCATTTTTTTGTCGGGAGGAGTATTGTCCATAGGGGCGTGGTGTATAGGAGGGTAAAATGTCCTTCTTAAACCTTTAATAGTGACTCGTACTGGTTCTTCCTTTAAGACTTCTAACAAGGTATAATCTGTAAGAAAGTTTAGGAACACAAGTGAAAAAAATATTGAGCTTACCATTGGTTCGAATAATTTCACTTTCTGGAGCGTATAAAGCTCTCGGTCTGCTTTTGCTTCGGGATCTCCTTTGTTTGCTCATGTCTTCTACTATTGCAGTTTGGGGCGCCCGTGACCTGGCTCTTCTAACTGGAGACAACATAACACCTCCGACCCCAGCTCCAACACTTCCTACTCCCAAATAAAAAGTATCTACGTCAGCAAATTCGTTACGTAACTGCGAAAAACTGCGCACTTCTTGGCCTGATACAGTGTACATTCGTTTAGCACCGTTCATTTTTAAAACTTGCCCTAAGTCTTCAAGAACTTCTTCAAACGGTTGAGAAGTCCTAAGATTCAAAAGGACCCTGCACTAGAAATGAAAATAATGGTTCAAAATCGTTGAACATCGATAACACAAACGTTTCTTAGCGTGCAAGAAAACGTGCTATCACAGTTTTTAATCTCTCTTTATAGAAATAATAATTTTTAAACAATTTGTCAGTTTACCTGTACAGTGTGGTCCATATTATTAATGATCCTGATTACCCTGCCAGAGCTGGGCTTGACTGTTCCTCCACCTCCTGGAGGCGGTGCATCCGTCTCCGCAATGGATGCTTTCCTGCTAGTTGCTTTGCTCCAGCCTTGCCCTCCAGGAGCAGCATACCAAATCCCGTTTTTCTTTCCATAACTGGCGGCCTGGAATGTAAAAATAGTGAACCTCATGAGAGATTTGCGTGTTTTCGGTGGCATGAAATGACCAATCAGTATGAATACATGTATATCAGCACTTTTGTAAAAATGTATGCATTAGGCAAAGGACACCACGTTAAAAATACCATATTCGGAACTGTGACTACAGCAAAAGGCGTATCTTCATCTAAATCAAAATCCAACATTTGTGGAACTCAAACTTCACTGCAATCGAAATAAGTGAAATGAACTGAACTCCCGAATTTAAAAATGAAGTTGATCGCTCAAAACACGAAGAAAGAATGAGCTAAAGCTTGACACGAACGATTGCTGCTGTGATAAATAATGTATAAACTGATTGTGCTAATGAAGAAGTGGTGGGGATACCTCAAGGTCAAAAATGAAGGGGTTCTTGAGAGGGGGTTGCATATCGTGACCGACTTTAATTTAATATCGGAAAATGTGTTTTTGACTATTAAAGGACCAAGGCGCACGTGGAAGAACATTTGCATATAAAATGGATGAGACCTTCATGCCGATTGCACGTGTTTAATTGACCTGAAAAGTGCTGTATTGAAAGAATAGTTACAGATAATTAGTACCCGGCGCATCCACCAATTTTAAAGTTTTACTCCAGTCTCGTCATTTGATTATGCAGAAAACTTGCATAACCCGCATAAAGAACCGCGTATTTCCATACGAAGCCTGTCTGTAGCATAGATTTTGTACGCCAAAAAATACATATTCAGAAGAAAATTAAATTTACGTCTCATGCCATAGAAACATTTTGGTACTGCAAAAATGTGGAATAAGTGTGGGACATTTAAGATTATTCAAGGCAATCATTAGGTGCGTGAAAATATAACTAAGGTTATCAAAAAGTATCGACCAATAACAGAGTTCCACTCTTTAAATTATAGTGATAATCTGCTAATTGTTATGTACCTTAGTCAGATGGTCCCGATTGCTATGGGAGTGAAGTGGTTTCTTCAACATCCCTCAAATCAAATTAGTGATTCCAAATGTTTGTCTACAATTTTATTGATAAAATAATCTTACCGAATTGTAGCACAAGGTCTCGAAATTATGGTTTTTAACACTAAAGCTGACTTAAGTGACCACGAGTTTCACTAATTTCGCCCCCTGCCGGTCGCGAAATAGAAACGTGACAATCGTGGTCACTAAGTCAGCTTTCGTGTTACAAATTCATAATTTCGAAGCTCTCATGTAATTACAAGTGATAATACTAATAATACGCATTATAATATGTACCATATGATTCAAAAGTAATCTGATAGAGGGCGACCATGGAATTATAAAAGATAACGACAGAGCATTTCTTATTTTTCGTATGCATACGTTCTGTTAATTTCTTTCTTCATGGCCGCTCTTTATCTGATTTTCTAAAACGTCCGGTTTAAAAAGAAAATTTACAAAGAAAGACAGAAAATGAATTTGCACTAAAAATATATGAAGTTATCGATGTTAGACCATGGCGAGACATTATTTGTCAAATGTGACGTTCACTCAGTGGCGTTCTATTATTATTATTACAAATTTGTCTTGTCGTGTTTTACGAAAAAATGAAAAAAATAAAATAAATAAATTTGAAAATTTTCAGAATAAAACGGCAGAATAACGTTTCTTTAGCTTCTATGAGTTAGCGTATTAAGTATTGCCGTTTACTTACGAGGCCAGGCGACAGAGAGTTCAATAAGGAAATAATTAGTGGAAAGCTGGAAATGGCCTTAATCTCTTTATTTGGACCTACTTATTACTGTCCTAAGTTTTCCCCCTCGAGCGAAGTCGGCGTTGGCCCTTATGGCTCTAAGTAGGTACAATTTTTCAGTTTTTTGCAAATATCTCTTAAAGCATCAACTTTATCAACAAAATACTTATTAGAAAAAATTATCTAGAGTAAATTTGCAACAAAAAAGTTCTTTACCGTTTGTTTCTAAAGTTAACCGTTACGATGCTACGGCCATTCAAAGTAGAGCCCTTTTTGGTCCTTGCGGAAAAGTTATAAAAATCATATGCTATATCAAAGTTTCTACATGTTATAAATAATTTTGAACATCCCACCTATACAAGCTGTTAACTTCGCAATTATAACTGCGATATAAGACAAACAGTTGGGGCTAACAATTGTCCAAGCAAATTAGACGAAAAAACGACGAATAGAAGAAATAATTTATAAAGTTTAGAAATTTTAGTTATTTGGTCCCCAGCAGGGACCCAAATAAAGATCCGAAGAGTTCCCACCTCCCCGGGGGGAGCTTCATCCCCTTTGACACAAAAAACCGCCCCCAAGCGTGACCTCGTTAAGCTCTTCTGCATTTTTCTCGTAAACGGTAACTCCGACGAGAAAATGTGATCTGACCTATATTCTTCATTAAATTCTGCATAAAATTAGTCTCATGAAATTTTTGTCCATCTCCCACCCAACGCTCATAAATGACGTTCGAAAATGAGTATAGTTTTCAGCGCAAAGGCAAAAATTAATCAATCTTCGTTTTTTGACCAATAACAATTTATTGCACATTTTTTATTCAATATGGACTTTTTTCAGAAACTGCTTTACAATTTTGTTTCTATAGATTTTTTGCTCCCACTAATGGTTTTCGAGATAATCGCCGCAAAAAAACGGGGGGTGCCTTTGCGGTGAAAACTATACTCATTTTCCAACGACATTTAGGAGCGTTGGGTGGGAGACAAAAACTTCATAAGACCAATTTTATGCAGAATTTAATGAAGAACATAAGTCAGATAACATTTTCTCGTCGGAGTTACCGTTTACGAGAAAAATGCAGAAAAGCTTAACGAGGTCACTCTAGGGGGCGGTCTCTTGCACCAAAGAGGATGAAGCTCCCTCCGGGAAGTGGGAACTCTTGAGATCTTTATTTGGGTCCCTGCTGGGAGTTCATAACCAACATTTCAAAACTTTATAAATTATTTCTTCTATTCGTCGTTTTTTCGTCTAATTTGCTCGGACTATAATTAGCCCCAACTGTTTGTCTTATATCGCAGTTATAATTGTAACACGTTAACGTATTGTATACGTGGAACGTTCAAAATTATTTATTACATGTAGAAACTTTGATATAGCATGTGATTTTTATAACTTTTCCGCAAGGACTAAAAAAGTTTAGTCTCTTGAATCTCTTGTGGTTCATTAGAATTTGAAACCTCGTGTTTTGACTTCGACTAAATCAAATGGGGGCGTTAACTCTTAAAATGTTGGCTGCATGTAATATATTCCAAATAAAAATCTAAGTGACCTAAAATTGGAATAGCTTTCTTTTGTTTTGCGGTATGCAATATTCCGTGATTGCCGTGATACTACAGTCGCGTTGTCACCTTGATAAGGAAAGTACCATGAGATCATTTAAATTGTAAATTAGAGTAAGCTGTGAAATTTAAATTAGGTTGGCACTACTAACTTTTGACAATTTGATTTAAAATTTGAATTTCAAAGTGACTTCAAAAAGTCAGATGGAAGTATTTTATACAACGGTTCATGGAAATGCCTACGCTAATTTCCCTGCAGATTATGAAAAATTAGTCCAACAAATTTATAAATGTGTGATTTCGTGATGTAAGTGTGGTGTAGCAAGGCGAGTGTTTTTTGATGATCGTATCATTCAATTTCAGCCTCGAAGTCCGGACCTGACAATTCTAGATTATTTCATTGGCCCGTATCTCAAAAACACCCGCACACCCGAACTACAAGAGCCAATTTTTAGTGCATGCAACGCTATAACCTCAAAGATGTTGGAGGATGCATTTGAAAATATGAAACGGAGAGTTAGAAGCTGCATTGAAGCTGGGGGAGAACACTTTGAACATTTGCTGTAATTCTCAATAAACCTACATAATTTGTTAGTGTTTTATTTTCTTTAAATTAAAACAATTTAAGATGAAAAACATAAATGTGACAATGTTTACTATAACCTCAAATTTTACTGTCAGTCAATGGGATGAACTAATTTATAATTTAAATGATCTCGTGGTACTTATTATGTATGCTCAGAATAAAAGAAAACAATAAACATTAATGATGTTTTTAAGTATATATTTACATTTTTTGTCATACTTTTTTTTTCATAGAGAGATGGGAACTATTAGGCTCGTCGTTCTTAAAGAAATGAAAATCTAGACCATTAAGGATAATAAATCATCGGTTAAGGGAACTGTGTTGATACCTTTAGGGGAAACACATTGAGTAATAATGAGAACATCAATATAATTTGGGAGTGGAAGATATTACCCATTTATTAATAAACGACATAACAAGCATTTATTTTCAACTGAATACTTTTTTATTTAAAATACATGTTTAGAGCTTCACTTTTCTTCTCAAGCTAGTCTTCTAGTGACTTCTCGAAATGCAATGCAATGTAGATAGAGAATTATATATTTTAACCCAAAGATTTTCAAAAGTGGAATGCAAGAAATATGAGAAGTCAATAATCGTTTATTTCTTAAACACCAAACAGAAATAGAAACAAGATTGAAACGCAAGAGTGGAACAGAGCAAAACTTATATCATCAAGGAAAGAAATGTGTAAAAATAAAAAAAAGAGTAAGGCTTTATAAAAATAAAGATTATTAGAAGCAAATTATGTTATATATAATATTCCTTAATAAAAAAATCAATTAAAGAATGGAGTAAAAGAATCCAAATGGGATTGTGGGAAAAATAAAAATTACATGTACAACTAACAGTTATTCTATGATATATTAAAATAATTAAAGACGACAATTAAAGATGCAAATATAGAAACAAATAATAATCAATAACACAGCAAACAAGAGAAGAGGAAAGAGAAAATAATAAGTAAGAAATCCAAGTGCTTAAGGCAACAAAAACAATTTATTCACGATCGGTTTGTAATATACTGCGTTCCAACTGCAAAGGAGGTTGGAAAGTGACCAATTCCCGACCTCCAATTCCATTACTCATCTGATGTTGCCAGGCAACCCGAATTTAAATTATTATTAAAAGTATGATTGGTAATAAAGGCAATCACACAACTGTTGCTGCAGCCTCGCGGCAAGTTATGAGCAGTTGACAAATACAAAATTTTGATTACATATTACCCTTGGTGTGATTTACTAATTGAGGGGTGCAATGCATAAACCAGTCAAGTCCACTTTTTGTCCGAAATTAGTTAATGGTATATTCTTGCACAGTTTTAAATTCTGAATCGTCTGCAAAAACCGGTCATGTCCAGGACTTGACTGGTTCTTGCATAGTTCTGATAATAGTGTCAAATGTTGCAAAGTTAAATCTGCGATAATTTTTAAGCGACCTTCTTTAATAATAAGTGTGTGTGGCACATAATAAAAATTATGTGCCACAGTGGTTTTACGAAGATATTGATGGTATCAGATCAGATATCAATGATTTTACGAAGATAATGAAAATTACCATAGAACCTTTTTATCAGATAACAATCAATCTTCTGGGTCAGAATTTAGTGATAATGAATAAGCGAAAATATAAGAATATAATACAAAATATTTAGTTTAATTTTTTGATATTGTCTTCCATTCTTAAAATTCAATAAAAACATCATTTTAAATATTTGATTAATTTTTGTTTCGTTTACTTCTAATTTTTTTTTGTAAATACTTTGCATAAACCAGTCAAGTCCATTAGTTTTTTCGTTATACTTAATCTGCTTTTTGTCTTCCAACTTTTTAGTAGTTACAAATTAATGATAAATATATTGTTAACTCAAAAGATATATCGTACGAAGGTGGAGTTTCGAGGTACGTAAAAAAGTTGCTCAAAGGTAGCCGCACCGGTTTCGTCGCGTGTCAGAATTGGGTCGACAGAGACGAACTACAGAATTTAAGGTTTCGGTAAAAGACATGCTCGATTCTACTAATAACACTTTCGATTTATGCAGTGCGATTGAACGTTGTTTTATTAAATCTTAATTTGGGCGATACTTAACTTAAAGTGTCGGTGTAAAACTGCATATTCGATCAAAATTGTAATAAAACAAAAAATCGAAGACGGGCCTGTACACCATCTTACACCTGCACACGTTCGACAAGTTTTTTATGTCCCTCGAAACTCCACCTCCGTACGATATATCTCTTGAGCCTACAGTACATTCAAATAGGATGAGATACCAAAAAAATCTAAAAATACTACTTTGACCGCAAAACGTTTTTTGTCTCTCCTGAACATTTTACCGAAATGGACATGACGGGTTTATGCATTGGACCCCTCAATTTGTGTAATAGTAAAAATTTCAAAAAATCCTTTGACATTTATCTGACAAATAATATCAATTGTTGCAGTGCTTACTAAGTGCAAACATTTGACTGGAATTAAACGCTGCAATAATAGTTCATGTTAATGAGATTTAATTATTAAATTTAGAATACCTAATTGTGAATAAAATAGTATACAAACTTCGGCAAAAGTACCATTCCTATGTCTCGAGAAGTATTTCACCTCGAGGCTACGCCTCTCGGTAAACTATTGTTCTCTCGACAGGAATGTATTACTTTCCGCCTCAGTATGTAATATATGGCTATTGTTCTGTCTTCGGAATTCAATAAACAACTCGAAAGAGGAATTGTGAGAACAAATTAAAAAAAAAAACAAGAAAAATTTTTAAGAGTTGTTTCATAGGATATTGAGGTGTTTATGATCAATATAAAAGTTTTACCTTGACAGATTTTTTTTTAGGTCAGTACTCTGATTTCTTAATTGACATTACAAATTTAGATATTTTGAATAATTATGAGTCTTCTTAAAATTATTCCTGAGATTTTCGATAAGTTAATCTTGCAAATTGCAGATAATTTTTTTGATAAAGTTGTTTTGGAATGGACTATAAAACAGGGTCTTCATGATTTATACAACCAGTAGGCTTCGAACGTCAAAATTCTCCATCTAACTACATGTAAATTTTGTTTTCCAGAGGCAACATGATGTGTGAATCATCAATAGACCATTATGTCTATGGGCAAGAAAAAAATGTTGGTAAACATTTTTGTATCAAAAAGTTACTTGGAGCTGTAGTTTATCTTCTTACAGTTTGGTAATATGTATGTCACTTATGCTTATTCGTCACACAGCCGAAAATTTCATGGCGTGTGCTCTAATGACAATAACGGCACTGACCTCAAAGCACAGGAAATCAGAGTACGTCCTTGAAATCGCCATTTCCCTTTCCCCTCAATATGGCTAGCGCGTTGCAAAAGCTAAAAGCTCGCATGTCGACCGAGCCGAGTTTGTTTACATTCGTGATTTTATTCAAGAATCTCAAAAGCTCATTGAAAAACTTGATATCCGCGGAGACACATTAGAGAAAGTTTAAAAAAGAATGGTAAACACGAGTGAAGACGCAAAAGCTACCGCGAGTGCACAAAGTGCGCCAGTCTTAATGATTTGCTAATTTTATGTGCCTGGATTATTATGCAGGAAAATAAATAATTTCAAGGATAATATAGTTGTATAAAAACACCTCGCCTCTAGTTTTGCGTGCGGTTTTGTCCCCACAGTGGCGAAAGTTTCGAGGCCATATTTTAATAATGGACGTTTATGAAATATGGGTCAGTTGTCCAATTATACATGTCAACAATCAATCGTCTGTGTTTTATTTGAATGTTCTATATTAAAGGGGGTTGTTGATTTTCATGTCTGCACAGGATATAAATAGTTTTTCTTCTTTATCTTGATCAGACGTAGGGACAAATTAGCATAGACCAGTGGTTTACAAAGAACTGGAGCATAAAGTAGGTAAAACCATTTCAATCATGCAAACAGTTCGAAACTCCTCCGCTTCGATTTCTGATAGGGTGTGGTCAGTTTAAGTTAATAAGAAAACGTGCATTTTCGCCATTCAAAAGGAAAAAAATTAATCATAAGATCCAAAACACGTCACTTTTTTATTGATTTCGTTGGAAGGTACAGTCCACTTTCAAGAAATAACGGTAACGAAGGGTGTCCTACTCATAAATATTTACAATTCTGTAATTAATACACGGAATATATCAGGTAAGGGAAAATAAGTCTTCTAGAGTACTTAGCAGAAATTGTTCTGGAGCGGACTGTATACAAGTGTTTAGAAACGTGCGTGCATGTGGTCAGCTTATCTTATAAAGTGGACGAGGTCACGTGCCGAATAAGAGCTGAACTCTACTAATCTGGACGATAGCTACCTTGTACGAACTTTACTAGTGGTGCACCAAAAATAAATGTAAATAATAACACGACAAATATAAATAAAAGTATAAATTATTTTTATTTTATTATTATAAGTGATTCATGATAATAATTTCACAAAAAATTAAGTTAAATCAAGGAAATTTCAATATGTAATGTTAGGCGAAAACACTGACACGAAAAAATGTGTTGTGTATATGGCCACAACGCGAAATTCGTGTCATGGCACTTGGAAAAACGACCACGACACGTTCTGGAAACCTCAAACAGACCACAACGCGAAATTCGGATCTTTAACGTAGTACTGAAGAAATGTCATAACATCACGTTCTGAACGATTGTTGATGCGGCTATGATGCGATATTCTAAAAAACGTCAATTTACCTATATTTGGATTTATTTATTTATTTCTTGAAGTAAGATATCCTAACAGTCATTAATTGAAATATTACGATCGGTGTTCATTTCAATTTATCGTAAAATATTGTCTTTCAGTAGCCACAAACGTTTTTAACAGCATCTACACACACTCATTTTTGATACCCGTGCATATGGCAAACACCATGGTCCTGACTTCGATTCCCTAACCAGTGTAGGGCAATTAATGTCTTCTGCGGTGGTGTCAATCCATACCATCGAACTGTTCTATTTGCAACCGTTGCTCCAATATCCCAAAGGAGATTTTCAAATTGGTAAAATTCGTTAGCGTGTTTCCTTAAATTAATTCGATATTCTATAGGCAAATCTTCATCCTCACTTTCGGAATCACTTGACCACATATTGGCAACAGATACGTACGGATGCATAGTACGGGAATTGTCGTAACGCTGTGCATTTACCCACAGCTGAAGATATGTAAAACATTATCTACACTTGTAGAAAATTCTGTAACACAATTATACAAGTGATAACTTTGTGTTACAGAATACGTTTACATATGTAGAGATTCTTCCGTAATTGGTGCCGTACAGGTAATTAAAAGATTAATTGTGTTAAAGTTACAAGTGTAAATTATAATATTCTAACAATTGTAGGACTTGTACGGCTTGTGTTACAGATCCCGGGAATTCATCGTTTGTTTTCAGTTTAGAAAATATTAATTCAGCATCGTCATCAGACTAAAAACAGAAGCAACAGAAACAGAAGCTTCCATACATACATATGGAATGCATCCCTATTTGAACGTCAAAGGTGTCAAAGTGACTTTAAAAACAGGCAACAGAATGGTGAATGGAAGTAGGAAGGATCTAACCTAATTTTCCTGCAGATTCTCTGTTATTTTTTTATTTTCTGTAAATTAAAACAATTTAACATAAGAAACATAAACGTCAGAATATTTAGACCATAAGCTCAAATTTTACTGTCAGTCAATTTGCAGGCTGGGCCATTGCATAAAAAATAACCCGCCTACTCTAATTTATAATTTATATGATCTCATGGTACTGCAAGTTTAATGATCTAGGTTAAAATAAAAAGAAATTTTGAGTGTTTATCTTGCACAAATTATTCGTAGTAAATAAATGCCTCAAGATATTCTAGATGAAGCAGATCGCGTGAAAAACAATATGATGCCACAGAAATTTCGGGAACAATATAAGAAATGATCGACGTATAATTTTAAAGTACTAGGACGTTAATGTTTCACTTTTGGTATCATAAATAATCCGAAAAATGTCACTTTAGATACAAGTATGAAATAAATATCATTTTTTGTATTCCGATATATAGTCCAAGCAAATTAGACTTTTTAGAAGAAATAATTTATAAAGTTTTGAAATTTGGTTATAAATTCCCAGAAGATCTGAAGAGTTCCCATCCCTCCGGAGGGAGCTTCATCCCATTTGGCGCAAAAACCCGCCCCATAGCGTGACATCATTAAGCTTTTCTGCATTTTTCTCGTAAACGGTAACTCCGACGAGAAAATGTTATCTGACTTATGTTCTTCATTAAATTCTGCAATGGTTCTTGCGGAAAAATTATAAAAATTACATGCTATATCAAAGTTTCTATATGTTATAAATAATTTTGAACATCCCACCTATATAAGCTATTAACTTGTTACAATTATAACTGCGATATAAACAGTTGGGGCTAACTATAGTAAAAGCAAATTAGACGAAAAAACGACGAATAGAAGAAATAATTTATAGTTTTGAAATTTTGGTTATTTGGTCCTAGTAGGGACCCAAATAAAGATCCGAAGACTTCTCACCTCCCGGGGAGGGAGCTTCATCCCCTTTTGTCCAAAAACCGCCCCTAGCGTCACGTGATAAAGCTATTCTGCATTTTTCTCGTAAACGATATAACAGAATGATGTATTTAACACACTTTGAGAAATTGATGAGTTAAAATGGACTTGGAGCACAAGTGCTCGCTACAAAATCAAGCAGAAACAATCTTTTAATTTTTGGTAAAACATCTTTTTATAACCTCCTGACCCACGTCAGAAAGTTCGTTACAATACTGGTCCGATCTAGAACAAAAGGTTCGTTATTGAACGTTATCGACCGTTAGGATATCCGAATTCCGGGTAATTCGGGAGGCAGTATTCTGATTCATTCATAAAGTTAATGGGCTAACGGTCTCAAGAACATAACGAACTTTATCGGACACATTTCTAACGTTTTTACATCAAAAGCTACATTTATTGGAGGGTTTCGAAGGGTTTGTACATTATGTTTTCCATTAAATTCGAAAAAACTCGATTTTTTTTTGGTTTTTATCCGGCCCCTACCAAACTTCACAGGATCACCCGCTGGGCTAATCTGAAGATTGTTTGAAAATTTTAGTTTAGTTAGTTACATTAATTAAAATTTTACTGAAATTATTGCCTTCTGAATAATTTATCACTCATGAAAACCATATCTTAACAACGCTTCCAACTCAAGTTTGAAAAGCTGCGAAATACAGTTTTCGCAATGTTGATAATTGAATAAAGTTACAATCTCGCAATGATTTAAATTTGTAAACCAGAAGAATGTCGATAAATCCAAGTGGAGTAAATTTAAATTAAAATTTAAATAAATATATCTAAGTCGAACTCCACAAATTTTAATAAGCGCAAAATTACAAATGGAACATGTTTCGGCAGAACACTACTGCCATCATTAGCCCTAATTTAACAAGAGATTAAAAAAAAAGCTCAAATTTACGAGTTCTACCACCCCCTAAAATATTTGTATCCATTTCCATAACACCCGGTATATTATAAACTCTCCTGTCACCTTGACAATTTTCATAGACAAAGCTATTTTACGAACATTCTTTAACTTTTTATTGCTTCAGTGCTTTACTAAAGGCTTCTATCCAAAAACTAAATATGGATTTTAATAGTATTTTTAATACTCTACAACTTTTATATTTAACGTTTTGCTCTAAATTAATTAGGGGAGCTAATATTCTCAAAATCATTGTTTTTCATGTAAAGTTCCTATGTCACAAAATCCATTCTACACCCGGTATATTCTGGTGGAATTCTAACAATTATTTATTAATAAAGATTAATTTTAGAAAAGGCATCACAAATTAATAATAATATAATTATTATGTACATGTAACTCATGCGAAATGCTTAGATGCAGTTCCCCGGCTACGTCGTCGAGCCGGTTGTTATGCTATTCGTTACTTTCGGCATTCGTAATGTAATAGTTATTTAAACTACAAGGAATGTAAGAGCATTATAACATTCGAGGAAGAATTGTACGGGCCGAGGTAAAACTTATATGTTGAGTTGCGACTAGTCTTAAACGTCGGATGCTATAGAGACGTCTTATCTAAAGGCCAGGCAGTAACGACCAATTTCATGTTTCATTTCACATGGAATTGAGCCTTACTGGTGAGCTTTAGTTAAGACTTTTCCATAGCAACCAACACTTGCGACCAGTCGCAAATCAGCATGAAATCGGGTTGTTATAGAACTTATACATTCCGTGTTGTTTTTTACAATTTTTCCGCTACCAATTTCGCGTCATTAGCCAATTTTAAATTAACTTTAAAATAATTATTTAACTGTTTAACTATTTAATAATTAATTAGTTTATTATTATTATTAAGTTACTATTATGTAATAGTATATTATGATACGAGTTTTATAAGAAGCATTTTGTCGCACGCACGGGTTTAGGGCACGACGAGCGTAGAGAGAAGTGCCCTAAAAGAGTAAGTGCGACAAAATGCCTTATCATACAGTATTTTTTCTACTTTGCCACTTTTTTTTATACAAAATAATCAAATTTCACAATCTAGAGAATTTCAATCTAGAGAATTTCGAGGCGCATTAATTTTTTTCATTTACGAGGTGCATTAACGGCGGCTATGAAAAGGAATTAATTTGAAACGTCAATAAATGATTCTGGGTGACTGTCGAATAAACGACCCAAAAAACTACAAGATTTTCTAAAGAAATTATCATACCAAAATATTCTACACATTTTTATTGAATACGGATGAATACGATCCGTTTGTTCTAAATATTTTAAAACACAAAATCTGCAGAAAAGTTTGACGTTTTGAGGTTGTGAAATCTCCCCATCCAGAAAATGTTTGGAATCAAATCCCAAACACACAAACAAGTGGACCCTGGTGGACCCCCTTATCCGCGTCATCACTGACCGGAGATACAAACACCTTCAAACACCACAATTATTATAGTGGCATCACAGTCTTTGGCTTTGGCACAGTCTTTGTACTTGTTTGTGCTACCAGCTTGACCATCACCAGGCAACAAAATTGCTCAAGTGCCCCAAAAGCACGTGAAGCCACCAAGCAAGTGCCAACAATATAGTAATGCCAATTCCCATAAACAGCTGTTGCTGTTCTTCCCTCTGCCAGCCACTTGCAGTTGTATTATAGGTTAGGATTGCCCTGAGATTTCCAAGTTTGCCAATATTAAAGAAAGAAATTATCCTATTGTTAGTAGAATTATTATAACACCGTTTTTATCTATTATGAGACCCAAAACCGTATGGTCATAGCCTTAGTACGAACGCAAAGTAGAAAAACATAATAAAGACTTTGTGAAAAAAACAAAACCTGTGCGACGACCCGCAAGAACTTTTTTCCTTAGAAACCTTTAAATATGGAAATAGATAGATAAAGCTGCAAATATTGCCTCTTTGAATTTACTGCCATCGAAATCCAGAAAAAGGTACGAGTTTACGTTTGACGTTTTTCAAAAGTGGTCCATCGCAGTCAAAAAAATCTAGGATCGCAAAATTTTAGTTGATTGAGTTTGGATTTGAATCCATTTAATAAATTGATTAGTAAACTATGACCATGTTTTATTTATTTGCCAAACTGTCAAATTTTCAATCAATCAAAAAACGAAATGCCTCATTTGAGCCGAATGTAAATTGTCCGCGAATTGGAGATTAACAAAAACACCGTAACATTGGCTAAAATGAAAATTCCACAGTTTGGACACATAAAAAGGGGATCATGTTTTGGATGTTCCTAAAACAACTTTCAACAATCGCCGTGCCGCCAATAAGGTTTTTTTGACTGAAGAGGATAAACACGCAGAAATTAATTTTGCTCAACACAATTTTTGGGAAAATGTGTTTTTTCTTCTGATCAAAAAACACGTCTCAATCTACGCATAATGGTCGTATTCATGTTTAGACCTATTGGAGCTCGCTATACGATTAAGGTTATAGTAGCCTTAAGCTTAAATTGTCACGGGGTTGGGAGGGAAAATGATGCACGGCCAACTTATCTATGAACAGCCTAAACTGGTTCTGAAATAAACATTCTACTCTTGATCGACTGGTCGGCTAAGGTGTAAAGAAATGGTGACAGGACCGTATTCCAAAAATGTAGATCGAGTTAATCACTTGCCTCAGTACGTGTAACAAATTAATATTTTACTGTTCAACTTTAGAATACATTAAAAGTGCAAGCCTTAGAAAACCATAATATGCTGGACAAAATAAATAAAAACAAATTGCTCACTTTAGCTAGTAATAATTCATAACAAAATATTAAATACGCGTCTGGAGCCAAGACACGTGCCGGGGAAGAAACCCGGTCTTGCAATCGAGTCGACCAGTTGCAACAAGACAATGAAACCGGTTAGAATCCATATGGTATCGGTTACAACTACTTACTTGTCCTTCAATGTCTCGATTCTGACAAAAGGAACGACAAAAAATACGTGACAATTTAAGCTTGAGGCTACTATACCCGGAGTTCCGTGTGGGGATGGAATAGTATAGGTGTCTGCGTTGCATTGGAGGAGAGACTGAAGTGTACCGGAGAGTTTTAGAACAGTCCATGTTACCATACATGTAACCCATCTTTGGGGAAAATTACATCTTTCAACAGCTAAAATTTAAGAAAACAAAGAGTTGTAAATTATTTTTAAAATTCTTGTAGGACAACTGTCCAGTGCATCACCGTGCTCGACTGGTTCGAAATTTCATTTCGGCCCGTAATATAAAGATTCTGCCTTGGCCGTTCAAGAGTCCTGACCTAAATGTCATCGAGAATATTTGGGGTAAAATGGTGCAGTATATGAAGAAACAGGGTTTGAGGCCCCAAAATAAAAATCAACTAAAAGAAGCAATTATTGTTAATGCATGGCACGAAATTACCACAGAATATTATACAGGCGTTGTTTGAGTAAATGGTTAGAAGACTACAGAATGTAATCGAGAACCAACGCTAAATGACGAAGTACTTATTGAAGTAGTTTTTTCCAAATTGATCTATTTCAATTTTAATAGTTTAAGACTCTTCGTCAAGTCTTAACGAAATTTCGTTTTTAAGTTATAAAGATTGCGTTTTAAATATCGTTAAATCGCGTCAGGAAAGCAACCCGGAGTGTTCAAAATTGAGAATGTGCATTTTACTGCTCTTTAGCAGAAAATTATACCAAGCTTTTCTTCGGAATTTCAGATCATAATCTCCTTTTTGTAGGCGTCAGTGCGGTGAGTGTATATAATATTTTGCGGGAATTTACAACAACTCATGTGCTGCGACCACCTGTTGTATATCATCGAATAAGATCGGTACCTATTAGATGAACTGGACGATGACATTAGAAATGCCATTAGAAGAAAAGTACATTCGTTCAACATGCCCAGAACGTAGAACAGAAAGTGGAGCCCTTAATAATAATTAATGTGGGGAAGATTCTTCTACTGAAGAATCTGATTTAGATCAATAAATTAATGCAACTAAATTATAAATTTGTGTTTTGCTTTCACTACTTTTACCTTTCTGGCAAAAATTTCGGTTAGGAGCTTTTGTGTCAAAAAATTAATATCCCATTCAAACGATAACGCAAAGGAAGTGTCTACAACAAAACTTGAATTTTGGAAGTGTCTACAAACACATTGTGTCCTAGACTTTTTTTACTACGATGGTAAGTACGTTCGAAAAATGTAAGTTATAACTGAAAATGTCATGCTGGCTTATATGGCTGAACGGTCTGTGAAAGTCACCGGACAGTTTATGGTGCGAACACTCAATGCTGAAGACAACTATTCTCAAAATCAAGGATATATCTCAAAAAAATCAAGAAGTCCTTCAAAGATGCACCAGATGAAATTTACTTACTAATGAAGGTAAAAAAAAAAAATGATTTTTTTATATTAAGTAGACTATAATACTGACTTGTACTAACGAGTGAGCAACAAAATTCGTGCTCGCTGTTGGCTAAACGTATATCGGTTCTTTTACTTTAGTGTTTACATTAATCGTCAATTCTATTCTCGCTGGACGTTCCAGTTTCATGGGAGCCTCCAACTTCATAGATACAAGCCTCCGCAAACTAGGGAATTTAACAAAGTCATATTCAGAATTATGATGAATGTTCAAGAACCGTTACAGAAGGGGGTGTTGGATAAACCTATGTATTACACACGTGTCTTAACAGCAAATAAGTCACTCAAGAAAAATTAGCCAGTCAAGCAAGCTCTCGTGGGTAAACATTTCTTTCGTGACTTATTTGCCTTATAAGACACTAGTATAATAAATAGCTTATTTCAACCCTTTTTTTCATTACATTAAAAAACGTTGACTATCGTATAACCTTGAAATTTATATATAACAAAATATTGTTTTAGCCATTTGTAGCCACTAAAGAACTATGTCATTTGGTTTTTGTTAAATTTGGTTAAATTTGCTGTAGCCTGTCGCATTTTCAAGTTTCAATCGGATTTGCAAACGTGCATGTACTTCTTTACGTATAGCAGCTATTTGCATGTTAGAAAAAGATATAAATACATGTACTGTTTACTTCTATTGAAATGGTTGGTGTTAGTCCTGTATAGGTGCGCGTAGTTAAATTTAATTTCCTGATATTTCTAAAAAAATTAAAAATTTTTGAGTGAGTTCGAGGTGTTTCAGTTGATTAAAATTTTCAATGAAAAGCAAACATAAAATGCCTCAATGTGTCTTTTTCCTAAAAGCCGATTAGCGTTATTCGTTAATTTTTATGCAGAGTGTAATTGTGAGTAATCTGAACGAAATATTATAAAGAGAAAACAGAGGGGTGGGGGCGAGAGAGAATGATGGACAAATAAGAAGGAAAAGCAAGAAATGACAGTTGCAAACGAATAGTGATATACCGGGGGTTCCAGAGGTATGTGGACCACCATTTTTGACCTTATTTTAAAAGATATACAGGGTGTTATGGAAGTCCTAACAGAAAATTTAACCACAAGTAGAACTCGTCAAAATAAACATTTTATCTATTTACCACTTTGCTGAAATCTGCAATTTTTGAAGTGAAAACTTCTTTACCGGCGGTGAGCACTTTTTGGGATGGGGAAAAAATGTTAAAGTCGCGTCAGGACACGTGACACTGAAAATTCGTAAGATTGAGGGAGGGTAGACCGCCGCGCCGGATTGATTATAAGATTGAGGGAGGCGGTCTTTGTTGCGAGTTTCAGAAGAAATAATTGTGCAGCGGGAGGAGTATCTATTTATCAAAATATGAACACAGTTCATTATTGCACAAATTATACTTTTACCTTGTCAATGAGTTCTTTCAAATTCTTACTAAATTGTTGTTTTCTAATTTTTTGAAAGTGAAACTAGCGAGCCTTTACCCAAGGGGGGCCCAGCCCGAGGGAGCCCTTACCCAAGGGGTGCCCATAAAAGGGGGCTCCGCCCGAGGGGGCGCATAAATGGTAGCTCCGCCCGTGAGGCGGACTTAATTTACAAGTTAAGCAAGGTGTTAAGCAAGGTCCAAGGGAGGACTTAATTTACAAGTTATTCAAGGTGTTAGACGAAGGCCTCATTTGTGCTTAGACCAAAATGGAGAACATTTTCAGCATTTATTATAACATACCAGAAGAATGTCGATAAATCCAAGTGGAGTAAATTTGAATAAAAATTTAAATATATCCATGATACTAAGACTAATAAGATATGATCAGTTGCCGAACGAGTTTTAAACCGGTGCGCGCATCGCGTGACCAAAATGTACTGCGATATCAGAAGAAACTCGCAATTTTTGTTGTTTTTACTGTTTTGGATAAATATTATGTAAGTATACTCAATAAGAAACAGACACTTTACGCAACATGGTATTTTTATTTATTTTTTACCTTTTAAAATATAAATAAAATCATTCGGAACATTATTTTGAGTAAATATTTTATTGTAATGCAATTAAGTTATCACTTTACAATTTTGATAATTTTGCGCTTTCTAATGTTGTTTTTTTAAGTGTTCTTATTTTAAAATTTATTTTATCCGCAAACGTCACAAAAGTGACAACTTATGTGCCTCCATTGACAAGGTAAAAGTGTCATTTTATGTGATTAGGCTCATAAAGTAGCCAACAGGTGTTATTTTATGTGCTTAATCACATAAAATAAGTGACACTTGTACCTTGTCAATGAATTCTTTCAAATTCTTACTAAATTGTTGTTTTCTATTTTATTGAAAGTGAACTAGCGAGGTAGTGGATGGGGACGCGTGTAAATGAAACGACTAACTCCTCCTTGTTAACCAAGGAGGCGGCTCCTGACTAAGGGGGGCCGAACACATGTGCTCATGACCAAGGGGGCTCCCGGTTAGGGTGCTCCCGGACAAAGGGGCTCCCGACCAAGGGGGCTCTCGACCAAGGGGGCTTCCGACCAAGGGGGCTTCCGGCCAGGGGGCTCCCGGTCAGGGGGCTCCCGACCAAGGGGACTCCCGGTCAGGGGGTTCCTGACCAAGGGGGCTCCCGACCAAAGGGGCTCGCGGTCAGGGGGCTCCCGACCAGGGGGGCTCCCGGCCATGGGGGTTCCCGGACAAGGGGGCTTCCGACCAAGGGGGCTTCCGACCAAAGGGGCTCCCGACAAGGGGGTTCCCGCCCAAGGGGGCTCCCGACCAAGGGGGCTCCCGATCAAGGGAGGACTCGACCAAGAGGGAACCCGAACAAGGGGGCTCCTGACCAAGGGGGCTTCTGAGTAAGGTTTGCGGATAAAATAGTATATATCATTCAGAGCATAAGTCGCTTTATGTGCTTCGCCTGGACTTAACCGACTCACTTCGTTCGTCGGTCAACAGTCCAGGCTCAGCACATAAAGCGTAACTTATGCTCTTAATAATAATCTACTATTGCATCTAACAAAAAAAACTTTTTTAAAATTTCAGATTCTTCTTGTAAACTGAAAGATTATTAAATTTAGTAATATTGAAAATAAAACAGGCAAGAAATGAATATTATTTTTTTTATCATAAGTCGCCAAAAACATAATATAATTTCTACCTTAAAGTTTGTGTTGCAATATCGTTATTATTGGAGTTACCTACTCATAAAGTTTCAAGCCCATTTGTGCCGATCACCAATACTTCAAGTTCGCTACTATTATTTGTGTAATCGTGCTTTTCTTGGCTATAAATAAATTTTAGTAAAGCCAAAATTGTGTCCACAGTCTTAAGCGCAAAATTGCGATTGAATATTTTTACAAGCCTGCATTAATAAAACAAAAAAAAAAACATATTTAATAAAATTGATTAAAGAAGTACATACAAGTTAGGTACATTTTTAACCTCTTTTTTATCTTTTCATCACGATTTTTCTGTTCAGATGTTTGGGATTTTGGAGATTTGGCTAGATAAAGTGAATGTATAAAATCATCTTTTAGCTTTCAGTTATTTTTGGGCAATTGAAATTCCAATAGTTTTTTCTTAACACAAAAATCATCATCCGAAAAATGTTCCGAACATATTGTAACAGTTTTAATATTAAATTCATGCTTTTGATAGCATTTTTGCACCTATAAATTGCAAATTGTCTTAACAGTTGGAAAACTAAAGTATCGATAACTCGATGAATAGTTTTACATTTCTTATTGTTACTTGTACAACCCATCACTGCACAATAAACCATTGTTCGTAATATTATTACAAAATACAATGGAAATATTATTAAATAACTTATTCACCAGAAATTAAAACAGTGTATACAAAATAAATGAACGAAAAGACCTGCAATTTAGCTATTAGCTCCGTGCAGTTTTGTCACACGATGACGTCCGAGAATGAAGAGAGATAGACATAAAGATGCGCGTGAACATATCTTATTAGTCTTAGTATCATGAAATATATCTAAGTCGAACTCCACAAACTTTAATAAGTGTAAAATTACAAATGGAACATGTTTCGGCAAAACACTACTGCCATCATCAGCCCTAATTTAACAAGAGATTAATGATACAATTAATAATACTACATTATATTATAAGTGATAAAAATGCATCATTATTAGCGAGTGAGCACTTCTCACGAGCTTTATAATGACATTTCGATCACATATTTTATTTTACAGGTGCATTGTATAAAAATCCACGAAATATTAATTCAAGTAAATATGCGCCTGTAATATTAGCATGATTCTAATATCAGTTTCCTTAATGACCTGTGATTGTTATAGTTATGAAATAAACAGTCTCGTTTTTTTTTTCACAATTTTCACTAAAGTAATACAAATTGACTTTCTACCGAAAGATATGCAACTAGACCTCAAAGTCACTGTTTCCAGTTTGTTTCCGGTAAGGTCGAGACACATGTACGAGAAAGAGTATGATCTGTTCGTGGAGTGGAAGGCAGAGAATTACGTTACATTATACATGTAATTACATTACAATTTTTAATTACAACTGACAGCTGTCAGATTTACTCACTTGTGAGTAGAACTGACAGATTTATCTCTCTTGTGATTAAGATTTGATTTCTGTCACCGAAAACAATGGTATAAGGTACAGTTCCCGACATGGAATCTTGGCCAACATTTTTCTGACATTTCTCAAAAAAATATGTAAACCAATCTTTATTGCCACCAATGAATGATTTCTTTTTTAAAATCAATTTGAAGTTTTACTTGTCAAATTGAAAACGACAACGGTTAGTCTTTCATAACAGGGATGAGCTCTTGACTGCAATTACTAAAGCATGGAATACATTACCGCAAGACTACCACAGAAATCTATGCCCTTCTATGCCCAGGCGGTTGATGCGCTAGAGACTAATGGGGCCATGACAAACTATTAGTGTTGTTCTTTAAATTTTAGAAAATGTTTTAATGCTGTTAGTTTATTCGAAATTAATTTGTACAAATTTATTAAAACATTACCTCTAGGTTTCGTGTTAATGCTATCATTGTTTAAGTATATTATATATAATTTTTATTATTTATTGTTATATTATTATATTATATAATATACTTAAACCACTTAAACAATGATGCTTTTTGACTCATTATCATATTAAAATCCATACACCATCACGCATCTCATATTGTCGTCAACAAGATCAAGAACTGACAGCTATTAATGACTGTAATGACAAATCAAGTCAAATGTAAGGTTATCAATAATAAAGACCATTTCACACATTCTTGTCAGTTAAACGTCAGTAGTGGCCAAGATTCTATGTCCGGAATGGTACCTAAAAAACTACACCTGTAAGATAAATGTATTTTCCTTAAAATTTTTCGTATTGGCAATAAAATCCTGTTTGAGAATTTCCACCATTTTATCTTTCAATTGACACATTATTTGAAATTTATAAGTGCAGTTTAAGTGCACGACATACGTTTTCGGATTCATGGATGACTCGATTACAAATTATCTTGATCGCTCGATATAAATTGTCATGTTTGTGTACGATAGCGCAATAAATGAATATTGTATTTTACCACATAAATGATAGTAGTTTTATACTGATAAATAAAGCAATTCGTGCGAAATTATTCCCTAACCATTCCAAAATATTCAAAAATGCTCAACGTTAATGTTCAAGTTTTCACTTCTGCCGGCACTCCCGGAGTGCAACCCGTTGTTTTTTTGAACATTTTTCTAGGCCCTTATTTCACTCTCCGCCTATGCCGACATGAACTTGAACGCATCACAACGTTTTTGCCGAAAGAGGTAAACAAAAGTTTTTTGGGACAATTTTTTTTTTACAACAACAATGATTATCCCTGACATAAGTTAGAGAGTTCATTATTACAGGCAAACCTACTTCAATATTATGCACATTATGGTAGGTGAGTACATGTTTCCATTTAAACAGTTTTTATTTCGATTCGTTTGTCGGGTAAAGTTTGTGTACCTTCCTCACAATCAATGGATGTGGGTCCATAGGCGGGCATTGGTTTTAGGGGTCAAACTATTCTTAATTTTATTTTGTCGAGTTCTACTTGTGGTTAAATTTTCTGGTAGGCCTTCCATAACACCCTATATTTCCCAAAGGGGGACACCCGGTATGTACACATGGTAAATGATCTAGTGACAACAAATACATAGTTTACACACAAAAATATCCACAAAATTACTAGAGAGGTGCATAGTAAAGAAGAAATCACTTGCAGACAACTTATAAAATACATTATAAAAGTTTCCAAAAAACATGTATCGACAGTAAGATAAGACATATGAGAGGAAGAAAGACGGAGAAGAAAAACAAAAATAAGTGTCACAAACTAAAGTACAGCGGATGCAGGATCTGAAAGAAGTTATTTTATTAGAAGTAGAAGCAATCCGAGGTCGATAACACAAAAAGGGAATGGAAACATAACAAAGAAAGGCGCCGTGGAGAGAACACTGAAGAAATAACCGGGAACATAGAAGAAACAGGAAAAGCACGAAAGCAAAAACATGAAGGAGATTTAAAAGATTTATTAATTAAGTTTTAAGCGATAGGATAGGTTAAGGTTTATAACTGATTAAAAGCGAAAATAATAAATTGTCGATCGTTTGTATAGCTTAATATAATGATAAAATTTCAGTTGCTGTAAACTTCTTTTGCTAACATTATTATTAAAATAAAAATTACCTACAACATTACACAAATTGTTTTTCCAACGGAGGGTACCAACTGATTTCTATATTAATATCTTTCTGAAACAGTAACATAATTATTTTTAGTATAGATCTCTAAAAGATCCATTTTCAAATATTCTCTGTGCTTAGTAATAAATGCAAATTAATCTAGTGTGCGAATATAAAAAAACGTCTATAGAATTCTGCACTACGTTTATGCGTTCCTTAAATGCACATTATGATTATTTTTTTCAGCCGGGTATACACATAGGATCTTTTTGAATGATTTTGAACAAACAAATAAATAAAAACAAGTACATTAAGAAGAGAATAAAACTTCTATTGTGGTTCGAAAATTGCGTGTATACATTACGAGAAAAAACAAAATACAAATTAATAAAAAAGACTTTTCAGCAATCAGAAGTAAGTAAATAAACTTTTGTATATTTAGCGGTGTTAATAAAATTCGCATATAAACACTGAGGACGAGGAGATCTGACATCTAATATATAAAAATCAATATTTGTTTGTTTGTTCGTATGTTATGCACTCCTAAGACGGTGAACAGATCCTTATGAAATTTTGACCTCAAATAATATTCGCAATGAGGAGTAAAACTCATTTTCATAAGAGAATATTTAAAGTTCAAACCGGGCGAAAGTGAGTACTCTGTCAAATATAAATGTCACAGTGACAGTTTTAGACATAAAATGTTTTCGTCAATATCATTTCACAAGGGAGGAATAGTGTGGTGAAGTCGAGAAGAAAATTTATTGTGGATGTGTCTTGGATTGCTTTCGAGGTGGGCGAAACTTCTTCTTGGATAGAACGTGCAATCGGCAAGTAACGCTAATTTGCTGCTAACTAAAAAATGTTTTACTTCGTTTTTGAATGCCAAAAAATAGGGAAAATCATGTTGGAAAATCAACCAAAAAATCAAATGACATGAAAGCCAATAGGGCAGCTGATACACCCGACCAACGTGAAAGTCGTCTGGAGGAAATGCGGTTATGAGATTTCAGCTGAAACACCTGAACAAGATAGCGCACGACTCAAAAACTTCAAGATCTGCTGAAACCCCTGAACAACATAGCGTCCATTGAAACGACCATCCTCAATGGAAAATATAATGGAAAGATGTGCTCATCCCACGCATATCAATGGTTCGATTTGCCTTTCGATTTCAAACGCCTTCAGTTGCCAGTGCGCCTTGCTCTCGCAATTACCATCAACAAAGCCCAAGGGCAGTCACTGAGTGTTACTGGGGTTAATTTGGGAAGTCCATGTTTCTCACATGGCCAATTATATGTTGCTTGCTACAGAGAGGGAACACCCAAAAACTTATGCCAAATGCGAAAACCAAAAATATTGTTTACCCGACTGCTCTAGAATAATAAGGGAAGAAAATTAAATAAAATACATTTCAAAATACTGTTCACTAAAAAGGAATGTGTTTTATTATTTGTACGTTTGACTGGTTCTCTATTCCGAATAGGCTCCTGCACCGGTCAACGGATCGATATTAAATTTTGAAAATAATATCTGTGTGTAACATGAGAGTAATGCCACCACCCATCGTGGTTTACCTGTTCGTTGCAACGGTCAAATCGGATGAGATGTATTTTACTTTATTGTTGGGGCGTAGCAACGTGCGCCGGATACCAGCTAGTATCTTATAAAAAATCATCTAAAACCTGGAAGAAGAACAAAAATTACATGGATACCAAATCGAAGCGTTTGTAAAATCGGAGAAGATAAATGGACGGCCGTCACCAAAGAAAATATGAAAAGATATAAATACATGATACCTCGAAAGACAATAACGGGAAGACCCCTTAAGACGCGAAAAAGAGAACTGGAAGGGTCTGGTCGAAAAGTTTGTAAAGGAATGTGGAGGCCAAAACTTCCAGTACCTAAGCTTATGAAATGAAATGAGATTGAGAAATGACCTAGCCTAACTATATGTCAATATTACTGTTAAAACAATGAAGAAAGAGCATATAATTATGCGCGCGTTCTTGTTGAGTCATGTTCCTAAAACTCTTCGTGAGTGACGTTGGGAGAATGTAGTTACGTCCTCGGACATAAATTTTATTATGATTGATGATGTAGAAGTTTCTACTATAAACCAATATTACAGAAATCGACTTGTTACAATAACTTAATACATAATTTTCTTCTACTTGTTTAGATTTCTCTAAAATTTGTTGTAAACATATTTTTTAACGTTGGTACTTGATATATAAGCAACAGGTTATTCAAACACCTGATATGGAATATAAGTTAGTTACCATTGCTTTTAACACTAGACCAATAATAAAATAAAAATAAGTGTTTCTGTGCAGTAAATCAAAATTTAAATGTAATTAGCATATTTCAGCTTTTTCAATCTTCGTTTAACAGGGTAGAAACCTTGATACATAATAGTATTCAAATGCAGTATACATACATATAATATACATATATTATAATTACGTGACACAGATTTTACAAACGTTTTATGTAGAAAGTTTATATTGGTATTCTTGCTGTTTGTAGTTATTGTAATTCCGCACGATTTTTTATTATTAATTGCAATAAAATATATTCCTTAGAATAGCCTTACCTTAAAAGCTTTATAAGATGACACAACGTACGAAGCTCCATCCTCAAGCTCGTCCAACCTGTACTTTCTATCTCCGTCCATGGAAAATATATACCTCGCGCCACGTGGTAGATCCATGCGTAAAGATAACTTATCCAACAGCGATTCCAAACTAACAATATCTCTTCCTGGTTTAAACCGCATTTCGATCCCTGGGAAGAACGGATCCCCGTTTTTGTAAAACAATACTCTTCTCGCTTTCCAGTACGACAAATTATTGTATCTACTCGTGGCCATGTCCACACGACTTTTCGGCCTTGCTGTTGGAATCATCGAAGAAGCGTCACTGACGTTGTCCACCATCGCGGGGCTCGGCGCCCTAGATGCTCCTGTCTGCCTCCAGAAACCCCCGTTTGCGGGGTGCGGAGGATTCGGGTCTTCTTCGTCGTCGTCCTCGTCGAAATCGTCGTTCTTGTGATGCGCGCCGTTTCCAGCTATTGCTAAAGAACCACTGACAGAGTTCGCAGGTTTATCGATGCGTGGCGTTGGTGAAGCGACGTCTTCACGGCCACCGGAGCCGTTGAGGGCGCCATCTGCTGTATTGCCTCCTTCTTCGTCGTTGCCGACGTCTTCGTATTGTTGCATACGACTACTGACGCGGGACGGAGCCACCGACTGAAGAAAGAAAATATTTGTATAACGTTTCAATCAAAAAACTATCAGAAGTGTACACATAAAATATAGGTGATTACTAGAAATCGATTGTGATTAGAATGCAGCAAAATGGCGGATGCGCCGGGAGAAAACAAACTAAATCTAGACAATTAACACTTGTTTGGGGAATTTGGTCTAGATTGATTTATAAAAATCTTTGTATATTTGTAAAGAATTCTTAGTTGTTAAATTAAAATTAACAATATTTGCATAAAGTAATAAATTTATTAATAAGTCAATAGTAAATTTATGCTCTTGCATGATTTTAGTTTCCAATCGTGTAGCAGGATTTCTCATAACGTTTTTAATTATAATCCCATTATTATTATAATGAAAAACATCAACTTAGAACGTTATACTGTGAATAATTAAATTTACAGAATTTTGTTTTTGTTAATCGACAATGAGTATTCTGTAGAAACAAATCGATAAAAGTAGATATGGATAGACAATTAAATAAGCTTTGAAATGATGTATCACACGACCCCCCATGTCATTTAAATTTTTTATGGGGGTGGCTCCCCTGGCTAAAGGGGTGAGATCTAAGAGTTGAAAGTTTAGTACAATTTGGTGCCCCTTGATGGTAGAATTGACCTGTTTGAGCGTTTTCTTCTGAGTCTTTCGGAATTGGAATTGTTGGGGGGTACAAATTTTAGTTGAGTAAATTAAAATTTAAATATATCTATGTCGAACTCCACAAACTTATTAAAATTATAATTTTTTATATTCTTTAAGGGCTGATGATGGCAGAAGTATTCTGCCGAAACATGTACCATTAGTAATCTTACAGTTATTAAAGTTTGTGGAGTTCGACATAGATATATTTAAATTTTAATTTAAATTTACTCCACTTGGATTTAAGAACATTCTTCTTGTTTAGTTGAGTATTTTATGTAGATTTGGAAGATATCAAATTTATGCAATTTTTTTATAGAAAGGAATCGATAAACGCAGGTTTGGATAGAGAATTGAATAAGCTTTAAAATGATGACCCCCATGCCATTTAAATTTTTTAAGGGGGTGACTCCCCTGGCTCAAGGGGTGAGATCTAAGACATTAAAGTTTGGTACAATTTCGTCCCCCTTGATAACAAAATTGACCTGTTCGAGCGTTTGCTTCTGAGTCTTTCGAAATTGGAATTGTTGGGGGGTACAAATTTTAGTTGGGACACCCGATATTGCTATTGCTGTATAATAATCACATGCACAGGTCACTTTTAAGAAAATCAATAACAAATCAATTGAAAATAAATTGTGGCCCAGAAATTTCGAGTCCGGTCCGTTTCATCCACCAATAAACTCAAAGACGTTGTCGCTTTTGATTTACAACCCTGAACCTTTCCCATTGTGCTCTAATTTGCGGCAATGGGTCCCGGTTTTATAGTTGTCCAAATATCTTGCCTCGTACTTTACGTTAAAAGATAACGAAACCACGGGGTCAATAATTAAAAATTAATAGACCACATTAAAGGTCTAAAGTGTAGAAGTAGCCATTATGGTAAGAAAATTATACACCATGTGATGTAGCATTATAAAAATACTATGAATATTATAAAATATTTACTACAAAATTTAATTTAGGTTTCGGCAATCCGAATACAGATATATGTTCCTTTTGTGAATATAAAAAAAAAAAACTGAAATACAAGCAACTACAGATGTGACAAATAGAGGAAACCTACGAGCTTCTTAAAAAAGATGAAGTCGATGAAGTGATAAGAGTTTCATTTCATGTGCAGCAAAACTAACCTTTACCCAAATTAAGTTTTTCTGATATCTACTATATGCAGCAGCTTTGGCTGTACAATTTTACTTTCGTTTTAATAGAATCTCGTCAAAAGAAGTACAGAAAATACTATTTTTCACTACTAGCTGTAAAATGTAACATTATATAGTTTGTAGAGGATGTATGATAGCATATTACATACTGAGGCGGAAAGTATTCCATTCTTGTCGAGAGAAATATAGTTTACCGAGAGCGTAGCCTCGTGGTGAACTAGTTCTCGAGACATAGGAATGGTACTTTTGCCGAAGTTTGTACTATTTTATGCACAATTAGGTATTCAAAATTTAATAATTAAATCTCATTAAGATGAACTATTATTGCAACGTTTAATTTCATTCAAATGTTTGCACTGCAACAATTGATTTTTGTCAGATAAATGTCAAAGGATTTTTTGGAATTTGTACTATTACACAAATTAGTAACTTACACTAAGGGTAATTTGTAATCGTAATTTTGTATTTGTCAACTGCTGACGAGTTACCGCGAGGCTGCAGTAACAGTTGTGTGATTGCCTTTATTACCAATCATATTTTTAATAATAATTTAATTTAGAGGTCGGCAATTGGTCACTTTCCCACCTCATTGGCAGTTGGAACGCAGTATATTACTAACCGATTGTGAACAAAAAAAATCTCTTTCTTAGAATTTGGTAGAATATTCGTGAAATTGCTTATGTAATAATAAATACAAGAATGGACAGAAAAGTGTGATTTATTGGATTTAAGGTGCTAGTAGTGAAAAAAATAATATATAGAACACGGTGGAGAAACCTTTTCTCAGCCTCGCAACTTAATTCAGTGTCTCGCATCTCTCTCAGCTGAGAAAAACGACTTCTCCACCTCGATATATAATATACTATTGCGTACACTTGGATGGAAAATGAAAGTGGAAAAGGTTCTAACGAAGTCTGACATTTTCTTGCTGCGTTGTAAGCAAAATACAAAGAATCTGAAGAAAGACCAGAAATTTTAAAACTACAGTAGACTTCGCTCATAAAGACCCTGGTATAAAGGACACCCTTCTATAGCGTACTTTTCCTGTGGTCCGTTCAAACTCCTATGAGGGGCCTATAGAAAGTTTTCTGTTATAACAGACTCTATACATACAGGGTGATTTTTTTAAAACGACCCTAAATATCTAGAAAACGAAAACTTTATGTGCAAAATGCCGAAACCGGTCAATTTTGGTTGTGAGGGGGACACTTAATTAGTGTAGTTTTAGACCTGCAGATGCACTCCCTTAGCCGGGGCAGCAGCCCCCTCAAAAATCTTAAATGGAACAGGGAGTTAAAAAGTATATTTTTTGAAAGGTCCATTTAACTCATTTTTGGCTATGTAGTAGTTTTTTATTCATACGATTCGTTTTTGAGAAAACCGATTGTTTTGCAGCACATCCCACGTTTATGTTTTTCCTGAACAACATTGTTGTTAAGCGCCTATTGTTAGTAAAACCAACGCTTGAGAATGTCAACTATCAAAAAGATATTGAGATGTTTTGATGAAACTAATGTTTGAACCACTGTTTAGATTTTAACGTCAAGTAATCAGTTAAACTTCAATTAATAAGTTAGTAAAGAATTCGCCTGCATTGATCAATAATTCGTTGTCGTAAGTCCTCCCAACTAGCCGGTTGGCTTTTGTATATTACTTCAAATGGCCCCAGAGAAAAAATGTAAACTTGTCAAGTTTAGTGATCGAGCTGGCACCACATCTGCCAATCCAATGGTTGGGGAATCGGTTGTTAAGAAAATTACAAACGTTTAAGACATATTGTGGTGGGTCTCCATCTTGTTGAAAGAAGAACTCATTTTCGTCAAACATTTGATTTCCTTTTTCTGACAAAATGGGGCTTTTCATCGCTCCAGTAACACACATTGTGTTTATTAACAGAGCCATTAAAGTAAAGCTGCATTCATCACTGAAGCATATATTTTTTATAAATTTTGGATTTACAATGACTAAATTCCACATAGTCTCAAAAAACTCCATTCGTCTGTCGTAATCATCATCATCTGTTACCATGTCTTTGTCAAGAAACAGTTTTTATTTCAGAAAATACTTGATAGCAACAAAAAAAAATTCACCTCCTTAACTTGCAAATTTTATCACAAAAGTGACGTTTTCTTAAAAACTAATCGTAGAAATAAAAATTTACTACATAGCCAAAAAGAGGTTAAATGGTCCTTTCAAAAATTAATATACTTTTTAACCCCCTGTTCCATTTAAGATTTTTGAGGGGGCTGCTGCCCCGGTCTAAAACTACACTAATTAAGTGTCCCCCTCACATCAAAAATTTACCGGTTTCGGCATTTTGCACATAACGTTTTTGTTTTCTAGATATTTAGGGTGGATCGTTTTCAAAAAATCACCCTGTATAACGGACACTCCGGATAAATGTGCATGTTACTCTCCTACATTCAAAATAGTATCTTTGACGAAATTCAACACATTTTTCCCACACAGTTTCATGCCACCTGATATAATTTTTGGACGTTCTAAAGAAAATTTAATAAGCAAGAAAGAAAAAAACGTGAGTCTACAAGGTCACTGGTTGGAGCGGGCAACCTATCTATCTACCATCTATTTGGCTTGGCACCGACTTCAAACAGATCATTAGGTAGCAATAACTTACATGTATTCAATTATTTTTCACTTTTTGAAGTCGGTTCTCTTTTTTTAAGTTATTTTTTTACAATTTTAAGTGATGAGAAGACCTAGGAAAGATGCTTCTCAAATAATGAAGAAACGACGGCAATTAAAGATTTTAGGAATCGATTTCCATAGGATCCCCTCATCAGATCCTGACTTGGTAACAATGGAACCACCTCTCAAGAGTTCAAATAAAAAAAATAATTTTCAAAATTGGTCTACAATAAAATTGACGAAGAAATCGGTGAACATACATAACATGAAGGAAAAATTTGAGGATTTCCTTTAATTTTCATGGGATTCCCTGATCAGATACTGACTTTTTGACAATGGAATCACCTCAAGAGGATACCGTTTCAAATAAAAGAATTTTTAAAATCGGTCCACAATTGACGAAGAAATCGGTGAACAGAACAGTTAATAAAAGGGAGCGAAAATCTGAGGATTTTTCTCTGGTGTCTCTTTCAAATAAAAAAAGAATTTTACGATTTATAAATGACGGAGTTCCGAATTGAGAACCACCTCCTTTTTTGAAGTCGGTTAAAAAAGAAAAAAAAACTGAAGGACCGGTTTTATAAAAATATTAGTTAAGAATTTTATGTATTTCATATTTATTTTAAATTAAATTAGTTTAAATTTGTGTTTACAATAAATAAAAAAACTAGTTTGTTGAAAGAATTAGGAGTATAATTTAAACCCATTTCTACCAATTTATCATACAAAATAAAAAAAAGCCGTTCTTAAATTCTTACAAAAATAATCCTGCAGTCCACAGTGTTTTCATCTTCATTTCTGCTTTGTCTTTTTTTTGTGTCGTATTTTTTGACGACATTCTCCCACATTTTATAGCTACATTACGACCTATGGATAATAATAATAATTTGAATTATTATTTAGTAACAATATGAAAAACAAATGTACCCAATGTTGCGGTTAATGAAGAAATTGCATTTACAATTTGACTTTCCAGTTCAATTGGGTTTTGTGAAAGTAATCATTCATTTTATTTAGTTGGTGACAATTAAAACAGAATTAATTTTCTGTCGCATTTTTACGGTCACCTAAAAATTGGGTTATTTAGGGGTGAATGCTAGTTTTAATCGTTTTATTCATATTTATGTGTTAGCAAGAAGGAGAACAATATTAGCATAAGTCATTATTAAAAAGGGGGATAAACTGTGGAATAGTAGCTGAATCCAATTTCAATCAACCTACTTTTTTATTGTTTCTACAATGTCGACTAAAGTTATTTTTTACCATCATGCCCTAGATATTTTCAATTGACCGAAAGTCTGGTGATTGTAGTGGTTAAACTAAACGATAACTTGATGTTTGACGTATGAGGTTCTGAAAAGTTCTTAGAAAAAAAGAGTTCAACAGTTTCTTATTGGAGTAATTGTTACTCATTTCTTTATTGTAGTTTGGTCTTTGTTGGCAATGTTAAACTTTTAAGAATTAGAAATTGTAGATCGTATGAACCTTGTATTATATTCTGTAAGTATTGCTATTAGTCTTCCTTTCTCATTGAACCACACATTTAATCCCTCGAAAAGGTCGAACTAAAAATCCAAGATGGAATGAATGAATCCAAATTAAGTCTCCGTAGTTCAAATGGGCGGACCATTACTCTTATTTTTCTATTGCCTCCTTTCTTTGATTTTTTACTTAACCGATATTATTGTACCGTTGCAATTGCTCAAGGCACATTATTCTCGGTATACGTGGTTACTCACCCCATGGTTTTGGGGAGTGGCTACTATGTGCGATTAAAACAGCTGACCAGCAAGGAACCTCGTGAAGGTCAGAATCATGAGATTCCCGTTCTGGTCAATTAAAAAAAAAAGTAAAGTAAATTTCCCTTTCTGAATAAAATTGTTAAAAAAAGGTAATAGTTCAAAAATGGTGGATGCGCCGGGATAAAACGTAATTTTATTAGAACCTCAGAATCCCTTGACTGTGGCTAAACTCTGATGATTTTTTTAAATTGGATTCTTGATAAGTTTTTTTTTCAATAATAATATTAATGAGTAATCTATATATTGTTTTAATATTTTATGAAAAAATATGCTACAAAAATTGTTTGAAAAAACAGTTTTTGTTTATTTTTACAATAGCATTATTAGAAGCCAATTTGATAGACAAAGTTTGCACATGCTTAGTGCGCCCATCTCAAATTTTCAGATTATTAAACTCCAAAAAAAAAAAGACTGAAAACTGATTCTATAAAATGTTCTCATTTATGAAGTGCATAGTACATCTTGAAAAATAATGTTGGCGTTTCCATTATAATTTGTAAATGCTCTGACAGCATCACGTACTTAAATCTTTGCGAAAATTTTTAAAATTAAAAAAAAGAATATTATGCACTTTGCATTTCGGGACCAACTTTTGTTCTTTTATAAAAACCTCTAAGATTCTAGATTAGGATAATATTTGCAGTTTCCAGTCTTTAAAAGCCGTTAAAGAATCATGCTAAAAAACATTTTCGTTCACTTTAAAGTAAAGATGGTTGTTTAAATAACTGATATTTACAAATAAAATTAAAATACAAAGTTTGCAGGTCCCGAATTTATCTGCATGAAATTCCTAGAATATTATAGACCCTTAGAATTTCAATTCACTCTTCAGCTATTTAGATCGATATTTTATCATAAAATAATATTGATAACTTACAACACTGTTAATTTTTTATTTCTCTCTAAACTAACCATAGTGTTGTATATTCGACGTACAAATTAATTGTGTCAGCAATGACAGTATACATATACATAATATATAAGAAAGCGATTGTACGAAAAAGCTTTTAAAAGTTACACTATGAAAAGTTATCTAAGAGATTCTTGTAAAATGTAAAACAGGAAATTCGTTAACAAGACTTTAAATTTATAGCAGGTAAATTCCCATTGTGCGTTGCTAAATAAACACACGGTATATTGTTGGTTTTGTTTTTAGCAAAACATTTACCACAAATAAAACAAAAAGCCGACAATAAAGTCATGAAACTAAAGAGTACACTTGTTAACTTATTACATTTATTTATTTTATTTACTAAAACCGTCAGGATTAAATAAAACTAAATATCCTATATTTTCCATGCAAAACCAGAAACCATGTGTTACAACGACTTACCATTGTTGTTGCCTTGTCGAATGCCTCACATGCACTACCGGCGTCACACGCCGCCTTCACACGTAATTAATTTCACAAATTTCCGTAAGGGTCGCTAACCTGCACCGTAAAAGGGTCAGGTCAATGCAAGACGCAGGTCCGAGCCCTTGTTCGATATACAGAATAACGTGAATGAAACTTTTCATCAAACGGAAATGTGCGTTTGGGATGAAGTTGTAATGGAAATACTCATTTCTGACTTTACAAACATCCTTCAAGGCTTTAAAATCATTGCGGCCACAACAATAGCCCGGTTGAACTAAACTTGTTGCTTAAAGTTTTCGTTATTGACTCCGGGGTGGAGCGGTGACGGGATTGGCTGCGGATGTGATGTCATTGACCAATGAGACGAAGCATTTGCCCGGAGTAATGTTGGCCTCTTTCTGGGAACCCTTGCTTGTTCGGATTGGTAGTTTCCGGAATGAAATGTTTTTCTGATCGTTATCGCGCATGCGGTGACTCAGGTCCGATTTAATTAAGTCAAGTGTCTGGATGTTGGTCACTTTTGAAAAGTAAACATTGTAACAGACTATTAGCTTAAATGCGTAGTATATCATTCTTTGGCGTAAAATAAACGCAGCTATGAAAGGAAAATTACTTTGAGATCAGCATATCAGGACAATAAATTGCGTTCTTTATGACGTTCTAATTTTCATGCAGATATTCAGTTTTATTTACTATTATTTATTATGGAAATGTATTAGTTTAGGCTTTGCTGCAGTTAAATGCCTACATTTCACGAAAATTTGCGTGACATGTTTATGTGGCGTTCTTAATAAACCATGTAAGTACCAAATGAGGGGAGTTAAAGTTGTTAATTTTGTTCTGAGTGAAACGTTTTTATTGGAAGTGTTCAAACGAAATAAAACTGTATTCTTACTGATAGTCCAATCAAATAAGTCAGCAAATCACAATTTTGAGGAAGTACACAAAATTTTGATATAAGTATCTGTGAAGTATTTGAAGAAGATACGTGAAAGAATTTTTTTTTCCAACCCCCGAGAAATGATGGAAAAAATATAATAAAGTTATTTTCTTTAATTATTCAAAATGGATAGAAGGTAGTAAAGAAAGTTTCAGATAAAGATTATAAAGCATGAAATTCTACACAAAAATGATCTTTTGACTTTTTTGCTATAATTAAAATTAACAAAGTTACGGCGATTACAAGTTAAGGGATGTTGTGTATAACTTCAAAAAATCATAGCGTTCTGAAAAGTTAATGGATCTTTTTTTTAATGTACTGAGACAAATATAAAATTTATTATCGGACAAATGTTTTATTTCTTATTTATAAGTTATAACAATTTTAATTTTCGAATTTTCAATTTAAAGGACGTTAGACGATGGAAAATTTTTTAAATTTCATTTTAAATTTACGTTTAAATTTTTCCTATACCTACGACACTGTTCTTCTGACGTCACGATCACTGACAGAGATGAAATTTTGTCGGCTACACAAAGATGAAATTTTGTCGGCTACTTCTTCGCTGCTTAAAAGACGCGCATGCGTCACATTTATATTTCACTGAAGCATAGAATGATTAATGTTCATCTGTATATAAATAAAATTCCGGTGTGCGTGTGTTCGTAATTCTTCTCATCCTAAACAGCTTGACAGATTTGGCTATTTTTTTTAATATTATAGCACAGTTAAGGTTTTTACGGAAAGAAACACTGAAAAGTGCACTGTACGTGGGTAAATGTACCGTTGCTTTGTAAGCGCATCACTTGAGAACGGCTCTACAGACTCGGTTATATATTTTTTTAGAATATTTAGAATATAGCCCAGTTAAGGTTTTTCTACGAAGGCGCTGAACGGACATGAATGGAAAAATAACTTTAAACGATGTTTTTTCTCGCAATTTTGACTTTTTTCTGACAATTCTGACTTTTTTTCTGGCAATTCTGACTTTTTTCTGGCAATTTCGACAAGGGTAGGACGATGGCACTGTTTTGTTACCCAAACTTAAAATATGAAATACTGTCCACATTTGGTCCACATATTTGGAGTGTTTCTTTAAGGGGTCAGTCGGGTACCGCGGGGCACAAATTTCAATGATCTACGGAAAAACAAATTTTCACAGACGATAATTTCCGTGGATCACTGAAATTGGTGCCTCGCGCTACGCGCTCGACCACTTTTAAAGAAACATACTCCAAGGTCATATTTCCCTTTACGTGAAACTCGAAATGTGGAGAGTATCTCTTATTTTATGATTTTATGAATGATAAACGGAAAAACAAATTTTCACAGACGGAAACTTCAGTGGATCACTAAAATTGGTGCTTCGTGCTATGTGCTCGACCACTTAAACAAACATACTCCAAAAAGGTCATATTTCCTTGTACGTGAAACTAGAAATGTGGACAGTATTTCATATTTTAAGTTTGGGCAACAAAACATTGCCATCGTCCACCGAATTGTCAGAAAAAAGTCGGAATTACCAAAAAAATGTAGGAATTTTCCAATTCGTAGTAATTGCCCAAACTTAAAATATGAAATATTTTTGCACATTTCGAGTTTCACGTACAGGGAAATATGACCTTTTTGGAGTATGTTTTTTTAAGTGGTCGAGCGCGTAGCGCGAGGCACCAATTTCAATGATCCACAAAAAAAACTAATTTTTACAGACGGTAACTTCCGTGGATCACTGAAATTGGTGCTTCGTGCTATGTGCTCGACCACTATAGACATTCTGTCTGTTGGAAATCAACTTCTATTATTATTATTATTATTAAAGAAACATACTCCAAGAAGGTCATATTTCCCTGTACGTGATACTCAAAATGTAGACAGTATTTCATTTTTTAAGTTTGGGAAACAAACATTGTCCTACCCCTGTCGCAATTGTCAGAAAAAAGTCAGAATTTCCAGGAAAAAGTCGGAATTGCCAGAAAAAAGTCGGAATTGCCAGAAAAAGTTTCTTATGGGATATTTGTATGAACTCGAGACCATCATAACTCGCCATTCAAATGATGGATAGCATTAGTTGTATTTTCTTAAGACTGGGGCTGGATGAGTTGGGCGCATTTAAAAAAAAAAGTATTCTTCTTAGGCGTACCACGAATTATATTTAGGAAGAGAATATAATGAGACATACACATTAATTAACAAAGATCTTGAACTGGGGGCACAACCATTCCAACAGGTACTGATTATCTGATATTTTTTTGATGTAAAAGTTCTTTACGGACACTTGACTTGGGGAGTAAGCTGGTGAATGCGTGACGAGAGCGTTACGAAAAGTGTGATCGGGCGAAGCGAACGGAAGTTTTAATAATAATAATTATTAATTCATAGAAAAAATGTTTGCTTTAACGGGATTCGAACCCGCGTCTTTAGGTTGTGAATTCTCGCTTCACTCCATACAGCCATTTGCGTGTGTCAGTTTTGTATGCAATTGCGCTACTTATCTTAAACGCTACACATGATTGCCGACTTTTCGCTGACGACAAACTGAAACATGCATTATCCAATACTGCAGACGGTATTAATTCAGGATTCTATAGCTCCATTTATAAACTTACATAAATTCTTTCACAATGGCGAAATGAAGTTTTACTTCAGTCGTGTGGTCTAAAACACACTCGTATTTTTTTTTTGTATTTGAAGTAGTGATAGCAATGAAGATCCATTAACTTTTCAAAACGCTATGATTTTTTGAAGTTATACATAACATCCCTTAACTTGTAACCGCCCTAACTTGGTTAATTTTAATAATAGCAAAAAAGTCAAAAGATCATTTTTGTGTAGAATTTCATGCTTTATAATCTTTATTTGAAACTGTTTTTACTACCTCTGAATAAATAAAGAAAATAACTTTATTATATTTTTTTTTTCACCATTTCTCGGGGGTTGGGAAAAAAATTCTGCTACTCATCTTCTTCAAATACTTCACAGACACTTATATCAAAATTTTGTGTACTTCCTCAAAATTGTGATTTGCTGACTTATTTGATTGGACTATCAGTAAGAATACAGTTTTATTTCGTTTGAACACTTCCAATAAAAACGTTTCACTCAGAACAAAATTAACAACTTTAACTCCCCTCATTTGGTACTTACATGGTTTATTAAGAACGCCACATAAACATGTCACGCAAAAAAAAATACTTCACAGATACTTATATCAAAATTTTGTGTACTTTCTCAAAATTTTGATTTGCTGACTTATTTGATTGGACTATGATGTTGGTCTAGAAATAGAAGAGGATTCAACAACAATAATTGTGACATTATTTCTTTGCTTTCAAATGATCCAATTGAAGGAATGAAACGAATGAAAATAGGACAGTCAAGAAAGGAAATTAACCCAAAGCAGTGATTGGAACAATACATACAGGGTGTTTCAGAAATAATTGCCATACTTCAAACCAGTACCAAACGCAACAACTTTTCTATATACAACTTTTCCGAAAACTCACATTTTTTTAGCATTTTTCCACCTTACAAATTCACGAGCCGCATATGGATATTTATTTTAACTTCATCTACTGAGAATCAATTGTTCTTGTCCCGGCCTGCTTACTATCAACATTCTAAATTTTTTGTAAAGTCCCGTACGATTTATACCGTCAGTTTGTCGACACCGGTAATTTGTTATTGTATTTCACTTTCGTTTTTAAACTTATTCAACAAAAAGACTTTATGTGCAACGCTACCTAAATCGTCGTGTGCGTAATTTGTGCCTTGTGTTTGTGTTTTGCAAAATGGTTCTCTCACAAGAGAAGGTATTTTCGATTTTAACACGCACGCATGGGCAGACGAAAATCCGCATGCTATCAGTCCCAACAATTTTCATTTTTCATCAATAATAGACGTTTTGAAAAACAATTATTTTTCCAAGCTTCCCATTATCTCATTATGCCAAAACTGTGTTGTTTTAACTGGCCATAAAGAATCCCATGCTAAATTTTTCACCCCATGTTAACTTTTGTCAGGGGCAAACCTAAGACTTGAAATTTTTACTAGATGGACACTATATTTCTCAACAGCCAGTTTGCTTCTGAATTCAAAAATATCTTCAAAATAATAGTTATTTGTTTCACAAATGTGAAAAATGATGTATTGGTAGTGTTTGAATCCCAGATCGGAAGGCGAGGATTGCAATTTCCGAGCCTTTCCAAAGAATTTTCCATACGTGTAAAATACAAAATTTTGTGGGCCCACAATTATTATTTGTTGAAATTAACATTTATTCTAAATTACGTGACCGACGTTCCTATCTAGAGAAATTTTATGGGTTGGAAGATCAGTTTTCTTGACTTTTGACAGAAAACTGAATTTCGTATCGGTCAAACCATTGACATAATTGATATTTGTGCACTGATGTCAATTACCAACATAAAACTGACTATTAATTTTTGACTGTCTAATAATCCGATAGCATTACCTGGGTAAATCTTTTGTTTTCATGAAAGCATGTCTTAGCATGTTTTACGTTTTAACTAAACTACGACATGACTTCAGGTAATACGAGGATTATTAAATGAACAGCCGATACAAAAAGTCCTGCCGCAAATGGATATACCGGTGTCCCAGAGGTGTGTGGACCATCATTTACGGCCTTATTTAGAAAGATATCAAAACGGGGTTTTCGGGGGACCTTCACGATTTAAAATTATTAGAAATCATTTACAGAGTGTTCTAATATTGGTAATATACCAAAGTTTTTTTTTATAGAATGCCCTGCATATTAGTGGGTGAATTTAAAGAGCAATTAATGCTGAAGTAAAATGATATAAGATACTACAGGTTTATTATGGATGGTTCTTGAGTTGAGAAAAATTTTAGGTCAAAATTAGAGCTTTTTTAAAAAATTGCAGAAGCCATTCCAACAGAGAGATAACTGAATTTTTTTTTAATAATTTTTTATAGACCCAAACTTTAATACACACTGATTGAAAGTCATCTAAATATACAGGTGTACGGTTTAGCAAAATGTATAACTTTTTTTTTTCAAATGGAACACCGTGTTCGGTCCCCTCTCCAAATAGAATCAGTGAAACCAGTGTCTTGTCGTGTTAACAAGCATCCATTCGGAACCCGTGGTTCCCAAAATTAAACACCGTAAAGTCGTACTTTACATTTTGGTCTTTCGAGCCGGATATTAAATCAATGAAACAAATCAAAGTTCCGTGAAGTTGTACTTTACACACCCTATATTCCATTATAACATTAAATAGTATTTTTAATAAGTTTTCTGTTAATATATGGTTTGCCTCGGCAAATGTTAGTACTTTATCATCTTAGACTGGTTACCATGGAGCCGTTTGTTCTTGTTGACAGTTATCCTGTAATAAATAGTTTCACTTGTGATCTTTTACAAAATGAATTTTACGAAAGAAAAGATAATGATGAATATGGTATAATGAGTAGGTGAAAACACTGAGCTACAAGTTTTACTACTGTTAAAAAAAACTTCACTCCAGTACAAAAAAGATTGCTGTCGAATCTGATATTTCGAAATCTTCAGTAAACCCTGTGATCAAAAAACAACGGTTTCGCCCATTATTTTGTAAAAAGAGTGGAATTCTGCCAAATAATGGACAATTTTCAAGGAAAGGAGTAGAAATATTTTAAACAGAATTGTGTTCAGTGATGAGGCGACCTTTAAGAGTAATGGGCACGTCCATAGGCATAACATGCACTATTATGCCACTGAAAATCCCCACTGGATGCGGACGATTGATTATCAGAATCGGTGGTCCTTAATGTGTTTGCAACAGGATGGAACTCCTGTACATTTCTATAGGAATGTAAAAAGATATTTAAATGACGTTGCCGAGACGTTGGATTGGTATACGGCGATCCTGTCAAATAGCCAGCAAGATCACCCGATTTAACGCCTTCGTTTTCGTTTGGGGTTATGTAACGGTGTCATTTCTGAAGTAATTTAATAAATTATACAATAAACGACTATCTCCATGGCAACAAGTCCAAAGCGATCTGATCTTAACACGTTCGCTGTCCAATGAGCCATATATGGCTCACACTCTGACTTAACGCCAAGTCCCGTGCCCGCATGTGGTTCACACCACACTGGAATTTCAAACCTATTTTATTGGTGGACTCTAAAATGTACCAGAGTATTTTGCATTGGGACTCGGTAGAAATGAATTGGAGAGAAGAAGTAGACATTGTGTCACGTTTCGTGTGAGCCACATAATATGGCTCACAGGACTTGGAGAAATCAATACCATAGACATAAGTAAAAAAAATATTATAAAAACTTTTTTTTTCTACTTGAGAAATGGCATACATACTTAACATGTTTTACGACCTAACGCCTCATCGACGTGAGGGAATGATGAAGTTATTTAGTACCTTTATATCCGATCGGGAAAAAATTATTAAATTTATTAGATTGAAAAATGCTTTTCTCGGCATGCTGTTCATACTAGGAGCTTTGTTCCCCTGCAAAGGAGAATGATTATTTATAAGTACTATTTATACTCCTCCACTATGCGTGCGGAAATTCTATTACACTTAAGTAGATTTAAAAAAAAGTATATGTACAGAATGTAATGTACAAATGTGTCGTAATAAAGCAATCCACGCGGTGTTATAGCGATGTGAAACACATAAAATTTTAAACCCAACAGCAACATTAAGATTACAAGCTATGCAAATTATTTTTTAATAGAACATCTAACTCAGTGTATTAAGTAATATCCTTATCATAAAAATGTTTTGACCAAAGTAGGTAACAGATTTCATTAACACCAATTTATTATACGACATCTAACCATTAACATAGAAACCATATTTTTCAGCATGATTAAATCTAGTTGATATATAAGTTTGATGTAATAAAACAATAAATCATCCTGGTTAACCTACAGTTAGTAGCAAATACAATATAATGCTATTTGTGTCTATTATCAGATTGCCACAAACGCTATAAAATTCTGTCTTATATTATATCACGTAATCTCAATAAAATTCACTCAATTTTATATTCCCATAACATTTTCAATTTGGTATTCCATTTATGTACCGCATTTCTTCAACATGTGAACTAAAAATAATAATATAATAACCGGAGAACATATTACTTTCAATGACTCAACATAACGGAAAGGTCAGATGTAGTTTGACAGCTAAATCTGAGCGCATGTGCATATACTAAAAAATGTATTGAAAATTGCCAATAGTGGCACACTTGTGCTGAAACGGCGCGAGCATACAATTTTCAGTACTGAATTCATATTGAAATAAGTATAGTGTCAAACGGTTCTTAGTATAATAAAATTGTTGTTAGTGTCATTATTATCTTTTTGGTAAAAAACCAAAACAAAATAACAATAATTTTGCTTTTCAATTTAATTCCACTTTAATTTGAAGTTTCGGAACAAAAACTAAATGACAATATATGGTAATTAAATCGTTCTATAAACCGACCCTTCATTTATTAATTATGTACCGCCTCAGAATCAATAACACAGGGGCCCAGGGCCCCCCTTGGGCCCCCATATCCATGCTCATACTAATCAAAGATCATAAAAATCGGTCCAGCCCAAGGGGGCCCCCTGGGCGCCCATGTCCATGTCAAAAATAGATTACCACCTATTCTCATACCTACCAAATATACAAAAGAAAAAAAAATCATAAAAATCGGTCGAGCCGAAAAATTGATCCAGTGTAAGGGGGCCCACTAGGCCCCCATATCTATGTGAAAAATAGTTTACCACCTATTCTCATACCTACCAAATATACAAAAAAAAATCATAAAAATCGGTCGAGTCGAAAAATCGGTCCAGCCCAAGGGGGCCCCCTAGGCCCCCATATCCATGTGAAAAATAGTTTACCACCTATTCTCATACCTGCCAAATATACAAAAAAAAAATCATAACAATCCGTCGAGCCGTTTCGGAGGAGTTCGACCACAAACACCGTGACACGAGTTGTCTTACAAAAAACGCAACTGTTATTAATAATCCGATTTCAGAAATTCAAAAACCGTGTAAGACAGGTTGTATAAATGCTACAAAAGAGTATGAATATTAATTTTTTTTGAATAAGTCATTTTTGTCAAGCGATGGTCAACTTTTCTTTTTTTAAATAGCATAAAATAAATAACATATTTTTTTTTCTGAATACTATGGTAACGAGTGAGCAACAAAATTCGTGATCGTAGGAGCCTCTGAATCCAAAATTTTGAGTCGGTTCTTGATCGATACGATTATGTAAAAAGTCATCGAGTAATGTGAATTGACGAATAATGTAAACAGTAAAGTAAAAGAACCGATATACGTTTAGCCAACTGCGATCACGAATTTTGTTGCTCACTCGTTATGTTTTTGGTAATTGTGCAAGAACTGACGGAGTAAACTGCCCGTACTTTATAAATAGTTCAGTTATACAGGGTGTTATCGATATACCCACAATAAATTTAGGGGGTAATAGAGAAGAATAGGGTCAATCCTGTTGCAATTCGAGGGGTTAATGTCAAAATACGCTAAGTACAAAAAAAATGAGTTTTGCAGAATCGTTGAAAAACAGTACTATGCTCTTCGCAATGCGAGTATTGAATTGAATTCTCCGTCAATAAAAAACTGATATGCAAGTTAGAAAAACATACTGGAGCAAAGAACCTTGTAAAACATTTCATAGTTGTTCGAGTAAGATAGTGATTTTATCTAAAATTTGTTTTTTTTTTTGTTGTTGTAGGTTTTGTTGACATTAAATCGTCGAATTTTTGTGTATTTTTGTACAATAGTTCTAAAATTTCAGGAAAAAAGTATTTGAAATATAATCCTGTTTACAAAACGCCACTTCTCTGAACCTGAAGATTCCAGAGTTACAAGAAGGCGGAACCTCAGTCCGCAAAAAGTTCTCCGTTCTATAAGTTTATTGGTGTCTGTTATTATAAAAACATGTCAGGTCAATCAAAATTTTGAAAACAGGTCGGAATGGAGCAATTGCATAGTTCCACACGTTCATCAACGTTGGAAATAGCATGTTATGCCGCTTCCCTGCGTGCATTTACCATATTATATTGTAATTTGTAATGGGTAACTACTTTGCTTTGTTCAAATTTAACCGTTTAAAAAAATCACCACAGTTTTTACCGAGCTTGTTCACAGACTAAACGCATTCATTTTTGCTGTGTGTCGAGTTAGGTGGTTATAAAGGGTCTTTTTGACGTAATAATGAATTTTTTGTAACCAGCTTTTTTAACAGTGACGTCATCATATAATTTTTTTAATTTATATATTTCTTTATATTTTTTAAAATGGCAACGCCAACTTTTTCTTTCGGATTCTGGTAGATCTTTTAATTAGTTAAATATCGGAAATTTTGTTTTACTGAAAGTCATATATCAATGTTGGTGTTGCCGACTGTTTTGGTTTCTTGGATTCCTTTTGACACGAGCTTTCTGCTAATTTGCGTTTACTATAACTTCGAGCGTATTTACGACTAATATGAGACATCTTTTTTTTTTATTTTAAATTTAACATCGATTTTTAGTTATATGTATTCCGACGAATATTTTTATTATTTCACTTTGGCTCCTTGTAGTGCTTCGCTTGATCTTTACAATGGCACTTGAATCAACTTCCTAGCTGAACGCGTTTTCACGCTACACTAATTTCACACAACGCTAATTCGAAACAATCGTGAACATGCACTTACACTAGTCAGATAACGTCACAGGCAAAACAAATGCTGCACGATAAACTCGTACAGACATGCTCTACCCGTTGTGGACCGTTATTAACGCATTATTAGTTATTAGCGATTCAAATCTGAAGATATTTTGTAACACAAGAAAGTTTGACCGGCTATCACTGTACTTGACGACCGAATAGACGTTTTCACGTCAAAAATGTAATGAAAATTGGAAGAACAAAAATTCAAAAAGATATCAAATTACATCTGGTTTTTCTCCGTCAGATAAAAATAGTTTCTCCATTGCAACAACACAAAAAAAAGTTTCTTCAAACCCGAAATCTGTGAATATTTATTAAACGTGTTAAATGTGCAAAATGTAACACCATTGTCCAAAAGAGCCCATCACAGCGCATTTAACCCAACGCGAGATAATCGAAATTTTAATTAGGGTTGGGTACAGTGAAAGAGTAAGAAGTCATGAGGAAGCCTGTTTTATTTAATTAACAACATCTGGATAAGAATTAATCTGATACATACAGGGTGATCCACGAAGGTATGTAAATATTTAAACTGGGGGTAGTATACAGCTTATAGACTTGGCACCAAAACACCTTTTTCAACTCAAAAATAATTTGCACGGCCGAAAACTTTTGATGGCCACTGGAATGATGACCCGAACAAAAAACAAGTGTAGGTTCTTAGTGGCTCCATCATTGATATTTACGCGATGTAAATCTTACCTTGAATTCAGAAAAATTGCGAAGCTCGAGACACAAAAACAGTTTGAGAAACGAGAGAAATTTGACAATTTTTGCACAGTGAAATCAAAGGAATTTGAAGACCTTGGGACACCTCAAAAACTTGAAGTGATTGTGTTACCTGACAGTTTACAAATAATTTGAGAAACTTAAGGAAAAAGATGCCAGGTGAGATATTTGACAAACCTGAGAAACACCTGGGGAAGTTGAGAAACTTGAAATCTTTGGGAAGTCCAAAAATTTGAACAATATTGAGAAATCTATGTGAGAAAAATAATAATTTTTGCGCGAAGAAATATCAGTTGGATTGCTTGAGTCACTTGAGATATCTAAAAATTTAAGAAAATTTAGAAACCTAAGAAATTTGGAGAACTTGAGATACATGAAAAACTTGACGTCAAGACACCTAATTGAAGGGAGTTGAGACACGTGTAAAATTTGAGACATTCAACAATCGAAGTTGAGACAGCTGAGAAATTCGATGGCATTGACAGATCATAGAAGAACTCGAGAACTACGTAATAATATGAACTTCAAAGAAGTTGTAAGTTGAGACACCAGAGAACCTTAAGAAATTTGAATTTGAGACACTTAAAAAAATTACATTGGCAATTAAAGTTAAGTTTGCAAATTGTCGCATTTTCAACCCTCATTCGAATATCTTCCACTGTTTCATGTGGCCCCACACGAAAAAATCACATGAATTTAAATTTAAAGAACTTGGGAACCACAATTTCTTCCGATCCACCTTTCTGACACTATGATCGTCATGATAAAATATGGGGGCCAATCAAAAAATTGTTGTCGATTCCGATCGAAACATTAAAAGATTTTCTTTCTTGGAAGTTGCTTTCAACAACAGCGTGGGGGTTCTCATCGCTCCACACGTGAGTATTATGGACATTAGGAACACCATCTCGGGTGAAGGCTGCTCAGAACGGTAGTTAGAAAAAGGTTGTTGTGGACTTGCAGACTTAGCAACCATTCATAAAATTGGACATTGCGAGAAAAGTCTTGAGGTTCCAAAGCCTGCACTGTTTTCACGTCGTAAGGATATAATCCAGCACAGCACACTTCTATTTCTAATCTGCGACCACTTTTGGTGCGGCCGATGCCCCTAGTATTCATTTAAAAAAACCATAATCCCACATTGTACAACTCCTGAGCCGCTGAGCCGCAAGAGCGTGTCTCGGCGTAGGTCATAATCATATCGGTCGTGTTACTATTTGAAGATAAAGACATTTTGACGAGATTTAGCGCAACGTCAAGCAGCCAAAATAAAACTGAAGTCTCAATATCCAGAACTTACGATTTTTGATATCCAAAATTGATAAAGCTCAAAAAGCACGATTCCTGGGGGTATTATTTCTATACAAGATTGAAATACATATTTAAAATCGCGCGTGCGGAGGAACTTAGTCAATCTTTATGTTTTTTTTTTTTTCAAGTTCTGGAGACGAAATTATTTTCCTCAGAGAAAATTTGTTTTTGTGAATGACTTTTCAGCGAATTTTAATTATAGATTCTTTTTACATCTCCAGAATTCAAATCTGCTGAAATGTTGGAGCTTTCGTTCAAAAGATGGTATTTGAAACTCACGGAACGCTTTTTTGACTGAAAGCTCAGAACTCAAAAACCGAAGAATATATTATGTACTTATATTCAATTTTAGGTTTAGTCAGTAGTTCTGAACATCGTCTAGGAGAACAGAGGTTTTTTTTATAATTTTTTAGTTACAAAAATGCCCAAAATTGGCAAAGCTTAAAAACAACGGACCAACCCACAACAAATAGAAAATTGAGTTATCATCACCATTGAATAGAGGAAGGCCTATTTTATTTTTGCAGAATCGATCCATACCACAATGGCTTCTCCTATTGATTTTAAACAAGAAAAGTCCAAACCAAAACTGAACTTTAAAATGCATTTATTTCGCAAAAAACACGAATATCTAGGAATCAGTTTCATGTGGGATGGTCCATTTCTGCATAAAGCCGTCCAAGGGGCCTTTTCTGTCATTTTTAGAGGGGCGTTAAAATTTCAAGCCCTGATTGGTCATTGCTATAACAACTTAATTTAACGGCCTTTAAAATTTAGAGGAGCAGTTACAGGATACGCCCCCAAATATGTTAAGACTAAATTAAATATTTAACTGGAAACCAAAAAAACTGCGTATTTCTGTCAGACAACTTGCTTTAAACTCAAATACCGACTATACGTTTGTTAGCTGGTCACGACATAACCCTCATTGAACAGAAGAATCCAGAATCAGCATCGCAGCAAAATAAATTAAAGAAACCTTAACACGGGCATGTTAATTAGTTTGTTCTCGCTCTTGTGGCTATGTTTCCAAACCACGAAGATGGTGATGTGCCCAACGAAATAATTTGGTTCCAACAAGATGGAGATCCTCCACATTTTGGCTTGGAAGTCAGGGCGTTTCTTTTAGAGAGAAGATGGATAGGGCGACGTGGACCGTTTGAATGGTCGGCTCGTTTGCCAAATTGAACGCCCCTTGATTTTTTTATGGGGGTATTTAAAAGCTAAGGTTCACAAAGAGCAAACAATTTAGACGATCTCAAGAATCGAATTCAAATATAAATGAGGAATATCACCCCAGATACCATTGGACGGGTAACACAAAATGTTCCCACCTGCTGGTATGTGCCAAATGGTTGGCGGACGGCATTTTGAATAATTATGGTAGTTTTGTTGTTATTTTACCAGTAAAGTAAGTGCCAGTACTTTTTTCTACGATCATTTAACTTTTAACTAATACTGGTTACAAAAAATACAAAACTAAAATTGCCAGAGGATTTTTCAAGAAAACGTCAATTAACGGAATTATGAATTTTGTGGGACACACTGTATATTGTTTCTATTGCACATTTTAAGAACGGAGATACGAACACAATTCTAGTTTTTGCAGATACTGTAAAAGTACTTTATGACTCAATATGATGCAGCTGGAAATGCTGTTATATCGATTAGAATTTGCATAAGCAATTTAAATAAGGAATATTCAGAATATGCTTGCATTAAAAAGTACAAAGAAAAATTATTATACATTTACGGTGTCGCATTTCGCCCGTTAACTGTTCGGCTATGAAAAACACTAAACTCGACTCCTGAATAAAAAGTGCACAAATTCACGCGAACTGGTGGTTTACGAACACCGACAATTAGCTGTAAACAACACGCTCACCTATGAATCAGAACTTCACTTTCAGCACAACGCAACGTACCGATCTAGCCGATGCCTTGACCTTCTAATAGACCTGAAAGCTTGGTCAGTGGACTTGAAAACGAAAGCTCGTTACAGAAATAATCGAAACTTACCTTAACTCGAATCAACATGTAAACTATTCAGTTGCGACTACAAGATTTTAAAAGACGATTTATGAAGTTACCGAGATTTATTGAGCTTTTTATAAATTGTTTTACGCCGTTAAGATCGCATAAATAAAAAATAATTTAGCTCTTAGATTAAGGTCAGTGTTTGATTTATACCTGTAACATAAATGATAACCATAATTGTTATCATTGTTGAAAAGTGGACGTTTTTATGTGAAAAGAATAACAAAGGTGTATTGTATGAACAACGTAATAGAGATTGCGTGTTTTTCTGCAGCACTAAATAGTCGATGTGAAATTATAAGTGGGGAAAACGTCTACCACGCCAACTGCCAATCTTGAGACAAAGTTTTCTGACCTCAATTTTGGTATTAGAACATTGAAACTGCTCTAATAACAATAATAATACCCCCGAAACAAATTACCTCGTTGCAAAGTTTCACACGTAAATTGCTGGTAAAATTTGTTATAAAGTGGGTTATGATGTGCTTATTCAAAGAAACTACAATACTATTAACGAATTTTATTACAAAAATTATGCTTTTAATTTATCTTTTTTACTTTTTTTCTTCTTGTTTTCATTTTTCTGATCGTTTGCAACCAATTCCTGTTCTATGTTTAAAACTGCTTCATCGGATGTACTTTGCTTTTCTTTTTTCTTTTTTTGCTTTTTTGAAGTAGTAACATTTTCGAGATTACCGATATTTTCTTCAACACATTCTAGTTTCTCAGATGAAGCGGCCCGGATTTTAGATTTCTTTTTTTTATTGACTATTTCTTTGCTAATAATGTCACTTTCTTCACATTTATGCAACCGCTCATCTTTATGTTCTGTAAGGGAAAAATTAGTTTTGCGTTTTTTCTTCTTTTCTCCAGGAATTGCAACTTCCTGTACATCAGATTCAATTTCTCTTCCAGCTTCGGAAATTATATTTTGATGTTTTGATTTTTTGCTTTTTCTTACAACGCTGACATTCTCTTCTGGGTTAATGTCATTATGCACGTCTTCGTAGTCCTGATTTTTGGATCCGTCATTATTTCTCCGTTTCTTTTTCGGTACTTCGTCTGTGTGTTCTGTTTCCTGATTCGGTAACTCCTCTTTGCTCTTATGTTGTCGACGTCTTTGCATTTTTTGTGAAAATAATCTTTCGTTTAAAAATGGATTTCGTTCACCGTCTTCTACTCTCTCGAATACGGCAACAAAAAATCCACTAGTGAAATCTATATCTGGTTTAGCGTAGAGAGTGTAACTTCCGATGTTACCGAAATCTGAAGAACCAAAATTGCTCCATTGGTTTTTTACAAATTGAACAGCTGGCACCAATTTGAAGTTAAGGGTCGTTTCTAATACTTGCCGGACCACATCTTCGTTTTCTTCCGGATATACGGAGCACGTTGAATAAACTACTCTTTTAACCATAGAAAATCTTGTTAGAGCATGCCTTAGTATTTTGATTTGAAAACCTGCCAACTTCTCCAAGCGATTTTTGTGTTGATCCATCTCTTGTTGTCCGATTTCCACGCGATCGGTAATACCTGTCATTAACATTAGTAGTTTTTATAGAGAATATAAAGTATTCCTATGTTACGTACCTGAACCAGAACAACTTGGATCCACTAAAATATACTCAACATCAGGATAATCATTTCCTGTTAATGTCAAAACATCGGCGTTGACAGTGTTAACGCAGGTAGCTCCTGATGATTCAGTTATTTTCTTCAATGTTTCGTATCTATTTTTCCCAATTTCCACAGCATGAATACTTCCCCTATTTTCTAAAAGTGCCGCACACTGTGTGGTTTTCATTCCAGGTGCTGCACACATATCCAGAACTGTACTTTCTGGTTGGGGATTTAGTATATGAACTGGCAAACAACTCGCCTACAAATACATTTCAATACTGACAGTAGTTAAACGTCTTTATTTACCTTGTCCTGTAAGATTATCATACCATTTTTATATGCATGATGTCGATAAAATTGTGTTTTATGCGGAAAAATGAGCAGGTACGGAATGTGAAAATCGATCATGAATTCTTCTGGGCCTAAATTATTTACAGCTTCAAGAAAGCTTGCATAATTGTTAGCATCTGTGTAACGTTTCAAAATCCAACCTTCATCCCTGAATCCTTCCACGGCTTCATTTATACTGGTTTTTAGGGTATTTATACGGACGTATCTGGGTTTATACACTAGAAATAAGATATTTACGTGTATAATGTGTAAAATAGAACAGCAGAATCAGCACAGAATTATAAAACCATTTATCTGCGAAGCTTTACTGCTTCGTTTTACTGAGCAATTTTTCCTATTAAACTATGTATTATTACTGTGATTATTATTACACCGGTGTCCGAAAATAGCATTCCAATACTTCGTGGGATGACTTTTCATCCAAACGTATAAAGGAATCTTTATATTAACATAATATATCGGTCCAAAAATGCTACCTGTGGCCACGAAGTCACTCCGTAACTATCGGGTACAAATAACGGATTTGTATATACAGGGTGATTTTTTGAAAAGTGAACACCTTCAATAACTTTGAACAGAAGCGAAATTTGAAAATTTCCAAAAACACGTCATTTTTTCTACAGAGGGGGACATATTTTGAGATAGGTTTTTAGTTGGCAGGTCTCACCCTCTTGGCGGGGTGCACACCCCTTAAAAATTTAAAATGGGGGATCATCTGAAAGCTTATTTCACGAAGAGTCTTTCCATGTAATCATTTTTACTATTTGCTACTTATTTGCTGAATAGCAGGTAAATAAATGCTATAGTGCAATCACTTGGATATTTCAGTCTTTTTGGGACGAAATCAAACTAATAACCAACAAGAAACAACAAAATAAACAAAAATACAAAATTAAAAATGTTAGTCCAAAGTCCAAAAATGTTAAATAATTTGATTTTTTTCACGATATTACAACAATTGAACAAATTAAATTCTCGATAGGAAACAAAAACATTTTAATCGTAACTATGCAAAAAGCGTATGCATAGGTCATATTACAAAAAATGCTAAAAATGTCCACAATCCCTTTCCATACAGTAATAAAGGCCATTTTCGAACTCTTGTCGCACTTTTTAGAATGTTTCACGTGAAATTCTCCTGCACTCGTTAATTATTCGCTGGCGTAAGTCCTCTCAAGTTAGCAGGTTGTGTTGTGTAAACCACCGATGTTAATCAAATCAAATCAGGTGATCGTGCCGGGACCAATCCAATGATCAGGAAATCTATTATTTATTGACGGCATAATGTGGTGGGGCTCCATCTTGTTGGAAAACTCATCATACCTACTCGTCTAACATTTGATTTTCCTCAACGTCGCGCTGGTTTTTTAATTCTTCTGTGATTATAGGATCAATTACGTTTTCTAGCATATCCAAGTAAATTCTGCCATTCAACGTACCGTCAATGAAAACTGGACCTATAATTGCGTCGCCAAGTATTCCACCCCATACATTTAGTTTCTAAGGGAGTTGTGTATGACCTCGAAAAATATGAGGGTTTTCATAGCTCCAGTATCGTACATTGTGTTTATATTCTAAGTGCTAATTTCAATTGTAATAATATGGAGAGAATTTTAAATTATTCTTGAACCTCTTTTGACTGTCCGATTTTCATTTGTTACATCTTAGGAGACAATTTCTTTGTGCTTTTCTGAAAAGGTTGATTTAGTCCCAAAAAGACTGAAATATCCAACTCATTGCACCATAGCATTTATTCACCTGCTATTCAGTAAATAAATAGCAAATAATAAAAACAATTAGATGGAAAGACTCCTCATGAAATAAGCTTTCAAATGATGTATCACAAGTTGAGTGGTTCCATTTAAAATTTTTAAGGGGTTGTCCACCCCGCCAAGAGGGTGAGACTTATCTCAAAATTTGTCCCCCTCTGTATAAAACTTGACGTGTGTTTTTGAAAATTTTCAAATTTTGCTTCTGGTCAAAATTATTGAAGGTGTTCACTTTTCAAAAAATCACCCTGTATATCTGAAAATTCAACACCATCCTCCAAGTAGAAGGGATTTTGGAACAAAATAGCCGTATTTTGTTTGCTCCTACGATTACTTTTGAAAATTCTACGAACACTGCTACCCACCTCCACACTATGTAGGTATATTTCAAAGTTCAATTTGGTGTTCAGTATTGCTATTATTCATAATTTTGGAAAAGATTTGTAAGTTTTGTAAGGGAGTCAAATATAGGGCACCATTAAACATAAAAATGCGTTTTCACAAAAAATCGTAGCATTTTAGACTTTTTCATGAGGCCATTTTTTGATTGATGAGCTAATTTGATTTTTAAGTTGAAGTTGGATTCTAAAAATAAATAGGGCTATTCTGTTCCAAGGCCACACCTACTTAATCCGGGGCCGATGATCTTGAATTTTTTATATCTATAATTATGTAAAATAAAAATGAAATGCTGTACGTTGCTGTACTTGAGAACAACTGGACCGATTTGCCTAATTATTTTTTCTTCATATATTCGTCCAAATACCGTTCTTACGGAAATAAAAATTGGAAAAGCAGTCCGGAAAATGTTCCTTCTGCTAAAGCCATCAGGGTTCCCTCCACATTGTGTAACAGTCTATGTACAAATACTGCATGATAGCAAAACTTCTGATATCTTTATTATGTTTCCCGGACAGTATTGAACCGAAAAATTGTCACATCAAACGTTTATGTTGTCAAAAAATACGTTTTTCAAGTGCTCAGGTTCTCAAGTTCTCAAATTTGAGGTTTTTCAGGTTTTCAGGTTCCTCCAGAACAAAAATTAGGCTTCTCAGTTTCTCAGGTTATTAAGTCCCTCAAGATCCCAAAGTCCCTGAATGTTCAGGTTCTGTAAATTCTCAGGTTCTCTAAGATCTCAAGGTTTCCAAAATTTGAAGTTGAACAGGTTCTCCGGCTTTCCCCAATTTATCAGGTTTCAGGTTCCTCCAGAAAAGTGTCATAACAGCTCCTCTGTTGTCAGAAATTATGACTGACAATATGTGATTCTCCCATGGATTTACAATCGACAAACATCTCAATTATTAATACATTGTAAGAAATTCAGTTTCCCAAAAACGAACTTTCTGATATTTTTACTAAATTCCTTGGACAGTTTCGAATCGAAAAAGTGCCATAGCGGCTATTCTATTGTCATAAACCATGACTGACAACATTTGATTTACCTGTGGATTCACAATTGACAAACATCTCAATTAGTAAATTGTAAGAAATTCAGTTTCTCAAAGAGGATCCGTTTGATATTTTTACTAAATTCCTTGGACAGTTTTGAAATGAAAAAGTGTCATCGCAGCTATTCTATTGTCATAAACTATGACTGACAACATTTGATTTACCAGGGGATTCGCAATTGACAAACATTTCAATTAATAAATTGTAAGAAATTAAGTTTCTCAAAGAGGATCTTTCTGATATTTTTACTAAATTCCTTGGACAGTTTTGAATCGTAAAAGTGTCATATCAGCTATTCGATTGTCATAAACTGTGACTGACAACATTTGATTTACCAGTGGATTCGCAATTGACAAACATCTCAATTAAAAAAATGTAAGAAATTCAGTTTCTCAAAGAAGATCTTTCTCATATTTTTACTAAATTCCTTCGACAATTTTGAATCGAAAAAGTGTCATAGCAGCATATTCCATTGTCATAAACTAAGTGGCGATAGAAACGACATATTTGGTTGTTTTTTTTGTTTTGTTCGTTATGCTCCTGGGATGTAAATAACTCAAATGAATGTTTTCAATTGAAAAAAAATTGAGAAAATCTAGATAAAAATCTGGAAAAACGCATTCCAATCTAAATCTACATAAGAAAAATAAAATGCTGCTCGTTGGTAAGCTGAGTGCCTTTTTCTATGGAATTTTTGTATTAAATCAAGACCGTAACTCGATGGATATTCGTATTTATTTTTTTGTTTTGTTCGTTATGGTCCTGTAAAGTCGGAAAATTCAGACAAACTGCAAAAAAAGAAGAACGACATAATATTTAGTTTTTTTGTTTTGTTCGTTATGCTCCCGGGATGGAAATACGTATGTAGCTCAAAGGAAATACGTAATTAACTCAAATGAATGTTTTGAAAATCTATATAATAAAAATGAAATTCTGTACCTTGGTAAGCGCTTAACTTGAGAACAGCTGGACCGATTTGGCATTTTTTTTAGAATTCTCGTAATTGTCCAGGTCAGGTTCTTACGGAAAGAAAAATTGGAAAAGTTTTTCGAAAATTGGAAAATTCCGGAAAAACAGTTTTCCGGACAACTTTTCGTTATTTTTTTCTTAATATTCGTAATAGTCCAAATCAGGTTCTAACGGAAAGAAAAATTAGAAAATTGGAAAATTCGGTAAAAACTGAAAGTGTTTTTTATATAGAATTTTTGTATAACCATAACTCACGATTCGAACGATGGATATAATGCGTAATTATTTTTTAGTTTTGTTCGTTATGGTCTTGGAAAAGTTTTTAGGAAAATAAATTCGAGACAATTACAAAGAAAAGTCGACAAATTTGGACAAACTGTAAAAATAATAATTTTTGTATGCACTCTCTATCATAAGTGACGATAGGAACGACATATTTGTTTGATTCTTTTTGTTTTGTTCGTTATGCTACCGGGATGGAGATAACTCGATTGAATGTTTTCGAAAATCGAGAAGATCTGGACAAAAATCTGGAAAATCGCATTCCACCCTATATTAAAATAAAATTACATTTGTTTTTAATTTTGTGTTGTTTCGCGATCTGTCCAAAAAATTTTTTTTTTTTAATTTGGACAGGACGTCTGTCGGGTCCGATAGTACCTAATAAAAGTATCATAAAAAATTATCCTTGAGTGAAAATTTTAATAATTTTTGACCGATACGCAATTCGTTAAAAAAAGTTACTTCCAGGTACCCTCTTCGAAAGAGCCGGAAGCACTTTTTTCTACATAGTTTTGGATGTAGAACCACCCCACGAAATATTGGAATGTTATTTCCGGACATCAGTATAATAAGCTGGCAGCTCTATATCCACCTTTGCACATGAGAAAAACATCAACCATACTAAATTAATAATGATGCGCGAACAATTTTTTTTTAACTACCTACTGGCTTCTCTGGTTCAATAGTCATTACATTTTTTCCTCAGTTATTTTTAATGCACAAAATGAGTTTTATTATGTATATGTAGGTGTAGATGTTTGTGTCACGTACGCAGATATTTACTTCACGTCCGTTTTTTGCGACTGCGATTTAACGTCTCTACAACCACCATAGTTAGATAAAGAGTTTATTTCATCAGATGTTGAAAGAATAACCCAATATTATTTTTGGGTCCCATTAATGAAGTTGTAGTATATTTCCACAGCAAAGAAATATATACATATATAATTATACCCTATAAGTTAAGCAGACAAACATGTATGGAATAGAGGAATAAGCTAAGTCATATTATGAATTGTGCGCGCTACAGCGCCACTTTTAACCTGCCTAGCTAGCTATCAAACCATGCAAGGAGGTATCTTTGAGGTTCTAATATATAGGTATAGTGACAAGTGTAAAACAAATTCTCACAAAACACTTTTATTACATACATTACAATACTAAAAAGTATTTTACACTTTACACTATATCTACACTAGATATCAACAAAGAATATATACATTAAATTTATAATACTTTTACATCAATCTTCTTTTAAATTAGTACTTGTTTCATCTTGTTTGATAAGATTGCCTTCATCATCATACTCTGGTTCATGATATGCTATATAAGCATACAACAATATGATTAAGTTGACAGTGAGAACAGCAGCAATAACTGACCACACTGTATTTGCATAGCCTGTTATGTGAAAAGATTCCTCAAGACAGTATTTAGTACCATAAAAAGTACCAAAAGGTAGAGTAAACATTAAAACACTAAAGAACAGCAAAAGTAAAAGTGCTTTTGATGCCTGTTTTGTATGTGGGGGCAGAGAAAACACCAGCTCATTGTCAGTATTCACAACTTGATCCATAATGACACTGTAAAGAAAAAAATAATTAATTACCTTGCATAACATCCTCAATATGAGAAGTTGAAACATCACTTAAGTGAGCCTTAAAAATCTGCTCATAGGCCAGAATTGTCATCACAGGTTTTGACTGGCCAGCTAAACGTTTTTTACCCCATAGCAGTTCAGTTATGAGAACTTTGGCTAGCCATGGATCAAATCTTGGCTCCTTAATCAGAAGTTTGGATTTCTTAAATAAATTTTCAATGTCGTCCGTTCGTTGAAAAGTGTGTACAACCAAGGCGTACAGGGCTTTGATATTCTGAAAATTTAAGGGTTATCGGTATGGCATGGACACATAACCTAAAACTTACGGGATGTTTACCTTCATAGACCAGTTGTTTGATACTGCCTTTACCGTCACTTACTTGTTTGGCAATTTTGCATGCAGTTTTATATAAACGGGGTACTTTTATTGAATGATCGAACATTGTTTTTACCTTTTCAAATCGTTTCCCTCGGGCTTTTCCTGGAATTACACCCCACGTCACGTTTTTGAGTGATACCAACATAACGAAAAATTGACTGAATAGTTTTAGTCGCAAAACGATTAATATTTCATTAATAAGTCGATGAAATAACTCTGCGTAACAATAACTTACATGTTTTTAACAACTGCGTATTCAGAACTTGGAAACAATTGGAAAAATACTTTGTGAAAGAAATAAAATTAAAAATTCTGGTAACATTTCTTTCTGTTTGTGTGACAGCATTGTTGTTTTTATGGGTGATGGGTGTCTAATGGAAATGATACAGGGAGATTATTTACAATAAATGGGTAAATAGTCTTCTATTGATAAAAGTTCAGTTGCTTTTGCTCTAAAGTTTTAATCCAGTCCATTTGTTCAGAGAAATGTTTGGTATTTTAGGTTAACCACTGCTTCATGCTGGGTTTCTCTGACAATGAAGCAGGCAAATGTCTCAAAAAAACAGATTTGAAGCCCAACAAATCCTCTTATCTCTTAATATATAATAGTTCTGACCACTAACAATGAACTAGTAATGCGAGAAAACAATCCAAAAATGGTACCAATACCTCGAGAGTATTCTCCAGACTTCTGGTCTTTTGAGCCAGAAGAATTTGTAGAATTAACATGTCTGATGCCTCATGGAATTGTGATCTTACTGAAAGTATCCTACAATGCCACCTTGTCAGATGTTAAGGAAGTGAGTAAATGTATAGGTTTGTAAGGTCGCAGATATTCATCTTATTTATGCTAGGATCTGTGGGAGGAAGCTACGAAGTATCCACTCCATGGCAAACTTCACGATATGTCGGTGTACGTATTTACGTGCATCAATAACATGGCAGAATGTGAGGAACTCCATGATGAATCAAGGAGGATATGTGATGTTAAACCAACTTGCGCAGTACTGAAAATAAAGTGCCTTGGGACAGAACCAGATAATAAACTTAATTGTAAAATAGGGCATTTAATCGGAAGAAGTAGGTTTCTAAATGAGAGAGTTACTTTTATCTATGTATTTTATTTTTAAAGGTGTTAAAGAATTTGATGATCTAAACAACCCTGAGATTAATAATTTTCGATTCAAAATGAGGAAATTAGGGGATGATGTAGCTCAAAGAAGGTCAAAATATACTTGGTTGGAAAAATTATACTATCAGTTTCCCCCAAGGCTGAGGTCTAGTGATAAATTTTTCTGTGAACACTGGAACAAGGAGGATAATGTTAAGGTTATAGCAAAATTTGAGGATTCTGAAGTAAGTAGCTTAACAGGCAAAATAAGTTGTTTTAAGGTTGATTTCATTTTCTTAAAAGATTTAGAACTTTTATTCCATTGCATTTCACGTTTTTTTATTGAATTATTCCTCCTTACCTATTACATATTTTTAATTTTTTCAAATCTATTATTTGTTCATCCATTCTGTCATATAACCTATTAACTATATTATATTGTTTAGCAATAAGCAACAAAATAATTTCTTAATTAGCTCACTTGTTTTGAAAAATAAGTCATTACTATACTGTCATGGACAAAAATTCTCAAATATTAAGATCACCCCACTGTCATAAAGTGAGTACTGTAACCTTATTTTTTTGGTTTCGTAATTTTTGACACTTGTAATGAAACACATTGCCAGATAAATTTCAAACGTCAACGTGACAATGACTCATAGACTACTTTAAAAATTTAATGGCGGTTAAGATTTTCTGTTCACGCCGGTTTTTGACATTTAAATTTGGTAAAGTTATCCAATGTAAATTACGAATTATGTATTGTGTAATGCACCTAAAGACTTTTACGTTTGCTTGGGATGTTCATTTTGGAGGAATCATCCTAAGTGTAAATCAAGTATACATGAGAATGAATGATAAAACTTAAATTATTGGTGAATTTCTCAGTCATGGTTTAATGGTGCATTGCCGGAATCTATCAGATCTTCATAAATGATTCATACATCATGTTGCCTATGGAAAACAAAATTACTAAAAATCAAAAACCACTATGATGATTTTATTACCGTAAAAAGTGCCCGATAAATTAAATATAATGCTGAAAAAATGACTGAACTAGGTCAAGATGAATTTGACAATTCTACGCAATACCGAAATGTGAAATATGGCCACATCTTAAATACAAAACGAAGAAAGTAGTTGATATACTCAATATCCAGAAAATATACTAATGATACATCTCACCCGAACATTGCTCAGGCAAACGGCCAGTGTTTTACTTTGAATTATGAAGATTTTTTTCTTTTATGTACCACCTATAGGCTTTGCAGCGTAAATACTTGACAGCCCATTTTTATTTTTTAACTACCTCATTGATTTTTACGTGTATTCCACGTTCTCTGTGTCGCGCCTCCTACGGCGTGTACCTACTACAGGGCTGGAACCCAAACTACTATAACTAATTGTATTGGCGCTTCATATAGGATTCATACATCAATTTGCCCGCGGAAGACAAAATTTATATGTAGTTAGATGGAGAATTTTGACGTTCACACCCTACTGGATGTTTGAATATTCTACAAGGTGTTACAAAATTGTAAAAAAAATTGCTTTAAAAAAAAGAGAACCGACTTCAAAAAGTGAAAAATAATTGAATACATGTATTATTACATGTACTACCCAATGACCTGTCTGAAGTCGGTGCCAAGCCAAATAGGTTACAAATTTGTAACATATTGTAATTATACAAAAATATCAACAACGTTATAACGCATACAAAATTCGATATCATTCGAGACGATCGTCAACGACGTCTGCCGTTTGGGGTGTTTTGCTCAGCACGAGCCCCCCACCCACGCTCACGCATTCCGGTGCGTTCGCCGGGAGACCTTCGATGTGGCTGGAGCAGGCAGCCTATCTATCTACTACCTATTTGGCTTAGCACCGACTTCAGACAGATCATTCGGTAGTACATGTAATAATACATGTATTCAATTATTTTTCACTTTTTGAAGTCGGTTCTCTTTTTTTTTAAAAGCATTTTTTTTTACAATTTTAAGTGATAAGTTAGTGATACCTAGTAAAGACGCTTCTCCAATATTGAGGTCCTCAATAAAGTTGACGAAGAAATCGGTATGAACATAATTATATACATAAAATGAAGAAAAAATATGGGGATTTTTCTCGATTTCCATGGGATTCCCTGATCAGATCCTGATTTTTTGACAATGGAATCACGTCAAGAGTATACCCTTTCAAATAAAAGAAGAATTTTGTAAATCGGTCCACAACTGACAAAGAAATCGGTGAACATACATGATAAGTCGGTTAAAAAGGGAGCGAGAATTTGAGGATTTTTCTCGATTTCCATGAGATTCCCTAATCAGATCCTGGATTTTTTAACAGTGTAACCACCTTTAGAGTATACTCTTTCAAATAAAAGACGAATTTTGTAAATTGGTCCACAATTGACGAAGAAATCGGTGAACATACATGAAGTCGGTTAATAAAAGGGAGCGAAAATTTGACGATTTTTCTCGATTTCCATGGGATTCCCTGATCAGATCCTGATTTTTTAACAATGTAACCATCTTTAGAGTATACCCTTTCAAATAAAAGAAGAATTTTGTAAATCGGTCCACAATTGACGAAGAAATCGGTAAACATACATGAAGTCGGTTAATTAAAGGGAGCGAAAATTTGAGGATTTTTCTCGATTTCCATGAGATCCCCTCATCAGATCCTGAAATGGTGACAATGGGACCAATCTGCAAGTATACTCTTTCAAATAAAAGAAGAATTTTACAAATCGGTTTATAAATGACGGAGTTCTGCGGTAACAAACATTAAAAAAATAAAAAAAAATACAATCGAATTGATAACCTCCTTTTTTGAAGTCGGTTAAAAATGAGTTTCATTTAGTCGCCTGTGCATTTTCCATGTAAAATATAAAATGTCGCTTTATGAAAATAGTTATCATTTAGCAAGGAACAATCCGACGAAGAATCCTCTGCAGCCGCATTTTCCGGGCCTGGTCAGGTACAGGTCAGGTTTCCCATGACAATGAAGTGTATTCATTCCGATTACTTGGCCTCGGATTAGTCCCGTATCGTCTTTGAATTAATTTAATTAAATGACGTTTATCATTTGACAACCATTGCGTTATTGACAGAATTAGTAAATCAGGGTTGCCAGCGACCTGGAAAACCTGGAAAATATGGAAAAGTCAGGGAATTTGAAATTTTTGTAAAAGGTAGGGAAATGTCAGGGAAATTTACGATAAATTGCAAAAAGTCAGGTTTTTTTTTATATACTCTGGAAATTAAATTATTTCATTTAAAGATTTTTGAGAGGTAGGAAGATTTTTCTTATTACATTCGAAAATGCCGACAGGCTTTATATCTACAAGTTCATGTCCTTCAAGTTCAAGAGCAAAACATTGCGTTTTATATATTATAAAATTATATTTATACCCGACTAACATCTAGATGATTAATTTTAAGATTTAATTTTAGATTAATTTTTTTATTTTTAACTTTTACAAGAAATTACACGTTGGGCATAAATCGTCGTATCTTACACGTGACCGAAATGCTATTGTAAGCTCGTGAGAGGTGTATCATTCGTGCTATCGCACTCGTGATTCAAAGATCTCACTCGCTGACAATAAAGCATTTCTGTCACTTGTAATATAATCTACTATTATGCCCTACCAACGTCTAGATGACCTATTATTCCACGCAAATGAAACGTATAATGTAGCAGTTTACTCACAAGTGATATAATGTTTAAAGGGGTGAATTACTATGGTTAAGAAATTATAAGTCGGGCATAAAACGTCGTATCTTACACGTGACCGCAATGCTATTGTAAGCTCGTGAGAGGTGTATCACTCGTGCTATCGCACTCGTGATTCAAAGATCTCGCTCGCTGACAATGAAGCATTTCTGTCACTTACAATATAAACTACTATTATTATATTTATTGAAATTATAATAATTGTTATGATATTAACTGTCTTTGTTTGCTTATATAGTTGTACCTGATTTAAGCAGTAACTTAATGTAATTAATGGCTGCTCATTGATTGAATTTAAAATTGTGATAAATTGTGATATTCACCTTCTAATGCACTACCTTTATATATTCATCCCATCGTCTGTCATTTCGCACAAAACAAATCAAACTTTATGTTTATTGGGTTCACAGATGGTTCACAGCCATAGTTTCAAAGTGGTTTCAAAACAGCTTCTTGCAATAGGACAATTATTTTAGTGTCAATTTTTTGAGAAGCTTTATTCAAGCGACAATTTTTTTTTAGCTATTTGACAAACATTACAATTTACAAGTTAAATTGAGAAGCCAAATAGGACTCTAGGTCTAAATATTGCCACCAATTTTTGTTCTTTCTATTGACTCGTTTCTATTGCTTGAGAAAATAATGACTCGTGCAAGCACTCGTCATTATTTTAGTCGCAACAGAAACTCGTTTTTGAGACGCAAAAATTATTGTCGGCGATATTTTGACGTCGCGTCTTATTATTATTGAAAACTTTTCCAGGACCATAACGAACAAAACAAAAAAGAATTCCGCAGATCCATCGTTCAAACCGTGAGTTATGGTCTTGAGTTCATATAAATATCCCAAAGAAATAGCACTTTCAGTTTTTCTCGAATTTTCCAATTTCCCAGGCAACTTTTTCAATTTATCTTTCCGTAAAAACCTCATATGATCTATTGCGAATATTAAAAAAATATATAAAAATTGATCCAGCCGTTCTCGAGTCATTTCAGTTTTCCTCGAATTTTCGAAAAAAAATTGTAAAAGAAAAAAAATTGTACAATAAAGAAAATATTGAAGAATGGATGAAATTAAAAATTTAAAAAATTAGAAGAAATTGAAAAAACAAATCACTCAAATGAACTCAAAAAACTGAAATTTAACTGGAGTCAAATAGAAAAAGAAAAAAAAAAGGAAAACTATCGAGACTAAAAAGAAATAATAAATATGTACCCAGAAAACTTGAAGAAGCGAGTTACCACACCGGAGCTGAAATTGAAGTTTGAATAGTGTCGCTCGCTTCGCTCGCATGTTAAATTCCACAGGTCGTTTTGGTGTACCGATGGTTATTATTATTTTCTGCGATGTCTACAGTATTTCGGATCGAATTTTCTAATTTTCTATATAGCCTTCTGCCGCCCGTGTCGGCTTCCCACCACCATGCCGGGGCTGAAATTGAGTTTTGAATAGTGATTGTAGCTCGCTTTGATACTTTTTCTGTATTTCTCATGGGGCAATAATATAATAAATTAATTACATTATACATACAAATACATTATTTTACTTCCATTTTTAAAGGTCTGCCACTTCAAATTTTACATCCAAGTTTGCTTTGTTATGAACTGTCAAGTATGCCGCCAACTTTTGTAGACTTTTGTGACTGAATTTGTAGCGACATGATTAAATTCCAAGTAATCAAGTTACCAAAATCTCCATGGCAACCGCGAACCAAACATTATAAAACTTTCACTTAACTGTCAATAGTTCGGAACTTTTGAATTTCTTCTTTCCGTAAAAACTTTATTTTGACCATTACGAATATGTATTAAAAAACAATGGCCAAATCAGTACAGCCGTTCTCCTACGACGAACAGAATTTCATTTTTATTATATAGATTTGAGCTGGAATGTGTTTTCCAGATTTTCTCCAGATCTTACCGATTTTTTCCAATTGAAAACATTTAATGGAGTTATTTCCATCTCGGGAGCATAACAAACAAAAGAAAAAAAGAATTACGCATATCCATCGTTCGAATCGTGAGTTCTGATCTTCAGTTCATACCAAAATTCCATAGAATTTTGGAATGAACTTTCCATAGAATTCCATAGAACTTTCAGCAGAATTTCCGACTTTTCCGGTGGATTTTCCTACAAACGTTGTCCTGACAATTACAAACACAACAACAAAAAAATCAGCCAAATCGGTCAAGCCGTTCTCAAGTGATGATCTTTCATACATGCGGCAATATATTTTTTATCTATGGAAATTATTAATAATTATATTTGTTCTACCAAAAGATCTGTATTTTAATATGTTTATTTCTAAATTAAAGTATGGAAATTACTTGGTTTTGGTCAGGGAGGTCAGGGAAAAATCTGGGAATTTTAAATTAGGTAATCGCTGGCAACCCTGTAAATGCAAAAAGACTAGAGCGACATAGAAATATTTACATGTAAAAAAACTCCAGTTAACTAGATTAAAGTTATTTTGTAACACCCCGTATATAATGCCTATGTAATGTACGAAAATAATCGTTTTTAACACATTGCCCAATATGAGTAGTCTAGACATTTTATATAATGCCGAGAATTCCTACTTTGCTGGTAACATTGGTAACATGATTATAAATGATTTTCCATCAAGTTGGCCGTTTCCCGCTTCATTGAAATGCACAATTTTCACTGCGCCCAATGATCAAGGAGTAAATTGTTGGTTGCCTACTACTTAATTAAAATAAGCGGCAAATGGTCGTTAAAAATACGTTGACATATTTTCCGAAGCCAACTTGATGGAAAATCATTCATAATCACCCTGTACTTAGTCCTTTGTTCTCAGCCCGTAACTTTTGTTATACTTTGGAAACAGACAAATCAGTGTAACATTATTGTTCCAAAGAAAAAAAATGGACTGAACCGATACCATCTGAAGTATCGAGGATGCTCCTGTATTAGCCATAATTCGTAGTTAAATCTGTATTCAAGTAATACAACACTTATAATCCATTCAATATCTATTTTAGAGTACCTTTACGTTCAACGTGTCATCATTCATTAAGCCAAACAAATTACTGGAAATGATATTGACAAAACGGGCAAACGTATTGACGAAAAGAACTGAAAGAGCTCAGGACTACGTGTTAAAAGTCTCTGGTCAGGACGAATTCCTGGTTGGAGACTATCCAATAATTGAATTTCAATACATTCAAGACTCAATATCAAATTATATCAATCCAACTGTAGTAACTGTAAGAGTTGACAACGTGTCTGGTGAGTTTCGGAATGCGGATTTTCAGCATACAATTACGAACCTGACTTTTAGTGATTTCTGATAACGTGTATGAATGCGTGGATAATTTTGACAACAAGAAAATGAAGCCTACCTACTCCACTTTGACGTTACGCAAAAAGGCAAAGTCTAAGGCTGCTTGGCATATTCAGAAGAAATTTAGTGTTACACTGAACATTGCTAGTGGCATCAATTGTGACCTCAGGAAAACTAATGAGGTACTGAGTTACAAACGTTTTCAGTGTGTTACTCTATTTTTTATAGATTGGAATTCAAGCTGGTCTTTTCCATGGAGGCAAACCTTTGTGTGAAAGGGTAAAAGCTTCCAACCAACCAATAAATGATAAAAATGAAAGTTTATTTGAAGAGACTTTAATTTTTGATATACTCGTGTGCAATATACCTAGAAATGCAAAATTGTGTTTTTGCATTTATGAAGTTCCTAAATCCAGTAGATTAGTTAGGTCAAAAAAGGGGAAGGAGTATGGAGTTAAGGTAATTTTGTTCCTTGTGATTCTGATTACAATATACTTATTTAATTTTTAGGAGCTGATCACTCCTATTGCATGGGCCAATACCACGGTTTATGACTTCAAAGATCAACTTAAAAATGGTGCAATGACTTTGTATATGTGGACTTTTGCTAATGATATAATGTGTGAAGACATTTTTAATCCTTTAGGAAATGTAGTTAATAATCCCACCCCCAATGCCACAGCTTTGACTCTGCATTTAAACAGGTATAGTATTAGGAAAATATGTTTCTTAAATAACTTTCATTTTCACTCTAACTATAAATTTCCATAAGTGGGATTTACCAATGCACTGATAATTTTTTGTATACCTTCTAAATAAGAAAATCACCTAATGAAGTCCTAGAACTTAAAACATATAATTCAGTTCTATTTAGCTGTGACTTACTACGTTTATGCTTTTCTTAAATATGGATTCTGAAAGACTGATAAAAAGTTGCCCGTGAAACTACCCTTGCTGAAGTATTAAGGGCGTCGTCTAGCAAACTCCGCTGAGATCTTGCCGTGAGATGGCAGTGACATGTTAAAATAAGCATATTAGCATTTATGTAATTTTTGTTAGCGCCAACTTGTAACTGGTACTGTGTCTTCTTTCGTTAGGGAACAGGTAACTACTATTTTTTCGATGCTGCGTTGCATACAGTCTAGACAAAAAAAAAATTACCTTGTATATACAGGCGATACAAATGACCCGTATGTAGAAAAAATCTGTTTCAACCGAGACAGTGGCTCAACGGCCTGCGGCCGCACTTGTCATTTTCAAATTTCCCGTCACTCCCATCCTTATCCTGTTACTGGCTGAAAAGGCGCCTAAGCCTATAGCGGCCCGCCCCCGCTTAGGGGAATGAAACATTCGATCTTTCCTTTCTTTTCTTTCAACCAAGAATTGTGGCAAATGGAAATGTTACCCAAATTAGTTAGCTTCTACAAGGTGTTACAAAATGAGTCGCCCGAATCCTGTATGTTTCTTGAATTAATTTAATTAAATGACGTTTATCATTTGACAACCAATACGTTATTGATAGAATTAGCAAATGCAAAAAGAAAAATAAATTTACATGTAAAAAAATTCCAAAGATAGCAATCATTTTGTAACACCCCATATATGAATAAAATTGTTTAGCTCCTAATACATATTATTTAAAATAACCCATTTTACAAGCTCAAGGGCACCTTCACATCAAACGTAAAAAAAGAAGTAAAATAACTCCTATTTTACAAACAAATACATCTTTTTTTCTTTGCATTTTAATATGTGTATTATTTTATGAAGCGTTTCCATAGTAAAGTCTAAAAACAATTTCCCGTCACTCCCATCCTTGTCCAAACTCATCCTTAGGGGATGTCCCGCCCCGTTTAGGGGAATGAAACATTTTATGTTCCTTCGATCCATCACATAAAAAATTGCATGGAAATTTCTCGTATACGAAATGGATACTCAGTCAGTGTAATTAATTTAATTTTTCTAACATTAGCTTTTAAATATACCAGCTGTCCCAGAGGTGTGTGGACCATCAATTACACCCTTATTTTGAAAGATATCAAAACGGAGTTTTCGGGAGACGATAGCCACACGATACCTTCACAATTTAAAATTATTAGAAATCATATACAGAGTGTCCTAATATTAGTAATATACCAAAGTTATGTTTTTTAAAATGGAATGCCCTGTATATTAGTTGGTGAATTGAAAGAGCAGTTAATGCTGAGCTAAATGATATAAGGTACTACAGGTTTATTATGGATGGTTCTTCAGTTATGAAGAATTTTAGGTGAAAATTAGTGCTTTTTAAAAAAAATGCAGAGACCATTTCAACAGAGATAGCTGAATACTTTTCTGTCAATATTTTTTTATAGATCCAAACTTTAAAACATACTGATTGAAAGTCATCTAAATTGATATTTCTATTGAACACCCTATATTCCGTTATACCACCAAATAGCATTTTTAATAACCCTTTTTTTCAATGTATGGTTTGCCTCGGCAAATGTTAGTACTTTAGGTAATTTTTACAAAAAACCTAGAAAATTTCCCGAAATTGCTAAAATCGCGTATTAAGATCAGATAGCCTTGGTCTGGTTGTCATGGAGATAGTCGTTTATTGTCTAATTTATTAAATTACTTCAGAAATTACACCGAGATGTAGATAGGCTTAGGTTTACGCAAGAATTCGATAGACTATATCCTTTACATAACCACAAACGAAAAAATCTAGAGGAGTTAAATCTGGTGATCTTGTGGGCCATTTGACAGGGCCGCCCTTACCAATCCAACGTCTCGGCAACCAGAACAACAAGAAATGTACAGGAGCTCCATCCTGTTGCAACCACATTAACGACCACTGGTTCTGATAATCATTCGTCCGCATCCAGCGGGCATTTTCAGTGGCATAATAGTGCATGTTATGCCTCTTGACATGCCCAGTACATACTCTTAAAGGTCGCCTTATCACTGAACAAAATTATGTTTACAATATTTCTATTTCTTTCTAGAAGATTGTCCATTATTTCGTAGAATTCCACTCTTTTTGCAAAATAAGCTTCTTGCAATTCTTGATGGAGTTCAGTGTGGTATGGATGAAACCGATGTTTTTTGATCACACGGTTTACTGAAGATTTCGAAATATCAGATTGGGCAGCAATTTCTTTTGTAATGGAGTGAAGATTTTCTTCTAACATTACTAAAACTTCTAGCTCAGTGTTTTCACCTACTCTTCTACCAATTAATTGTTTTTTGTTGTAGGCCACGTTCCCAGTATTTTCAAAACGTTGTAAATTTTTGTGGCCAAAAAGGAATTTCTTTCGGCTTCTCCTAAAGCATTGTACCATATTCATCATTACTTCTTTCGTAAAATTCATTTTGTAAAAAAATCACAAAAGTGAAACTATTTGTTACAGGATAACTTACTGTCAACAAGAACAAACGACTCCATAGTAACCAGTCTAAAATGATATCTCCATGGCAACAAGTCCAAGGCGATCTGATTTCATCAATTTGGGAAAGTTTTCTAGGTTTTTTGTAAAAATTATCTAAAGTACTAACATTTGCCGAGGCAAACTATATATTGACAGAAAGCTTATTAAAAATTCTATTTGATGGTATAACGGAATATAGGGTGTTCCATTTGAAAAAAAAAGTTATTATACATTTTGCGAAATCGTACACCCTGTATAGAAATATCAATTTAGATGACTTTCAATCAGTGTGTATTAAAGTTTGGGTCTATAAAAAAATATTGCCAGAAAACTATTCAGTTATCTCTGTTGGAATGGTCTGTGCAATTTTTTAAGAAAGCACTAATTTTGCCCTATTATTCTTCATAACTCAAGAACCATCCATAATAAACCTGTAGTACCTTATATTATTTTGCTCAGTATTAACTGCTCTTTCAATTCACCAACTAATATACAAGGCATTCCATTTAAAAAAACATAACTTTGGTATATTACTAATACTAGGACACTCTGTATATGATTTCTAATAATTTTAAATTGTGAAGGTATCGTGTGGCTATCGTCTCCCGAAAACCCCGTTTTGATATCTTTCAAAATAAGGGCGTAATTGATGGTCCACACACCTCTGGGACACCCGGTATGTATATGTCGTAGCCACATTACAAAATCCGCCGTTTTATCAAATGGCTAGCCACTTTACAAAACGCGGCCAGATTCTAAAATCGTCGTTCATTTTGCATTATTTTACGATTCGGCTGGTGTTTTCAGCCATTTTATAAACTGGCCGATCAAGTAAGAGCCGCATTGCCAAATAGCAATATTTTATAATCCGGCTATAGTGTTTTCAGCCAGTTTATAAAGTGCATGTTTATATGTATTCATGCATGTTTTGTTAAATAAAAAGTTGGAAATTATACATTTATGTTTGAAACTATTAATTTATTGCAGCACGGTGCGCTGTGGTGACCTCTGCTGTTGTTTTTCAAATTATTCTTGAAATAGAGACATCTATTCATCTATTTAAGAATGCGGCTCTTGATCGGCCATTTTATCAAATGGTTGAAAACACCAGCCGAATTGTAAACCAATGCAAAATGAACGACGATTTTTTACCTTTCTTTTAGTCATATTTTATCAATTTGTGAATTAACCTTTACATATAGGTACTTGTAGGCTTTTTAAGCTCTAGAACTTTTCTATAGAAAGCATTCGTCTATTTCTGACCGTCAAGGCAGCGTTCCTAAGAATATATAGAATTTATTTTAAATAGGAGACCTAATATACATGCAGCAGCAAAAAAACAACGAAAAATCAACTAAACACTAAACTATCTGATTACAACTAAACTAAGAATTCACAAAATAAAAATAAATATAAATTCCCAATATAAAACTAATTACACTTAATTCCATCTTTCCCTAAAATATAACCCCTCATTTTTCTCTTAATAGTTATTTAATAAACAAGTATGTTAATGAAGGCGATTAATAATCGAGGCTGTTTAAAGCACGAGCGACCGTAGGGAGCGAGTGCCTTTAATTGTCGATATTATTAATCGCACATTAACATACGAGTTGATTACAATATTTTTTCGTTGACCGAAAGGCTTTTAATCTGGGGATAAAAATCCGTTTCTGAAATTTCAATTCATTAAATAATTGTCACTTATGCCAATAAACATAGTGGTCTCTAAAAACAAATGAAGTCGCCATATAAACAACAATTCGCCATTGTCAAAGTGCCGTTAATGTGTGGAAATTTTAGAAATGGAGATAGAAAATCCAGAATTATTACCGTCTGCGGTGTTGGAAACTGCAAATAATGCATGTTTAAGTTTGTTGCCGGCGAAAAGTCGATGCCTCTAGGAAAAAACGTACAATGAATTTGTTACCTGGTGTACAGAACAAGAAATCACAAATTACACCGAAACTGTGTGGTTGGCGTATTTTTCAAACATTGCCAAAAGAGGCCTAACAGCAGAAAGAAAGTATTTTCTTATACACCATCTGCATAATTATAAGAGATAGGTACTTTCAACTTTATATTCAGAGCAGTTTTCTCCGAAAACATAAAAATAAATAAAACAAAAAATTTGTCATTATGTCAAATTCATGTGTAGCGACTAAGATAAGTACCGCAATTGCATACAAAACTGACACACGCAAATGGCTGAAAGGAGAAAAGCGCGAAATCCCATCCTAGAAGTCGCGGGTTTGAATCCCGCATCGTGCATTAATGAAAAATCATGCATTAATGTAAAATCGTGCATTAATGAGGTCCATTAACGATCGATTTGTTAGTCAAAATCAAACGTTAAATTGGCTCTTAATAATCGGTCAACGAAAAACTGTTTTAAATTAGTATTGTTTTTGATTTCAACCGGCAACTTATTAAATTCAACAAAGCCCTTGTAAAAAATAGATTTCATCGTACCTGCCAAATTTACTTTTTCAATATATAGGTAATTTTTTCTTTTTGTAGAGTATCGATGAACATTTCTATTATATTTTATATAATCATCAAAATAACGGCACCTTTTTATTGACTACCTTATAAATGAAGGTCATTGTCATATACAAAAGCCTATCCTCTACAGTCATCCAGTTTAGATTATTTAACATCGTTTCACTCGTGCTTTTATAAATCCCTTATAATCTACTATTATTATACATCCAAGCCAAATTTCTATTCTACCATTTTTCCGAAAACTCATTGTTTTTTTTTAATTTGACATACTGAGAATCAATTGTTTTTGTCCGGAAAAGTCAGCGTTCTGTAGCATTTCTGGGTTCCATTTATTTATTTATTTGGACACTATTTTACATTATTTACACTATTTACAATTTACTACTTCACCGGCACGTCTCGTATTATTTATTTACACATCACGCGGCACTCCAGGTAGATAAAAGCAACTGTCCGACTTGACCCACTGATCTTCTATGATACGACTGACTCACTAGACGGGTTTCCGCTGGAACGTCCTCTAATAAATATACCAGCGCCTAAATTCTTTTAGGCGCCCCCAGAGATTTCCATGGATGACATCATCGCGTTCTCGATCTGTACCGAATATTCCAAAAGATGATGTCATACTACGTCGAGTACGTTGTAGTATAAATCCAGCACATTCTAGTAAATGATGACGCCGCTACAGCGATGAGCCATCTCGGGTCCACGTCCGTTACAGTTCTTATCAAATTTCTAAATTTTTTGCACAATGAGGTAGTATACTAAAAAAATAAAGTTTTTGGAAAATACAATAATCATAAACTTCATTGAAATGGTTTAGCGCTATTATGGTGAAATTATACTTACTGAAAATGCAAAAAAAAATGAATTGAAATTCGTTTAATTTTTTATGAGAGAACTGTACTAGTTTAAAATACGTCATTAGTGGCCGGCATATGAATTAAGTGATGACCTACGCCTTTTAATTTCTTACTCTCACTCATTTTATAAGTAATTCTTTCCTTTTCGCTCTTACTCCCTCTATGCTCGGAAACTAATGACGTAGTTATTCGCCCGCGAAATAGTTTTTCATTTATTTCATGAAATTTATTTCATTGGGTGCAGTTACCTGTTGAGAAATTCACAGTAATCAGTTTTCGGGGCAACTCAACCGGGCGTGTTATTGTGTTTTACTTTCGTTTTTAAAGTTCTTAATCATAAAAGATGCCGGATTTTTCTCGTGTGCCAAATTTCCATTAATGTTGTGCGTTGTGTTTTGCAAAAAACTACCGATACCGGAAGGCTAGCAAATTGAATTTGTAGAATTTTTACAGCCTGAGGATTTACCGTTGTAAATTGTGAATTGATCCTGGTCAAAATAAACCAGGAGCCAAATTTTCTATTTCTTTTATCAACTGACGAGGCGGGTTTCACTAGAGAAGGTATTTTCAACTTAAATAATACGCACGTTTTTAATAATAGCAGTTGATGTTGAAGTAAATACGTTTTCTATTTTTAGTTTATGTATTTACGACGGGCGGTATAAATTGTTTCCGAATGTTTTCTAAGGTTTTTTTGTTGTAATTATTATGATCAGCCGAGCCGTTCAGTGGCGGATAACTAAATTAACGCCAAATTTGAAAACTACCGGGTTTAGGGCAAAAATTGATTAAGAAAAATTGTTGACAATGATGAGTTCTACTACCGATTAAAATTTTAAGACCTATTCTGTTACACCCTGTATACAAACATCCATTTTTATAAATACAAGATAATATAGGCAAAGAAAAAATTCCCCAAAAAGTAATTTAAAAAATTTTGTTTAAAAAAATAGCCCAAAATATTGTTGTAAAATGTTATGTAATAGCTTTTCCATATCTAAAAACAGTAATAGAAACAACACTATTTTTATTAAAAAGAAAATTAGACCCCTTTTTTAACTTTTTAACTTTTTCGTTGTTAAAGTAAATCATAATTTAACTGCGGAACTTTTTTCCTTCAAGTGTCTGGATAGTACCATATTTTTTTCAGATTTTTAAATTAATATTTTATAGAGTAAAAAAAAAATATTTTCACCGACCACGTGGAGCACTATTTTCAACATTAAACGAAAGGTATTAATAATAGAGATGAAGTTCCGGGAGTAAACTTTTTTTTCGGAAGTTTCCTCCTCTTGAAGATTTTTTTAAATTTTACTCCGGTCAAGTTAGCTCGAAAAATAGTGGTAAGCTTACACAAATTCGCATACAACTGAAAATTGGTACGAATGCTGGGAACACAATTATAAACAAAATGTGAAAAGTCCCCATCGATCCTGTGTATGCAAAAAAAATATTCAAGGTCAAAGCTCGCAAATATGGGTTTTTTGCATTTTTCAGCCAAACGGTAAGTTTTATCATAAAAATAGTTTTTATAAAAATTGTAGATCATACAATTCTTGACAAAAATTGTCCTTACACTTTTTTTAAATCCAAATCTCAAAAACAAAAGCGAATTATGAAGTCAATTTGATCTCATTTTAAAGCTACTAGTCTGCAACCAGTGGACGCCGTCGTTAAGCCAATACGACTTCCAAAATGCGCATTTAAGGAAAGCATAAACGTAGTAATGCACAGTTAAATTGAATCCAAAAAAACATAATTCAGTATACAGGGTGTTTCGTAAGTAAACGGCAATACTTAATACGCTAACTCGTAGAAGCTAAATAAACGTTATTCTGCAGTTTTTTTTTTTTCCGAAAAATTCCAAATTTCAATTTTTTTACAATTTTTTCGTAAAACACGACAAGACAAATTGTAATAATAATAGAACGCCACTGAGTGAACATCACAATTGACAAATGTCTCGCCATGGTCTAACATCCATAATTTCATATATTTTTTGGTGCAAATTCATTTTCTGTCTTTCTATTGGTCCATTTAAAACCATCGGCATTTTTAAACCAGACGTTTTAGAAAATAAAAAAAACTTCCCAATACATTTCTCTTATCGTTGATGTTCATAATCTCGGAGATTGTCGTTTATTTATGAAACATCCTGTATATATTTTGTTAATAGTGAGTGACTATTTTTGAGATGTTTTTTTTTTTATTAATTCTTAAAAACCTTTAGTTTCGCTGAAGACCAAACGATATATTACCCGTCTCCAGAAGCCATGATCAACTATGTACAAAACAATGAAAACCAACATCCATTTAACAATATTGACCAAGAAAGCACCATTTATTACTACAAAGTTCTTATGAACGATGCCGAGATTCATGATCAAGTAAATATAATTTTTTTAATGCCGTACTCGCCTCTAAATGTACCGTAACAGGATCGCAAGAACATCTGGAACTTGAAAGATTACTGGAAGAGGAATCATCCCGAAGTTTTACCAAGGCTATTGTCGTCAATCGATTGGGACACCAAAGAAATCGTCGCTGAAGTGACAGCGTTGTTAAGAGATTGGCCTAGACTTCCTCCGGAAAAGGCGCTAGAGTTATTAGACTATGCATACCCAGACCAAAGAGTCAGAAGTTTCGCAGTAGAATGTCTTGAAAACGTTAGGTAAATCAATTTTCAATTTAGAGTCTGAGAGATTTAACCATTTTTTTCAGTGATGAAGATCTGTTGTTATACCTTTTACAGTTAGTACAAGCAATCAAGCACGAAATGTATCTAGATTGCGATTTAGTGAAATTTTTAATTAAAAGGGCATTAACCAATCAAAAAATTGGCCATTACTTATTCTGGCATCTCAAGTCTGAAATGCATGTGGCTTCTGTGTCAACCAGATTTGGACTTATCCTAGAAGCTTATTGTAGAGGGAGCCAGGAGCACATAGACGGATTATTAGAACAGTTGGAATTTTTTAATAAATTAAAAATGACTAGGGAGCACGTGAAAAATAATAAGAGCAAAGAAAAAGCCAAACTAAATTTAAAGGGTTGCTTAATCGATTATGATTTACATAAGGGACTTAGAAATCCATTAGATCCTAGTTATAGATGTTCTAAAATAAAACTAGATAAGTGTAGAATAATGGATAGCAAAATGCGGCCGTTGTGGATTGTACTCGAAAATTACGATTCACAGTGTGAAGATATTTATATAATTTTTAAGGATGGAGACGATTTGCGGCAGGACATGCTTACTTTACAAATGTTGAAAATAATGGATCGATTATGGAAACAGGAAGACTTAGATTTAAGGTTTGTAGGCGGTAAATTGATACGTTTTACTTTATTGTTGGCATTATTGGTTTTTAGAATGAATCCTTACAATTGCATATCGTTGGCAGATAGAGCTGGCATGATTCAAGTAGTATTAAATGCGGAAACTATAGCGAATATACAAAAGGACAAAGGCGTTTTTTCGGCGACATCGGCGTTTCGGAAGGGTTCTATTCTGGGTAAAATTTTCTATTTTGTGTTTCCATAGTTTCTATATATCTTCTCTAAAAATCTATTTTTGCAGCCTGGTTGAAGGATAACAATCCTACTGAAACAGCTTTAAACAAAGCCATCAAAGAATTCACATTATCTTGTGCAGGATACTGTGTAGCCACATACGTGTTAGGCGTAGCAGACAGACACTCAGATAACATCATGGTCAAAAAATCTGGTCAGCTTTTTCACATTGATTTTGGTCATATCTTGGGTCACTTTAAAGAGAAATTTGGGATTAAAAGAGAGCGGGTCCCTTTTGTCCTTACCCATGATTTTGAATATGTCATAAACAAGGGTCAAAAAAGTACTCTGGAATTCAAGGTTTTTCAAGAGTATTGTGAAAAGGCGTTTTTGATACTGAGACGCCATGGTAACTTAATTTTATCGTTGTGTGCGATGATGATTTCAACGGGGTTACCTGAACTGACTTCTGAAAAAGATCTCAATTACATTAGGGATACTTTGGTAAGTTGAATGATGCAGAAATTTCGACTTGGTTAACCATTTTTTAGGTGTTGTCTAAATCTGAACAGGAAGCGTTGACGCACTTCAGGAGTAAGTTCGATGAAGCTCTTTCAAATTCTTGGAAGACGTCATTAAATTGGGCCTCCCATAATTTAGCAAAGAATAATAAAGCATAATACAAACGATTTTAAGTTATCAATAAAAGTGCCAATATACCTGTTAATTTATAAATTCAACTATCATTAGAGAAGAATCAAATTTTGTACATAGTTTATCGAATTTAGTTGTAATGCGAATTTTATATTCGGGGTAATTTTATAAAATGTAGGTCAAGGAAATATCAGGGAAATTGTATTTCCAACTTAGTACCTTAGAATTGAAAATTAATAGCACCTATTTTGATTCTGTTATTTTATTGACCATGACAATAGCAAGGTAATTTGTTTTTATATGTGCTTGATGCCACACCATTTTTTATTAAATAAGTTGAATGCCACTCAATGCAAGTTTTTTAAATTAGATATGCAGTTGCAGGAACAATACTTGCCATTTGATATAATGTTAAAATGACATTGGTAACCAAAATTATGTTCCTCGCGTCTGTACATAAAGTGTTCTAAAATATTATATTTTTAATGTTTAATTGGGTTTCAACTGTTATATAGGATATAAATGCGTGATTTTGTTGTATTATTTTGAATATCGCCCGAACTACGTGATCGGAAAATTTTACTATACCTAGAATATATTTATGTTTGGGAGTCCAATTACGTTTATCTTTTTACTCCCATGCAAAAACGAATCCAACAAAAAGCTGAGTTGATAGAAAAAGCGAGTGTTTCTACTTTATTTGTATTATTCTGATTTATGTACAAATATTTAAGTTATGTTCTGTGTAAACTATATTCAATAAAAACGTGTCTTTATTTGTGTTTTTTTTTTGTGAGATGTAATAGGGTTGAAGTTAAGAAGCGGAAATAAGAGGCTTTACAGTGGGGGAGATATTTGATACTGCAGTAGGCTTCTGGGTATCAATTTACAGTTTGGAAGGTATTCAGTGTATGTTTTGCTAAAGTAAATAATCATTGTCTTACATTGTTTAAATAAGTAAGAGATAAACGTTTACTAGTTTAATTCGTCGCATTCTGTCCAGTGGGAGCTTTAGTGATAAACAAATCTAAAAATGGAGTTGGAAAGGCAGCCCCTGTTACCCAATTTTGGAGAGAATGGAAATGTAAGTATTAACATTTATATTGATTTTAATGGAAATAAAAAAAATGCCGTAAAAACATGCTATTGTGAATTTATCATTTTTGCATACATACTTAGGAGTATAATCCTAAAATCAATGAAAACTATGTCAGGCTAGTGTCTCACAAATGCATGTCGTTGATAAGTGCTAGATAAAAATCCATTGATCACAGTGTAGCTACAGGAGCTCCATAAATGTATTCCTTCACGTCGCTTCGTATAAGTAAATTTGAACTTATTAAATCAATATTTCTTTCCGAGATTACGTTTAATTTTTTATCTACAACTGTTTAAAAATTAACGTAACTATGAATACTTAACTAGGTCCATTAAACATAGACAGCCAGGCTCGGTTTTTAAGTAACTCGCTGAAATAATGAATATTGACAACTTTTGACATTCCTTCTCAACGTCAAGTTTTTCACAAGGTTTAATTTCCAATTTTAATTCTAAAAGTACTATAGATAAAACGTCGTATTTCACTTGCATATAATGGTGGCTATTGTATACTCGAATGGTTAAAATACTAGCCTGCGGCTCTTACTTTAATTTCCATTTTCGTGTATAATAACCACCCACAATCTACTATTACTTTTTAGAAGTTTCAGAAAAAACATATTACAAATTTTGGAATTTGTTTATAACAAATTGAAATTTTTTTTTGGTATTTCATTAAGAAATGCAAATAATGATTTTTAAAAAACAAAAGATTGCTTAACTAATTATTTAAACATTAGAAATATAAAAAGAAAACGATATAAAATAAATATAAAAAATTGTTTTTAAAAAAGCAAATTATTTCCTCGGGACAACAAAATGTTTTTTTTTGTAACTAGTCAATTTGTTTATAAACAAATAAAGTAAAACAATTTTACCTACCATTATTAAGCGCTTTTATTGGACGAATGAACACTATTTTTATTTTTTTTTAACATTATTCGGATTTTTATTTTTTTTTCAACTTTAAACAATTATTATTATAAACAAAATAATTAACTTTTAAAAACTTTTAGAACATGAACTTCATGGGTACATATACAGTGAGCGGCAAAAGTATGGAATAAATTCATTAAAAATTAAACAATTTTTTTTTTTTCAAAAGAAATCTTTAGACGGGTCAATTTTAGGTTATAAAAATACATATTTTTATACCGAATAAAATTCCAAGCAGTCATTTGTTTTCGAGTGATGACGTTATCGATATTTTTTAAAATAGAACCCCTATTTTTTTCTTGATTCTGATAGCCCTTTTAATTGTCTACACGATAGTGTAAAAATTTTGTTATCTTACATAAGGAAAGTCTTGAGAAAAAAAAAGATGTAAAAAATGAATTTTATAACGAAAGCTTGTCGACAATAAGCAAGTCTATGAAGAAATTCTTTTTGGACATTATGAATTACTTCTTCACTAATTGTACTTATTTCGTATCAAATCCCAATTTTTAAATCTTCTAGATTCTGTGGTTTAACATAAATCTTAGACTTTAAATAACGACATAAAAATAATCAAGGAATGTGAGATCTGGAGACCTTGCAGGCTACTCTATCGGTCCTCGTTTCCCAATCCACCTCCTAGGAAACTAATTGTTCAAGTAATGGCGAACAGGAAGTGCAAAGTATGGGGGTGCACCGTCTTGCTGGAACCAAAAAACTTTATCATTTACTAATACCTGATCATTGTCATTTCGAAAATTTTCTACAAGGACGTATCTTCCTTAATTTTTGGAGGACCAGTTCTTCTAATCGCTTTAACATGCCCAGTTCTTCTAAATTTATTTTCAATTTTACTGACTGTAGATTGGCTGATGAGTCTATCTGGATACTTTGCATTGAACAAACTGCTAACTTCTTGTTGGGTTCTAGTTTTATCCCCGCACCCAATCAAAATTAAAATTTCTATACGTTGTTTCTGTTAAATGAACCATTTTCGAAAACGTTTTGTAAAACAATTTACACATACAAATGAAACTGACAGTACCATTTGACTTTGATTTACGTACTTGATTTTTTGGCTTGTTTTTGTTTGTCAGAAAAAAATACATTTTTTTTCAAAACTTTCATTATGTAAGATAAAAAAAATTTTATACTGTCGTTTAGACAATTAAAAGGGCTATCTGAATCAAGAAAAAATATAGGGGGTTGACAGCTTGGAATTTTATTTGTGATAAAAATATTCATTTTTATAAATCAAAATTGACCCGTTCAAAGATTTTTTTAAAAACAATTTTGTTTAATTTTTAAAGAATTTATTCCATACTTTTGCCGCTCACTGTATAAGAAAGGCTCCAAGAAGTGAAAAATTTATAGGTCAATTTTTTAAACATTTTTTGTTGTCTTCAATGAAAGCCCCATAAAATTTTGTTAATTAACAATTGCCTAATTTATTGAAAAATGAAGCTAAATCGATTTTTCCAACGGGATGTCATTCCATCGAGTGTTAAGAGCACACCATAATTTATTCAAATTTTTAAATTAATATTTAATACTACAAAAATAGTAATTTGTGTACCTAGGCCGTAAAAGTTAGCTGTTTGTGGCCGAGGCGTGAGCCGAGGATACAATGCAGATAAAGCCAAAAAGCACTTTTGGTCGAGGTGTACACGACGTTTTTTAAGCGATGATCACAAAAGAATTCTAAAATTTGGTCATAATTTTTTTTAGTCGATGATTACCAAAAATGTGTTTGTATGGCCTTTTTTTGGAGCCGTAAAATTTTACTTTTTTGTACACATCTGTCAAATTCTGACAGATCAGTCCCAAAAAACTGGAGTTTGACAGATGCGTACAAAAAAGTAAAATCACCTTTTTTGTAATCATCGCCTAAAAAAGTATTTTATGTCATGTATTCTCTGCAGAGGCGGCGCGAGCCCATCCCGTTACGGCTACGCGGAGCCCTATTTTAAGCGTTAAATTAAAATTAGTAATAATGGAGATAGAACTGCGGGAGTTAGGAGTTTTTCATCGGAAATTTCCTCCTCTTTTCGAATCTTTTTTTTTTCGATCACTTATAGTTTTTTTAGACGATGATTACGAAAAAGGCGATTTTAAGGCCTCTTTTGGAGCCGTAAAGTTTTCCTTCTTTTGTACGCATCTGTCAAACTCTACTTTTTTGGGACTGATCTATCAAACTCCACTTTTTTAGGACTGATCTGTCAGAATTTGACGGATGTGTAGAAAAAAGTAAAACTTTACGGCTCCAAAAAAGAGTCCATACAAACACCTTTTAGGTAATCATCGCCTAAAAAAAAAATTATGACCAAATTTTAAAAGCGGTTTTGCGAGCCGAACAGACGATCGTTGTTTTCATTCTGCGGCTGAGTTGGCAGCACCAATTCGTCTGTTTTAACACTTCATAATAATTATTATGTTTGAATTACAAAAAACAACATGATTTTTGCTTAATTTTTTTATATAATTGGTATATAATTATCGTAATTACATACATGTAGATAATATTAAAAATGTTTCCATAAAAAAAATTGAGGGTGTCATATACCTGCAATAAATTTAGGAGGTGATAGAGAAAAATAGGGTGCCATTTTTATGTACCAATCTTCGACTTCGAAAAAAAAAAACTTGAAATGTGACCGTGTTTATTCACAGGCCACTACAATGAACCTGAAGCTTTTTCACAGTCATCAGAGCTCCGAAAATTTTTCACAAAAAATTTATAGCACCCAGAACACCAGTCAGTTTATTCGCGTTGGTTGAAGCAAACACACTGCTGAATTTTTTCGAATTCCCAAAAACTCTTAAACTCAACTTTTCATAAAAAGCTAATATGTAGTTTGCTTATATGCAATGTTTCGGTAACATATTGCCATTTTTTTAAAATGGCGACACTGTGTCCTTCCTTCCAAAATTTTAATTGTGTATTGTTTAATTTTATTAATTATAGTTGTCTAGCCTAAAGAAGGTGGCAATATGCTACCGAAAAGTTGCAATTGACAATACATACATATGAGCTTTTTTTTCTTTCCCTTGGTACGACCTCATAAATTGAAAATTTGAACACTGCTGATTTTTCGAAAACACAGATGTGGTACTTTTTTATGGCATTTGAGCTGACGATACCTTGAAAGTGACTGTAGTGGTTAATAAATTTTTTGAAAACAGTTGGTTAGGTCGGAATGTTGCAATTGCATGGCCCCACACGTTCATCAATGTTTTTAATTGTTTGCGCAATAGCATGTTATGTCGTTGTGATAATTATTGTCTATAGTTGCTATCTATGGCGCCTGGATAACGGATGCAGCGTGGTATGCATATTAGGTTGCTTCTTTGTCAATAATAATTATCGCTACACTTTTTGAATTTGAATGTAGAGACATTTTAGAATTTCTGAATCATATTGTTTGGTTTACGGGTTGTATGCATGGTTTACGGCGGTCTCGTGTCGTATCGATATTTATAGGGAAGAGGTTTCTCGATCTTTCGGTCGCAGAATTACTCTAGAATAATCTCGGTCGCATGAGTTGGCAATGAAATCATCACGAGTTTCTTCCAAAACGTATCAAAATGATGGATTTGTTATTTTCTGTCAATTTCATTTTGTCCGTTACGCGTAATTGGTATTACATAATTACGATTTATACTTTTAGAGTAGCGATAGCACTGCCTCTGGAACTTCCTTCAACTTAGCAACTGTTAGAGCACCAATTTACGGCACATATTCTCAACCTATAGGTAAAATCGTACCAACAGAAGAACGAATAATATACACCTGGAAAGAACTTAATGTTTTTGCCAATGTTTCTTCGTCAAAACAGAATTTCTTACACATACTGAAAAAAAATAAACATCCAGTGGACAGGAAACACATCTTAAAAAATGGTTCTTTTCAAAACTGTATTGAACAAAGTTTTATTTAAATACTTTTAGTTAGTGGAGTCGCATACCCCGGAGAGCTGTTAGCAATTTTGGGTTCTAGTGGTGCAGGAAAAACAACTCTTCTTAATTCGTTAACATTCCAAACGCCTTCTAACTTGACTATCTCTGGAACCAGATGTGTCAATGGTATGCCTGTAACATCAAAACAGTTAATAAGTCTATCCGCCTACGTCCAGCAAGATGATTTATTTATTGGAAATTTAACAGTGAGAGAACATTTGGTTTTCCAAGCTTTAGTTCGCATGGATAGAGAGATTTCGTACAATCAAAGAATGCAGAGAGTGGATGAAGTCATCGCCGAGTTGGGTTTAACTAAATGTGAAAACACCCAAATTGGCATTGTAGGCAGAATTAAAGGCATTTCTGGTGGTGAGAAAAAGCGATTGTCGTTTGCAGCAGAGGTACTTACTAATCCAAAACTGATGTTTTGCGACGAACCGACTTCTGGTTTGGACTCATTCATGGCTCTTAATGTGATCCAAGTGCTTAAAAGTATGACTATGACGGGGAAAACTGTCATCTGCACCATCCACCAACCATCGTCTGAGTTATATGCGATGTTTGATAAACTACTCTTAATGTCTGAAGGAAGAACCGCGTTTTTGGGAAGTCCGGAAGAAGCCGATAGTTTTTTCTCAGAGTTTGTACTTTATTAATTTAAAACTGTACCTTATTTTCCCTTTTAGACTTGACGCATCTTGCCCCAAAAATTATAATCCGGCTGATTACTTTATACAGTTGTTGGCAATACTGCCAGAAAAAGAAGAATCCAGTCGGCAAGCTGTTAATATGATTTGCGAAAAGTTCGAACGATCTGATATTGGGGTTAAAATAGCTCTGGAAGCAGGTGGAGTGGTAATAATTATTTGCAACTTTAAATATTTTTCGAACATTTTGATGGCAGGAAAAGGACAGTGGCTATCACGATGTTTGGTTTAATGGCGATATGCCTAGGAATCCATACAAAGCATCTTGGTGGGCTCAATTTAGAGCAGTGTTGTGGAGATCTTGGATGAGTGTTATGAAAGAACCGATTTTAGTCAAAGTCAGATTCCTACAAACATTCGTAAGTACCTACCCACTATTTTAAGTTCGAGGCTTAACAATTTTTTTTTTTTAGATCATTGGGTTACTTATTGGTGCAATTTACTATGCGCAAGAACTTAATATGGATGGTGTTATGAACATAAACGGAGCAATTTTTGTTCTTTTAACCAACATGACGTTTCAAAATATTTTTGCTGTAACTGCTGTAAGTTTATTCTAATTACAGAATATTTTTTAAATGATACGATTGAAGGTGTTTTGTTCAGAACTTCAAGTATTTTTACGAGAACATCGCAATGGAATGTATCGTACTGATGTATACTTTTTGTGTAAAACTCTCGCCGAGAGCCCAGTCTTTATAACAATGCCTATAATTTTGACTTCAGTTTGTTATTTCATCATCGGTTTGAACACTCAGGGACCACGATTTTTTATAGCATGTGGAATTTTGGTTCTTGTAGCTAATGTAGCTACGAGTTTTGGTAAATTTTATTTAAATGCTTTTCAAATCACTAAAGCTGTTTATTTAGGGTACATGATATCCTGTATTTCTCCAAGTGTTTCAGTTGCTCTTTCAATCGGTCCGCCATTGATTATACCGTTCTTACTTTTTGGTGGATTTTTTCTTAACATCAGGTAAAGTAATTGAAATTTGCCGCAAATTCTAATGGCACATCTTTTAGTTCGATCCCGGTTTATTTTCAGTGGTTGTCGTATTTGTCGTGGTTTAGGTACGGAAATGGGGCTCTTCTCATTAATCAGTGGGAAAATGTCACAGAGATTGATTGTTCAGTTAACAATACGGCGTGTCCCAAAAGTGGACATATTGTGTTAGAGATATTTAAATTTAAAGAGGTATGTATGGATTAACTATCGATAAAAAATGTTAATAGAAATAGTAGTTTCTGAACAGGATTCACAAATGACAAAATTTTACGTTTCATTATTTTTTTTTCAGACGGATTTTACATTATACATTGTGATGTTGGCAGTTCTTATCTTTGCATTCAGACTAGTGGCATATCTAGCGTTATTGGCCAAGACTTACCAGCGCGTATAAATTAATTCTCCGTTTAAGACGACGCTTTATTATATTTTAGTTTTTTTTACCCAACTGTTGTATTTCATAAACTCTGCTTTTAATAAAGCGATTCTTTATATTCTGCTGTCTCTTATTTTCCTTTTCCGCGACGAAATTTGCCGTCAGCTCAGCTCGGAATAATTCAATCGGTAGTAATAGAAAGGAATGCAATGTATTAGCTTATTGGAGTTAAGCTTCCTAGATATTATGGAATGGCAGAGATTTATTAACGCTTTAATAAATCTAGATCGATCCGTAACAGAATCAGGTGGTAGGGGAACTAAGTGTATAACATTACATAGGATTCTTGGAGACTTACTATTCCCACACCTTGAACAAATAAGTATCTATATGTTGCGTTTGTTTCACTCTATTTGTTACATTAAATATTTACACACGTCTTACTTTTAACAATTTAATGAAGTAATGTTAATTTCGAGCTGCTGTAGTGTAATTAGTGACTCGGAATGGCATCAGACGAAGACGGCACACCATTATTCCCTCTAAATAGTAATTATTGTGGAAGTTCGTCGAACAATTCAGGAACCAATGTGAGTGCTAAACGAAAATTTTAGTTATTACACATAAACACGCGAAATTAATTTTATTTACATCATCTGAGAACGTCAGATATGTAAATATTTGTCTAATTGTATTACTGCTGATGTTTAATTTATCAGGGCTCGTTTGAGCACTAAACTAAATTAGCGTGCTGTGATTTAGAAATTAATTATTATTGTTAGATAATTGCCTGTGAAATATTTAATAATGGACGCAACGGTTGTTAGTGTAATCATCATGAGTAAATTTGTGTTAACAGACGGGGGTTTTATCGATTCATACTGTTCTAACAGATGTATCTTAACAATAATTTAACCCATACTCATTACTTTTCAATCAATTAGTGGCTGTTACACAACAACAAAATTCAGTGTGTACTGTGTACAATAAAAAATGACCTAATTTACGCTTCATTATATCTTAAGCACTGACATCGATGAGTTTTCGCATAAGTGAGATGGTATAGTTGGTTGTCTACATTACATCGCCGATTTTTGAGAAAATTCTGGTGCATTTTGTCACCCATTTTATAAAAGTGCTATTACTGGAGCAGAGTCAGACCAATGAAATAGATATGCACTTTATATTTTATCATGTAATAATCAGGCTTCACCCCATTTAGGAGCTTCAAGGTTTTTTAGCTTTTTTCATCCTTTCATAATTAAATAGTGTAATTGGAACACATAAATAATAATGGAAAGTGTGGAGAAAGAAATTTGCAGATTTGTCACAACTGAGAAATGTCATTAAAGTGACGTCACTTTTGTGAGTGTTATTCCAGCTTGATGTTGTTGTGAACAGTGTGGGAGACTTCGGTGTTACTTGAAAGACGTTCAAGTTTAGGCCCTTTTACAATATGTACGTAAGTACGGTAATGTAGACAACCAAGTATACCATCTCACCGATGCGATAACTCATCGATGTCAGTGGTAGGCCCCCAGATCAGTTGGATTCTGGGTGAACTGTTGTTATTCCACTTATTATAGCAAACGACGTAATCAGAGAAGCTTCACATGAAGTATAAAAACCTACCATAGAGTATTGGAAAACAAAGATATATAGTTATCTGAATTATGCAAATTAGATTGAAATATTTATAAGGTATGAAAAAATAGTGTGTTCTAATTTCTCGAAATCGACAGAAAAACTCTAAACAATTTTGACAAAAGCATTCATCTAAAGATGAAAAGTATTACACTATTGGTAGAAATGACAAAGCAACAGAATATATAATAAAATATCTACTAACTATCCTAAAACGAGAATAAAAATGTAAAAACCTGAAGTCGGAAACGTGGTCGTAGGCAGATTTCTACAAAAACAGAACAAGAAAAGGTTTCTAATAAAATTTTGATTTAGAATGCAGACATTGATTTAATCATTGGCAAATACAGCTTCTTGTGTTTCTTTATTGGATCAAATTCCGAATTGTGTTTTTTCTTTGTTTTTTATTTAGTCATTTGTGTAGGATTCTTGATTCTGCAATTGATGCTTTTCTGTTTGGGTCTATTATTTATTACCTTGAGTATTTCGTCTGTTGTAATTTTTCCATCTTGTTTGTTTCTTTCTTATTTATTTCCTGTTAAATAACATAAACTCAAATGATATATAGCGAGAAGTTTTTTCATATCAACTGCATGTGCAGGAATTAACTAAAAATATTGCTGTTAACGGCATCAACAAACTACAGCAACGCGTTTCTTTTATTTTACTAAACTATTTGGAGTTTTTTTTTACTACTATGAAACGAGTTTGTAAGCTATCAGTCACACTACTAACCGTGGCTTTGTGGTTAATTTATCTTAATTAGTGATAACAGGTCCTGAAGACCCTACATTCAATTATATTCATTATTTGCAATACAGGTGCAGTCGGAAATTGTCATACCATGAGATCATTTAAATTATAAATTAGAGTATGCTGTGGAATTTAAATTAGGTTGGCACTACTATTTTTTGACAATTTGATTTAAAATTTGAATGTCAAAGTGACTTCTAAGAAATGGCAACAGAATGGTGAATGGAGGTATTCTATAGAACGTTTTGTTAAAGGTTTTTCGAAATGCCTACCCTAATTTTCCTGCAGATTATCAAAAATTAGTCCAACAAATTTATAAATGTGTGGCAAGATTTCGTGATGTTAGTGTGGTGTAGGGGAGGGAGTGATAGTTTTATAACTACTTTTAATCAGTTTTTCCCTGGAACATAATAATAGTAATTATACACCAAGGTTGAAAAGACATTTTTCTTAGCCGAGCTATCTTATTGCCCAAGATGCGAAGCATCGCGGGCAATAATAATGCGAGGCTACGAAAATGCTTCTCAACCGTGGTTTATATACTACTTTTTTCACTACTAGCACATTTGCTTAACTTATCTTCAAACGAACGAAGATATCCATGCAAAGCAAGTAATATATGAAATTAAATAAATTCCTGTTATTTCTATTGTGGTCCAGTGTGTGGTCCAGCTGGCAGATTTAACATTTCGCAAGAAATTCCAACTCCCCAGTTCTACATTGTTGAGCTATCAGCTATCATTAATGATGACAGCAAATGTCAAGTCAACACATCAACTACGGCAGTAACCATGCCAACATTGACAATTGTTTTTATTATCTACTAGTAGGAGAGAAAAATCCATTAATAGGTAAGGTACAGAAAATCAATTTCTGAAGCATCAAACACGACATATAATGAAGCTAGTAGTGAAAAAAAAAATGTTCTAGGGAAAAACTGATTAAAAGTAGTTCTACTACCAAAAGTGATCCAGACAATTGTTTTGTTTTTGATAGTTTTATGATGATCCAAGTCCAAACCCGAGAATTCTAGATTATTTCATTTTCCCGTTTCTCAAAAACACAGTACATATTTAAAAATAAGCCGCACAATCTTGAAGAACTGCAAGAGGCAAAACGGTATAACCTTTCAGATGTTGGAAAATGCATTTGAAAATATGAAACGGAGAGTTAAGAGCTGCATTGAAGCTGGGGGAGAACACTTTGAACATTTGCTGTAATTCTCAATAAACCTACATTATTAAATTTGATACTTTTTTATTTTCGTTAAATTAAAACAATTTAACATGAGAAACATAAACATCACAATGTTTACATTAACCTCAAATTTTACTCTGTCAGTCAATTTGCAGGCTGGGCCATTGCATAAAAGAACCGCCTACTCTAATTTATAATTTAAATTATCATGGTAGGTACATAAAAACCAAATATCCAGTCACATTACCAGGAAAATTTGGTAGTTGTGAGTGTCATCTTACCCACTCTTTGTTCGTAAGCAAAGACGAAATTAATAGTTCCTATTACATATACATATTTATATATATATTTTTTTGTAAATAGATTCATTTATAATTTAGATTCCAATGGCGTTTAGAAGTCGTTCTAACCCTCTTATGAATCATTAAAGCTATGAGGGGTCTTTTACCGCTGTAGTGTTTTTGGTCTTTCGGCTAGAAGTCTACTTGTCTCATCTCACATTTTTTAACATGCTAAAGACCTGAAAATAGCGAATTCTGTAAAATGAAAGGTTGCTGTTTTACCTCATAACCTCCACATTCCAATGGCTCGGTTACTTTTCTCTGTTCTTAACTTAACTATGAGAAAAATTTAGAAGCACTCCCCCCTCAACAAATATCTACTACATATAAAAAATAGCATCTTGAAAACTGTAAAATTATAAAATCAAGATTTTTTTTTAAAGGTCAATTTATAAATTATAACTTTTTCTTTTGTTATTAAGAATTAGGATAACAAACACTTGAATATTCATAGCACGAACACTTTTTTGTACACGCTCTCCAAAATTACAATTTTAGGGAGGCATTTGAGTCCGTAAAATGGTACATTTACGGCCTAGTCTCTAAAAGTTGTCATGGAAACCTTTTGCGGATTATTTTTGATTAAATATTAAATTGCTATTTACTGATCAATTTGAGCGAAAACATTTTCCTAGAAAAAGGGCCGTTTTCTGAGGGTTGAAAAAAATTGTTTATTACACGTACCTAAAAAGTTTTTGAGTTTTGAGTAACCTGCTATTCCAGACTCGGCTCCGTCTCGTCCGGAAACAGCAACGATTTGTCTGCAAAAACTGTATTTTAGGTACTTCTAACAAAAATAGCAATTTTTGTACACGCTTCCAGAAATTATAATTTTAGGGACTCATTTGAGTCCGTAAAATGGTAGATTTACGGCCTAGTCCCTGAAAATTGTAATGCAACCTTTTGCGAATTATTTTTCATTAAATAGCTATTTACCGATCGATTTGAGCGAAAACAATTTTCCTGGAAAAAGGGCCGTTTTCTGAGGGTGCCAATTTTTTTTTTCGAAAAGTTTCCGCAACCAGAGATGGGTTTTTTACCATGATAAAGTGTTTAACATAGTAGCTTGGATGGGCATGAGCACACCGGTATACTAGAGAAAAGTAAAAAAATTAGACGTCAATGTGACTCAATGTCAAACTTTAAACTCATTGCAGAAGGCAACGGAAGCCCTAATCCCAGTTCTGACACCGCAAGGGGGCTTGAAAAAAATATGTCGCTTCCAAGAATCAGTGAAATATTGAGACGACGGCGCGACGGCCCGGAAGCGGATGATGTCATGATGATCTCACCACGTATGGTAACGTAATTAATCTGGAATAGTCCACATGAGAACGTCTGGGAATAATTATTCACATGGGATGCTCTCATAAGTCTAGAAGACTCTGTGGCGGTGATCTCATGCTATACCACGCTCGTACAAGAGACTGATCTCATTATTCTCGAATAATCCATTGCGTCGGAAACATGATCTCATGATTGGAATAGAAGAAATCTAGAACGAAGCGAGCGGTATAAGAAGGGATCAAACAACGGAGCAAGTCAGTCTATTGGAAGCATCGTGAACAAGTGATCAGCGCGTGATATTGTGAAAGTCTGTACATTGTGAAAAGTTAGTTTTAGTAGTCTTTTTAATAAAAGTTTGTAAATACGGTGTGCGCCAGAATATTTCTTTAAATCCTCGAACCCGCCCGGCTCAGGCTACGTTACATTGGTGTCAGAAGTGGGATTTAAAGAAGCGGACGTAAAAAAAAAGAAGAAACATCGAACCAACCAGTACGTGACGCATGTCAAAGCAACCTTCTGGAAGAGTCACGAGAAGTAAAACCATGGAGGCTCTACAAGAACAAATGGTCGTTCTTCTGGAACAATTAGAAAAGAGACGACAAGAAGAAAAAGAAGAACAAGAAAAGAGACGACAAGAAGAAAGAGAAGAACAAGAAAAGAGACGACAAGAAGAAAGAGAAGAACAAGAAAAGAGACGACAAGAAGAAAGGAAAGAACAAATGATACTTTTAGAACAACTAGAGAAGCGACGACAAGAAGAAAAGCAAGAACAGATGGGACTTCTAAAACAACTACACGCAGAAAAAGAAGAACAAGAAAATCGACGACAAGAGGAACAGCTTGACATTTTACAAAACACTTTTAAAAAAGACGTGGAAGAAAAGGTTCAAGTTGTGGAAAGAAAAGTTCTAGAAATTCAAGAAGTTGTAAAAGAAGAAGTTCTGGAAATGAAAGAAGACGTAAAAGGGATAAAAGAAGATTTGGAAAAGAAAGTCAAGGAAATGGAAACAAAGCTGAAAAGGATGACAACCGGGCAGTCAGTCGTGTCAGAGCCGTCATCACAAAGGCTAAAACCTCCGACTTTTGATGGCCAGACCTCATGGTTTATGTACAGGAGGCAATTCGAGGCAGCGGCCGAAATGAACAACTGGGGTGAAGAAGAGAAAGCCACTGCACTGGTGTTATCCTTGCAAGGACAAGCTCTTCAGCTGCTGCAAACCGTCCCGGAGAGGGAACAAAAGAACTACGTCGCCGTGGTCAACGCTCTCGAGCTGCGGTATGGAGACCTCCACTTGAACCAAGTGTACCAGTCACAGCTGAAGTCACGAGTTCAGAAGAATGGCGAACGCCTGCAAGAGTTTGCGGCGGACGTTGAGAGACTCGTACATCTGGCCTACCCAAGCGCCCCTAGCGAGTTCCACCACCAACTTGGAACAAGCGCGTTTTTTGATGGGGTCCGCGACGGTGAGTTGCAGCAAATGTTGAGACTAGGTAGACATCAAAAATGCGCCGATGCCCTCGTGCACGCCCTGGAATTCGAGGCGGCTAAAAACGCTTGTCGTCCGGCGGCTCAACGTCTGCGAGCAGTAACTATGGAGGAAGCCCCGAAAGACGGAAACGACCTGCTGCGAGAAATATAGACGTTGCTTGAGGAAATGCGGCACGGAAGCATGACAGGCAGACCCAGATGCTTTAATTGTGGGAGAGTCGGTCATCTGAGCAGACCCATAGAAATCCGGAGTCCGGCCCTTCAAGCTCAAGGCAGTCGGAAAACTAAGTCCAGCTAGCGCTTTGGGGCGTGTGCTAGCTGGCTCCACAAAAGCCCCTAGGGTCATCTCCGTCTCGCAGCTACGAAGAAGGAACGACAGTCTGTTGCTGGAGGGTCGAATCAACGGAGCTGGCTATTCTATGACCGTCGACAACGGAGCGATTGTCTCGATCGGAAGACCAGACATCTTCAAACCGCTGGGAGATTTCCAATTGGCAGAGAGCGACCTGGTGTTAAAAACAGCAACGGGAGAAGCAGCACGAGTATTCGGGGAAGTTGAGGCAAGACTCGAGTTGGGGAGGTTTGAGTTCATTCACAAGGTTATTGTAGCTGATATAGTAGACGATTTCATCTCGGGTCTTGACATCATGAAGAAGTTCGGATTCGTGCTGGACATCAAGAATCGCATGCTGCTAGTTGGCAACGAAGAAATCTCCCTGCACTCTGCGATACCATCCGCCGACGAAGTGAAAGTGATAGTCTCCGAAACGGTCCGTGTACAGAAAAACTCGGAACAGATTGTGCTGGCAGAGTTGGAAGAAGACCCTGGGGGATACCGGACTGGAATAATAGAACCGAACGTGACCACCATCCCGGACGTGACACAAAAAACACAAATCATGGTAGCAAGAACACTCGTTGAGGCTAACGGACGAATTCCTATCCGTGTAGCGAAAGTCGTGTTACACTACAGAAAGGGCAGACGATCGGACTATACCATCCTGTACTACGGGTCGTCCGTTGCGAAGAACAACCTGTTGCGTGTAACAGAAAAGAGGCTCAGCGGACGAGTGTGGAGAAGCTCTTCCTTGAAGACTGGAAACACCTTACGAACCATCAATTAGAGAAGGCCATGGCATTTATCCGCAAGGAGAATGACATCTTTGCTACCGAAGACCGAAGCACCGGCAGAACCAACATGGTGCAGCATAGAATCAACACAGGAGATGTTGCTCCGATCCGACAACCGCCAAGAAGACTTCCGTTCGCAAAACACCAAGAGGTGGCTCAGATGGTGGATAAAATGAAAGCAGACGGAATAATTGAAGACTCCCCAAGCCCGTGGTCGTCACCAGTTGTTTTGGTAACGAAGAAAGATGGCTCCACTCGCTTTTGCGTTGACTACAGACGGCTTAATGATGTAACTAAGAAAGACAGCTATCCGTTGCCACGTATCGATGACACTCTAAGCATGTTGTCGGGATCGCAGTGGTTTTCAACTCTGGACTTGAAGAGCGGCTACTGGCAAGTTGAGATCCACCCCGATGACAAAGAGAAGACGGCGTTCTCGACTGGAAGCGGTCTCTACCAGTTTAACGTCATGCCATTTGGACTCTGCAACGCCCCAGCCACTTTTGAAAGGTTGATGGAACTGGTTCTGCTAGGGCTGACATGGAAAACCTGCTTGGTGTACCTCGATGACGTCATGGTAGTTGGAAGAACTGTCGAAGAACATTTGCAAAATTTGGAAGAGAACTTCAGCCGCCTGCGGAATGCCAACCTTCAGCTCAATCCCAAGAAATGCCGATTGTTACAGACAGAAGTGAAGTTCTTGGGCCATGTGGTTTCGCCCAGCGGAGTACAAACAGATACGGACAAGATCGCGGCCGTCCGCGAGTGGCCACGACCAAGGGACAAGCACCAGCTGAGAAGCTTCTCTCAACTCACGGAAGACAAAACCCCATTTATCTGGAATAACGAGAGCGAAGCAGCGTTTAGAACTTTGAAAATCTCGCTGTGCACGGGTCCTATTCTGTCTTACCCGATAGTAAAGGGGCGGTATGTCCTGGATACAGACGCCAGTAACAACGGTATCGGGGCAGTCCTTTCGCAGGTACAAGAAGGCGAAGAAAAAGTCATCGAATACTATAGCAAGGTGCTTTCTAAGCCGGAAAGAAACTACTGCGTTACGAGGAAGGAGTTATTGGCAATCGTAAATGCAGTAGGACATTTTCACAAGTACCTGTACGGTCAACACTTCAAAATCCGAACGGATCATGCTGCGTTGAGGTGGCTGTTAAGCCTTAAGGATCCAGAAGGACAGACAGCCAGATGGTTGGAGAGGCTGCAGCAGTATGATTTTGAAATCGAACACCGACTAGGCAGATCACACCAGAATGCGGACGCACTTTCTTGGAGGCCGTGGCGGAGTGACTGCAAACATTGCAGTCGGAGAGAGGCATCCAAAGAATTCGAGGGCGTGAAGAGATTGGTTCTGCAACCTCAAGATGGGTGGACAACGGCGGAGATGAGGGCAGAACAACTTGGAGATAGCGAGATTAGTGCAATTTTGGAAAGCAAAGAGAACGGAAATCAGAGACCACAATGGCAAGACATTTCGGACAAGAGTCCTGCTCTCAGAGCACTATGGGTCCAATGGGATTCACTGAAGGTGGAAAATGGCCTGCTGAAGCGAGCATGGGAAAGTGCAGACGGAAAGTCGGTGACGATGCAACTGGTTTTGCCCAAGTGTCGCGTGAAGGAGGTCTTGCGAGAAATCCACGGTGGAGTGTCCGGCGCACATCTGGGCGTGAATAAGACCATGGGGAAAGTCCGTGAACGCTTCTATTGGGTGAACGTTCGAAACGATGTCGAGAGCTGGTGTCAAAAATGTGACACTTGTGCGGCGAGCAACGGTCCACAGACGCGTAGTCGAGGAGCCATGAAGCAGCCATGAAGCAGTACAACGTTGGAGCACCATTCGAGAGAACAGCCTTCGACGTAGCAGGTCCGTTTCCTACCACTAATTCGGGAAACAAGTACATCATGGTGGTCATCGACTACTTTAGCAAGTGGCCGGAAGCCTATGCCCTACCCAATCAAGAACCTGTGACGGTTGCCAGGGCGTTGGTAGAAAATTGGATTTGCCGCTACGGACTTCCACTGGAAATGCACTCGGACCAGGGGCGGAACTTTGAATCTCCTCAGTCGGATGGAATGGTCGAGCGTTTCAACAAGACCATGGAACAACACTTGTCCAAGGTGGTCGATCAACATCAGCGGGACTGGGATCTACGTCTACCTTTGTGAGTGCTGGCGTGTCCGCTGAAGCTGCAACACACTTGAACTAACAAAACTGTCAAAATTCATTCAAATTATACATTTCAGTTTTATTTATATTGTTAATCGCAATGCCTAAGGCTGCCAGCAAGAAGTCATCTCCAAGTGCCATTGAGGATGTAGTCACCAAGTGCCTTGGAAATTTTTTTGAAGAATTTGCCTGGGGATGCGACTGTGCTTCAATGTACAACGAGATCAACGACTGCAAAGTATTAATAGTGAGTCAAACATCGCTTATTCACCAATTACAATCCGAATTAAAAATTTTGAAGTCAGAAATAGTTCAATTAAGAGCTAACAATTCGAATAATTATAACCGACCCCTACACAATATGGTTGAAAATCGGAAATCGCTTATTCCACAAAAAACCGTTAGCGATAAGCACACTTTCAATGTGCATGAAGATAACTTTTTTGAGACTTGCGGATCAGCTGCTGTAAATATAAACAATCGAAGATCAAGTAATCCAAGACGTTTCTCGGGGATCCATAAACCTGCGGTACACATTTCTAGCGGTTCCGATGATTCATCTACGGAGAATGAAGAGCCCGCAATACAGGTGGCAGACATTATAGTACACACCGAAGAACAAAGTGCAAAACGAACTCAAAAGGAAGTTGCCATGATCAAATCACAGAAGTTGAAAAATACCACCAGAAATGAAACATCAGCTCTACATAAAACCTCTAAGAGGAAGCAGAACAGTGACTATATTCTTGGATCAAATAATAGCCAGACGTTAAAATTCAAATCCATACCTAAAAAAGCCTTTGTATATGTGTCCCGTTTGCATCCGGACACAAAATGTGAGGACTTGACTGATGCATTCCGTAGCATCTGCCCAGAAATAGTCTGCGATAAACTTGAATCAAAATTTCCACAGTATTATTCATCTTTTAAAGTTATGGTCGACATAACAAATAAAGAATCGATCATGAATCCTAACATGTGGCCGGCAGGAACGTACGTGACGCGTTTTTTTCACAGAAGAAAGTTTTATCAGCCCAGGTCGAGACGTCCAATCGACAAATCTGAGCCAGCTGAATTTCCCGCTAGTGACAAATCGAATTTTTCCCAAAGTGCGATGTTAACAACAGACGAATAGCAGCACTTCAGGTTTATTTTCAAAATGTGCGTGGTCTACGAACTAAACTAAAAGCATGCTTTTTGTCGTTTGCTAATGAAGATTATGATTTAATTATTTTTGTTGAAACTTGGTTACACGAAGGCATACACGACACTGAAATTTTGGATAAGCGTTATGTGACGTACAGAACTGACAGGGGTCCCAGCAATAGTGCCAAGACTCTAGGTGGTGGTGTCCTTATCGCTGTTAAAAGGGAATTTGTTTCTTATAAATTGAACATCACATCCACTATCGAGGAACTGTGGGTGTCTGTGAAATTTAAAAATAAAAGTTTACTTTTTTGTGCGGTTTATCTGCCTCCCGATGCTTTGCTGGATAATTACAGCCAACACGTAAATACTGTGAAAAATGTTATTTATACTAACTCGTCCAGTACAGTGTATATTTTGGGTGATTACAACTTGCCCAACATTAACTGGACTACTGATGATGAAGTGGTAGGTGTTGTTCCTATTAATGTTAGATCTGATAAAGGCACTTTATTATGCGATTCTTTTGCTTCTTGCGATTTAAGTCAATTTAACTGTATTACCAACTCTAATGGGAATGTATTAGATTTATGTTTTTCTAATAGTGAGAACTTAGTCATTAAAAGGTGTAATGAGATCATAAAAAAAGATTCTTATCACCCGCCTTTCAATTTTATAATATCTGATTGTGATAATTTTGTTGATACTTACTGTGATACTTATGATTTTAAAAACTGTAATTATGATCTTATTAACAACTTCTTGTTAAGCATCAATTGGAATTTTGTAGAAGATCTTTGTGATATCAATGCAGCTGTGGATATGTTTTATAATTATATGCAATTTGTCTGTGATACTTTTGTTCCGATAAAGAAAAAATGCGGTAACAAATTTCCAATATGGTTTAATTCTTACACACGCAACTTAGTAAAAACAAAAAAGATTTTACATCGTCGTTTCAAAATTAGTCGTAATATTGATGACTATGTTAAATTTACACGTGTCAGAGAACAATGTAAAATAGCTGTTAATAATTCGTATAGAATGTATGTTTATAATACTGAAAATCAAATTAATCGCAATCCTAAGATATTCTGGAAATTTATTGAGCGCTTAAAAAAATCCAATAGTTTGCCTAGTATAATGACTTTTGAAGATCGTGAGATTTGTGGGAGAAATAATATAGCCAATACTTTTGCAAAATATTTTTCATCTGTTTATAATAATAATAATGTTAACGCTGGTCTGCCGCCCTCTAATTACAATATTGAATCTAGTGTTGATTTAAATAACGTCTGTATTACGGAAGATAGTGTAGCTTCTGAGCTTGGTAAACTTGACCTCAACAAAGGAGCCGGTCCTGATGGCTTACCCCCTTCATTTTATAAAAGTTGTGTGATGTCACTCTCTGCGCCATTAACACGAATTTATTTATTGTCTGTTAAAATGGGGATTTTCCCCCAACACTGGAAATTGGCGCAGGTTGTGCCAATTTTTAAATCAGGTTCCAAAAACAGAATTGAGAATTATAGGCCGATAAGTATGTTATCTGTACCAGCCAAGGTGTTTGAAAGCATTGTATCTAGACAATTATTTGAGTCTTTCAAAAATATAATTAGTGTATCCCAACATGGATTTTATTCTGGCAGATCAACATTGACAAATCTCTGTACTTTAACTGATGATATTTTCAACGCTTTTGAGCAAGGATTTGAAGTGCATTGCATCTACACGGACTTTAGTAAAGCTTTCGACACAGTTAATCACTCAGTTCTTATGAAAAAGTTACATTTATATGGTTTACGTGATCCTTTATTATCTTGGGTGAATAGTTACATTACCAATCGCTCACAGAGCGTAAACTTAAAAGATATCAAATCCAAACCGTATGATGCTCTTTCCGGTGTGCCTCAAGGTTCTGTTATTGGTCCCTTGTTATTCAATATATTTGTAAACGATATAACAAGAGACATTCAATCGAAATCTTTACTATATGCAGATGATCTGAAGATATACCGCGTTATCAAGTCCACTAAGGATACAATTATTCTCCAAAACGACATTCAAACGCTTGCATGTTGGTGTGAATACAATATCATGAAATTTAATGCCCAGAAGTGTCAAACAATTTGCTTTAGCAGAAAAGTGGTACCTTCTGAACCCAGATATACCTTAGAAAACATTGCACTTGCAGTAATAAATGTAGTTAAAGATCTTGGTGTATATCTGGATTCAAAGCTCTCCTTTCAAAATCATTACGATTATGTAATCTCGAAGAGCAGGAAGATGTTGGGATGCGTAAAAAGGTGGACATATGATTTTTACAACATTAGAACGATCATTACTTTATATAGTTCTCTAGTTCGTTCCATCTTAGAATATGGTAGCATCATATGGTCACCTTTTTATGTTACACATGTCAATCGTTTTGAAGCTGTACAGACCAGTTTTCTAAAGTATCTTAGGTATAAGCTATCGCTACAAAATGTTGTATTTAATGATCTTGAGCTTGTCGCCAAATATGCGTCTATACCACCCCTACAAAAGCGTAGAATTTTTTACAGTTTATGCTTTATGTATAAATTGATTAATGGATTGTTAAGCATCCCTGAAATACTAGCTAGAGTCAACATTAACGTTCCAGCATGTAACACTCGTAATTTTGAAATATTTTATGCTCGTTTCAGCAAATGTGTGCTGGTGAATGCGTGACGAGAGCGTTACGAAAAGTGTGGTCGGGCGAAGCGACCGGAAGTTTTCTTTAATGCATTATTTTAAAATAATCAATTCATAGAATTTTTTGTGGTTGTGAATCCGCACTTCTCACAATATCGAACAAGACTTTATTTTCGATCTATTCTATGCGTATTAATTTCGTTGCTGTCCTCACTCGTAACGGTCTCCTTTGCGCTTAGGGAACTTTGTATCTCCCTCTTCTTTACTGTACTTTTCAATCCTATCGCAATCCTATCGGAGGTTTTATGCACCATATCGGTTCCAAGTTTTTTTGAAGTAAAACTTCTTGACACTTGACTTGACTTGGGGAGTAAGCTGGTGACGAGAGCGTTACGAAAAGTGTGATCGGGCGAAGCGAACGGAAGTTTTCTTTAATGCACCATTGATTTTACAATAATTAATTCATAGATTTTTTTTTGCCTTAACGCGATTCGAACTCGCGTCTTATCCGTTGTGAATCCGCACTTCTCTCCATACACCCATTTGCGTGTGTCAGTTTTATATGCAATTGCGCTACTTATCTTAATCGCTACACATGGTTGCCGACTTTTCGCTGACGACAAACTAAAACATGCATTATCCAATACTGCAGACGGTTTTAATTCAGGATTCTCTAGCTCCATTTATAAACTTACATAAATTAAGCACTTTCACAATGGCGAACTGTTCTTTATATGGCGACTTCATTTGTTTTTAGAGACAACTATGTTTATGGCGTAAGTGACAATTACTTCTTGAATTGAAATTTCATAAATGGATTTTTGTTGAAGTAAAACTTCTTTACACACGCTGGAGTAAGCTGGTGAATGCGTGACGAGAGGTTTTACGGAAGTTTTACTTCAGTCGTGTGGTCTAAAGCACATTCGTATTTTTTTTCTGTTAGGTTTCCGTCTGATTTTTCATGGTAGTTTTTTGGCTCAAGAATTATTTTTATCTTTACCATTTTATCCCTCTATTTGTAATTTTTTGTTGTACTTCTGTCTTACTAGGAAAGGTCATGATAAGTCCATAGTCGACTTTCGTCAACCCTAAGACTTCCTCACTAACACTGAAGAAATAAATATCCTGGAAATCGGTTCTTTTGAATAAAGTATTGCCAATAAAAAACGCCGTACAGCTTATGATGGTGACCTCCACTTTCTGGTCCTTTTGTGTGTTCATGTTCATCGTTTTTTTTTTGTACATATTTTTTGTTACATTTAATATTGTGTTTTTCATTACAGTTATATTTTCTATTTCTTTTGCATAAAATGAGTATTCCTCATAATTCGTTTCGCTTTTTCCTTGTTTTCCTTAGCACTATTTTATTGAGGTGATACATTCTTATATCTGTAGTTTCTGTATAATTTTATTTTGTAGTTTTTTTTCTTCATTTGCGTCGACATTCTGTTATATGTATATCATTTTTTACATAATATCCATGACAACAAACCTATCTGCCTATCTACCTAAATTAAGACATCATTGTACAATTTTTATTTTAAAATTTATTTGAAGCTAAAATTATACGATGGTCTTTTGCTTCGATATGTTTTTGGGGAGACAGTTTGTTATAAGTAGAACGTTTCAAACCACCCATTTTCTGAGATAAATCGGGGACTACGGGAATTATGGTGAGTCGGGTTGGTATTCTAGAATGTGTATCCAGTTTTTGGTCAAAACATGGTCTTCTGACCCTCAGTCAATATTGGGTGTAAAGTGGGCCCTCGACGTGCTTGATCAAACGGTTCAGTCAATCTATTGACGCGCGCTTCAATCAACCTTCAACCAACCTTCAATCTTTTGGTCAAAACTCATTCTCAGTTGAGTTTCCGACTCGGAAGTGTCAAACGATTGACTCCAGTTTTTGATTAAAATGTTTGACCGTTTTAACACGCAGTTGTGTCTTTTTTCTTTATTATATTTATTTTTTTATTATTTAGATTAATGGGTTTCACAAAAAGAGTACGTATTTTTTTCTTTTCCCTGTCATTGTCTTTGCGTCTTTTTCAAACATCCATACTTCATGTTCCTGGCGCGTTAGAACATCCTATAGTGAGATGTAACAACCGTTGCAAGCTCAGTTTTTCATTTCTCAAAATCATATACGAAAATGCTGCAAGCAGGTTTGTCAAACTTCAGAATTAAAAAAAAAAGTTTAATTATTTATTATTCATATAACTGATGGACATTTAAATAATTTAAATATGACCCTCGTAGTATAATATAGAGTTTATTTTATATTTTGTAAAATCATGTTAGGAAAGCTCTGGAATTTTCGGTGAAAGCGACTGCTTTCCCAAGAGCACGCGAAATTATAGTCAATGGTCACCTACAGAGGAAGGAGTAACTTTAGCATGGAATGATGTTTCTGTCTACAGTAAAACTAAGAGAAATGGAAGCATGGCATATAAGAGGATAATTAATGGTGGTAAGTAGTCTCAAAAAGTTTTAACAAATTACACACCAAAAATAAAAAGGAATTTGTACTTTTTTAATATACGTAACTACAACGTTCACGGTCACCGGAGCATTTTGTGAAATTTTACGTTGTAATCAACCTAGATGAAATTAATTTATGTTAAATTAAAGTGTTTATTCCATTTTTATTTGCAACTTAATGTGACAGAGTAGGTGAGCAAAATTTAATAATTCTTAAAATTTCCCACCATTTTATGTTTTAGTAACTGGTGCCGTAAAAGCAGGAAGTTTAGTAGCTTTAATGGGAGCCAGGTAAAATTTTAATATTTTCATCTTCTTTCCGCAACATTTAAAAATTAACTTCTTTTTAGTGGCGCTGGCAAAAGCACCTTAATGTCGACTTTGGCCTACAGGAATACAGGTAATTAATGCGTTTTGTCAAAAAGTCGCATTTAAATGTTTTATGTCAAAGGTGGAGCCGACGTAGATGGCGACATTTTGATAAATGGCCGTCCTCTCGGAAACTATATGAAATATTTAAGCGGGTTCATGCATCAGGAAGACATTTTCATCGGTTCGCTGACTGTTTTGGAGCACATGAACATAATGGCTCGTTTAAAGCTCGATAGAAATACAACACAAACAGAGCGTAATTCTAAAATTTATCAGATACTTAAAAGTCTAGGACTTTTAAAATGTCTTAATACTAAAATCGGACAACTTGGGGACAGCAAGGTACTTTCAGGTGGTGAAAAGAAACGGCTTTCCTTCGCAACAGAGGTAATAAACTATTGTACATTTGAACACGAGCTAAGGATTGATTTTCAGCTTCTCACCGATCCTCCAATTTTATTCTGCGATGAGCCCACCACAGGTTTGGATTCGTATTCGGCTCAAAAAATTGTAACGATGATGAACATGATGGCAACTGGGGGAAAAACAATTCTCTGTACTATTCACCAACCTTCGTCTGATATTTTTTCAATGTTTACTCAGCTAATTCTTATGGCTGAAGGACGAATTGCTTTTATTGGCAGTGCTAGTAGTGCTCTGGATTTTTTTGAAACGTAGATAAAAATATTTCTTTATGCGAACAAATGCTATCAAATATTTTTAGGGCTGGTTATAAATGCCCAAATTCGTTTAATCCAGCTGACTTCTTTATTAAAATTTTGGCAACCACTCCAGGATACGAGGAAAACAGCAAACAGTCTATAAAGAGAATTTGTGATCAGTTTGTTGTCAGTGATTATTACAGGGAAGTTGATGTAGTTGTACAATATGAATTTCACATGGGAAGAGCTGTCGAGGTAATAATCCGGCTTTGTTTTTTCCAATATAAATGTAATTTGTTTTGTGTCCATTATTTCTTTAGAGTAGCTTCAAGCTGAGAAGGAACTTGTAAGTTACGTGTCTTAATTAAAGAACACAAGATTTTTAATATCTTTTAGTAAGAAAATTTTTTTCTGGCAGAAACTGAACTTGCTAAGTTATAGATGGCTTCTAAATGTATGGAGAAATCCTGTTCTTCAAAGTTTCAAGTTTATTCAAAGAGTTGTAAGTTTATTCGAGTTTCAGCTAACTGACCGTTATGGAACTTGCATTACATAGGGTAATCGTACATAATTGTTTTACACCGGGTGAAAACCGGTAAATTATGAGGCTACCATTTCATAAATAGAACAGACATTAATTTTAGATGGGCTATCTGATCTGCAGGAACTGAAGTTGAGCTGATTTTCTAGTATGTGGTTCATACGAGCAGGAATTATGCAAAGTGGGTCGCTCAATCTTGTAACTTTTAACTTGGCTATAATAGGTACTTATCCATTCGTACTGATGGCAAAATAGAATTTAATTATTGTCCTATAAATAAATTGTACGTGCTTTATTCTCTCATTATTAAAAATTATGTTTGCAGTTCCATTACGGTTAGTTAGTACAGACATACATATATATAATATATTGATATAACATTTTTAGGCAATTGCTGTAATGGTAGGGTTGTGCTATGTAGGAACTGATCTTACGACACAATCTGGGATACAGAACGTTCAAGGCATCATTTTTCTCATAGTTGCAGAAAATACATTCACCCCAATGTATTCGATTTTGAGCGAGTTTCCCGAAAATTATCCTTTATTTTTAAGGGAATATAAATCAGGACTTTATTCGACTTCAACGTACTACACATCGAAAATTTTCTCTCTGGTAACTAATTTCAACTCATACTATAATATAAAGATTCCAAGACTTCATAATACTAATTTATCTTAAACACCATTAACAAACTATGAATAGGCAACAACATAATTAACCCGATTAGTGCTCAAGGCATCCTGTCTCGGTCTGCCCGGGGATTTACCTCTCTCTGCCATCATCCTCACTCTTGGCCAGACTAACGAGTATCTCGCTCTCGAGATAGCAATCCACATATCGCATTCTCAACGCAAAACTTTTTCATTCTCAACTTTCATATCAATAAAACAATCTAACTCAGTTTTCAACAACCAGTGCGTGCAACATGTGTAAAACAATTGTCATAATAATCAGCATTTTCAAACAAACTATTACAATAATCATCATTTCCAAACCAACTGTCGCAATAATCAACATTTTCAGAACAACTGTCTCAATAATCAACATTTTCATTACCAGAAGGAATCTCGGGCAGTAAACAACATCATAGCATACTCATCAACACACTTGTCGCCTTAAGCTCACCACCTGCCATCGCGTGGTTACAGAACTTAACACCAAGTGGATCTCGGCCAGTAAACAAAATCATAGCAAACGCATCAACACACCTGTCGTGTTAAGCTCTAACCTGCCATTGGTTACAGAACTTAACACCATATGGATCTCGGGCAGTCTTTCAACATTACTTTACAATTATTGTTTCAACATCACTTTACAATTCGCTCATCTAGCATTTAAAACTGTAGCATCATGGAATGGATGAAACTAAATGTTATATAGATCTTTGTATTTTTCTTCCAAGATCTTTGCTACTGTATTCCGGATAGTCTGGCTTTACAGTACCTTTTTTATACTCGTCTCCATTTTGTTTCCTTAGGTTGAAGCCAAAATCCTTCATAAAAGATGCTAGTTGAGCTACAGATGTTTCTTGTTGCGATTTATATCCTCTTTCTTGGCAAAAAGACTCAAACTGTCTCCAGGTGTACTCTTTTGATTTCTTTGTATTCCCTGGTGTTAAATCGTCGATATTTTTATCAATTTGAGTAGAACTATCTTCTTCGAAGCGCTTAAAACTGATCTTGTTTTATTAATTATTACGATTTATGGAAATTTTTTCAGAGTTGTTTACAGGTTGCTATAGGTATACAAGCAAAGCAACACTTGATTTTAAAAATAAAATTGTCTTCATGTTCAATAAAATAACAGTAAAAAATAAGGTTTTTAACACAGCAGTTAAAATTTTCTTCGAGAAATAGTCAGCTAAAAGACCCCTCTACTATGTCAAATTGCCTCTGATAATCATTTTTTCAAATTCCCCTCGTTCGCTACGGGCAATTATTTTATTTTATTCTATTTATTTAGCTAGTTTTCCTTCATGTAATATTGCAATATAGTTAACGAACTATTTCAGAAATAAGAATAAGACTTTATGTGTAACGCTTTTCAAATCGCGGTGTGCCTAATTTGTGCCTTGTGTTTGAAAATTTTTGAAAGAGCAACAATTGTATCCATATCACGTACAGAAAGTTCAATTTTTACAGCCTGATGATTTAATATATAATAATTTAATAAACCAGCAGCCAAATTGAAGCACCAGAAATAACTGAAATAATACGCACGTATGGGCGGACGAATGGGAAAATCCGCATGCTATGAGGCTACACAATTTTCATTTTTTATCAATAACAAACCTTCACTAGGTCAGTTTTCAGTTTTTTAGTTGATTTACGTTGGACGGTTTAGATAGAATATTTCCGATGTTTTCTAAAGTTTTTTGTCGTGTTATCGTCATCGTCCAGCGGTTTAGTGGCGGGTAACTAAATTAACGTCAAAACTTCCACTAATTTTAACTACGGGATTTAGGGCAAAATTTTATAAAGAAAAATTGTTGACACTGTTTCCATTACTGATAAAATTTATTGAACTTATTTCTGAAACACTTATGAATAATAACCAACAATTCCACGGAAAAATTAAATACATATTATTGCAATAATTTTTTTTTTATTTATTGGTCTAATTTTAAATTTCGAGAAGTTCAAACGTAAAATAAATTGTAAAAATAGACGCCCCCGGGTGGGCTCGAACCACCAACCTTTCGGTTAACAGCCGAACGCGCTAGCCAATTGCGCCACGGAGGCTTGTGTCAAGTTTCACTTGTTGTTTGTGTTACCCAGTGAGACCATTTATTTCAAACTGTGTCATATTTGTTAGTTTTACGTCAGACTTTTGAGTCCGGAAAATGGGATTTTACAGTACAGTAAGTCTTGTAAAACAAAATTACAACCAACAAATCAAACGTCGTCTTGTCTGTAAACATTTCGATTCGTTACTGTAAAAATGAGTTTTCCGGACTTATTTAAATTACTATTATACGATTATATTCATAAATACATAATATCCTTGATAATACCTCGACTGTTTTACTATTAAATTATTGATTAATTAATTAAATCAAAATCCGAATTAAGTAAATCTAATAACAGTGTTGACATCACGAATTCGGTAAGTAATCAATGGAATTCTAGATAACAGAAATCATAGAAACCATATCTCATTCCGTACTTCGAAAGTGGTCTTGTCAAACGTCAAATTAATTTACTCTGTATATTTTATGATTTGATTTCTATATGTGATTGTACGAAAAGAGTTAGGCCCCAAAACATTATACCCCACACACAACTTCTCTCGATTTTGTTATAATGCACTTACCAACCTCATAGTGTGATATACCACGAGATCATTTAAATTATAAATTAGAGTAGGCGATTTTTCTATGCGGAAATTGAATGACACGTCATCATAAAACTAACACTCGCTCCGCTACACCACTCTAACATCACGAAATTTGTTGCACTAATTTTTATAGGAAAATTAGGGTAATCATTTCGAAGAACCTTTAAGACGGCGTTCTATAGAACCCTTCCATTCACCATTCGGCTGCCGTTTTTTGTCACTCTAAATTTTAAATCAAATTTGTCAAAAGTTAGTAGTGCCAACCTAATTTAAATTTCACAGCCTACTCTAATTTATAACTTAAATATGTGCTGCAATATGTTTATTGTATTGTATTGTATTTCAGCTGCCTGGTTTGATAATAGAGCCTGTTTTGTTCGTGATAATAGTATATTGGCTCTCGGGACTCCGTGCGACTACTTACGCCTTCTTTATGACAACTTTGGCAGGTATTCTTACCATGAATGCTGCTGCTGCGTGTGGTAAGTCATATTTCTAAATGATCTTATCTAGTAAACTGTTAGTTATCACGAGCTTCAATTATGCAATGCAGTACTAAATTCAGAAAATTAACATAAATTATATAATTTTATTGTCTCGTCCAAACCTATTGTGTAACAATAACACTGGTGTACAAAAAATATATTAATTAATGCAATGAACTGAATAGATATTATTATGTAAAGCACATCTTTTTTGTTTGACTAGTGTTATTAATTTGTTGACCTGAAAATTATTTTTATAGTGTATACCTAAATGTGGAATGTTTTGTTTAAGGAGTTTTTTTCTCAAACACATTCAACTCAGTGCCCCTAGCCATGGCTTATTTGGTTCCTTTCGACTATGTCCTAATGATGACATCAGGACTTTTTATAAAATTAAGGTATTTAAACGAAGTATTTCGTGTTATTTCAGCTCCATAGAAAATAAAATAAAGAAGGTTTTCACTTCCGGAGTCAGTTATGAAATTGTTTAGTCCGTGTTTGATCATATTTATGTTGAAATGTGTTTAAATAGATTACATTAATTCTTATTTACTTTTTTCATAATTCCTGTTATTGCATTATAACAGTAGGTACTATAAGGCAACACATGTATGTATGCATGGACATTGTTGTCTACAAACTGTTGGGCAATCCGGATAAATAGCACAGTAAAAAATTATCATATTATTTATAGCCCTTTGATGTTTTTACTGTCACACCATAGTTTATGGTACTCCTTTTCATGTAGCGGGCTGCTCTTTTCCTTTACGAAATTTGCTATTTTTAAAATCTCATTAATTCCTCATTGCTTGTCCTCGATTCTGACGTCAATCAAATGTCAAATTTAAGAAAGCACGGTGTAATTTAAAACAATAATTATTGTTTCCAAAGGACTCTTTGACTAAGGTGGATAGCTAAATCATGCGATATTTATGTTTCTCAAGTTAAAATGTCATGTTGACAGATAAGACTATTTCCTTCGAAAAAATTAAGCCAACTAAAAAGATGCAATATTTTATTTTTGGCCAATAACGATCAAAATTTCAAAAATCATTTGGTTTTAACTTTATATTTTAGGAAAAAGAACAATAATTATAGAAAACACAATTATGGAACACACTTCTTATTGTTATTTCGGATTTGGGTACAATTTTCTCGTGATGTTCACTATCTACTTAAAGGTAACTCTATCCAAGCCTGATTTGAGTGTCCGGTAACCTTCATAATTTGATTTTCATTCAAACGTTACATCTTTAACCTTCATAATATTATTCATAATATTTTTGTCTTGATAACACCTTCTTCAGTTTCTTCTCCATCATTGCCCCTCATATTGAAAGCGAAATCTTTTGTAAGACGTAAGTTTCCTTGTTTAAATTGTACTTTCTTTCATCGCAAAATTGTTGAAACTGTCTCCACGCAGAATTTCTAGTATTTTTCGTATTTGCTGGAGTTAGTTTATCCACTGTGGCGTCTATTGCTTGCGTGAACTTATTTTGACATTATTTTTTCACGAACAAAACTTGTTAATAAATCGGAATTACGTTTATTTGTACCGTTTAATTTTTCTCAGGAAATAGTCTGTCAAAATGTCCTCTCATGCATGTCAAATTGTTTCATAATTAATAATTACCACTGGATATTTCCAAATTTTCGATTAGTTTTCAATGTAGTATGGGAGGCTGGTTCTTCGGATGGTCTGATTGACGAAGACTTAATCGTAGAAATCAAATTTCCATATAATGCGCGAAGTTAAAGACCTAAAGGCTCTATTTCCTCAAAAAAAAAATAGTGGAAATTGGACCTCCAGAATAATTTTCATAATTCAGGTGCAATTATTTAACTGAACGACAATATTGTTTTTTGTATAATCTTGCATCATGCGGTTTACTCCTAGCAACAATGTCTATGTCGTGGTCACATAGCGTGTTGGCATTTTGTGTAAAGTTCGCAAACTGCCTCTATTTTTCATGAAAAGTTTCGGCAAATGATTATAATGCTTCCCAACCCGGTATTTATGTGCTGAGAGTTCATGAAATATCTGGGCTAATTCTGTTAATGATATTGGACTGTCAAAACTTAAAACCCTTGTAATTTCAATTTAAAAGATCAACAATCTGGTAACTTAAAAAAATTACCTAATAACTTTTAAAATCAAAAATAAAGAGAGAAAAGTAACGAAACAAGATAATCATTCAAAGAAGAGAGAAAAATGCAAACGACCAGAACGTATTGAAGGAAACGATTGAGAATTGTATCCTGAGTCTAAAGGCACAATAAATTTTGGAAATAATGGATCTAAACTACCTAGGAGACAAAACAAGAGTAATGAAGAATAAAGAAAAACTGAACAAAATAAGAAGAAAAGGACAAAGTAAAAATGTAATAATAGGGCTTCAAAAATCGAGGATAGATGATGACGTTGTTAAGACGTACTGATTTTTCGTAAACAAAACAACGTGAAAAAAACGTAAAACAAACGAGTACCTACCAACCGTTGAATAGACGTTACGATGTCGCCGAAATCAACGATACTTTTGACGTGTAAAAATGACGTGTTACAAACGTCTGATAAAACACGTCTCTTTCAGGTGTTTTTACTAGGTTGAAAAGACGTGTTGATTTTCTGAATTAAACGTCCCAACAATGTCTCAACAAAACCTTCTGTAAACGTATTTTAAAGATATTATAAAATACGTCTTTTTAGGTGATTTTAGGAAATAAGTATATTAAAAAAGTGTCGATTTTCATGATATATTTATTATAAAACAAACAAAAAAAATTGTTTTACAAAAGTTCAAATCTATTCTAATGTATAAAGGTGAATAGAAAATATGAAAATAATTACTAAAAACTATAATATCAACTATGTACTACTAATATTATAAACTATATAACTATAACTATAATTATTATTATAAAAAAAAAACTAAAATAATTATTATGGGCTAATTGTCCTACTTAATTTAAATCATTTTTTTCATGACTCGGTTTGTGTGTTGCTCGACGTGCTGGGTCAGTTTTGCCAATGTTTGCAGTACAGTTGCCTCAAGATCTATAAGAAATAACTATAAGTAACTATTGCAAAAATAAAAAAATCCTTACTAGGTATATGATTGTCGTAAATGATATAAAATTACACAATTTACCAGGATATGTTGAAGCTGAAGAAAATGCTGACATTGGCGATGCATAAGACGTCGTCGGGGTACAGCAAAAATCCTCTCCATGGTTTACAGTTCGATGCCGCTTACCATCAAAAAGAGACTCATCACCAAAAACTTGCTTTCTTGAGAGACTTTCCACTGATGAGTTGTTTCCTCTGCAGTTTCCCCAATCTCCTTGATGAGGTTGTTGGCCTTTTATTGTCTGTGTCATAATCCTCTGCAAAGAAGCTCAAAAGTTAAAACAAAAAAAATTAATTAGAAAAATTATAAATATAATATCATATAATTATGTATATACCTGACTCAAAATGAAACTTAAAAACCTTGTAAGAAGGCCAGGTCTTACATGGAGTACCACTTTTGACGAAAGTCGTAAAATCGGTACACTTGCGGAATAAATTTAAATTCTGGTTAGTAATATGCATTAAAAATGTATATTTAGTTACTACTTTTAAATAAAATACTGTACTACTTACCTTTAGGACTTTTGGAAGCTACACAAATCTCAAAACTTGGTAAGGCAAACGAAAACGAAACGAACTGCACGATCTCAGACGAAAAATGAAAATGAACAAAATCGATCGAAGCAATGGCCAAGCACAGATGACACATCTGGAAAGAGTTTCTTAAAAAATTAAAAGTAGTTATCTACCACCAAAAGTGATTCAGACAATTGTTTTGTTTTTGAATAATTATATTAATTCTCAAAGAGCGATTGTTGAACTCGAACTAGGCGGGCCTAGATGATCCTAAAACACTTCAACCACGAGAAAACGTTAAACTTTCAAGGTTGTTTGGGTAAAATTCGGGGTGCCAAATGTTTACAAGAGCTAACTTAGTTGTTACCATGTTTCGTAAATATTTCTATTGTTTCTACTTTTAAATTCTATAACTATTCTATTTTATTTAAAATGTGATTCAAATAAAAAATGTACATATGTTTTATAACCCGCAACAAACAATTTACATGAGGGGCTTCTAAACTTGGCGCAAAAACCGCCCATATGGAATCTGTAAAAGACGCCAATGGAATGCGGTCCTTTGTAGTACATAAATGTACTATATAAACACGTGAATTTATTGTAAAAATTTCACGAGAAATTAATGTCAGAACTGAACGTCAAAAATTACTTATATTTTACCCACATTAATTCGATCTTAATCGTAATTCAAATACAATTCAAATAAAAAATATAAATTAAGTAGGATTATTATACATTATGTATTTTAAAATCATCATTTTTATCTTTGAAACCCCTTAGTGACTTATAAACTTGACCACAAAACACGCCTAATAATATGATATGAAATACGTTCCTTCTAGTGTTTATTTGCCTAGAAAAACACGTATACTTAACGTGAAAATTTCACGAAAAGTAAACGGCGCCAAAACACGCCTCGAATGCGTTTTTATTTGTAGTATAGATGACTAGAAAAACACGTGTATTTAATGTTAAAATTTTACGAGAAATAATAGTCAAAAATAATAATTTAGACTTCACCGCCATTCGTTCTTTTCTATTTTATATAATTTGATTTAAGTTATGATTTAAATAATACATATATATTTTTTAACATGATTTTTTATATAAAAAAGTAAATTGAGGTAAAGTAAAATACAATAATAAAAAAAAGGGAAGTAAATTGAAAAACCTCCTTTTAAACCCAAAAACCTATAGGGCTACACCATGATGATGATTTTTTATACTCCTTAGGTATTTTTATTTTTTATTTGATTAGAAAAACACGTGTACTTAATGTAAGAATTTCACGAAAAATAAACGACGACAAACACGCCTATATGACACTAGAAAAACACGTGTATTTAATGCAAAAATTTCACGAGAAACAAACGTCAGAACTACACTTGGAAAATAACTTATATTTTATCAACATTATGTACCTTTCGTTGATTAAAAATATTGATTAAACGTCTTTATTGCGTCATATATAATATTTAAAAATAAAGTAATTTTTAACGTTGAATTGACGTAATTTGTAGATACGTAGTCATTATTTTATTGTAAATCAACGTTGAATTTACGTTACGTAAAATACGTTGAAATAACGTTAAAGGTATTACCAAAAAAAAACGTGATATTTTCAACTATAAACGTGTTATCAACCACATACACGGCTTTTCCACGTTAAAACAACGTGCATGTGTTTACTGGGATGCAAGTTAGTAAGTTTATTTTTAGTAACCTAGTTAAACGTGTGCATAACTATTATGGTAGGTTAGTACGTGTTTCCATTTAAACAGTTTTTATTTTGATTCGTTTATCGGGTAACTTTTTGTGCATCCTCTTTATCAAACCCATACGCGGGTATTGGTTTCAGGTGTCAAATTATTCTTAATTTTAACTCTGACGGGGAGCTTTTGCGAAAAAAATTATAGATAAAAAGATGTTTATTTTGACGAGTTCTACTTGTGGTTTTCTGCTAGGGCTTCCATAACACCCTGTATAGCATATGCCACTGTCCTGGCAATTATTATTGAGAATAATTATAAAAATAATAGCACAAAAAGATTTGGATTAGAAATACATCAAGAAAACAACTTTATGATAATGGGAGCCCCGTAAGGAACTGAAAAGGAAAATTTATACTGTAAAACTACTGCGTGCAATATGTGAAGACACAAATACATAAGAAGACACTAAGAAATAGAAAATGTATGCAAAGAGCCAAAAATAAAATTAGGTTTAAAATCACAGAGGATTAGACAAATAGAATGGTTTACAAAGGTCTAAGAAAATTGACCAAGGTGGTGCTGAATAGAAAGGCAGTTGGGAAAAGGGGAAAGAAACGGCCAAGTGAAAGAAGAAACGCTTTCAAAGAGCAATACATATTATTAAAATTCAGTTCAAACTTTGCATACTGCTGGTTGAGTTGAAATTTGGAACTGTGACGCGATGACGGATATGGATAATTTTTTTGTGTATCCGTATCCGTAATAATTATTTATGCTATATGTAGAGTTCTCAGTCAGTTCTTAAAATTATTTATTTTTGAATTTTGTGTTATTTACAAATTTCTTGATCTTCATGTATCTTTGAGTTTTGTTCCAGCACGCTTCCTCAAGTGTTCAGTTGGTTGAAGAATCTGTCTTGGTTGATGTATGCGACGGAATCTATTTCAGTAGTACAATGGAACGGAATAAATAATATAAGTGAGTTTCCTTTTTTTCAGTAATCACGAAATTATTTATATTTTTCAGCATGCGATCTCGCTGCTCAGGACATCCCGTGCCTAACCACAGGTTCTCAAGTTTTAGAAAAATACAGTTTTTCACAAGACAACTTGTTACGGGATTTATGGAGCATGGCATTTTTGTGTATAGTTTTTCACGTTTTAGCTTTTATGAGTTTGTGGCTGAAGACAAGAAAAACGTAGCTGTATATAGCTGCGAGCACACGGAATAATTTTCGCTTTGATTAGAGGCTGCCCTTTTAACGATTTATGTGGCATATGATAACATATTTTGCATCAGATAAAAAAAGTAAAAAGTGGTAAAAATAACCCTCTGCTTATCGTGCGAAAAAGCTCAAAAGCTCGAGCTGACCTCTGTTTAAAAATAGTGTACTAGGGGTTAGAAACGGATCAATGCTGCCTAAAGTCAAAAGCTTTAAATTTCCTCAAGAACCTGATCTTGATAGATTAGCAAGATTATTTGTAATATTAATTTAATAAAAATGTATTAAGTCGACTAATTACATTCTTATATCCAATTAAAGTGGAATCTATTGAATGAAAAAAAATCACTATAGCCAATCAACGTTGGTAAATCTATACAAATGTTCGTCATTTAAAGTGTGTCTGCTAAACTAAACCTACCACATTAGTTTCAGAAATTTTTACTGTACCGCTATGGAATTGGAACAATTTAGTCATTTTTAAAATTAAAAATCTTCCCGTGAACGCGCCTGTCCCACTGCGCGCGCACGTGCTCAGTCCGAACTGTCATGGAGCTCGTTTGACAGCACACAGTGTTTGTGTTTAAAAATATCGCGAAATTCGGAGAATTAATGATAACATGCACATCGAATTGTCAAAAACAGCTGTGTAAGTGTTGTGTCCAACGTTTCCGGGAAGATTTCTTTCAAAACATCCTCCACTTCACTCACTAAACCGAAAACAATCAACTGACCCCCTGAAATAGATTTACACCTGTGCTCTGATAAGTGAGTACTTTTGAGATTTTTTTATGGGCTTTGAAGAAGGCCGACACGACCTCTTGACCCGGTCTCCTAAAATATTACTTCCTGCGGAAGTGTCGGCAAGACCGCGCGATAACCTTAATTGTCCCTGAAACGGGGGCGATTTTTTATTGCCGGATTTAACGATTTTTCAAAGTGACAACAATCCTGAAAGGGTTCCACGGAAATTTGGGGATAAGGGTCAACCTGTGGGGAAGAAGACGTGTATTTTTCTTGAGAGCTGGTAAAAAACCACTCCCACTTTTATGTTTTTCACTGACAAGCCGGTTTTCTTGTAATTTCCCATCAACTTTATCCTCAAATGGGTGGCAAAAATTTAAAACAAAACTTTAGGTCCTACAACTTTCAACGTTTTGAAAGGACACACGAAGGGACCAGGAACGATATAAAGAAATAAAAAAAAAACAGAAATACGGAAGAAAACAAATTAAAACGGTGACAGCTCAGATGACATAACGACAAGACAGTCACAAGGCTATTAACAATAGTGTGTAACTAGTGTCGAAAGTTGGTGTTATTTCGACAAAGTGTGTAAGAGCACTTTCGCACGTGTTGCACACGATACATTTTCTAGCCTCTATATTCTTTGAATTAAACAAAAAATACGTGTTTTATTCTTTGATTCTCTTATAATTTAAGTTTAACACACATGGTATTAGCTGAACTTTCATTGATGTTGGTACATATTATTTCTTTCCAGTTGATACTCATTTTACCCTCACAATCAGTGAATACATACAATAATCAGAAACCTCACTCAAAAGTGAATGGTTTAGCACTATTATGGTGAAAAAAAATGAGTATTGAAATTCGTTTAATTTTTTTTATGAGAACCGTTATTAGTTTAAAATACGTCATTAGTAGCCGGCACATGAATTAAGTGAGGACCTACGCCTTTCCATTTCTCACTCTCACTCATTTTACTCAAGTAATTCTTTCCTTTTCGCCCTTACTCTCTCCATACTCAGAATCTAATGACGTAGTTATTCGCCCGCGAAACAGTTTTTCATTTATTTCATGAAAACGATTATGGTTTGAGCAAAACGAACATAGGAGTACTCTATTTTAAGCAGTTTTATTAAAAAAAAAATTGTATACTACATACTCCATTATACAGTGTTGATAAGGTTCCGCACAAAATTCATAATTCCATTATGTCATTCATTTCTTGAAAAATCCTCGAACCGGTCAACTTTAGTTTTTAAAATGACACTTTGACGTAACAATGTATTTTTTGTAAATAGCCGTCTTTGCACAGTGACGTCATCAACTATATTTTTAAATGGCAACTTTTTCTTTTGGATTGGTGTAGATCTTTTTATCAGTTAAATGGTAGTATAAAAAAGTTGGTAAAACGGTTTGTTACAAAAAATCATTGTTACGTTAAAAAGTGTCATTTAAAATAAACTAAAATTGACCTGTCCGAGGATTTTTTGGGAAAATGTCAGTTATCGGAATTTTGTGCGGAGCTCTTTATTAAAAAACGACGATCGCCTTTGTGTATAATGACCGGTTCACTAAAGAAAGAACATTTTTCTGGTTCTAATAATAATTCTAATAATAATTGTTCTAATAATTGTGCAAATAATTTGGGTGACCTATAGCAATCGCAATTTTCTCCGGAGTTTTAAAATTTGTGACAAGAAAAGTAAGCAAATTTAATATTCCTACTACTACTAATTTAGATTAATTCCATGTAATTTTGGACTGATCAGGCTAATAAAAGTAAGTTTTTATATATTAGATGTTGTGCCTATGTTCAACAAGAACAACAGTTTTCCACACGTCGGACACAGTTCACTTTTTGACCACGTCGTACGTTTGATTTTCCCATCATGACATTGTATGCTTCTGTCAATACCTTTGATACCAAATATGTTACGTTTTGTTCGAGTGTATTGAAAATAAAATTAACTTAAAAAAAAGAGAACCGACTTCAAAAAGTGAAAAATAATTTAATACATGTATTAATACATGTGCTACCTAATGATCTGTTTGAAGTCGGTGCCAAGCCAAATAGGTTACAAATTTGTAACATATTGTAATTATACAAATATATCAACAACGTTATAACGCATAAAAAAATTCGATACATTCGAGACGACCGTCAACGACGTCTGCCATTGTTTTGCTCAGCACGAGCTCCCCACCCACGCTCACGCATTCCGGTGCGCGCGCCGGTAGACTTGCTAAGTCGAACTCCACAAACTTTAATAACTGAATATATAGAATAGAATATATTCTTTAAGGGCTGATGATGGCAGAAGTGTTCTGCCGAAACATGTTCCATTAGTAATTTTACAGTTATTAAAGTTTGTGGAGTTCGACTTAGATATTGTATTTAAATTTTAATACAATTTTAAGTGATAAGTAGGCCTAGTAATGACGCTTCTCGAATAATGAGGAAACGACGGCAATTAAAAATTTGAGGATTTCCCTCGATTTCCATAGGATCCCCTCATCAGATCTTGACTTGGTGACAAAGGGACCACCTCAAGAGTAGGTACATAATATATCCTTTCAAATAAAAAAAAGAATTTTTAAAATCGGTCCACAATTGACGAAGAAATCAGTGAACATACATGAAATCGGCTAATAAAAGGGAGCGAAAATTTGAAGATTTTTCTCGATCTCAATGGGATCCCCTCATCAGATTCTGACCTGGTGACAATATGACCAATCTGTAAGTATACTCTTTCAAATAAAAGAAAAATTTTACAAATCGGTTTATAAATGACGGAGTTCTGAGGAACAAACATAAAAAAAAACATACAATCGAATTGATAACCTCCTCCTTTTTTGAAGTCGGTTAAAAATGAAACACCCCTCAGCTGCTATGTCTTTTCTCATGTGTTTCCATTTTTATGCAGGTGAATGTTGTTAGTACTTCCTCTTGATCTTCCTACTCATTGTCGTAGTAATCGTAGTCGTTAACTTCTATAGCCTTTCTCATTGAAGAACGATTTAAATGACAATGCGTAAAGGAGAACAGACATGATCAGTTGACTCCGACAGCGCCAAAATCGCCTGTCAGTAGCTGTCATTGTACATGTTTGTGTTGTTGTGGATAAACTACAGTGAAGCGACTGGTTGCCAGGTCAATGCGCCATTGGTTTGTACAGCTTGGGGCATGCGCAGTATACCGCAGACTCAGGATGAGAAGGGCTATATGCGTTTATGACTAAGGAGACTTCTTTCAAAGTATGTATATGGCGCTTTACATCATGCCAGGCCCATTTGTTGACTACAAATAAAATTTCCTCCAGAACAGAGTCGAGTTTGTTCTACTCGCTCATCTAATGTTTTGGGTTTTGGGTTTTGGCATAACACTTATTATCTTACAAGGCTGTTTTTGGTATTCCACTTTTTCTAATTTCCAGTTTTCACTTTTTGTTAGTCTTCATCTTTTATAACTTTTGCAAAAATATACTTTCTATAATATTGTTCAAAATAAAATCTCTTTATTGATAGTTTTTTTTAAAGATTAATAATTTCATCAGAAAATAAAACAAATCTGCAATCCATAGGATAATTTATGGGAAGAAATTGGATTTTTATTTGTTTTATTTGTTTCATCTCAATGTAGAACTGGGGAGTTGGAATTTCTTGCGAAATGTTAAATTTGCCAGCTGGACCACACTAGCAACATCGCAACAAAAAATAGAAACGACAGGTATTGATTTAATTTCATATGCTACTTGCTTTTATGGATATCTTCCAACCTTTCGTATTATCATGATTATCACTTGAAGAAAAGTTATACAAATGTGCTAGTAGTGAAAAAAATAGTATATAAACTACGGTTGAGAAGCCTTTTCGTAGTATCGCATCATTATTGGCCGCGATGCTTCGCATCTTGGGCACTAAATAGCTCGCCTAAGAAAAATTGCTTCTCAACCTTGGTGTATAATTACTATTATTTCGCTTAGTCATTTAATGGATTGTGAACTAAAATGTGAATATTATAATTACATATATTCTGTTTTGCTTTTACATGGCGTTGAAGAGTACTAGATAATGTAACGAATGTGGAACCTAAATACTTCGTCATCATAGACTACAACGTTCTGGAGATGAAAGTCTATAATAATCATCTAGAAGATTCCGTCTGTCTCGAGAGAACTCAGAATGTCATCAACAGAAGAATCGGGATATGCCTAGAAGGGTGTAGCCGATCTATTTATTGGAGGGCGTTGCAGTCACGTCGGTAGTTGTCAGGATGATCAATTAGGCAGCTGCCGTTATCTGTCAAGAATGCGGCGCGATGTATAAGATAAATATACAATGTGGCGTGCCGGTGAAGTCACAATTTGTAAATACTGTATATATTGTAAATATAGTCAATTAGGAAGACTGAAATAAATTGTACATAGTGTATAAATAAATAAACGCAACAATAAGATTTAAATTTTGTCTTCAATTTGAACATTCCTGGAGGACCATAGAAGAATCTTCATCATATTCATTTTCTTTTTTCTTGTTGGTGTAATTTCAATGCTTTACGTCGCTTAATAATTTAAGACAAGAGCATTCTCTTATGTCGGGTCTTCATACTAATATTCATATTGCCTCTGAAGAACAAAATTGACATGTGGTCAGATTGAGAATTTTAACGTTCAAAGCCTACTGGATGTATGAATTATTTATGAAGAGCCTGTATAAAAAATGAGCAGTTTCAGATTCATATTGTGTTAGGCACTTTCTTTGGATAGATACTTCATACATAAATATAATTTTCAATTAAAAAAATCATGTAGAAGGCTGCATCTTTTTCACAACAATTTTAGGTAGGGCTACTTCAAACTTAACTTCATTTGAACACCAGATATTTACCATCACAGGAGTTCTGTTTGATTTATACCTGGAACATATTTTTTTTTTGGGTTTTTCATATTCCGCGTTTATTGACCATCGGGAACGCGTTTGTTTGTTTCATTTGTAGGGATGTTTCATGGACATACGAGTATTTTCATTTTGAATAAAATAAAAATCGGTGCAGTACACACGGTACACGGTTTTATTTAAAACTATTCATGTTCCACGTTTAAATATATAGATAGAATGGTGAATGGAAGTATTCTATAGAACGCTGTGTTAAAGGTTTTTCGAAATGACTACCCTAATTTTATTGCAGATCATCAAAAATTAGTCCAACAAATTTATAAATGTGTGGCAAGATTTCGTAATGTTAGTATGGTGTAGCGGAGCGAGTGTTAGTTCTTTGATGATCGTGTCAATCACTCAAGTCCGGACTTGAGTCATTTTTCCGTATCTTAAAAACACCCCTCACAATCTTGAAGAATTGCAAGAGGCAATTTTTAATGCATGCAACGCTATGACCTTTCTGCTGCTGGAAAATACATTTGAAAATATGAAACCGAGAGTTCAGAGCTGCATTGAAGCTGGGGGAGAACAGTTTGAGCATTTGATGTAATTTATTGATGATCAATAAATCTACATTATTTGTTAGTGTTTTATTTTCTTTAAATTAAAATAATTTAAATATTATTTGCTCCTTCCATAACGGCTTGTTTCAATTATCAATAAAATTCAATAAAATCCTTACAACCGTATAACTTTTTTATTATTTTGTCAGCTGACGGTTGTAAGGATTTTATTGATAAAACAATTTAACATGAGAAACATAAACGTGACAATGTTTACTATAACCTCAAATTGTACTGTCAGTCAATTTGCAGGCTGGGCCATTGCATAAAAAACCGCCTACTCTAATTTATAATTTAAATGATCTCATGGTAGAATACGTACTACGTATATGGGCCATCGGTCATTTCGCCACCGCAGCAAATGAATATTGTATTTTTTTAATACTAGCATTTTTGAAACATTGGCAACAAAGCAAATAATTGATTTAGACAGGTTATATATTTTTAGCACTTCTATGTGAACATCTTAAAATCCTGGGAGTCGGTTGATTTGTGATTAGCATTTATACAGCCCGCCACACATTTTTTTGAACGTTTGCTGCTTTTGTTTTTCGTCTATTACAACACTGTTTGATAACACTAATTGCAATGTGTTTTGTTAGCTGTTTCCCTTAGCTCTTCTAAGTAAATGTTTGGCTAAATAAGGCAAATGTCAGGTATTGATTTATCCACCTGCTGTAATTAATGTGGAACCGGAAAATCCCCCGGAGTTAATTAATACCAACGCGGCGGACGTTTTTATTAATTAAAACCTTCTAATATGAAATTTTTTCGTGATCTTCAAAGTTAATTAATGCAAAACGCCTAAATTTATGATAAATTATACTACCAGATTTTTGGTCGTTGTTTTATTGTGAAGATGAATCGTTCAGGCGTGACGATTTTTTAATTATGTCCACAAAATTTGTAAATGGACGACAGTTTGATTAGCGCAAACGAGACGTGCTCGGATTTTACGATTTTACTTTTCTTTTCTCACATCAGAAGTGGGTAATAGTAAAAGTTGAAGCGTAACAAAAAATCCACGGATATAAAGAAACTATCCAATTCGATTGAATTCCGTAAGTGGAGACGTCTCTTGGAGACGCAAATGCACAGAGAATTTTGCAAATTTGCCCTAGTTAAACAATACAAATTTTGTACAAAATGTCCTTCTCTCGATAAAATTTTGAAAGCAGAATTGAGGATTAGACTAAAATTTCATCAAAGAAAAAAGTTGCCACATCTGGTAGTCTTTTTAATTTTATTATTCTATCGAATGCGTATCATCTTACATTATATTCGAGTTCGATGGACTTATTTTACGTTTATTTACTCAGGAAAAGCTCTCATTTCATTACATAAAATAATTTCGTTTAAATAGCAAGTATTTAAATTTTGCTCCCGGTTCACCCGGATTGGTCAAGATTGTGACGTCTTAGTAAATAATTAGATTTTTAAGGTGGTTTCTAACTGTATGAACCAAAAATCATAGTAAATAAGCTGATGTTTATTTTGCATCACGGATATACATATAATTAATCTTATAGAGGGTGAAATCGAAATGTAAAAAAATCTGGTAACACCTTGGGATGAGTAGAGTGCAACCCGCGTGGTTTGGGTTTTCTACTCCGCCCCCGAATCGAGATAAAAAAAATTAAAGTTTTTTTTAAGCTATAAAGTCGGAGCACGCCATTGCACCCAGAGCAATGTAAACAAGGAATTTTTTGCGACATATCTTTAATTCATGAATAATAGACATAAACTGTCATCCTTTTTTTGATCCACTTCAGTTAAATGACCTCAGTCCAGGTCCAGGATAGTTTAGGATCTAGGATTTTTAAAAAAATTTTGACGAAGTTTTTCTTTAATATATTTCGCATATCAGAACATATTATATACCCAAAATTTCACCTCCCCACCACCCCCACAATATTAACAAAATACTCCTATATAATTCTTATGTAGGTATGTAGGTATGTATCTCACTAAACTCCTCCTAAACGGCTGGACTGATTTTGATGAAATATTTTGTGTTTGAGTTGGTCCCTGGATAGGATTCTAAGATAATTTTTTTAACACAAATAAAAAACATTATAACCCCAAAATTTCACCACCCCACCACCCCCAATAATTTTTTAAAATCAAACGTTCGGGCAGGACAACGTCTGTCGGGTCCACTAGTTTATAATAAAACTTGCTTGTATACGGCCTAAAAATTTTTCACAAATTCTCTACCCAATTTTTTTGAAAAAAATTTGCAATACTCAATTGGTATGCTCTTATTTTTGTAGCGTATCCGGTATGGTGGGGTTATTTTCCAAATATCGAAATTCACAAAATCTTTTTGTTTCGTCAACTCGATTGCTGTGGTGAGGGAACACAATGTCGATCATTTTCTGACTCATTTCCACTAAAATAGTTTTTTTGTACGCAAATATTTTAAAAGTACAAACTGAAAAGAACTAGTCCAAAAATTTACCTGGTGACCTGGATGAGATCTCTAATGGGTCTCCTATTTCTGATACAACCTGTATACCCATCCGCTACAGATTTACATACTATCATGGAGACAAATAATTATATGGATAAAGAACCGTATTGTAAAAAAAATATTATTTAACTTTCTTTTTTATACTATCTATTTAACTTTTTAACTTTTCAGAATGTTATCAGATTAGGACACCAAACAGAAGTCTTCACTTAAATTCATCTTTTTAAATTGACTAAACTACTTAGGTTTTTGCACATATCTAAACTAGGAGGGGTTGTTGCGGTATAAGAGATGTGCTCGCCGTTTTACCCAAAAAAGCACTAACCGGTTTAGTATATTATATCCCATTAGAGTGCGCCAGTTTTCTATAGGTAGATACCTAATTGTCACGACGAGGATGTCTTTGATCGTTCAGATAACATTCAGTGCTCTTTTAAGTTGTGAGTTTGGGATGTGTTCAGTGCGAGGATTTCATTGTGCCTATAGAGATTGCGTGGTGAACATTTGAATTTCAGACTTAAACGGGATGAAAAGCACGCACAGCTATAATAAAATATTTATAAGACCTATGTAAATTGCTGTTATGAAATATTCAATAAAGAGGCTATTAGACTTCAAGACTTGTACTGGCAGTAATAATACTCGACTTGGTATTGTGTATTTTCTATGTATAAACAAAGGTCATTACTATTGATCTAGCACCCCATGCGTGGAGAAAAAAGGGAAATTTTACGTGCATGTTGATAGGAGACATGCATTCAATTGGTTTTACAGGAACTAATTGTAAGTCTACTTCGGCCATTTCTATAATTGTTCTAGGTGGAGCAAAATGTTTAGTGTAAATTAATAGTAAACATTAGATTGGTAATAACAGTCAACGTAGTGTTTTTATTTATTTTCACCGAAAGTGCACATATTATGCGAATACACGAAAGAAGTAAAAATAAAATATAATGCACACGCAAATGCAAGCAAATAAATCGGTTGATCGGTCTAGGAGCGCATAAAATACGAACAAACAAACAAACAAACATTAATTTACATTAATTTTTATATATTAAAAGATATAGTTTTCGTATTCTATCTTCATCACTGTAATTTCGGCTCAATTCAATCGATCATAATAAAAAATTGCAGTTTTTAAGTTGTTAAATGGACTCGAAAAGTGAAAACCTTTCCATTCGGTAGTTTTTTTTGTGTGCTCGGACAAAGGGACAAACATGAAAAAAAAAATGATTTGGGTACAGACACATACCCCAAATGGTTTTCTGAAAAGATACACAGCGTGAAAACTCTTGGAAGAAATAATAAAAGGAGAATTTACTAAAATTACATTTCCAAAATAATGTACTTCAAAGAAAAGCATAGCAAGACTCAGTATGGCTTTCTCTATTCTGGAGTATAGTGATTTGAACCATAGTTGCATTACATAATTGTAATTATACACCAAAGTTGAGAAGACATTATTATTAATTATTAGCCGAGCTATTTTATTGCCCAACATGCAAAGCTTCGCGGGCAAGAATAATGCGAGGCTAAGAAAAGGCTTCTCAAACGTGGTTTATAATACTCTTTTTCATCATTAGCACATTTGTTTAACTTTAACTTTTTAAAAGTAAGTAGCATATGAAATTAAAACAATACCTGCCATTTCTATTTTTTGCTGCGATGTTGTTAGTGTGGCCCAGTTGGCAAATTTAACATTTCCAACTCCCCAGTTCTATTTACATTGTTGAGCTATCAGCTATCATTATAATAATGACAGTAAATGTCAAGTCAATACATCAACTACGGTAGTAACCATGCCAACATTGTCATTTGTTTTTACGATCTACTATTAGAAGAGAAAAATCCCTTATTATGTAAGGTACTGAAAATCAGTTTCTCAGGCATCAAACACGTCATCTACATAAAATACTCTTGATTTTAGTTGGGACACCCGGTATAATGATGTTTTCTGAAGCTAGTAGTAAAAAAAAGAATTTTCTTGTGGAAATTATCCTATTCTTCTTCAGTTGCTATAATAAGCTTCTGAAGGGTTATGAGTCCGTTTTGTGTTCTTAATATTGATAGACGATCTGTTGATGCAAGGCGATTATCCTTGCCCTATGCAAATCCAAAATTGGATGGTCGGGCATTTTTCAACAAACGCGGACAAATTATTTTACATGGTGGTACTGTGGTGGTACATGGTGGAATATATATGTGGTGGTAACAATAAGACATTTACAGCTTGTTACATGCCGGATTTATGTGAACAAAGTCGGTTTAAAAGTCCGATATCCAATGTGGTGATTTATGGTTAACTATTTATTAGGGGTGCCACGCTTATAGTTCTCGATGCTTCCCATTTCCTAAATATATAATGGTAATTTTTGAGGGAACACTTCATGATAATAATTGGAATGTCTTCAGTTATTTGAGTCTGAACGCATGTAAACGGTAGGACCTTTATAATAACATACTCTTTAAGAGTGATTTCATCAAAAAAGTATGTCGGTTCCAATTCAATATTTTCAACAAAGCCAGAGGCATTTCCGTCGTCGATCTTCCGGGATATACGCCTTTGCTGATGGTGCGCTTTCTACATACGTAACTGGTTGCATCTCGATAAGCATCGATCTTGAATCATTCTTCTCGGTCTCGGAGGAGTCGAGAAGTTTGATGGAGAAATCAAGATGTAAATGGAATCATATGTGCGTAACTAATCTATAAATTGAAACGCGTTCGTGCGTCTGGCTATCGATGGCTTCCTATTCCAGAATGCTATCGGCCGTCACGCGACGTTTTAGTCGTCTATCAAAGTCACACGTCGCCCACAGAACGTCACACCTCATCACCTCGGCGCAATCAGTTCGTCTTCCATCACAGGATGCAATTAGAGAAATCTAAACAGCAAACTGCTTATCACTACACAATATATCTAAACTAAACCTTCTTTGTGTATTATTGACTTTGTTGAAAATTCAACACCTCTCTTTAATTTGTGTTACTTTAATCAAGCCAGAACTACGTCATTTATATACGTCCCTATGTTCTTGCAATTACGTAATATGAAATATATATTTTTTCAATTATGTGATACTTAAAAAAAAGCAATAAGCTGAAGGAAATAATTAATCAAATAATAGTAGCAAAGAAATCATCATCAATCAACAACGAAACGATTAAATTTTCAGACGAATTTATTTACAAATTTATGTAAAAAAATTATGCGTATGACCTCACAGCCTGAAAATATTCGAGGCATGCTTGAAATTAGATGACCATTTCAAGCAAGTTTTAGCGGATGTCAGAGTTTTTCCAGTATTGTTATTGACCACACTAGGCGGCTCTGGGGTATTCTATCATATCTCATACATGTTCGATCGGGTTTAAGTCCGGTGAACGTGACGGCCAGCTTAAATGTTAAAATTGTTTTCTTATGTAAATATCGTTGCCCTCAGTGCCGTATGGGGTTGTGCGCTGTGCTGTTGGAATGTGGCGCCGAAGATATGGTAACATATGCGATTCCATCCCACACCATCACTCCTGTCATTTCGGTTTGACGTCGATGAATAAAGTCAGGATTTTACTTTTCACCGTAAACACAATTTGGTCTCATTGGAGAACAAAACTGAAGTCCACTCATCCACCCAGTTTTGTCTTTCAACGCACCATTGATGTCTGGTAGCTCAGAAGAAGGCGAGATCAATGATGGTAAGAGTGAAGTCGAAACGAATTGATTCTGACATAAATCGGTCATCGATCTGACTCATAGCAACCATCGACTGCGCTCCAACCGTGTTGTGTCAAATGTTTAGCGCAGTACCATTTGTCGGAAATGTCAATCTTAGCGGAAGTTGATAGCTCTAGGACGTTTGTACAATAATTCTTCAGGTTATTGTCTGCATATCCTAAGCCAGGAATACGTCTGACGAATGTTACCGTTCGTTCGCATTCGCACCCATTTGAACCATTGCTACTGCTCGCAGAGGTTCTTTCCCGGTGACATGACACATTTGAACGAATCATAAGCGTTTGCACCATTCGCAGTATTTCCACCCATTCTCGACCGTATCCGGCAATCCATCCGGCGCCATCAGCGGTACGCTGCATTAAAGGATAAATTATGCAAGCCGAATGAGATGGTCAGCCCATTCTCAGCCCTTCGAAAAATAGGGTTGAATAAGTATGAAATGGAAAAAAATATATTTTTTACTTTTTAGTTATTGTCCAGGCAATGAGGGGTTTTTGATCGCAAAAGGTCGGACAGAAATGAAATTTGGTGGGATGGTAGACATAGGTCTCCTGATAGTACACCTGAGTTTGCGACCTCGGGGGCTTGCCGCTCGAGGGGTGGGAGGGTGAAGACTGCACCGCGACGCTCTTCGGAAAATAGCGCCGTTTTTGTAAGTGCTATCGAATAAAAGTTCAAATAAAATATGTAGAGAACAAAATTGTGTATAATTTTGGTTCTATTCATTTTTTGTTTGCGACCAACAGTTTCCGTTTTACGGGGCGCCACATTTGGGGGTTGATTTGCAAATTCCAACAAAATCAAGTTTTCAGCTCGGATTACAACGAAGATCGACTTCAAATAATTCTGTAATATTTTTTTTTTCTGAAAGAGCAATGTGCTCCGAGTTTCAAATAAATTATGAAATTAATGTCAAAAAGATCGAGACCATCAATACAAATTCAAGATTGGATATTTGAGATTCAAGATTCGATATTCGAGGATTCGAGATTGGAGATTCAATATTGGAAATTATATTCACAAATTCTAGATGTTCCATTCCCGATTCTACAGGGTCTTATGTCCAATATCAACGAAATTAACATGGGACCATCTGGTAACTATACTGAACAAAACGCAAGAAGAATCAATGAAATCGGTTCATAAACAAAGAAATTATGTCGGTTTCAGTTAACACACAATAGATCATTTATTCACCGTATTTATGATGTTATCGGCAGCTAATCACGTCCTTGACCATAGTTTGCTACCTACGTTATTTAGGGGTTGTCATAAATTAACAATGCAGCCTGCAGAGATCAAGAGCAGTATGTAACTTTTTGCGACGAATGGTAGCGATGAACTGAAATAATTGTCAACACGTCCACACTCCAACGTTTCCAAATATTCGTGCGTCCCATTTCCCTGTGATCTTTTCATTTTTACCATTCGTCCCTCAATAAAATACGCTGCGAATGCACGTATGCAAGAAATGCTCGAGAATGCGAACGAGTGCGTACGAATGGTAACATTCGTCAGATGTATTCCCGGCTCTACCTACAGTCGAAACATTGCGTCTTATTCTTATAGCGCTTTGGCGAAAACAGAAACTTGTTTCGTGCATACAAACTATACTCGATGAAATTTTTCAACCTGACGTTCGCTCATAATAACTCATCAACCATGAGAGGAAGGAAGGAGCAACAAGATTTCTATCTACCATTTTTCCGAAAACCCACAAGGGAAAACGCAATGAGACAACACACCTGAGAGCTGTTGAGTCGAAGCAGAAATGTAGAAATTCGAGTATAAACAGATTAGAAGATGGAGATGCATCAACATCTCGTATTTGCTTTAAATTCATTTATCTTGTTTCATACGCCTCAAGGTACCTTCACAGATAAATTGGTTTGAAAGGCGATTTTTTCGCAGATGACTCGTTAAACTTTGCACCTGTTCGGTTGATATCGATTGCCAACAAGCCGAAAACAAATCGCTTTTGTATACGCTTCCGTCTGCGTTTGAAATTTATCGTTTATGTGGAGCGACGGTGGATTTTCCAAACGAATTTTTTTCGACGTGGATATTGTTTTCGTTTCCTTTTTTCTTTATTAACTACGGGTTAGATATGATAAAAATCGTTTCTATCAAGATTAGTTATTCAATCTTCATTATACAAATTCCGGCAACGTTATCGTCATTTCTCCTTTGTCTTTGTGTCGGGCCGGGCTCCCGACATTTTCGAGACCCCAGACCGCAGTTACCGAGAAAAGTTTTCTTATAAAACTCGTGACGACGAGGCTAGCGCGTGAGTAATTCTTGTGCGTGTTGAACGAGAGGGATTAGCATCTAAAGCAGATGACATTTTGACGCTTCTGTCGCCACACACTAACGTCGATAATGAAGGGGTTGACGGAAGTAAGCCTTTGGAAATGATCTCGGTATAACCATACACAATAACGGATCAACCGACTGACTTGCTGAACTCATGGACATCCATACTAATTATATGCGCTTTCAGATCATCAATTCATTGGAGATAATTGCATTAAATCATTTAACGCTGAGCATGGTTTGAACCGTTTGGGGTGTAAACTGACCAGAAGGATCATCTTAGATCCGAAGCTTATCGAGGGATTGAATAAAATTTGATTTTACTACGGAGAGAAGTTCTTTCGTATTTTAATAAATTTTAAGTAGGTACGTATTGCGTCGCGTTTTTAATATCAGAATGATTACTTTGTTTATTGTGTGTACTAGAAGATATTACACATATTAGTTTCAAGTTAGCAATTAATACGTATGTAAATTTTCCTTTGACAACACTTAAGCAGTTTTAACTTTTAACACCATTTGTCATATATGAGTACCAGGCTTGTGGTAATGATTACTTAGGTAGTGTTCTTACCTAACACTATTGATGATTATGACCGACTTTTTGGTTGCGGCCATTCAACATAATTTAGCAACAATGCCAATCATATTTTCATATATTATACAACAAGACAATAAAAAATTCTCGATTATACGAGACGTGTTGCTTTAGGCAATTGTCGAGTGTCGAGTGGTATACAGAAGATAAGACTATACCACGAATTTAGTTTAGTCAAGTTTTTCATTCATGGCAGCCCAGAATGTGGTCACAATTTCAAACGAATATAAAATGGTTTACAAAGATTGGTATATTCCAACCGTTGAAATACATCGTAACTAAGAAAGATAACATATTTCTATTGGTGCATAAAGTAAATAAACCAATACATTTTTTAAATGGAAGCAAATTTTTCTACGGGAGGCGGTTGCTGCAAGCTCTGGTTGACAGTGTTGTAAAAGGTTCCTGCAGATTTGCAGCAGGGGTGTAAAAATAAAAGATGTGTTTTTTTTTTTAATTCAAGTTGCTATGACCTTGTTGATGTTATAATGATCTCAACTGCGCTAATAAGTAGTTTCTATGTGCCAGTGTGTATGCAAATTTTTACTTCACTTATTTTTATTCCTGAATTTTTGTGCCTATTGTTTCTTGGAATGTCTTATATTACCAATTTTTACATTTTATATCGGGTCTTCATAAATGATTTATGCATCATGTTGTCCGTGGAAAACAAAATTTGCATATATTTAGATTGAGAATTTTGACGTTTAAGGCCTACTGGAGGTATGAATCATTTATGAAAACCCTGTACAACCTATAATGTGTAATAATCACTAACAATATAGTAAAACCCCATGGAGGTATAATATATATATTCTATCTTAGTTCCATGTAAAACCCTCATTTTTCTTCCCGCGTTACTACATTGGTACTGATGCCCAAAATTCTAATACGATTCGACTGGAAGGATAAAAAAAAATCACAGATTTCGCAATCCTTGCAACCATGGGAGGGTGTTGAAAACAAACATCACATATAATAATGACTACAGCTAGTTTATTAAATTAAAAAAATATACATCAAATAAAAATTAAACATTAGAAAAAAACAGATTTGAAATAGACGCAAATTCTGTACGTATCCTCTTTAAAACCACATTTTGATATCTGCCAATGCACAGAAAACCTTTTACTAACATTAGAACCCTTTGTATATGATTACCAAAGATTTTAAATTCTAAAATGTACGTATTATGCTCTTTAATAAAAGTCACATTTCCATAATATCTGCCAATGCAAGGAATGCTTTTTAGTTTGTGTTACTAACATACTTGTGTTAATGTTACCACAAGTAGAACTCGTCAAAATAAACATTTTTTTCTATTTACCACTTTGCTGAAATCCGCATTTTTTTTACATTTTTGTGACCCCTTATTTCACCGTCCGCCTATGACTAAATGAACTTGAACGCATCAGAGGGTTTTTGCCGAACGAGGTAAACACCTTGTAACTTTTTTGGGACAAAAAGTTTGTCGTTGATAGTAAATTATAGTTATCAGTTTTGTCGCCCCGGGCGGTATGTTATGAACTGTGCTCGATTCTTTAGCAAATACTAAGAATTTATTCATTGTTATTTCCACGAAAATATTTTTTTCTATGGTGCAGTTTCTATGGTGTTAGTGTTAGGTGATGCAAATGAAATCCGCCGCTTGTCTGTGTTGAGAATTGAACCTGAAATTTTGAAGTATTTGAAGGTGTGTAGTGTCGGACACCAGTAAGGATTTATCCCTCATGTAAGTTAGAAAGTTTATTATTACATACGAACCTACTTCAATATTATGCATATGATGGTAGGTTAGTACATGTTTCCATTTGAACAGTTTTTTTTTTCGATTCATTTATCGGGTAAAGTTTTTGTGCATTCTTTACATTCAATGGACGAGGGGGTGTTGGTTGTAGGGTTTAAACTATTTTTAATTTTAAACTCCGTAAGGGAGCGTTTGCGAAAAAAATGATTATTTTGACGAGTTCTACTTGTGGTTAAATTTTCTGCTAGGACTCATAACACCCTATATGTATATGATTCCCAAAGATTTTAAATTTTCGAGCGTCCCTATGCAGTATGAATTCTTATTGTCGTATTATAATTAAAATATCTCCGCTCCAAACTCCCCACCTTTTCGCACCAGCGTGTGACACAAAAACTCACCTCACAATAAGTGTTTTCAACACTAAAATGCTCAAAGGACCACTGACATCGGTGATTTTTGAAATCGGTGACTTGGTATAGTTGGTTGTCTACATTACCGTACTTACATATTGTAAATAAACTTGGTCTAAAGGGCTTAAACCGTAGATGGTCTAAATTAGAACGTCTTTCAAGTTGTCTTTCAACAAGATCAAGCTGGCATAACGCTCACAAAAGTGACGTTATTTTAATGACATTTCTCAGCTATGACAAATCTCCTGCAAATATCGTTTAATAAAACGAAATCGATCACTTTTCACGAGTGATAAATATTCGGTGAGATTTGACATTTGGCGTGAGTTGGAAAATTCAAAATCTAAATAGTCAACTAAACTGTTCAGAGGTTTGTAAATAAACTAAATCTTCAATATTGCGTTAAAAAAGGAATAAATAACTAATGTTTATTCCCCGCCTTGGCGTTCTTTAAGCGAGAGTGAGGTTATGTGTATATTGTTTATAGTGTGCATTAGTTCGTTTTATAGTTTGTGCCCTTAAACAGCTGAAGATAAAATGGAGGATGTAGTGATGTTCAATTTAATTGAACATTTAGACAAGCAGAAAACGCTGAAGAATGGAGGCGCCCTTGAAACAAACCGGGAATCCGTTTACTGTTTAATTTGGTTGTGTTGCTTGTCGAACCTTAAGATTTTACAATGAGTATGAAGTACCCAGCATTGTACGTTTTATTTTAGTCCTTTCGATTCTCCGCCGTTTTATTTTTGATTCTTGAACGTAGAGATCTTGGTATTTGTATCTAGATTTAAGAAATAAAATGTTGATATTAAGCCAAAGTTATTGTAAAAGAACCTTTCTCAACACTTTCTACTATTTCTGTGGCCCAATTACACTATTTAATTATTGGTCTGCCACTTCTAGTACTTTTATAAAATGGGTGACAAAATGCACGTGAATTTTGCAACCCGTGACAAAAGTCAGCAATGTCAGTGGTAGGCTCCCTTTAGACTAACTTTGTTTACAATATGTACTTATGTACGATAATATAGGCAACCCACTATACCAAGTCAACGAACTCAAAACTCCCCAATGTCAGTGGTAGGCCCCCAGAAGTTGACCAGCTGATTAATGAAGCACTAATTTCATTTACATTGATATTTTTATACTGTACAAAAAGCGCGATTGATCTATTGCAATGGTAGATCCTAACTTGTTACAGCTTCATTTCATCTTGAGTTGCGACGGTTCGTACGTCTTATCCAAAGACCAGGCAGTAACGATCAATTACATGTTTCATTTCACATGAAGTTGAGCCTTACTGCCTGGTCTTTAGTTAAGACGTTTCCATATCAACCGGCGTTTAAGACCCGTCGCAAGTCAATATGAAATCAAGCTGCAGACTACAACGTCCGTACAAGTGAGGGAAGCTGGCCCTAACAGGTGCCAATAGTGCGTACACGAAACGGACATCCACTTGCGACGACCCAGCAATTCATGGGTACACCAAAAATGTCTCACCTTTTCATGAAACTTATTTCAGTCCGCTCAATATTAGAGCATTAGAAAAAAGCAATTTCTTCAAGTTGTTCTGTGAACAGCTTTTATTTTTTCTTTTCCTTGGATCCTCAGATTTAATAGCGCCTTATTACTGACGCTTAGCTAGTTATCAATGTTGCTGTTTATTGAGTGAACCTGTCACAATATTGTGGCTGTCAGGATAACAAGACATAATCATCGAGACTGATTAATAGTGCTGCATTATGCGACCTCTCTGTGGTATGGAAATACAATTCTGCGCTCAATGATTAATTAATGTATTACACTGTCTTAAACTCTCCTTGCAGACTTCCTGTCTGTCAGACATTATTCTGAACAAGAAACTGTTGCTATCCCTCGCGCATAAATTGAGGGCTTAATAACTATTTTTTCCTTAGCATGTGTACAAAATTACCCTTCGATTTTATGTGGTGTGTGGCTACTGTAAATCATTTATAGTTTATGGGGTAAATGTGATCGTGCATTATGTATATCAATATGTTTGCCAGTAAAACCAACTGAAATATTTGATATAGCATCTATGTAGCGATCTATGCTTGTAACAATAGGAATTGACAAGTATCATTATTTGCCCAGTTATATATAATGCCGGTTCGTAATTTATAATATGCAAAATGTAGATTATTCGAAACGAGACGATGTCATGGTACGCAGCGACAAACTCTCATTGAAAATTTAATCCTGATTCATTGCTTTAATTCTGCGCCCAGTTTTTAATCCATAAATAGAATAGTTTTTTATCTTTGACTCTTCGAATGGAGCTATTTATTCTTAGTGAGAATCGCGATTCGTCGCTTCGATTGATGTTACGGCGATATAATGTTCGCATAGTAACAAGTCGACCTTCTTCTCCAAACCATTGGTCACCGAGTTGGCGCGTAGTGACAAAACGGTCTCACAGAGCTGGTTGTCTGAAGCGCCTATCTTGAGGCTCTGTGGCACGTCTCTGTTGACCTGTTTCGTATTCCTCTACCTCTTTCTGACACACACGCATTACTGTCATTGGAGTGCAGCTAACGGGGTCGGCAATTGGCGATAGGACAAACGAAAATATCGAAACAATTCTACCCCTCTCAACATCACTAAGATGGTGATATTGTTTTCGGACTTGAGGCATTTTGTTACTCTTAACACAAGTAGGCGGAGATAAACCGTTTTCTTCACACAAAACTGATTAATTTTTATTTTTTGCAAAAACTGACAATGATAAAACGTTGTAATGGTTATCAAAACAAGCTTTAAATATAATCATTCTGTTGTCAAAAAGCCCATTCCAGGAAATTATTCGTTCTGGGTGTAACACTTCTAATGTCACTGAGTATATTTCTTCGTCTTACTGATGGCAGCGTTTAAAATATGTTTTGTTCAATAATTTACGAGTTACCTTTTTGTACGAATGTTCAGTGCTGTTAATTAATAGAAAACTTCTGTTTGGGCGATAATTTCTAACGGAAAATCTGGATTTGCTCGGGGTTGGCTGGAAGGAATGTGTATAAGTGTGGAGTAAATTTCGATCGATGAAGGAAAAGTCGTTTGGGCAACGAATTCCGGTTTATGTCCTGGTGCTGTCAGTAATTCACCAAAATCTGTTTACCGATATAAGGGAAACTATAAAACTTTACGTTCTGACTAGAAAAAAATCCTCTAGGCAATCCATGGAATTAACTCATTCTTATTCTTGTCAGAGTAAACTGCTTATCATTTTATTAAGCTCAAGCAGATCTGAGTGTGCATTAAATTATTTGCAGGATTATAAAAAAAACATAATTATACAGTGTGGAAATTAAGTAAGGAATAAATTCAGTAATTCCGTTAGTATTTGCGCTAGAAATAAAACTTAAAAAGCATGTGGTGGGACTACTTATAGCGCATCCGACGAACGCATACAAATTTTTTTGCATTACTTTTTTTTGACAGTTATGACGTCATCAGTATATTTTTTTTAATGGCAACCTATGTTTTTGATTTTACATTCGAATAGAGTTTTTTATTCTGATTTCAAAGTTATCAAATACTCATTAGGTTACATAAGGAAAAAATAAATAAAAACGGCACTAAAGTTCAAATTAGTAACATTTCAAAAAATTAACAGAGCTGTCTAATTTTATCAGAATTCAGGGAAAAAACCATAGAAATCCAAACAAAACAAAGTTCCCAAAAGCAATCAATGAGAAAAATGAACAAAAAGACTATTGATGTGAGAGTTATAAATGAAAGATATTACACCAAATGTTCAAACTGATGGCCCTGCATCATCTGATAAAATCCAAGACGATCATAAAAAGCAGCCAATACGTTTTGAATGGTTTGGGGAGTTATTAAACTGCACTCATGTCGAATTCTTCCTTCAAGATCATCTAATTTGTTGGGTCGGTTTTGATACACCTTGATTTTTAAGTGCCCCCATAGAAAAAAATGTAATGGGGTTTGATCTGGGGACCTAGGTTGCCATTCTATTGGACCTCTTCTTCCATCTTTCTGGAAACACTTTGTCCAAATAACGCCGCACCGGGCTTAGTGTGTTGGAGCACCATCCTGTTGCAACCAGATATTATTATTTAGAAGTTTATTTATTATTTAATAGAGAAAAACAGTTGAGACACAATTATTTTGTACAAATTCAGAACTTGTCAACATTCTATTGGTGTCTCTATAGTTTTTTTCTTAAATTCCGATAACATTAGACAGTTTTTTGAAATTTTACTAATTTGAACTTTAGCGCCGTTTTAATTCTTTTTTTCCTTATCTAACCTATTAAGTATTTGACAACGTTGAAAACAGAATAAAAAACTCTATTTAAATGTAAAATAAAAAACATAGTGTGACAGCTCCCGTATGAAGGGTGTCACTTTGAATGACAACCTGTTAACCTCTATTTTCTTCCTCACACTAATTCCGAGCTTATTCGGAATTGTCAACTAAAACGTCAAATCTTTTATAACTTCTCTTGCAAATCTCGGGCGCCAAATTGTTTATAAAGGAAAACAATTAAAACTCTTGACCGTATGGGGGCTGCACACTGCACCAGGTAGTTCTCAGTGGAGACAAAAGGTTCACTTGACTGCCGCCGGGACACGCTTATGTGTCGGGGGTTTTCTTTTAAAGGAATAGAAATTAAAACAACAAACTTCAAATACGTCAAATTAACTTTAAAGCCTAGTCCAGACCTACATACATTTGCCCGCAAACATTTAAACATTTGTATAAAAACTGTTTAAAAGCTTATAAAAACTGTTTAAAAACATTTGTTTAAAAACATTTATACAAATGCACCTATGTTTTTTGTTTTCAGCCTAGTCCAGATCTACATACATTTTCCCGCAAACATTTAAACATTTGTATAAAAACTGTATAAAAACTGTTTAAAAGCTGTATAAAAACATTTGTTTAAAAACATTTATACAAATGCACCTATGTTTTTTGTTTTCCGTCGAAGCACGTGTTTTTATACTGAAAAACAGGCAAGCCTGGACGCGTCTAGGGCCAATATTTATGCTTTTATTTCAAAGTGGCGGTGACAACGGCTGGCTAATTTATTAAAACATCTGATTTTGTGGAACCAAGAAAAAAACCTTTCGAAATAAAATAAAAATGAAAATACAAAATTTTGGTAAACACCTACAAAAATAAAAGTAATTGGAATAGGTGCTTACTTTATATATACGACTAGCTGACCCGGTAAACTTCGTATCACGTACTATCGCGTTCTATTAAAAGTAATCCGAAATAGCGATTTAAGAAGAAATTACAGTTTTGTATATTGTTTGATAGTTGCACCACGAACGCCATCTAGTAAATGTAGTCTGAAGTACCGATTCTCATACAAAATTACCGAAAAATCGGTCCAGGCCAAGGGGGCCTCCTGTGCCCCCATGTCCATGTGAGAAATACTTTACCACCTATTTTCATACCTACCAAATATGTATATAAAAATAATTCATAAAAATTGGTCAAGCCGAAAAAACGGTACAGCCCAAGGGGGCTTATTGTGCCCCCTTGTCCATGTGAAAAATACTTTACGACCTATTCTCATAGCAACCAAATATACAAAAAAAAAAACTTAAAAATCGGTCGAGCCGAAAAATCTGTCCAGCCCAAGGGGGGCCCCTGGGCCCCCATGTCCATGTGAAAAATAGTTTACCACCTATTCTCATACCCACCAAATATACAAAAAAAAAAATGAAAATCGTCCAAACCATTTCGGAGGAGTTCGACCACAAATACCGTGACACGAGATTTTTATACAATGTGGAAATTAAGTAAGGAATATACAGTAACTCCGTTAGTATTTGCAATAGAAATAAAACTTAAAAAGCGTGTGGTAGGGTTAATTATAGCGCATCCGAGGAATGTATAATAATTTTTTTTCATTAGTTTTTTTTTACAATTATGAAGTCATCAATATTTTTTTCTAATGGCAACCTATGGTTTTTATTTTACATTCGCGTAGAGTTTTTAACGTTATCAAATACTTAATAGGTTACATAAGGAAAATATGAATTAAAACGGCGCTAAAGTTCAAACTATTAAAATTTCAAAAAATTAACAGAGCTCTCTAATGTTATTGGAATTTAAGAAAAAACCATACACATACAAATACAATGTTGAAAAGTTCTGAATTGGTACAAAATAATTGTGTCTAAACTGTTTGTCTCTGATTACTAAATAAATAATAACATCTGGTTGCAACAGTATGGTGATCCACCACACTAGACCCTGTGCGGCGTTATTTGGAGGAAGTGTTCTCAAGAAGATGGCTAGGAAGAAGAGGTCCAATAGAATGGCATGCTAGGTTTACAGATCTAACCCCATTAGATTTTTTCTAAAGGCGGCACTTAAAAAGCAAGGTGTATCAAAACCGACCCAACAATTTTGGATGATCTTAAAGCCATAATTCGATATGAGTGCAGTTTAATAACTCTCCAAACCATTCAAAACGTATTGGCTGCTTTTTATGATCGTCTTGGATTTTGTCAGATGATGCAGGGAAATCAGTTTAAACATTTTTGGTGTAATATCTTTAATCTCTCACATCAATAGTCTTTTTGTTAATTTGTTAGCCATACTTTGAAATGTAGGGTTGTTTTTTATTTTTTTCTCATGGCTCGGTTTTGTCAACTTTGTTTTGTTAGGATTTCTATATTTTTTTCCCTAAATTCCGATAAAATTAGACAGCTATGTTAATTTTTTAAAATTTTACTAAATTGTATTTTAGCGCCATTTTTATTCATTTTTTCCTTATGTAACCTATTAAGTATTTGATATCGTTGAAATTAAATTAAAAAACTCTAGGCGAATGTAAAATAAAAAACACAAAAAATAAATTTGGAAGCATTAATTTGGTGTTTTTTTTTCCTACAATCAATGTTCAGTGTCTTTCTGTCAGTAGTAAAGCTGCTGGACAAAATTTTGCATTGCCTAGTACAAAATTTCGGGTGTAAAGTGTTAAAAAGAGCACATAACTTCGCATGTCATCAGGACCTCTATTCTCTCTTTTTCAGTTAATTTAACCATATTTGGCAAATTCAGTGCTTTCAATGTGTCACCTATGATTTCAAAGCATTTTGTTAGGTCACTAGATGTTTTCATTTTTAATTTATTTAACACTTCTCGTGGCAATGTTTAGACAAGAGTGACATTGTCTTGAATTCAGAAAATAATAGGCTTTCGAATGATGTCAAATTAATTTTTAAATAAAAAAATTAGTTAGTTGTGTATTTCGTAAACTAACAATGTAAAACAGTTGAAAAAATTAGGGACAATAGGTATTAATTAGTAGAATTTATATCCAAAATATCAAGTTATTCCGCTTAATGGTTTTGAAGATATTAAGCCGGTTCCATACTTTTTGAAAACACTGTATATAGATTTTGAAGCCGTGATAATAGCTTCGCATGCAGCGGGTACTATTACTGAAATTGATTGTTTTGAAATACGAAATGTGTACATCGAACTAGTGTATGGATCCCCACTTGCTAGATGGATGATGATGTTAAGCAATAATGGTTTAAGCCAAATCATTATAATTTTGAGATAATTGCTGTTAAAGTTCGTTTAACTAATTTAATTTCTTGCAGTTTGCATTTGTGGCTTGACAATACATCGCCCCGATGGCCCATTTTCGGCTTGAATCATTTTTGCTAAATGCATAGAAGCTTCAAAACAACCCACACAGTTGGTTAACTCATTTTTTTACAAATTGTAGGTTAACTCATAATTGCTTAACAGCATCCAGATAATATCTAAGAGTTATTGCAAACCGTAACGATACGGGTATGGCTGCTCTATATTTTGTATCTTCTTTGCAAACGCTAAGACCAATCATTCTGACAAAATCTTTAAATCCATATTATCCATCATTTAATTTTAAAAGTCCCTTAACAAGTTTAAAGAATATACACTGACTCAATAAAGTTAGGGATATCGCTGTTTAGACTTGTTACAATAAAGCTACAAAAACAATAATAACCAAAAGAAGAAGATTAATGAATTCTTTATTTAATTAGAAGAAGAGATACTTGGTTTAAAACAAATAAAACAATTTTTATTGAAAATAATTATATGATCATTTTTGTTCAGTGCATAAAGTTGACCTTAATATCGTGTGTTTCTGCTTCGAACTCGTATTACCTCTTGGATACGATGTGGCATACTGTGAATTAAGTTGTCTATTTCATTTTGGGCGATTTGATCCCAGAAAAGTGGTATTAACTCCCTCAGTTCTCTTATGTTATTTGGTGGAGGGAAATGGTCTTCTATGGCTCTCCCAAGGATATCCCAAACATGCTCTATTGGGTTAAGATCTGGAGAACGTGGAGGAAGTGGAAGATGCTGTATTCCATAGAAATCCGCTGTTTCAAGCACAAGTTGTGTTCTGTGCGGACGAGCTTTGTCATCCAAATACAGAAAGTTTTCACCAATAGCGTCTTGAAATGGAGGTAAAATGTTGTCTATAATGTCGTTAGCATAAATACGACTATCCATAGTTCTTTGACAAACATAAAGCTCAGTGCGTACTCCCAAACATACTCCACGATAAACCATAACGGACCCTCCTTGAAATTGAACCATATGTTGTATAAACTGTGGCAAATATCGTTCATTTCGTCTTCTCCACACTCGTAGGCGACCGCAATCACTGTACAACCCAAATCGAGACTCATCCCCATAAAGAACCGATTCCCATTCCACCATCAAGTTTTGTGGATCTCTTGCTCATCTTAAGCGAGCTCCATGATCGGCCGGTGTTAACCTAGGTCCTCTGTATGGATGATAACTGTGTAAGTTAAAGTCTTTTAGACGATTTCTAATCGTTTGTACGTGAAGGGTAGGCCCTCTAGCAGCTCTTAAATGATTTCTCATAAATAACGCTGGACGAAAAGGGTTTCTTTTAGCAGTTATGCACACATATCGATCTTTTTGAGCTGTTGTTCTTCGAGGTCTGCCACTTCTTGGTTGTTGCGACACAGAATTTGTTTCTTGGAAGCGAGTCCAAAGTCTGCTGATGACACTTTGACTCACCCCAAAATTCTGAGTTACATCTACTTGTCTTTGACCAGTTTGCAGTATACCAACGGCCCTATTGACTTCATCCACACTTAAATGGTGTTTTCGGTCCATTGTTGAACAAAATATCACTATTTACAACGGCTTAGTTGCAATAAAGGACATACACATTCAGGCTATCAATGAGTAGCAACTTGATAATTCCTTTCTAGCTAAAGAAATCTGCCAAAAACCCATTTCTTTCAAGCGAAATGAATACTAAGAGAGTGTTAAAGTCTCCCGACTTAAAATAATTCGCATTTTAATTTTTTATTTCAAAAATATAGCAATATCCCTAACTTTATTGAGTCAGTGTAGTATTCCGTTTTGTAAAAGTTCGCGTATCCACCAGCGTTTCTTTTTTTTTTTTTGAGGTTAAAAACAGATAACCCGCACAAATTCTCGCCACTGCAACACAATCTAACGACATGTTTTTCTTTTTGTCTGCACGCAATTGCATACTAGTGAAATCAAATATTTTTCAAAACAAAACTTTTTGCCAAATGTTTGTGGTGCTTTGTTTGTGGGTAAATGTATAGAAACATTTGTTTACGGGCAAATGTATAAAAACATGTGTTTGTGGGCAAATGTATGTAGGTGTGGACTAGGCTTTATTCAATAATAAACAAATTAACACTTTCCAACAATATTAGTTACTAAAGGTAAACTTTAATACGTCAACCGAAGGAATTCTTGAATGCAAGAAATGCGGATTAACGTAAACTGTCGCGAAGGGGGCCTCACGGGGCCGCGAAGTCCACTCTACAAGACCCACGGTCTTTGTAAGGGAAATAGCGGATCAGGTACATACCTGGCCGCTTTGAATACCAAGGGAAAACACCACTTGGTCTTTATTTAGTTCAATGAACGAACCCTGGACTAGTTCGCTCTTTAGTGAGAGAAGCCGAATGAACTTTCTCTCCGAGGTGAGAGAAGCCGAATGAACTTCTCTCTCAGGTGAGAGAAGTCGACTGAAACTCTCCTCGAGGTGAGAGGAGCCGAATGAACTTCCTCTCTCAGGTGAGAGAAGTCGAATGAACTTCTCTAATGAACGCTTCTCCGGTTTGGGTAGTTATACTCTGGAGGGTGTCCATCCGTCGGGAACGGTAACTAGTACCATCCTCTTGTTGTATCCTGGTGGAATCCATTCCTAACTTGCAATTTTGGTTTTCCGTCGTTTCCATGGTTTGGGCCGTCTACATGCTCTGGGTATAGGAGGACACGTTCTGTAGCGATGATGTAGGTGGAGAGGCATAGTAACGGTGGAGATTACTCACTCAAAACTTATCATTTTGTGTTTATGAGAGGAATCTCTGCCAGACCGTTACAATAGGTTGCCATTAAAAAAAATATTGATGACATCATAACTGTCAAAAAAAAGTAATGCAAAAAAATTAGTATACGTTCCTTGGATGCGCTATAATTAGCCCTATCACATGCTTTTTAAGTTATATTTCTAGTGCAAATACTAACGGAGTTACTGAATTTATTCCTTACATAATTTCCACACTGTATAATGACTGTAGTAAGTGATTGGACATTTTATAAATCCTACGTAAAATGTAAGGTGTTTTGCCGGACTTATTGTAAGCATGACTTGAAGGGGAGTGAAAGCTGAAACGTCAATTGTGCAAAATTATTATTATTATTATTAATTTTCCGTTTTCTTAACTTAACGATTTGTTTCTTAGAAACTTTAAGATTGGCATCACCAGAATCACTTCAAGATCGCTGCTATAGGAGTTCGCTGTTTTAGTCTGTCAATTTGTTATGACAGTAGTTGTTCTGCGACCTATACTGTTACGATTCGACTTTTGGGCCCATATACAGGGTGTGCCAGGACTCACTTCCCAGAGAAAAGTCGGCTATTTTGTATGATGTCCCAAAGTGTAGATAACAAAAAGAAAATTCAGATAAAGAGAAAAGATATGAAAGTTGAACAATGAGCGAGGAGTAGTTTTGCGTAGTCAAGGTTTCGAAAATGCCTTTTGCCGTAAAATACATGCTTCACTGTACAGTTTTGAAAGATCATTGTGACATTTTTGCCATAGGAGTTGCGATTATTTTGCTATCTGAAAGTGATGGTTGTTTCTGGAGGATACGGAAGAATTGCACGTGCAGCGGCAATTAATGTGGCATGTCCGAGATCTCCCTCATCCTGACCACACTATTTTGAACCTGCTTGCAGGAACTGGTGTGTGCAAATGAATGGTAGGCAAATTTGAACACTTGTTATTTTTCCGTCCGTTCAAGTTTCGTTCAATGTTTCATTATTATTAAAATAAAAAAAAGTAGTTTTAAAACCATTAAAAGGCGTTTGTCTTGCTTAAATGATAGAAGTTCACTGAATCCTGTGTTGAACTGTTTGGATAATTTTACTTGTCATACTACTGTCAAATGAGATTTATAATTGATAGTACAGTTTACCAACAGTTATTTATTATAAAATTCTCCTATAAGGCAAATAAATCAGGAAATGTTTATCCACGAGAGCTTGTTCGAGTGGGATAATTTTTCTTGAGTGACTTATTTGCTGTTAAAGCCCCAGTGTAATACATAGTTTTATTCAACACCTCATTCTGTAACAGTTCTTGAAACATCATTATGGTTGCTATATGACTAATTATAAAAACAGTTTAATTATGGGTTCATAAGTCCACGTTGCTATGACAAATTAGAATGCAGTTTAATTATGGGTTCATAAGTCCACCAGTGTTTTATAGAACTCATAATATATTCAATATCGGCATTATTATGACTTCATAATAAACAGGTGGTAGATAAACAAATTAAATTACATATTTCTAAAAGCCAGCGATTATTTTTGTAACCTATACCAACCAATTATATTGAACAGCCTTAGTACTTAACCCAGGGCTTCTGGAATTGAATTTCAGAATTTCTAAGCTTTCAAATAATGTATCACAAGATGAGTTGTTCCAATTTAAAAGGGAAGGGGTTTTCCACCCCGCTAAGAGTGTGAGACCTGTCAACTCTGTATAAAACTTGACGTGTTTTTCTAAATTTTTAAATTTCGCTTCTGTTCAAAGTTATTGAAGGTGTTCACTTTTCAAAAAATCACCCTGTATGTAAATTTTTGTTTAGCACAGATCCCAGGCTTGAAATTTTTACCCTACATACCTGGACACCATTTTTCATAATTTTTACCGCCATTGTGCTCCTAAATTAAAAAATATCTCCAAAATTAAATAAATTAATTATCTTGAAGGCTTTCGGTGCACACGGTACGATCAGGAGTCTCTAACTAGTTTTAGAACCATCAGTAGGTGATAAGAGTTCAGTGGTTACATAATCAACGTTGTTGTGACATTGGTTACATGATCGCACTTCTTTTCGTGCTGATGTCAAAATAAGACTTGAGATAATACCAGTTGATCATCAAATTCTAAATCAAGCCTATTATTACTTAACAGTTAACAGTTAAAGTTTATAATAAAATATGGAGGTGTTTTTTACAGTGGTGATGTAAGGTCAAAAAGTACAATTTGAATTCGGCAAAGAATTGACGCTTGGAAGGGATTTAAAAAGTTCCATTACATTGCAAATTCGTTTTTGCACTGCTAAATCAAAATTATTGTTATTTCATACAAAATATTTCATAACTTACTTGAATTTTGAAAAAACCTGATAGTATAAATTATTATTTATTTTTTTCTCAAAATTTTTCTTATGGGAGACCATACTTCAAATACATAGTTGAATTCAGAAAATAATTACAACAGGCGAGACCCACAAAAATGGAAATAGTTAGCTATAAATAAAAGTTTGGTTAAAACATGTTTGCAAAATCCTTTTCATAAATTACCTAAGAAAAACTAACTGCACAAACACTTTTAAGCAATATCTGTTAACGCTAAAAAAACTCCGAAAACATTCCACAAATAAAAATACTCGTTTTTTTGCACTTCGCTCCATATAACTGTATGGGCAAATGGCGGCCAGTGAAATCAAACAGTCCTAACCACCGATCCTTTCAACGACATTTTGGTTAGTTTGCGGCCTTCCAGTAGATTTTCCTTTCAATTCGCTTCTCGTTGTCTGAAATCTTCCTATAATTTGACGGACGCTATGTTGCAAGACAGTTTGTCCCCTTCGGAAATAGGCCTCGAAAATAAATTTATTTTCTTCCAAACTGCACATTCTACTCGCTTATTCGTTCAAATAAATAAATGTTGAATTTAATTAATTGACTTTTATCAATTGACAACCAAGGCGTTATTGACAGAATTAGCAAATGCAAAAAGAATAGAGCGGCACACAAATTTACAAAGTTAACTACTTACATGTAAATAATTTTGTGACATCTTGTATATTAACCAATGGTGGAATAATTGTTTCTTTTCACTTGTAAAACACATGTTCTACGATTATTTAAATTGTTAATAACGTAAACTTTTTGCCACATCTGGATTTCTGGCCATTAAATTTTAAGAAAATTGCTGGCCGAAGCTTTCCAGCGAAATAATTCTGAACAAAAGTGTGTACGTGTTGTTTTCGGGGGAAATAATGTGGAAGCTGATATTGAAACAATAAAAGACTGTGTGTGCAGGAGGAAATGTATTTTCGGAGTTGGAAAGTTCAGCTACGGCCACGACTACACAACGTAGCAGTTGTCGGAATACCAAGGGACACTACTCTATTGATTCTCAACGAACTAAAACGTCTCTTGTTTACCAATTGGATGAAACAAAGTTGTGCTCTGACGTCCCGAACAGAAAAACACCACATTGAATATTTGCCTCAAATCTTTTCGACTGGATGCCGTCCGAAGGAGAAATGTTGACAGAATGATGCGAAAATTTTACGACTTGTATAAAACGTCTTAAGCTTTTATAGAAGTATCAATATTTGTTTTTTGAAATCGTTATTTAAGAGTATCTTATTCTCCACAAACATACAGGGTAGCGCAAAAGTATGGAAAACACCTGAATATCTCAAAAACTGTTAGTCCCATCTAAACCAAATTTTGCAGGTATATAGGGGTCTATAATATCTACTTGATGTACCTGACGCTAAATATTTCCGAAAATCCTGAATAAAAGTACAATATAAGTTATTTTTCTTCATTAGAAACAATTTTTAACCGTATTTACTTAAGAAAAAGTTAACTGATGTTGCAAAAAAACTGAGGGTGCTTGAAAATTTTTAAAAACGCAGATTAGTTACAATCTAGTTGTAGATACAAAATAACCCATTCAGTTTCATTTAACTTTCATTAAGGTCATTTTTGTCGATCAGTGTTATTATTATTATTAAACTCACGGCCTGTAAATATTATTATTTGTGCTGTAAGAAAATAATATGTCATCAAACCTAATAGTATTACTAAAAAATCTGACTTTTACAATAAATGTTCAAAATGTTGACCATTAATTTCTTGACAAAAATGAATTCTATTAACAAAACTCCTTATCTAAGATTGTAACACATGATGCTAGCAATCTCTTCTCTTATTCGTTGCATTAAATCTTTAAAATCAAGTGGTCTTCTGGCATAATCTCTACTTTTTACATGATCCAAAAAAAAAAATTGAGGTGACAAATCAGGAGACAGATCTGGCCGGCCATACAATTGCCCCTCTCCTGGCAAACACCTCATCTAAGTGACGTCGGACATGTTGACTAAAATGGGGTGGAGCTCCATCTTGCTGGAACCAGGTTGCTACGGCAGGTACATTTCGTCTGTCATAATTTGGAAAAAGCTGTGTAAGACCAGGAACAATCTTAGATGAGGAGTTTTGTTAATAGAATTCATTTTTGTCAAGAAATTAATGGTCAACATTTTGAATATTTATTAAAAAAACAGATTTTTTTAGTAATACTGTTAGGTTTGATGGGATATTATTTTCTTACAGCACAAATAGTAATATTTGCAGCCGTGAGTTCAATAATAATATTACGTTATACAATTTTTTTTTTCTGCAGACAAAGACCAAAAAGTAGAATTATTATAGCACATCGTTAAATTCAGAAAAAATGCTCCTTTCAAAAAGGTTATTTTCACCCTATGTTGCTATTTAAAAAAAAAGTTGGTTTTGTATCTCGAAAACAAATGACAGTGCAGCTATGAAAAAATTACACCAAGTAGATATTATAGACCCCTATATATCTGCCAAATTTGGTTTAGATCGGACTACCAGTTTTTGAGATATCCAGGCGTTTCCATACTTTTGCGCTACCCTGTATTTTATTTTAGTTTTGTACGCATAATTAAAGCTCCAGTATAGAAAATATTTTAGTACATTGCACTATTAGTTGTGGAACAGATCAAGAATAATTCACCTTATTACTGTTTGCTTTCTTTGTTACCCTATTTAGGAATCGCGATAAGAATTTTAACATTTTTTTTACATATTGTACCTCAGAAATAAAAAACCTTTTGTTTTAATAACATTATTATGGAATTTGAATAGACCCATAATTTATTCAGGGAGGTCTGTTCAACATGAAACAAAACGAACTATTTTCATCCATTATTTTTAATAATAGTGTGTCCGCGTTATTGTATCTCACGGAAACCGATTTTCAATACTCTTGTTATTTTAATTCCCGGCGTGTTTTGTGCACCTGAATGGGTTTGTCAACCAGTTATCTTCACCACTTCACTGTGTATTATTTATTACTGTCCCACATTTGTTTGTCATGTGGTATATGAAATTGTCAATGCCATTGTAACGAATTTCTCCGGACATTTGATGTTTGAAATTCATACGGGATGTAAAATTGGTTTGGTGAACATAGGGATTTTATAATCATTTTAGCGTATTAAAAATGATATCCAAATTGTAGAATTTTGTAGGACTAAGTTAAAACGAAAAGGAAATTGAAATTGACACAAAACTCGTTAACAAAAGTCAGAAAAATCTAAACAATCATTAATATTATGAAATATATTAAAGTATTCAACAAATTTATTACAGTGGAAAGACGAAGATCAATATTGATGAATAGACGTGACATAATGAAAAATATAAAAAATAGCTAATTGCAACACGACTAACATTGAAACCTGTGAAAATAGCAGATATGTCTTCTCATACGGATTAATTCTAAACGTCACTGTGAGAATTACATTTTTATAGTCCCCGAAATTTGTAAGCTTCCGCAATCAGAAGTCAATTGAAAACGTAAAATTGTAGTAAAAAGTTTTGTAAACCCATTTTGTACTAAATTAAGCTTTTGAATATCTCCCGCAGTGGAGGAGGACTATAATTTGGCCGTCTGTTAGGCTATTCTTATTATAGCTGATGGATCTCTCGGAAACAAGGGATGTTTTAGGCGGAGTAAAGGGCTTGGTTCAGCCAAGCCTTCGTATCTATAGGGATGTCCCCAGAGGATGTTGATCCACTTTTGGTTTCTGTCTGGTCTGACTGTTGTGTGCTTCGATTAAATATATGTATAAAATCCTCTAAGAGTTATATACAGTTTGTCAAAATACTGCTACAACCATTGTATTGCATTGACGTAATTTAATAAATTCAACGCTGACCCTCGTATATTCTTCGATGGTCTACTTCGTTAGAGAGAAATCCTACTGTCTATATTTCCGACGGTTGGGAACGTGGGGTGACAATTCACCTCTCCGTGATCGGTAACCGACTAAAGGCGGCGCTCACTCGTCCATTTGTCACAGATAACTCAACCTGCACATCAGCAGCAGCATCGCCGCTACTGCCTCTCAATTTGCCTTCAAACGAGCGCCGCCGAGGAATTTCAATTTTCAATTCAGACCTTTTAACGGTCCCTCGCACCATAAAACCTCGATGACCCAGTTTGTCAGTTTGTTTTGTCAACTGTTTTTTAGGGTAATTGGATCAAAGCACAAAAGACAAAAAACGGGAATAGTGATACGAAGGTTTGCAAAGATCGATACGGCATTTCCGCTCACTGGAAGTAGAAGTACTCGTAATACGAGCTCGAATCCAATATAAACGGGAATTATTTTTTTATGGCCAATTAAGTTATGGTGCTGTCTTGGTATCACAACAGAACGATTTGCACTCTCTTACGCCCCTTTAAAATATTAGCATCATAAGTGTGTAAGAGACGTATTCGTTTAAGAGATTAAAATAAATAGAAAATACTAAAAACTACCAAACCCTTTGAACATCCCTGTACAGTACAGATTTATTGTCGTGCACATACCCAAATGTCTTTTTAATGACATTAGTTGGGAAACGTCAAACTAGTTAAGTAACTAGTTACGGGCAGTCATTTGTTAAATCCTATCAGAGGTTCAAATTCGTGGTTTTTAATTATTAACAGCTAGAACAAGGGAAGAAGATTGCAAAGATAAAAAATTCTGTAAAATATAATTGAAGCGTGGACGTACCAAAGGCGCTAAGTGCCAAAAACTTACTTTCGAGTTATTAAAGAAAAACTTCCCAATTTCTACAAATATTTTTATTTATCACCTAAATATATATGAGGCTGAAGGAAAAAGAATAACTCATTATAAAATTAGAAAAATAACTAAACAACAATGTTAATTAGGCCAAAACAAAATGAAAAAATTAGAAAAAGCATAAGTGCCTATACCATTTAAAACTACCTCAAGTGCCGGAATTTAATTATTATTGAAGAAGTCTCCAGTAAAATTCCTTATGTTCCTCAGTTGGAACGTAATCATTGAGGTTAACGATTTTTTTTTCTGACGCACGATTTTGGCTTGGCAACACTTTAATTCCACCATTTTAAGATTAAAGAAAATTACTTCATTTCTTAGAATGTTTGTTTCTTTGCGAGGCCCAAAATCGAGTTTCTCTAGATTTCATTATTTTGGGATTGGTGTTATCAAATCATATTTTAACAGCAGATTCCGTGTTCTTCCATATCAATAATATCAAATGGAGGACTCTATTTGGAGACCTCTCCTTGTAAAACATGCTTGGCACATACCAGTGTCTTCATCTATTTAATTTTTTACAATCTTTTTTAAATAGTTAGAACGTAAAACTTTTGTCAGAACACGCAGCAAGGTACATACAACCTTTCTAGAGGAAAAACTGAAAATTTTCATTTTTGGCACTTAGACCCTTTGGTAAGTCCACGCTTCAATTAATATATTCATTTTTTATTTTGTCCTCAAAATTTGAAAAAATCTTGTATGTAACACGTTATGAAATGCTGTTTTGTGCATTCCTTAACTGGTTACATAAATAGCTATTATTTCCGTAATGAGTTGTAGGTACTCCAGGTCAAGTGTATTTTGTATTAGGTGTAAACTGTTTAGGAGGGATTCGAGGTGGACCTGGAATTTCACCGTTTTCTTTCCGTCAGTCAGATTGCGAAAGCGGAATGGAATATAAATCTTTAAATCGGCGTTGATTACACCCCTGTTTTGTCGTATTTTTTTATATGTGAGAGCTGCCGGTGGCTGCCACGAAATATTTCCTACATACCATTTTCGTTAATAATAATTAGTGCGTTATTTTGAGGACATAATTACCGTGGGTCAGGCGAACCTCGACTATAACGCAATTCTAGTTATAGAGTAGCGACATACGTGGCGACTAAATTACCATGCTTCACTGAAATATAAAGTTATTAACTTTATGAACCCTCAGGAATATGGACAATTCACAGGGGTGAATTTAGTATAACGAAGCATTTAACTAATGAAGTGGAGGCTGGGGCTTCGGACCAGCCACAACCAGAAGAACATAAACATTGCTGTTGTTTTACGTGCGAAGGTAATAAAAGAGAAACATAAAGAGATGAGTGCAGTGTACCATACTGGATTTCTTCACTAAATTTTAAGTAATATTTATAGGGTGTTTCGACTGTTTGATTTTATTATTAAGGATTGGAATGTATTAACTCATATCGGGAATTGTATTTATCCACAATCACCTTATAATTGAATTTTTATCCACACTTATGAAGCATGGAATGACCTATTATACGCTAGTGGCATAAAGTTACTTTTTTTCACTAGTAGAATAAAGTTGCTTTATTTCACCAGAGGAATAATGATAAAATGCAGACTTTAAATCAATCAAATTTAATTTACTCATTAACATTTATATAAAAACGATGCAACTTTGGAAGGAACTTTGGCCACTGTGTTAATTCCAACATCAGGCTGAGAAGTGCATTTTTGTCTCCTGTACCTCACTGGTTTTCATTTTTTTTTAAATAATTGTTGAATTGCTTCTTGAGCTTCCTCAAGAACTACGGAAAGAACACAATCAGTTTCTTGGATTTTTCAAAATGTCACAATTTTCGTACCATAACAACCAGTAGGTATGACAAAGCCTGCCACGTTTTATTTTACAAATATGTACTAACATGAATATTTTTGATTTGACATTTACGTTGAATTTTCAATTGACAAAGTGAGTATTTTTTGTCACCTAGCTGCGAAATGCTTTCATGTTCTAGCAAATAGCAAAATAATTTGTCATTTTTTCGAAACTTATTTATCATTTTATTACTGAAATAACCATAACATAAATTTTAAATGATACAAAATTTCAATACAAAAAAGTATTGATTACAATTTATTTTGTACTACATGTAAATTGAAAGTGTCGATATTGTGAGTTAAATTTATGCCAGATCTAGTTCTATCAGTTATCGTAGCTGTTAGTTCTGGCCCAGCTAACGTAGTGACGTGATATTCACGTATCTTTTTAGTCAGTCATTACGTCATATGACCAAAAAATTTGACGTGATAGTTACGTAAAAATGACGACAATATGACACAGCCCAACGACGTCATTGAATGACGTTTTCATGACGTGATCACTGACCAATATCTGACGTATCTAGATGGGCATAATGGCCCTAATATTCACGTCTAATAGACGCCATTGAATGACGTTTTCATGACGTGATCACTAACCAATATCTGATGTATCTGGATGGGCATAATGGCCCTAATAGACGTCATTATTGTCGTCAAGTAGACCTTGTTGCCGACGTTTATTTTCACAATAGAAGAAGAATAAAATGCAAGACAATAGTTTAACAAAATTTATTGAAAAATTAAAACGGAGAAACGATTGTAAAAAAAAATACTTGCACTATCTTTTTTAATTTTAATTTAATTTTTGTCCCAACACCAACAGCTTTTTTGTGATTGCACTTTTCAAGGAAAGATATGGTATATACAATAGTAACATACTTCATATACTAAAGTAAACATTAAGAGTATTATGTGGTATGCAATAATGGAAATGAAATACATGTTTTTCCATTAACCTCAAAAACTGAACATTTTGCTAAGATATTAACAATGAATAAAAAAAAACACTAAAATTTATTGAAGTTAAAAACATTCCAGAATTTATTGGTGTTTGTACACTTGGAAAAGGCGGTGAGGACGTGGCACTGGAAGATTCTTAGAAAATGTCCCTATCCCACCATTGTTAAAACATGAAGAATTACGGGTTTGTTCGCCTTCTCTAAAAAAAAAGGTGCCATGTGATTTTTTAGCAGCAATAAATTTTGTAATAAAAAATTGTACTTACCAACTGATTGACTTTCAGTAAAATCATGTGATAAATAAATAAATCAGTTATAAATCTCAAAGATCCTAGCAGAATTTGTTTGGTCTGTAAGATATTTTCGATTAGTGATACCTAACATTCTAACCTCACAAATTTTTATTGCGCTGCGACTACTATAATATGGCAACTGTGATTCTTGAAGTTCTAATAAAACATTTAACTGAGTTTCTTCTTTACCAATCATAGTAAAAATTTCTATTCTTTTTTTCTTCTGATAATTGACGGTCCATTGTTATTAATTTATTTTTAAAAAAGATTAACAACAATATTTGTCAACAAAAACAATTATGTCAGTATCGTCTTTTGTTTCCAACGCTTCCGTGATATTTTACTTACAACATGAACTTTTTCGTTCCCTACTATTCAAAATTTCCTACAAAAATACTAAAATACAGGTTCATTTCAATATTTTTTTTCTTTTTTTGTTTGGAACCAATTATCTCGGGATCTATTGATTTTAAGGTTAGAGATACTATATACTGTATCTAATTCCATTAAAAAATATATGGGTTTCCATTAAAAAAAAACTCGATTACGTCATAGCTCAAAAACAAAACACTATCCAGAAATGAAAGTTATTGTGAAAAGTGACAATTTAAAAACCAACGTTGACCTGTTCAAGGAATTTTTGCTAAAAGTTGCCTGAAATTTTTTATATAATTGGCTCCATACTTTACGTTCGCACTGTATATTTTAGAATGATGCATTAAAAAAAAAAAATTTAACTAATAAATATATAATATTAAATAGTACATTATTATACGAGTTTAACAAGAGGCTTCATTGTGACATGAGTGGTTTTGGGGCACGAAGAGCGCAGCGAGAAGTGCCCCAATAGAACGAATGTCACAATGCCTCGTTAAACGAGTGTAATATACTATTTTTTCTACTTTGGAGCTCTTCGTTTTACGAAAATGTTAAAATTCTGTTTTTTCAATAATCTAGGGATTTTCAGGATTAGGTAGTTGGATTAGGAACGGTTGTGTTTCTGGTTATGTTTTTTATCTGAAAAGTTGACACTTGGCTTGACTTCGAATGGAGTTGGTAAGAAATGCTCAATACCAACGTATTACGTATCAAATAAAAAAACCAAAAGCAGTTTCACAAAAAGTTCCTTTGTGACACTACTTTTAGTTTCACAAAAACTCAATTATGACACCAAAGTAGAAAAACAGTTTTATAAAACCCAAAAATTTGTATATGTACTAAAAAAGATGTTCTTGGTATGTCTAATTGACGTCATTGTAATGACGTCATTATTTGGACAAATTTATAACGTCAAAAACACGTCGAATTTTAGTCATATGACGTCCAAAACGTAATATCACCAATAAATGACGTCAAATTTACGTAAGTCTGCTAGCTGGGGGGTGTCCAACGAGGCTGCTTCTGTAGTTGTTTAAGTTTAATGCGCACGTTGTATTATTGGCAAGTTCCGTAGGCTCTGCTTATTTGCGATTCTTATATATAATATGTCTCCGCTACCGTACTAAAATGCCACCCCCCATATCGCTTGATGGTGGTAATATCGGCCCCTGAATCAGCTAGCACTGTGGCGAAAGCACGTCTAAAGCAGTGCCCTGTATAGGTTTCCGGATAAGGCAAATTGAGATAAGTTGTTATTTCTTTTGGCACATTCCTTATTTTGTTGACGCCAACACATTTTTCCTTGACATACTTCACAAAAAATCTTCGGCTGATTGTGGTAACTGCCAGACGTAAAGCACCGTATTTCTTATAATAATAATTGAATCTTTGTCTTCTATATCATCGATCGTCATCTTTGGTAGCTCATCTCTTCTCAAAGCTCCACAAACACCAATTATTAAAATAACCTGAAAATTTGTCCAAATTAGTTGAATTGATCGATTTATTTATTAATTGGATTTACATTTTCAAGCAGAAATCTGTTATCAGGTGCTTCTTGTAAAAATTGAATCTCGTACTGTCTCGACGATTTATTGGGGATTATAATTGTGAAACAGCGCTTTTATGCTGCTTCAAATACTTCTTCTGGTATAAGCTCGTTTTCACCTTCCACTTAGAAGCACTTAGAATATGAATTACAATAATAATAATTAATAGTGCTGAAACTATTTTTTCAAACGAATGATTTTAATTATGTTTATTTAGGTTATCGTTACGATACTCACCGCGCCTAAATCGTCTTCATTCAAACGATTTCAAATATAAATTAATTGTTGTGGATAACAAATTTATTGCAGTTCTCGCAAAAATATTGTTTGTATCTCGAACGCGAAATGAAGTTCCATTCGAGGATGTAAAAGTATCATTATATGAATTTTCCCGGCGCATCCACCATTTCTAACGTTGGCGATGTTTCATTTAATATGATATGCTTATAAAGTGACATTAATGGATTACGTACTAACAAGAAACTTGAGTGGCCACCTACCTACCTAAACACCAAGGTTATATTATATTCTTGGTCAAAATCATAGAGGTGAGAAATTTATTGCTTCTGAATAAGATTATCATGCTAAAATTAAATATTAATGTTGCAATTCGTACTTATAGCATTCAATATGTCCGTAAATTATAAGTACCCAAATTATGGAATATATTATTTATTTCCTATCTTTTTGTAAATCAAAAATACTTAAAAAGTGATTTGAAACCAGTGGTATAAAAGTCGTAAAGGTATGGTTAGAAGTAGGTAAAAATTCAAAATCTTGTTATTTTAAAGTAAATAAATAAAGTTCAGCAATTTAATAAAAAAAAATGGAGGAAGCTAAAAAAATATCTAAGAAATAAATCATTTCTGTGCGTGCCAATTTTTTTAGGACATAATAATATGACGCTATAATCATGTATTTTAATATAATTAAATTAAGCAGTATGTATTGAAATTTTTTGAAAAATGTATACATTATATCTACCTACACGAATCCCCGTGTCCTTTTACAGTATGTTACCGGTTTTCTATTATATGTGGTAATTAACCTTGGAACACCTTTAGACCTATCTAGCCCATTTTTTTCTTTTTAGAGGGTTAAACACAAATATAAAATTTATTCATGTGTTCATTTATGGCTTTAAAGTGACTATGAAGGAAGCGTACACGGGCTCACCCTTGCGAAATTTAACAACCCCTCGACTTGTCTCTTTTACAAAAGTGTATTCTCAATAGACGGAAACTAGGCCATCGATCCACCACTATAAAAATGTTATTAGTGTAATGGATATATTATGGTTGTTGGGTACATTTGTTGTGATTCACGCGGTCGTGCGTTATTTTAGTCCTTACTTTATGCTGTCACCGCACATAAAATTTATCGTTTCTATTGTTTTTTACATAAAGCCAATTTTTATTTGGGTTTGGCCGGTGGCTAAATAGTAAATTATACAGCTTATTTAATATTTTGGGTTTGGTATTTTAAAGAGGATAATCAGAATGGAATCATGATTGTTCATTTTATTTGGTTCATTGGTGGTTACACTTGGTGTCCATTTGGCCATAACTTTTTTGACTGTATTATAAAAAAAGAGAAAAATTTACATCTAAAAAAAAAATCAAAGTGAGCTAGGTGAAAATCGTTTTGTAACACCCCGTATATATTATAAGGTACTAATGTGTAATGAAATGTATGAGTAATTTTATATAAAGCGTTGATAGTTGTGCGGAGTGTACTATAGATTTTCTGTGGCGAATTATTTTGTTTTATTTATTGCAATTTTAAAAAATACCTGGAGTATTTTGAAATTAGAACTGTGCCTGTTGTGTTTTAATGGCATCGTTGCGTTTACCCCAAAAAACGTTAAATTCACCCCAAAAATTACGAAATGTTTGTTATTTTGGTTGACTGAGAGCCGTGAAATTGTCATCAGCAAGAATGGTTAACTTTATCTATATATATTATTATTTAAAAAAAAACAGTCACAGGAAATTGCACGAGGTAGTCTTTAGTAACTGTCTTTGGGGAACACTAGGTTCCTGAATTAATCTAATAATCTATAATACGAGTTAAATAGACTATGTATACATGCGGCACGTTTCGCGATTTTATCGGACGTCATGAGATGGTTTGCCCAACGTAAAAAAAACAATGAGTAACAACAAAACATTAATTCATAAACGCTCACTTCAGTTGCAGCTTTTCTAGTGTTTTTAGTGCACCTTTCAGTGCCGAACAAAGGGCAACCATTTAAGTGTGAAGAGCTCCACATACACGTGTTCGTGCTTTCACCATACTTGTAGCACGTAACTGTCCTTGACGGTGTAAAACAGGCGTGAAGTATTCCGCACTAACTGCTGCTTTATTTCAGTAGTTAAACATACATTTCATGTTCTAATTTTGCTTTTAGAGGGCCGTAAGCAGAAGTCTTGTAATGGGGTCATGCGGAATCCACTCTGCGAAGAATAGTTTCATCTCATATTTGTTTGTTTGTTCAGGATCTCGGTTCCTGCTTTCCGCGTCCCTTAAACTTCTTTGCAAAATATTTTATTTTACTTGAGAAGTTTTTGTTTTATGGCGTTCTGTTTTCTTAATGTTTGGGTGCTTTATTTTTTGTGCGAGCTGAGGTTTAACGAGACCTTAAGCCTGATATAACTCGACAAGGGAAAGTTTGCTAATTTTTTTTAGATGCGTTCCACTTCCTAGTGTTATTTTTATATCTGGAGCACAAAAAATAATGGCCTAGAAGTTTTATTATTTAAACTTTTCTGTCTGAATTTCATACGTTACCGTAAAATTCAAAGTTTTATTACATCTGACGTACGAAATTGGCGAATAAAATACTGAGAAGGACTAAAGGTGAAGCACAGCTTACTATACTGTGAACGTATTGTTTCACTTTAGAAATAAATACTTTTATAAATTATGCAGTTACTATTACATATTGCTATTGATTTTTCTATTGTAATTTGATTTGTTGAGTTCTTAGTTTGCTTGCACTGGTAAACCTTCTAATTAAACTCAGTGACATTAACAACCGTCCACCCAGAAGGGAGTAAGTAACAAACAAACGATCATGTGAAAAATACCAACAATTACAATTGAAACAAAATTAAAGATATGTGACTACCACGTTTGCTAATACATTCCCTGTCCTCCTGTGGGTTACTCCAGGTTTGCTGAAGGTGACGTCGTGACTTGCCTAATGTGTTATAGCTGAAGCTAGAGCCCCATGCGGCAGCTCTTCATGTTCCACACATGTACTATTTAAATCCTAAAAATGTGCTGTCCCAAAAAGAATTTTCTTGTTGTAGCACCCTCAAAGAATGCATGCGATATGAAGCCTAGCGTTTAGCTAGTAAGCAATGCGCTCCACGGAGGGGTTTGCTTTTAGCCTGCCATGCGAAAAAACGTAGGGTGACCTGTATGTAAAATCAATAGCACCCCATACCACAACAACAGGTGGTATGCCTTCGTGACCATGATGAGCAACTTCTAAATTTTGATTTTCTTCCCGTAATCTTCTCACCCTTTCTTTCCATAATTTTGCCACCAAGAATATCAGAACTGATACCTAGAAATTAGTCCATTCATCACCAATTCTCAAGCTTCTTGCTTCAAGTTTCTCACTTTAGGTCTGAACTTTCTCAAATTTTCAGTTTTTCATGTCTGAAGTTTTCCAGTTTTGAATTGGAAAAATATACCTAATGCCTACTATATTATAATTAAAGTTTGTCAATTTAAGTCTTTATTTTTTCACATGTTGAATTTCTTATGTATCTCAAGTTCCCAAGTTTCAGATCTCAAGTACCAAATTGCTCAAATTTCTCATTTGAAGTACATAGTATCAACTTTCTTAAATTTATTTCATTTTTGAGTTTCTCAAGTTCATCAAATCTCCAATGTGTCTAATTTGTCAAATCTCGAGTTTCAAGTCTAGAACTGATCAGTTATTGAGTTCTTCTGGTCACTCAAGTTTCACAATTGTCTAAACTTTTTCAAATTACAATTTCGAGTTTCACGGGTTCCTCAAGTTGTTCATGCATGTAAGTAGTTTTTTAAATTTCTTATTTTTTTTTATTTCCTTTTTTTTCATTTGTCCAAGTATCTCAAGTGTTTTAAGTTTGTCCTATTTTTTTCAAATTTTAGATCTACAATTTCCGTTTAAAGTTTCTCAAATTCCTCAACGTTCTCATTTAACAAATTTCTCGTTTTCCTACTTTCTCAAGTTGCTCAAGATTCTGTCTCAAATTTTTCATTTAAATTAGCAGTTTTCTCAAATTCTCAGTTTCTCATATTGTATCTCAGGTTTTTCAACTATATTTTGTGTTTCTAAATTTTCTCAAGTTTTTCGTTTCACATTCAAGTTTCTCAATTCAAGTATCGATTTTCTCAAAATACAATTTCGGGTTTCCCAAAAACTTGTTTCAGGACTCGAGTCTCAAATTATCCCTTAAATTTCATTTACAAGTTTCTCAAGTTCATCAAATTTCCAATATGTATATCTCAATATGTCAAATTTTGAGTTTCAAATCTAAAACTGCTCAATATTTGAGTTTTTTGGGTTTCTCAAGTTTCACAATTTTCTCAACTTTTTCAAATTACAATTTCGAGTTTTTCAGATTCCTCAAGTTGTACATGCATGTAGTTTCTTAAATTTCTCATTCTTTTTAATTCTCGGTCTCTCCAATCGTCTAATTTTCAACTATCTTTTGAGTTTCTCAAATTTTTTTGTTTTACATTCAAGTTTCTCAAGCCAAGTGTGGACTTTCTCAAATTTCTCAACTATCCAATTTCTCATATTCGAGTGTCTCAATTTCCTCAAATTGTATATACATTCAGCGGCATAGAATTCGATCCAAAAGCTTTATTGGACCTTACTTAATTAACTTACCAAGTAAAACAATTTTTGAGCAACTTAAACCATAACAAATTTTATTGTCCTAAAAACAAAATAAAGTGCAATTTCGCTTGCAAAATTTAAGTAGCAAGATAATTTTTTTTGTAAAAACATTAATCTATACCCAATTTCAATAACGTGTGTTGCCTCTCCGTGATTTACAGCTGCTATTCTTCTTGGCATACCCTTAATGGGATGTTGAATCTCTTGCTGATAAATTTTTCCCAAATTTGAGTCTTTGCTACAATGAGGTCCACTAAATTTGCAGGAGCAAAAATTCTGCCTCGAACTTTTTTCCTACCTTGTCCCAAACATGCTCAATGGGATTTAGGTAGACACTTGGCGCTGGCCGAATCATTCGTTGAATTTTAACTTCATCCAGGTAATTGTTAACAATTCGAGCGATGTGAGAATGGGAATTATCATGCACTATAACAAAATTGTCGCCATTCATCACCTGGTGCTGTGGTTCTTTGCACTGCTGGAGACGGGCGTTTCGATGAATTTCATTAGAGTGAATAGGGGTCCTCAAATTTGACAAAAAGAATTAGGGGAAAAAAACTGTACGGATATTGTTTATTTGTATTGGACCAACCACCCAATCAGCCCCAATTGTGGTAGACGTTTTGCAGTTAGCGCTAGGACGTTCGCAGCCACCACTATGGTGCTCCAGCCCAGCGTTAAGTCCAATATGTCCATGCACGAACTTCAAGCACAGGCAGAAAAAGAAAAGTAAGCTCAGTTGCATTGACAGATTTGGAATATGTCAAAATGATTATTCCTGGGACGAGAATACTCCTTCTGGACTGCAACTCAAATGAGCAGAGACAATAGTGGAATGCCAACTGGTCGTTTCGAATATAATTCCATATTTAGTCAAACGTGTCATGGAGGAGCTCACCCTTTTGCTGACATCAATTGGTAGATAATACCTATCGAGGATCCGAATATTTGTCCAGTAGGTAAATGTGTTACTTAATTTCTTTCCATTAGGCTTTTAGAAAAAATGCTTTCTGAGAGGGGACCTAATATCAAAACTGACAGATTGTTCTTTACTGAAAATCCTATTTGGAATAATTCACCTAATGGGTGGTTTAAGAATTCCTCCGTAGACATCAATGAAAAGAAAGTGCCGAGAAAGCAGGACTCGATATGAAACGGATTAAGGTTCAACAAGGTCAACTGCGGTTAATAAAATTAGCTAAGGCCGGCGTATCGGAACAAGAACTGATTAAGAAAACTGGCCACAGCAACACCGCATCGATTCGTCCATATTTGCAGATAGATCATCAACATCACCCAAATATAATTCCGAAGCTTAGGAATCAAAGAACAGAAGGACCCACCAATGCTTTTTCAACCAACACAGCTTCGGTGGCATCTCTAGCTACTTACACCATCACAGAGGAGTAAATTTTCTTCGAATATTACAAAGGAACAAATTGTGTACAGTAACTTCCAAATTTATCATTATCATTAAAATTAAAATGTCTGTATTTTTAGATGAATAAATTTTTTTATTTATATTTTTTTTATCGAAAAAGTAGAGTAAATGCGGTGAGCAAGTGAAGAGCAATCAGCAATTTCTTGTCAGTGTAATCAGTATTTGATTTGTTCTGTATTATAAATTAGAGCATTTTCATTGATGATTTAATAATGAATTGGATTGTCTATAATGTATAATAATTCACAGTATCTGTGTTTAACATTTCCTCAATATTTTCTTTTTCTTTTTATTTTGTACATCGTATATACGTTCTACGTACCGATTGTCATAATTTCTTGCTCGTCTCCTTGTCTGTTTTCCTTTCTTTGCCATTAATTTCTCGCAGTGTGATGAAGTTGTCCATATTAGGTATGTGTTGTAAATGTTAGGTCAAACCCGGAAAACATGTTGGTTGATAAAATTATTATTTTGTATTACTTATACTGATAAAAATAAATAATTTCGGGTTAAATCCGGTTTTTATGAAATGCGAAAAAAACATGGTCGTCTCAATAGTTTATTATTGGGATTAATGACCCGTGATGTTGCTAAATTACTTGCAATGTGAAAATCTTAAGCAGGTTTATCATTGCTGTTAATACAGTTTTCAATATACCTACCTGTTATTGCATTATATCAGAACTGTCAGCTTGAGTGAAAACTCACTCATAACAGTCACGTTAAAAATTAACAGTACAGGAGGAATTTTTTGATATTTGTTTCTAGAGCAACACAAACAAGATGATTTATGAATTGTCTAAAAATTATGCTAAACAATTCAGTTTTTTAATCGGTGTTGCCGACGGTATTATGAAAAGAACTGAACAATATTCAGCCGATACGCAAATAACAGTCGCGATTGATTATAAAATCTCGGCTCCGCCTCGTTAATAACTATTTTAAATTCATTGAAACGCCTCATGTCTGTAAACATACCGATACAATGTAATGTTTGTTGTTTAAGACTTTTTCAGGGAAGTTGTACCAGTCTCAATCACAGCAATTAATGAATTGGAATATAATTCCGACCTATATTTGGACCGCGCCGTCATGTTTCTCATTAAAAAAAAAACAAGTAATTAAAAGTTTTGCGTAATGACGCCGGTTTTGTGTTTGATTTTTTTCTTGAAAGGAAAGCTAAACTTATTAATTTAAATATACAGCGAACTGTTTCATGATGAATACAAATTCTCCACGAATTTAACTTTCATTCCGCATTCATAGAGAATTCTAAGCATCACTCAACTTATTTGAATATAAAGAGATGTTTTCATTTTACTCCACGGAAAATAAATCGGCAAGAGGGGACCGTGAAATTTTGTCTTTAATATAATGCGCCTTTACCTAAAAGGCTATTTTTTATTATTCAGTTCAAGAAGAAGAGATCTTTTCTAAGTGAAATCTATTCGAACAGTTTGCAACCCTTCCAACGGAAATTGTTCAACATTTGCACGTAATGTTTGATGTTATCTAGCGAAGTTTTTGTTGTTGCTTTTAGAATATTAAACACATTCACAAAGCTTCGCAAAAGAGATCATTGGAAACTGCCCGATAGGCGAACTAAGTTTAATAGACAAGCCGGGTTTCCGGGAAAACTGATCTGAACATTTTAATATATTTACAAACTTTTAATACGGGTTGGCCTTTTTATCATTCGCGGCTACCAAACTTATTATTCTGAAGTCCTTCCTCTTTACACACCTAATTGCTATCGACATTTCGTAACGTAACATAAATCTAACCCGATAATGGACAATTGTAGATAATTTGGGAAAGTTTTCCAATTTAACTGTAGCGGTTATTTAAAAGGAAGTTAATGTGTTTTTTAATTGGGCTCGTTTGCAGACATTTTTATTTGTTAAAATAACATTTTCCGCCTGAACGGCCAGGAAATCACGGAATTACTGGTCCAACGTAATTATTTCAATATTTCAATTTCAAATATAAATTTGTTTCAGTCCATTGATTGTTTCAGTTATTCGCTTTCAGATAATGAAAAATGTCGATATAAATCACCGAGATGTTCAGTAGATGGTATTAAACGTTTGGTAATTTTTATTTTACTCTTTAATGGAACAAGTTCGGCGAACTTGGAGCCAACTTCTCGTACCAAGCGAGATTATTTCATTCTTAGTTAAGAACGGAATTAATTACCTATGTGATGCTTGTGATTTTATTTGATGGGGTTGCGTTTCAATGAAGCTTTTGTCACATTTTAGCCCGTCAACATTTGATGGATTAGATTTAGTCGTTGTTTATTATTCACTTTGTGAAAGTCGTACATCATGTAAATACGTATGTCACATCGTCCGTTATTTTTCCTTTGCTTCACTAAAGCTTTCGCGACATCCGGATAAAATATTAAACCAGGATCAAACTGTGACGGATCCGTTCTTCTTACCATAGTTTTCTGGGTTAGTCCGCAAATGTCTTTGTATAGGAGATTTGGAGATTTGACTTACAATCACTACTTTTTTTCATGAGGTGTACAGGAAATATAATTATATGCTTATTGTGAAGGTGTTTTCAGCGGTAGATATAAGTAAAATATACTCAAAAAACATTTTTAGCCTTGATAGTTGTAAACTACGTTCTACCACATTTTAGACAGCCATGGTAACCCATTTTTTACACATTGAAGCTGTCATCTACCGCCTTTAAGCGGTAAAATAGTCCAAAATTTTCTTCTTTAAGAAACGCGCAAAAAAAAGATCCTTTATGATAAATATTGGTCGTATATTTTGAAAGAAGATACCGCACTTAACTGTCTTTGAATAAGTTTCTAAGATATAATAATGACCAATTTAAAGACACTCGAAGGCGTACCATCTCGTGGTATAAATAGTAAGCACCTCAGTTGCCTATTTACCTTGTTAATTTATTGTTAATTTATTGTTAATTTACAATGTCACTCAATCTAAAAATGTTAATTTATTGCGATTATTACTCTCATAAAATACAATAATATGGCAAAATGGGTGAATTCATTATACTAAAAGTAAAACACGTCAAGAATAAGAATGAAAGAGTTAAGGTAAGTCAACAAAACACTTGAAAAACATAACCTCTCTCATATTTTTAGGAATTGTGCCCTATTTATGCTATTTATGCATTCCTACAACTCCCGTATCCTTTTGGGCAAAATCCGCGTCCGTCACACTATCACACTATCCTGCACCTATCTTTATGTCAATAATGTGAATGTAACTTCGGTGCAACGATAATTTTTGTTAAATGAGGGCGCCGAGTGGAAAACGTCGTCATCGGCTAAAAAGTTGTATACATTATGTTTGTGGTAGGTATTTTACATCACTCAGTTTTATTAAAACACTCCGCTTTGCGTCGTGTTTCAATATTAAAACTTCGTGATGTAAAATTGAACCTACCACACTTATAATGTAATATACTATTAACTTCGATGTCCGAAGTATTCAGTAAGTCTATATTTTTACCAGATTCATTTTATTGAATCGTAAGAATTACTGGTTGATTGACCATTCTTAGAGCTGTTGTTCGTTTGGGATGTTTCCTGCGTTTTGAACTATTTTTCTTAACCATAGATTAACAAATTCGGGTGCTGAAGGTCGATGTCGATTAAAAATTCAAAGCAAAGAAAATTTGGTAAATACATCAACAACATGTTTCCGATTTATGTAAATAAACTTAGCTATGGTGTAATTTGACTGCCAATTTAAATGCCATTTGTGTTCTGACGAGTGTAAATTTGTTGTGGGTCAAATAGACCCCAGTTATGTGTGTTAATAGTGGTGAGATTTTTGGAATTCAAAATGAATTCCAATGTGGCTGTATGAGAGGTTTGTGGAAAAAAGGTAAAAGAACTAGAAATCGAAAAGATTAGGAAATAGCTGGTTGAGATTCTTGTATTTTAAGGACTTTTTGAGTTTGTGGATTGAAATCAGAACAGGGCTTTGAAGAAGACGGTATTAATTCATTAGTATCTCCAGGGGGTTTACCACTGACATCGATGAATGAGTGATATGGTATAGTTGGTTGTCTACATTAAATCGCTGACTTCACCATCCATGCTTGTCACAGATGAGAAAATTCAGGTGCATTTTGTCACAAATTTTATAAAAGTGCTATTAAAAGCAGTGCCAGTCCAATTAAATAGTGTAATTGGACCACAGAAATAATGGAAAGTGTGATGAAGGGTTGTTTTATAATAACTTAGGCTTAATATCAACATTTTATTTCTTAAATCTATTTATATACACAATCATAGCAGCGTTCAAGAATGAAAAATAAAACGGCGGAGAAATAAAACGTACAATACCAATTGTAAAATCTTAAAAAAATCACAATTATTTAAGTACTTAGTAGAAAGTGTATTACTTACTTTTGTTTAACTCTTCTAAGGTGTTCTGTATTCAGGAACTTAACAAAGTCATCGTCCATTTTGTCTTTAGCTGGGGCACAAACTATACAACGAACTAATGTTAAAATACGTTTAAAAGGCAATTAATCCAATGCACACTACCACATAAACAATAAACAGACATAACCTCACTCTTTTTTAACGACCCCAAGGCGGGGAATAAACACTAAATCAAATATTTATTCCTTTTTTTAACTCAATATTAGAGGTTTAGTTTATTTACAACCCTCTCAACACTTTGCATGAGTATTGCATTGAGTATTGCATTTTTCAACTCACGCGAAATGTTAAATTTCACCTAACTTACCACACGTTAAAAGTCATCCATTATTAAGCGAAGTTTGCAGGAGATTTGTATTATTATTATATTATTATAGATTATATTGTTTTATATAGATTATTAGTTTTTTCTACTTTGCGTTCGTACTTAGGCTATTACGATACGCTTTTGAGTGTCAGAATAGACAAAAGTGGTGTTATAATAATTACACTAAAAATAGTATAATTTATTTTTTTAATATTGGTAATCTCTCTGTCTGATCTTGGCAATCCTAACCTATACTTCGCTGTCAATAATGTATGAATGTGAATTGGCATTACTATTTTTGCCACTTGTATTGGAAATTCACGTGCATTTAGGGCAAGCGATTTTGTTGGGGGAGGTGTCCAACAAGCTGGTATCACTTGTCGCCTTCTTGGCGCATTGCTGTAGGACGGCGTCTGTAGGTTTTACATGTCCTGGATGGCTCGCCTTGACTTTGTGTGTGGACGCCGTCAGGAAGGTTTTTAATAGTATAAGACAACATTGTTGTTACAAACGGTAGGAAAATGTTTTTGGAGATCGTAGAGAACGTGTTCTCCTTCTGCCAATTTTCAAATTGGGCGTATGTTTTTCCATATACCTCGCGTGACTTTGAAGGTAGCAAATTGCCTATCGTATTTTCGCCAAAGCCCGTATTTCTGGGGGCGTACACTGAAGAACTTCAGAACTCATTTTTGGAAGGATAAAAATACGAGTGTTGACGTTTCAAATTAATTCTTTTTCATAGGCGCCGTTAATGCAGCTCGCACGTGTGTCAACCGCCGCGAAATTCCCTAAATTGTGAAATTTGATTATTTTGTATAAAAAGTGGCAAAGTAGAAAAAATACTGTATGATAACTCGTTTATAAGGCATTTTGTCGCACTTACTCTTTTAGGAAAACCCGTGCGTGCGACAAAATGCTTCTTATAAAACTCGTATCATAATATACTATTAAGAGATTATATTTGTTTACGATGAGAAATGTCAATAAAATGACGTCACTTTTGTGTGTGTTATGTCGGCTGGATGTTGTTGTTATCAGTGCGGGAGACTTCGTTGTTACTTGAAATACGTAGGAATTTAGACCATCTACCGTTTAGGCCATTTTTAGACTAAGTTATAAGTTTATTTACAATAACGTACGAAGTACGGTAATGTAGACAACCAACTATACCATGTCACTCACTCATGGTTGTCAGTGGTAGACCCCCAGTTGTCTTAAATACAAGGATGAAATGTTTATTCTGAAATAGAGAAAATTGGTTGAAAGACAAAATGTCAGCAATTACCAAAAATAAAATTTTATAAAGTTTTTTTCTCATATACAGAGGTTGACAAGCTTATACAGGATGGTCGGAAATAACATTCGAATATTTGGTTTCGTGGGGTGATTCTACATCCAAAACTATGCAGAAAAATTCCTATTGAAAATTAATTCCATAACTACTATAATAGGGCAAAAATTATTATAATTTTCAGCCGGGCATAATTTTCTGTGATAATGGCAATGTCAAAAATCCAAGATCATCGTCAGGGGCTTATGTAAGAAATAACATTAAACATATACCATTTTATACAAAAACGGCCCTCTTTACAAAAAGTCATTAATCCTAGGGTTTTTGAGAAGAACGCATTTTTTTTGTGCATAATGTATGCTGAATAATACTAAACACCAAACTGAAGTTTGAGATATAGTGGAGGGGGCTAACAGTATTTATAGAATTTATTGAGCGGATTCTAATATAAAAACGCGACTTTTATTAAGAGGACGATTTTTGTGTAGAATTGTGTTAATTGGAACTTTTCTTTTTTTTACATCCTGTATAGAAGCATATGGCATACAAAATTCATAACTTAGTTATGTAATGTTTTTGCGAAAAACGCTCCAACATGTCGATTTTTGTTTTTAAATTGCCATCAATTTTTTGAAATGGCAACCCCCATTTTTCTTTTTGGGTTTTAGATACACTTTTCAATTCTTTTATAACTCAAGAACAGCTGGACCGATTTTTATGATCTTTGAGCTGTTGTATTTACGAATAGCAGAACAACTATTAAAACATCGGAAAAATTACAGCCCCCCTCCTTAATACAGGCAGCCCAGGGAAACCTTCTTGGTACAGGGCAACGACAGTAACAAAGAACGCCGGCAACCAAAATTTGTCGTACCGGGTTCGAAAAATGAAAATCGATTCTGAAGCAGTAAACTCCCAAAAGTTTCACTTCTGTCGCGCGTGGACTCCACATACAAATTTTTTGATTATAGCGAGAGGGGATTGACTGATTTCGATGTTTGTTTTTTTTCGGGGCGAATAAGTATTAAAACATTAAACATAACATTAAAAAAGACATTGATAATAATATGCCTAGGTAATAATAAATAAGATAATAGGTTCATTGATTATTTGCATTTTATTTTTTCTTACACCAGTCCATTACAGTCACCGACTTGAATCAGCGTGGACTGAGTAAGAAACTGGCCAAATGAAGGCATATTATTTAGTTTGTTCTGACGGTCCTTATTTCCTTTTTGTTCTATTCCTTTGTAATGTTTTTATTCAATATCATTTACGTAAGTATTATTACAACCTAAAATGTTGTAACGTCCATAAATATCTGAGATATGGGTTATGACACAGAAAATACAGTTATGTCCTCAAAAGTCATCCAAAAGTCATATAATGAACAAATAAATAAACAGAGAAATTTTCTTACAATTAAACTATTAAATTAAAGTTGTGATGATGGAAATTAAATTGACAAGTAACAAGTTAGTTAAATAAAAAAAAACTATATGAATGTTGAAATGAAAATGTAGTAAATTAAATTTTGACTATTGTACTACTCTTAAAAGGTTAAATTACATTGAAATGATTAATGAAGATTTACAATTTAACTGACGCGATAATAAAAAAAAACTAGATGAATTGTTAACAAAAAAAAGAACTACTTATCTTCTGAGCCGTTTCAACGGTTGTTCGCTGGCTTTGGAGCTGACGTGTCCTTAAATACTTTTCCTGCGATCCTGTGAGGCAACCTTTGGATTATTTGATTCCACGTGTGGATTGCGTCAGTCCAGGAAAAATCACCAGTGGAAAATACTCAGCAGCTATCTCAATGATAGTAAAACAAGAAAACAAGCCTACGGTGAATGCTGTTTTTTTTTTCATCTGCCTCTTTTTCCTCCGAATCTACACCTAATCGATATATCCGCTAATGCGATTTAGTTAACAAATTAACTGAACATCTCAATCGTATAATCCGTACTTGACGCAATTCCCTAGATCTTACTCCTTGTCTAGGACAAAATTACCTACGACGGAGATGTTACTTCGTTCAGATGTCGATCGAATAAAAAGAAAGCCGTAAGTTCGTCGCGTGGTATGCAAGAAGTTCTTCATGCTTTTTTGCGGTTGTCTCTAAACGCTGATTCGTTCCTGAATCTTCGATGGTCAATGCGCGGCAAAATTAAATTGTAACAGTATCCAGATTTTCAATTTTTACATTGATTCGAATACCAATCCAATACATACCACTCGAATTTCGCGTGACGGGCGATAACTAGTATTATTAATAATACAGCAAAAAGTTATAGAGAAAAGTTGTAGATAATTTGGTAACAAGTACAGAGTCTTCATAAATGATTCATACATCCAGCAGGCTTTGCAGGTCAAAATTCTCCATTTAAATACATATACATTTTGTTTTGCAGAGGCAACATGATTTATGAATCATTCATGAAAACCCGATATTTTAAAAAGTTATGTTAGATGCTGAGTTATAGAGATATGTATTTATGTATATGAAAAAAAAGTACAATCTTTATTACCAAGATTTCGGCCGAATGACAACTCTTTCGACCCCGAAAACTTGATTTTATACTTTCCACTATTTCCCTTACAAGTTAAAAGATATATTTGCTGTCAACCCAAAATCCCCAGTTCCCACTAAGGATGCCATGGACAGGATATCACTACTTGTCAACCCATTTCTTCATTTATAGATTGTGACCTTTCATTCCGTAATCATTTTAACGTTTAGTATAATATCTTTAATTTTAAATTTGCCGATTTTATTAGTGTAAATTTCCTGAAAGAAAATTGCATAAAAGTTTCAAGATATCCCTCCACAAGAAAAGTCACCAAATCATATATTTAGCTGCAGAAAAGCTAAAGGGATCAGTGATGTGTCCCAATTTTTTGATGGGATATTCTTCTTGTCATAACTACGCCTCCAAAAGCTTATCAATGTAGACTACTTCGAACATGGATAAAGTGTTCTTCCTCCACCAACACTATTTTGTCTTTATTTCAGTGTTTAGTACTTTATTGCATTTTTTATTATGTACCTGTGCATCAAAAACTTCTAGAAATATTCAATAAATTAAAATAAAGGACTTGGACAATGGGTTAAATTAAAAGAAGTTATGTACACCTTGTGCATAAACGTCCTAGATTTTTGCACAATTTCAATATGCGCTTAGTATATAATAAGCATAATACATAATTTCGTTAATTAGATATTGCCACTGAAATTAATTAACTTTCCACTTCAAGTTACGGATTGGACTAGATATTTTACAAGGTTAACATATTCCCTAAAAGATTCTAGTCTGTAGTAATTTGTATGTCACTGTGAGTACTGAAAAAAAAATAGCTTTGGCCTTTTTCGTATTAAATTTGTGATGGAGTAGTCTCCATAAATCCGGAATAACGTCGTGCTTATACATGAGATTCTGATATTTGGCTTGGAATCAGCCAATGGTGATTCGGTCGTAGGGCGCGATCGTCTTATGTTATGTTATATATGTCGTCCCATTTCATCCAGCCTGTGTCAGCCAAGTTCTCTACTAGCGGTGACAATTTAACACCTACTTCAATATTAAGAACTGCGGGCAATGCGATCGAACCAGATTTAACATCTTGTACTTGGCAAAAATATTGACCTACTTTGTCATGTGCGGTGGTGGCGGTATTTCTTTTTCCCTGCAATTTTTCACACTACTTCTAATCTATGTTTTTCACTTCAGCGCCCGTAAAACATCATATACGGTGCGTTAGGAGTTCATCCTTTAAGGGAATTAAGGTGCGATATTTAGGCTGCGAGACCTCATTTTGTTCAGTCTTTTAGCTCGCTATCCATCATAATACAATGCATGTATCAGCTTGTATCAAGGTAATCAGTATAAATAGCGCCTTCCCTAGTTCAGCAGCATTCACCCCTTTTCCAGCAAATCCAAGCCGGAGCACAAAGACCCAGATCTCACCCCGAAACAGCAATTGTTGGAGAAATTAACTCGCTTTTGACAAGGTGTTTGGCGTAATCATCCCGTTTTATTTGTCTAATTGTCAAGCCGGTATAATTATTGCTATGATTTATCGTCCGCGATGTTGGTTGGAATTTAATTGATGAAGTGTGTGGGTATTCGTATTCAATGAAAATGATGTATGATTCAAGAGAATATTGATAATAATTTTTCGTTTATGATACTACCTAACGACTAATGTCTAATGTTAATGATTACGTTGAATGTTACGGTTGGTTTTACGGTTATGTCGCTGCCGGACGCCATAAATTTTTTGCACGAACCACTCGTCGATAACAATGTGAAATAGAACACGCATCTCAGTCATTAAACCCTTGTTAAGCTTCGTTCTTTTTGTAGCAATATCGTCACCCATTATCCGGGGGAGGTCGACATAAATTTCTAAATGACCACAATTAGCATTAAACGATGGCAAACATAAATCGCCGATCCTCTCAATAAATTTGATGGTAACTGTCGATCATGAGGAACAGTTGGCCCATGTCCAAATGTAATTATATAACGTGTTCATTGCTGACAAGTTCATCATTAATTAAACGTCAAAAACTCACGCTTATCATGTGAAGCTAAGCAAATTGAGATAATTTGACGATTCGGTTACATTGTTTTTTACGACAAATGACTGTAGATTTGGGAGGTTCAACTGTCTCACAAAGGAATATCTTGTTTTGAAGTGCCTGCTGTCTTCATGTCAAAGGGTTCCTCGGTTAAATACATGGATGCAAGATGGTTGTGAGATTTAGACTTGTTATCGTTAAATTATGCACACAATTATGCACAGTAAGAGTTTGAGGTACTGCAATATTTTCAAGGGTAATATAATGAATGGTACCCTTATTATCGATGCCAACGACGAAAATATTTTCTTAAAATGAGTTGGCAAATTCTTAAGCGTACCACGAATTATATTTAGGAAGAGAATATAATGAGACACTCACATTAAATAATAAAGATCTTGGACTGGGCATGCAAGGGGGCATCGAGGCCCTTTTAAGTCAGCAAGGGTGATTTTACAGGTACTGATTATCTGATTTTTTGTTGTATTTGAAGAAACATTTTATTAAAAAGGATATTGAACACTTTCCATAAGGTGCATAGTATTTCATCTTAAGTAGAGAACGATCTGTAATTTCTTATTTTACTGGTAACGCATGATTTAAATCTATGCTTTACCTTATTGTAGCTGAAATTCTTCGGCGTGCTTTACGACTATACTATACTTATTGATCTCTGACGTGTGAACGCTAATTCTTGTTTCTCCAACATCGAATAAAATTTTATTAAATACTGAGGTACGTTTTTATAGCACTATGATCACCAGAACGATCGTTGAATTTTTAATATCTATACTTTTTCTATTGTTACCTAGGACTAACGGCTTGTACTACTTCTGTAGTTCATTCGAATTTATTTGGTGCATTTGCTATCGTGGATTTTATAAACTGCGCCAAAATGAATTGCCATGTAAAATGTAGAATATTTCACATAGAAACTAAAAAAAAAAAAAACAAAGCTTCTTGGGCCCAGGATGAAGGATGCGCATACCAGAATTTGTTATTTCCGAGACCCCCAACCGATTTTAAGATTTTTTCTCGTGGATGGGAAATGATATGGAGATTTAGATTGTATATTTTGGCATTGAGCGTTTGTTTTTGGTTCTCTTTCGATACTCTTTTTGACGCTGAGTATGATTTCACTATTGTCTCTGTAATGTATGTAAAGTTAATCACTTAATTTGATCTACATAATTCACACATTAATTACTAAAATATTACGGTACAACATGAAAACGAATTTTTAAATAAAATATGTAGAACACATACCAGTCTCTCAACAGATTACATTAATTATTATTAAATTAACGTAAATTAATTGCAATAATAGTTTTTGAATCTAGTTTCCACTTTTCATTTTCGTGCTATAAAATCGCCTTTGTGGATCAATTTTCTAATTGTGTGCAAAACTACTTGTGGGTATGAAGTGGTGGGTTCCGGATGGCTTGCGCATTGCCTATTTTCACCAAATATACAATAAAAATTTCATAAAAATCGGTGGAGTCGAAAAATCGGTCCAGCCAAAGGGGCCCCCCTGGGCCCCCATATCTATGTCATAAATAGTTTACCCCACTTATTCTCATACCTATCACATATACAAAAAAAAAACTTAAAAATCGGTCGAGCCGAAATATCGATCCAGCCTAAGGGGCTCCCCTGGGCCTCCATATCCATGTGAAAAATGGTTTACGACGTATTCTCATACCTGCCAAATATACAATAAAAATTGGTCCAGTCGAAAAAGTGGTCCAGCCCAAGGGGGGCCCCTGGGCCTCCATTTCCATGTGAAAAATAGTTTACCACCTATTGTTATACCTACCAAATATACAAAAAAAAATATAAAAATCGGTCGAGCCGAAAAATCGGTCCATCTCAAGGGCCCCCCTGGGCCCCCGTATCCATGTGAAAAATAATTTACCACCTATTCTCATACTTGCCAAATATACAAAAAAAAAACAAAAATTGGTAGACCCGAAAAATTGCTCCAGCCCAAGGGGAGCCCGTCGGCCCCCATGTCCATGTGAAAATAGTTTACCATCTATTCTCATACCTACCAAATATAGAAAAAAAATCTTAAGAATCTGTCGAGCCGTTTCGGAGTTCGCCCACAAACACCGTGACACGAGATTTTTATACCGGGTGTCCCAGAGGTGTGTGGACTATCAATTACGCCCTTATTTTGAAAGATATCAAAACGGGGTTTTCGGGAGACGATAGCCACACGATACCTTCACAATTTAAAATTATTAGAAATCATATACAGAGTGTCCTAGTATTGTAATATACCAAAGTTGTGTTTTTTTTTTAAATGGAATGCCCTGTATATTAGTTGGTGAATTGAAAAAGCAGTTAATGATGCGCAAAATGATATAAGGTACTATAGGTTTATTATGGATGTTTCTTGAGTTATGAAGAATTTTAGGTCGAAATTAGTGCTTTTTTAAAAAATTGCAGAGACCATTCCAACAGAGATAACTGAATAGTTTTTTGTCAATATTTTTTTATACACCCAAACTTTAATACACACTAATTGAAAGTCATCTAAATTGATATTTCTATACAGGGTGTACGATTTCACAAAATGTATAATAACTTTTTTTTTCAAAATGGAACACCCTATATTCCGTTATACCATCAAATAGCATTTTTAATAAGTTTTCTGTCAATATATAGTTTGCCTCGGCAAATGTTAGTACTTTAGATAATTTTTACAAAAAACTTAGAAAACTTTCCCAAATTGATGAAATCAGATCGCCTTGGACTTGTTGCCATGGAGATATCATTTTAAACTGGTTATCATGGAGTCGTTTGTTCTTGTTGACAGTAAGTTATCCTGTAACAAATAGTTTCACTTTTGTGATTTTTTTACAAAATGAATTTTACGAAAAAAGTAATGATGAATATGGTACAATGCTTTAGGAGAAGCCGAAAGAAATTCCTTTTTGGCCACAAAAATTTACAACGTTTTGAAAACAGTGGAAACGTGGCCTACAACAAAAAACAATTAATTGGTAGAAGAGTAGGTGAAAACACTGAGCTAGAAGTTTTAGTAATGTTAGAAGAAAATCTTCACTCCATTACAAAAGAAATTGCTGCCGAATCTGATTTTTCGAAATCTTCAGTAAACCGTGTGATCAAAAAACATCGGTTTCATCCATACCACATTGAACTCCATCAAGAATTGCAAGAAACTTATTTTGCAAAAAGAGGGGATTCTACGAAATAATGGACAATCTTCTAGAAAGAAATAGAAATATTTTAAACATAATTTTATTCAGTGATGAGGCGACCATTAAGAGTATGTAATGGGCATGTCAAGAGGCATAACATGCACTATTATGCCACTGAAAATGCCCACTGGATGCGGACAATTGATTATCAGAATCAGTGGTTCTTAATGTGGTTGCAACAGGATGGAGCTCCTGTACATTTCTATAGGAATGTAAGAAGATATTTAAATGACTGGTTGCCGAGACGTTGGATTGGTAAGGGCGGCCCTGTCAAACGGCCCGCAAGATCACCAGATTTAACTCCTCTAGATTTTTTCGTTTGTGGTTATGTAAAGTATATAGTTTATCGAATTCTTACGTAAACCTAAGGCTGTCTACATCTCGTTGTCATTTCTGAAGTAATTTAATAAATTAGACAATAAACGACTATCTCCATGGCAACAAGTCCAAGGCGATCTGATCTTAATACGCGATTTTAGCAATTTCGGGAAATTTTCTAGGTTTTTTGTAAAAATTACCTAAAGTACTAACATTTGCCGAGGCAAACCATCCATTGAAAAAAAAGCTTATTAAAAATGCTATTTGGTGGTATAACGGAATATAGGGTGTTCCATTTGAAAAAAATAATTTATTATACATTTTGCGAAACCGTACACCCTGTATAGAAATATCAATTTAGATGACTTTCAATGAGTATGTTTTAAAGTTTGGATCTATAAAAAAATATTGACAGAAAAGTATTCAGCTATCTCTGTTGAAATGGTCTCTTTTTTAAAAAGCACTAATTTTAACCTAAAATTCTTCATAACTCAAGAACCATCCATAATAAACCTGTAGTACCTTATATAATTTTGGGGGAAAGGGGCAAACAGTTTTTCTCAAATTTTTCATAACTCGAAATTCCTGCATGCTAAGAACGTGAAAACTGGGATTTAGACTCTGCTTTGAAAATAACTAGACTCGTGTTTAACGATTTTGCAAAAATTTCTTTTCCGACCGAGACAAAATTAGGGGTGGTTTTACCCAAAATTCCAATAACTTGAAAAGTGACAGTAGTAGAGTCGTGAAAATTTTGATCTAGATTCTTCTTTAAAAAAGATCGGAGCCGTGTTTGACAATTTAAAAAAAAAAACCCAACCGCGAGAAAAGGGGAGGGTGGATCTGGGAGTGATTTTTCTCCAAATTCTTATAACTTGAAGGCCGCGAATGTTACAGGCATGAGAATTGGCACTTGGACTCTCATCTTAAAATAACTAGACCCGTGTTTGATTGATTTGCAAAAATTTATATACCAACACCGAAAAAGGGGCGTAAATGCGGAGGGTAGTTTTCCTGAAAATTCTCAAAAAACCGAACCCGTGTTTAACGAATTTACTTGAACTTAAAGGTCGAGAATGTTACAGGCATTAGAATTGGCACTTGCACTCCCTTTTAAAAATAACTAGACCCGTCTTTAACGATTTTCCAAAAAATGACCAACGGCGGGAAAAGGAGAGGGTGGATTTGGGGGATTTATCACAAAATTTCTATATATAACTTGAAGATCGACAATGTTATAGACATGAGAATTGGCACTTGGACTCTCCTTTAAAAATAACTAGACCCCTGTTTGACGATTTTGCAAACAAATAATTACAAACCGTGAAAAGGGGGAGGGTAGTTTTCCTCAAAATTCTCATAAGTCGAAAACAAACAGTATGACATTTATGTGAAAACTGGAATCTCGTGTTTGACGATTTTGCAAAAAAAATTACCAACTGCGAAAAAAAGGCGAGGGTGGATTTGGGAGTCATTGTTTACAAAATTCTTCTAATTTGAAGATCGACTATGTTACAGATAATTATAAGAATTGGCACTTTGACTCTCCTTTAAAAATAAATAGAACCGGGTTTGACGGTTTTAAAACCGCGATTTACAAACCGCGAAACGGGGGTGTAAATGGGGGGGGGAGTGTAGTTTTTCTCAGAATTCTCATAACTCTAAAATAAACAGTATGACATATGTGAAAGTCGGGATCTGTATTCTCCTTTAGAAAAGATCGGACCCGTGTTTGACGATTTTGCAAAAAAATTACCAACTGAAAAAAGGAGGATGAATTTGGGAATTATTTTTCTCAAAATTTTATAACTTGAAGACCGACAATGCTGCAGACATGAGAACTGGAACTTTTACTCTCCTTTAAAAATACCTAGACCCGTGTTTGACGATTTTGCAAAAAATATTTACAAACCGCAAAAAAAAATGGTGTAAATGGGGAGGGTAGTTTTCCTCAGAATTCTCCTAACTGCAAAACAGTGTAACATTATAATATTATGTAAAAATTCGGATGTAGATTCTCCTTTTAAAAAGACTGGTCCAGTGACGAAAAAAAAAAATTATATTTTTTTTATTAAAAACTGCTTTAAGGGGTTGCTCCAATTCCAAATATAAGCCCCAGTAAAGCCGACCCCAACTTACACGGACAAAGACGCGGGTAACTGCTAGTAAAATATAAATGAATGTGGACGAACAGTGACACGTTTGTTTTAAAGTGTTCGTTGTTAGTGCTATTTGGTTTTTGTTTTGTTAAAATCAAACAATAGGTATTATACAGCTCTATCTATTTTTTGTAAACAGCCTGTATAATTAACTTAAATTATTATTATTAGTACAACCCGAAAATTCGGTTCTGATGTCCAAAGAATGTACATACAGGTGAAATTGAAATACTTTTATACATATATTTAAACTGTGACATCCTGAGATCCAACATAACGCTGTTTTTGATTTTTCAGCTAATAATATGAGTGGGGAACAACTCCTTTGTCCCATCCCCAGTTCGACGTTTATGGAAGCGTTAGGATAGAAAGAAAACAGATTTGTATCAATCGTATAAAAAGAGTTCACAATAAAATGCAAAAAATAACGTTTTATTAAAATTTGTCTGTTTACTTACCACTAAGGTTAACGTTTCAACGTTTCGTGTGTTGAATTGGTTGTTCTTAAAACATTTCTGTTTTTCACCAAGAATTTTCTGTGATTTTCACCTAAGATGTTGCACGGTGGACACAAATGCAGATGCACTTGGAGCTATCGACGGTCTAGAAATCGTTCTATCCACAAATCCCGGGCAAGACGTGCATTACTGCCGGTTTCTTTATAAAGGAGCACCACACCGTACTTTCTAAATTTGAATAATCACCCATCATAAATTAGGAATTAGGAAGTACATAATTCTAAAATAATCGCGTTCGGTCTGGTTCGATTAATAAGATAATACTGAACAGCCTTTTTTTAATAAAGCCGGCAAAAAACCATCCTGTGTGAAGAACCTTTTCTATTACTAACCACTATTAGTATGAAAAAAAAAAACTGAACTGCCGTTTGAGTAGGACAGTTGCGTTATGCAAATCCATAATCACAAGATGATAACTGCGAAAGAACTTTACTTACCACTCACTATTGTACATTGAACTCAGCTTAACGAAAAACTTTGTTAAAGCGATGCCTGTCTGGTTCAGGTTTCCTTGAATTGAAAAAAAAAAAGTTTTGGATCAGCGATGCCAAGATTAAAGAGGAAATTTTCGGATGCTCCCCAATGAGGGATGAATTGATCTAAGAAGAAAAATAGCAACGAGATGAGTTTTATGAGCGGAACATTTTAAGTAACAAAAAAATCTCAGATTTATTGGCGGTTCTGCCGAAGTTTATAAAGCTTTAAGGAGGTGCAAAATATTAGTAGAAATAGAAATACAGAGAGAATAGTGTTATTTCTGCAATCAATGTTAAAAATCAGAGATCTTTTGCGACAAAATACTGTCTTTGTTTGTAGATTTACACTAATTAAAGATTATAAAAATATGATATTTTCAAATTTACAATATTTTAATCAAAAAGAGCGACATTTATACACATCGTTGACTTTAGATACTGCTTGTGCATTGTTTTAAATAGTGCCAAAAACCACCACCATGAGTGGATTGTGCGTTTATTTTTACACGATTTACCGCAGCGGAAAAGTGTGTAACTATAGGTACATTTGGGTCTGACAAATTCGACATAATCCTCGCTTCCCTTTTTCGGTCGTCGTTTTTCCGTCACCTTAAATAATTTCTTTAGATTTATTGGAAAACTCCCGTTCTTCCGGCGAATTCGCCAAGCAACAGAAATAAATTAGAAAATTGTTTCTGTTATGCAATAAATTGTAAAAATTAATCAAGTAAGAAAACGAGTTCTCGACAGGAATTAAACTAAAACAAACAAAATACGTACTTGTACCAGTGCCAGTTTATGCTCCTTCCACGGTGTAATCTGAGTCTCGCCCAGTCTGACGCACAGACACACGATAAATTAAACATAATGGTTAACGGAGGCCGTGCACACTGTGTGTGTGACGTCATCTAGCGCTTCATGCAATGAATCCCGGAATTGGACTCCGGGAAATGCTTGCTGCGCCGGAAGCACTTGTTTTCTCAGAACTTTTGTAAGAATACACTTTCCTAATTAACTCATTTTCATTTTTTGGGTAATACAGCTTATTTGGATGGATGGATGTTTGTTATTCAATCACGCCAGAACGGCTGAACGGATCTGGATGAAATTTGGCACAGAGATAGAGTATAGTTTGGAATAGCACATAGGCTACTTTTGATACCGGAAAAATGTACGGTTCCCGTGGGATAGATTTGTTTTTGTTTTTCACAGAGCAAGGGATCGACATGGTCTTTTGCAAAGTGTATCATAAATGATTGCGGATAGTTACGCCCCCCCTGTCCCAAGGGGGGGCCCGATGGTAGCGACACCCCCTGGCATTCTGTTGGTACAATATAAATGCAATGCAATATAGATGCGACTTAACAATAAATTAATCATCTTTTCAGCAATAAAGTTTGTTCCAAGTGATGAGTCGTAGATTCAATGGATCCGAAGCACAGCTGATTATAATAAGATAAGATAAAAATAGGCTGGAACACACTATTATGTACTTACACACACACTTACTTAAACATTCTTGCGTGGATAAAATGTTTCCCAAAACACTTATACCTAATAAATGACTATAAGTTACTCTTGATTGTTAGGTGGAATGAAATGCTCTGAGAAACGTGTGTTCTCTTTCATTGATTCATACTATCAGCTACCATATGACCATAATAAGAAAAATGAGGTTAAGTCTCAATACATCAGAGAAAAATACATAACTTCTCTTAAACAAAATTAATGTGTGTTTTTTTTTTTTAATTAAATTATAGTCTTCATGTTTATAATAAAATATGCGTACATTTAAAACGTATATAAAATTATTAAGAGAACATAATTACGAATGGGACTTGGAACCACGCGTGATGCAATAAAAAATCGTGAGTTTTTCTACCTTCTGAGAGTTATGACTTGTTATTTATGTGTATTTATGTGATGTGTATTTCGATCGAAAACAGGTCGATGCTCGTATATTACAATAAACACCTGTCTTTAAAACCATTTATTGTTGTAAAATAATGGTTCTGTTCAGAGTTGGAATCGCTCCAGTAATGAATTGGTTGTCGAACTTCTCGATTATGTGTCAGTAAAATCGACTATTACACGAAGTGCAGATTTCAGCTGCTGGACGCATTAACTAGCATTTCAAAGGAAATCCGAACCAATTAACTGTTTTCGGAGGGTAAACGTTGAGTCTGTTGCTTAAGTATATGTACCTAATAAATATTGTTGGTAAGCCTCTTCACGAATTTAGTTGCATTATTGTGCTAACCGAGCAACATTTAAATTAAGAACTAAAATAATTAGATGTTCTATTTATCGTAGGAAAAGTCGTCTGGCATGTCTTCCAATTTATCTTTCCGCATGCAAGAGCAGACTACCAGTGGAAGATATAATTGTTTTTCTCGTAAGAACTTCATGTCTCTTATGTATAATAAGGGAGTTAATTAAGCTCAGTATAAAGCACCGGATAAAGACTTGGTAATTTGGAAAATATTTCTAATATTGCGCTAATAATAATTATTTCTAATCCTATTAGAAGTTTCGCTACCCACAAAGTACGTATACCTATTCCTTCTTGTTCGAAGGTGCGATAGATACAAAGAATAATAATTATTAAGGGTTATATTAACAATGTTGTTTCAATAGACGTATCTTTTTTTACCTGAGTGCGCGCGTCACTTGTGGTCAAAAGGTGAAAATTCGACAAATCGCAGTAGAGAGAACTGACAGTGTCAATCCTTTTGTCATCTTTTCATTTCCCGAAAATGAGGTTACAGTATTTATCGTTCGATTTATTTCTTCCCATTTATTTTAAAAGATCATGGTACAAATAAGTTGCGTGCGTTATTTTCTCACTTGGGAATATTTTCTTTGATCAATGTATGGTTGGTAACAAGAGTCCACAGGCGTCGCGCGCACCTTATCTTTTTTTGCACTCTTTTGCATTGTATTATGGAATACATCCTTCTTTCTCTCTTTCACAAGACACGTGTATTGCCAAAAGGACACAAAACAGATACCAGAGTTGTTAGTACCAGTAGCATGAAAATTTTACGAAACTTCTAGACCGGACAGACCTAGCTACTGTTACAATAATTAATTAATAAGAAAGAATACCAAAGACATGTGTGAACACGACAGAAATTGTTGGAATGTAAAAACGGGTAAAAGATCACGCGTCCGAGAGTTACCACCGTCCAAAACTGTGTCCCTAGTGATAAAATTGAGTAAGGATTAGTAGTTGTTAGTGGTTGAACGGCAAGTAGAGGCAGTTCGGTAGTTGCGAAAGCAGATAAGGAAGGTTTTGGGTATCAAGTGAAAAACATCATGGCCGACGTTGTAATAAGTCCTTTCCCGTGTAAAATTAACAGGTAGAGCAGGATTCGGACTTATCCGACCAGGAATTTCAATCAGTTCACGGACTGTAGTAGGTAGTTTCCTTCAAGGTCGCGAGCCAAGGACAGGGGAAAACACTCCTGCGATTTCCAGCGAACAATGAATTGTAGTGTAATTCTTCAGTGCATCTCCATTGTACATTAAATTATTATTAGTGTAGAGCAGTGAAGCTGATGTTGATTTGTTGGAATCTAGCGTAATTTGAGTATGCCGTCTTTACTGTACTACATAATTATATACACTCTGCAAAAACTCGTTGACCTTAATTGAATTCTTAAAATATTGATAAGAGTTCATTCTTAAACATTAATTTTAGCATTACCAGCTTGACTAGATTTACTACATTTCGGAAGTTCAGTAGTAGTGTCAAGTTAGAGAGCTTGAGAAAATTTTCGTTTTAGATTTTACACTCTGGTCACGTAGACTAATGAAATATTCAAAGAAAAAATGCTAAATAAGTAGCATTTTTTAATTTTGTTCAAACAAATTCATGAATGGTGCCCAGGTGAGAAATGCAAATTGTGTTTAATACAACTGTGAAGTTTGTTGCGAGTCATATCTCAATGGTGATATTGAAACAATATGATAAGAGAAATAAGGGAACAAATAAATAATAAACGAGCGCAATGTATTCATCGGTTCACTATCAACATAGAGAGCGCAAAGCCTGGCACACATTTACCGGTTTACCCTCGAAGTCTGAGTGCGCGTATAGAAGTTTCACTTAAAATCTTTTAAGAACAAACAACCGAAGATTTGGAAAATGCTGGTTGAGATTTTGGGGAATCAGAACCGGGTATGGAAGAAGACAATATAGATTAGATAAAAGAGTGAGATGTCCTTTTTGAAATGAAGACAAAAATGTTAAGCCCTTAATCGTCCATTGTGTCATAAATATATTAAAGAAATAGGTATGATCTCATTTTGTAAAAAGACTAATTTTGTATGTAGCTGTTTGATTTCAATACATAAAATAGTTTAATGTTTAAAGCTTCGTTTTCCTCGGTGGGACTATCACAATAATCGTTCAACGATGATTCGGGCAACGATAATCGTTGAGCACTATTTCTTTGCATTTATTATGGAACTGTTTTGCTCCGAGCGACTGCCGCTAGAGTCGTTAACGACTATCGTACGTCTTCAATAGTCTTTCAGGAGAAGTATGAGATTGAGTATGTAGATTTTTCATTTACATATACTAAGTGACATAGAAAATAGAACACCCAGTAATAATGAATATTTTGCGGCAATTTTTGCTATACATGTACATTAGGGTTAGCTAAGTAATCGATCAATATTTGAGAAAAATCAGACAGTTAGATCAAGAGAAAACTGAGTAATGTGTTGTGCCTCCACGATGTCTTATGCACTCACCAACACGTTTCGGAACACTCTTAATGAGATGATCAATTTTCTCCTGAGATACCTCATCCCAGGCTACCTTTAACATGCCAAAGTGCCGCTAAAGATTGTGGAGGATGAGGTAAGCGGACTAATATTCTTCCCATAATATTCCAGACTTGTGTAATGGGTGAAAGCTCGGGAGATCTTGGTGGCCAAAACAACAAATCGACTTGATGGTCTTCAAAATGATTCAACGTAACGCTACATGTGGTCGACCATTATCTTGTTGGAAAAGGCGGTTGGGGAGCGTCCGAATGTAGGGTAGAACATGTCGTTCTACCACCCCTTGGATGTAACGCACGGCGGTCATATTGCCTCTGATGAAGATCAAAGGTGACCTACTTCCATAGGCAATAGCTCTCCATGCCGCAATTCGAACGGTGTGGTGCACATGCACATAAATGAGAAATGTAGGTAGAGAAGACCATTAGCGTATATTGGATTTCTTTTGGAAAGATACGATATCACAAAAACCAGTGGATCAATATGGCTGAAAAATTGATCGTTTGTCATCTTAACTTAAACAAACATATTGCTAGAAAACTGCCGCAAAATATTCATTATTACTGGGTGTTCTTTTTTCTATGTCACTTAGTATATCTACGTCCTGATGTGTTGGTTTATTTTGATTATGAATTATTGTGTGATTACAAATTAATATTTAAGTACTTATTTTTGTATTATTAAAGGAACGTCCGCTTCTTTCTCTTCTCTGCTCAGAAGGGTTGGTTTGAAGATTTTAGTGAATTGTTCTTTTGAAGATACAATAGGTTGCTGTTATGGTGATAAGAATTAGTGAGATGATGGCGGTTACAGGTTTCAGGTTTCAGGATTCTTCCTTCAGTTTGGTAAAGTCATCCAGATGTTTTTGTTCGAGTTTCACGTTTTTGGTGGATTTGACGGAGATTTCTGGTATTTCGTAAGTATAACCATTATGGGCATTGTCGGAGGTTAATGGTCCGATTTTAATTTTTTTTTTTAATTTGGCATAATTACCTAATGCATTTCTAACCACTGTGTTGGACCCCAGTTTGTTTCTGCAGATTTCATGGATTTTTAGTGGCTTTTTTGTTGATACCATCGTTCAGTTGTTTAACAAGTTTGTAATCGTTGGTGGCGTAGTGTTCATGTAGTGATTTTGAAAAGATTATAATCACCACATCATCCATAATACAAACAAAGCAGGACTTGTAAAGAAATTCACGGAGAACGTTATCCATGACTCTTTGAAAGGTTGATGGGGCATTTTTAAGACGAACGTATTCGTAGTGACCATTATTTACAGTAAAAGCTGTTTTTTCTATGCTTTCTTGCGACATTTCAATTTGATGAAAGCCTTGTGCGAGAAATAAGATATTTGTCCCCAACTGTTTTTTCGTTCAATTTTCTGTAATCGATCACTAGTCGCCATTTTTTCTTGCCTGAAGCGTCTAGTTTCTTTGGGACAATTCATACAGGACGACTATAAGGTGATATCTATGGTCGAATAATTTTGTTATCAAGTAATTTCTGAATTTGAATCTGAATTTCAGTTTTGGATATCTATCCGACTTGCAATAAATCGGCTCTTCGTCTGTTACACGAATTTTATGTTTGGCTGCATTGGTAAATGTCAAATTGCTATTTTCATTATAAAATATGTTTTTGTATTGATTACATAGTTTTAAGATATTAGCCTTTTCTTCTGGGTTTAAATGTTTGGTTCTGTTCAAATTTGAGATATTAATTTTTGGGGATGTTCTGATTGGGATTCCCGATTTCTTCCCTAAACGTTCAGTTGAGATAATATGGCATAGAACAAGAATCATAGAACAATCAAAAAGAATAATAATCAGCAAGTGTAATGTCAGTTGTGAACAAATTGTGTGATTTATTACAAAAATACTGATAATTCAAATGTGCATAACTATTATAGCACCACGCAGTTTTAAATAACAAAAATAAATAAAATAAAAGGTGGCTGTGCCCTGGGCCATGTCACCGACTGTCTAACATAAATAATCGATTATTGTTATCAACAAAAGTCAGTAATTTGTCAGAATCAAGTTCAAAATGTCTCGTGGTAGTTATCTTTCTGAGTTGGAAAAGGGTAAAAAAGGGCTTTTCAAAGTAAAAGGCTAAGTCTCCGAGAAATTGCTCGAAGAATTAATCGGTCGCATAAAGTTGTGTCACATTATTTAAGAAACCCTGCTGAATATGGAACAAATAAAATGGGCGGCCCAAAGAAGAAGGTTTCGCCTAGGAGTGAGAGAAGAATAATTGCCACAGGAAATAACAGTTTGAAAAGTTGCAAAAGAATAGGTCAAGAATGTGGAGCGAATGTCTCACGATGGACAATAAGAAGGATTTTGAGTAAAAATTAACACATCGTACGTCAAAAATTAAAAAAAGCTCCAAGACTCCTTCCTCGACACAAAACCGCCAGGTTGGAATTTGCCCATCAGAACATGAGCCGCCACTGGGATAACGTAACTAAAGAATTTGCAACAAATTTTAGTTTTTTTTTAAACATATTCTTTTCAGAATTTTTTTTTCTGATGAAAAAAAGTTTAAATTAGATGGTCCAGACGGATTTATTTGTTATTGGAGAGATTTGAGAAAAGAACCCCAATATTTTTCCAAACGAAATTTTGGTGGTGGCACTTTAATGGTGTGGGGAGCGTTTACCAAAGCAGGGGTTCTAACGCTAGCTTATCCGTCAACGCGAATGAATAGCAGGGAATATCTTGACGTTCTCGAAGAACACTTGATACCTTTTTTAAACAATAACAATGATCAACAATTGCTATTCCAACAAGATAACGCCCGGATACACGTCAGCAGAGAGTCGATGAGGTGGTTTAAAACTCAAAATATCGATTTATTAGAGTGGCCCTCCTGTTCCCCGGACATGAACCCAATTGAAAACCTTTGGGGAATCTTGGTCCGTCGACTATATCAGGACACTATAACAAACACTACGAAACCATAAATTAACTCAAAAATGCTCTAGAAGATGTTTGGACCAATTTAGAACCTGAAATTCTGAACAATTTGGTAGACAGCATGAACTCCAGAGTTTTTGAGCTTATTAGAAAAAATGGGTGACCAACCCACTATTAATTAAAAAAATGTTTTGTAAAAAAATTGCGTGGTGCTATAGTTATGCACATTTGAATTTTCAGTATTTTTGTAATAAATCACACAATTTGTTCACAACTGGCATTACACTTGTTGATTATTATTCTTTTTTATTGTTTTATGATTCTCTAAAGTCATATTATCTCAACTAAACGTTTAGGGGCGAAATCGGGAGAATTGAGGGTGGTTCTATAGTTATGCTCTTGAGTTTAGTATTTTAGTAAAATTATGTATTTCTTGGCGGAACGGTTTAAATTTTGGTAATTTATTTTAGCTCCTAATTTTTGAAAATCAATTTATCTTGCCATTGGATAACATGGAAAGACATTTTGTGAGGTACTCCGTACACTGACAAAAGTGGCTACGCGATGTTTTGATCATTTTGTATTGTTTGATTTAGAGACTTTATTGTGAAGGGTTTCTTGAAAAAATAATTTCTAAAATATTTATGTGCTGGTCCTGGATTGATTATGCTATTGGATGCGCCAGAATCAATTAATATTTTTAAATTTAAGCTATAGGGATCGATATAAATGGCAATTTTAGTTTTCGAGAAAGGGAATTTAAGTCGGTACAACTTCCTGAAAATTTTCTTCTTGACTTTCATTGAACAAATAATTGTTATCATAGTAATTGTTTTTGTGTTCGGGGTTATTTTTATTGGTCTGTTCGTATCCATAATATGTATTAGAAATGTTGTATAATTCCTCGGACACAAAATTTGGGCGACCTTGAGGTTTGAAAGAGTGGTCTTCTGAACGTATTCCGTGTACATACTGACATCGGAACGGGTTTATCATAATTTCTTTTTCCAAAAACTTGCGAATTTGTTTAATTACAAATATTTATAACATTACAAAAAAATGCCTTTTGACGGCGAAGTTTATCTTGCTTGCTCTGTCTTTTTTTTTTGTTGCTCGAAAGTACAATGCGCTCACTCGGTTTTCTGATTAAGTCTGTTCATGCCGGCCGCCTTGAAAGAGTCTTTCAAAATAAAAAAGTTCAAAGGATTGCAGATACATGAACAATACATTGAAATACATTCAAATAAACAATTTAAAACATGGTAAACTTGACAAAAAAAAATTAACAATTATTTGGAAATGCAAATACAAATTGTCTCATTCTTCAATAAATTAGAAAAATGCGTGACTTGAACTGTAGCACATTCACTTAACATAAGTTTCTTCTACTAATAGCACTAGCTTTGCGACTGGTCGTTTAAATACACCTGAACTTGTTTTAATCGTAGCTATTCGCACTATTCCATCTGCTCCAGGATGAACAGCTTCAACACGGCCCATTGCCTATAACAGAGGAGGAGAAGATTCTTTGCGCAGAACTATCGATCCCTCAGTAATTTGTTTCTTTGAAGGTATCTGCCACTTTATAGGGGTTTGCAGCAAGTTGAGATAATTTTGAGACCAAATTGTCCAGAATTCTTGGTGCAGTTGCTGAACTAACTCAAATCGCTTCAGTCTATTTTGCTTTACATCCACATTTGGTTCTGGCAAGGCTAACGGTGAATCGCCCACAAGAAAATGACCAGGAGTCAGAAAAGGCAAGTCATTTGGCTGGGCAGGTATTGGAATAAGTGGACGCGAATTTAGCACTGCCGCGATTTGACAAAATAAAGTATGCAATTCTTCAAAAGTGAATGAAAGATTGCCTGTGATTCTATATAAATGACGTTTTACGGATTTTACGGCAGATTCCCACAAACCCCCAAAATGTGGAGCTCTGGCTGAGTTGAATTTCCAATGAATGGATCTTTGACTAAGAAAATTAGATACGGCGGCGTTTTTTGATTGACTTGAGAATAGTTTGTACCACTCTTTTGTTTGATTTGAAGTTCCGAGATAATTTGTGCCAAACTGCCACCATGTCAAAAACAAAACAATTGTCTGGATCACTTTTGGTGGTAGATAACTACTTTTAATCAGTTTTTCCCTAAAACAGTTTAGTTTACTCATCGCCCTGATGATGCCAACATTGTTGGCGAAACGTGCGTTGGCAGTTATAATAAAATTGTTTTTGGTGTTTTAGGGAAAAACTGATTAAAAGTAGTTGCCACCATGTGTAAACTTCTTTGCGTCCTAGTGGCTATTTCTCTAAAGTACAACGGAGCCACTCGTAAGCTCACTATTCCCCCTCTATCTAACTCGCAAAGATGGCGAAAATTGGGGTCTTCTAGCTCTAGGCATAATGAACAAAATAAAGAAGCTCCCAAAAATGTACTGCACAAGGCCTAAATGAGAAATGTAGCTAGAGAAGACCATTAGCGTCTATTGGATTTCTTTTGGAAAGATACGATACCACAAAAACCAGTGGATCAATATGGCTAAAAAATTGATTGTTTGTCATCTTAACTTAAACAAACATATTGTTAGAAAATTGCCACAAAATATTCATTATTACTGGGTGTTCTTTTTTCTATGTCACTTAGTATATTTACTATTAATTTGTATTTCATGAACTTTTTCAATAAATTTATTTTATATACATTGCGTGTTACTAGCTGTTTTTTTTATTAAATATTTCTAAGGTTTCAAAATGCAAGACAATCAATTTTACAGTGTTTCAACTTTGTGGAGATTGACTTGAAAAATTTTAAATTTTTATTACAATTGCATAGCGCGTTAAAGGGTACAGATTTTTGTTGTAATGCTTTGTTTTAGATAATCGTCTTTTATTAATGCTAAATAGACCCTCTTCATTTTTTGAGCTCAGAAATGAATTTTTGGCTCTTGCTTTCCCATACATTTGAAGAAGTATTTCGTCGTCTTTCATCTCTTCAATCAAACTTTTTTTACTGATGAAGCTTGGTTTCATCTTGACGACTATGTGAACAAGCAAAATTACAGAAAATGGTCAGGTGCATGAAAATCCCCACGCTGTTAGAGCTGCAACTCGTCACCCCGTTAAAGTTAGCGTTTGGTTGCCGGTTTCGAGGCAGCGGATGTATGGGCCGATCTTTAAACCAGAAAGATATATCCAGCATATTTTTGAGCCATTTATAAACCATCTAATGGATCAGGAGTGGCAAATTTCCTACAGTTGAGTTGGAGACTAATTTTTACATAATATGTAAGATGTTACGCAATTGCTATTGCCATCCAAATAAATCCACTTATTGTTAGAGGCAAATTCTACTCAGAGGAAGGGCGAGTTAGAGGGAGTCGAGTGTATTTGATTGTGAATATTTTACAGACGTGTTGTTTCATCTAAAACATTAACGGTCAGATGAACGGCATGAAATGAAGTCACTTAGCATGAGAAGTTTATAGCAGTTTGGTGTTTATTATTATCTTCTTTTGTTCTACATGCATAAAGTTTGTAACTACGAGTTTTAGCTGATAAAGTTTAACGGACTCAATTTGTTGAAGAATTGGAAGATGTATTTCACTGAAACCCTAAAGGATATAATAAAATTGAACGCTTTTATATGATTTCAAGAAGAAAGAAAGAGAAAGTAGATTTTCGAACGATTTTCACAGAGCGACGGAGGTGTTTAAATTTATTTTTCCTACAGTCAGTCAAGTTTTATCAAATCAAAGAAATCGTCAGATTTTCGGCGTTTCAAGAAGAAATAGCATGTTTTATATTCGGAGAAAAGTGGCTTTTCGTGGCTTCTCTATATTTGTCAAATTCACCTTTCCCCCTTCGTGCAAACGTGAATAAAAAATACATTTTAATTAACTATGTTACTTTACCTTGTTTTCGAAATGCTTGACAAGTTAATAAAACAGATCACCCAGCCTACCATTAAATTCTTAAAAAGTTCGTTTTAGCCGCCTACTTTGTTGTCATAAATATAAAAAAATAGTATATTATGATACGAGTTTTATAAGAAGCATTTTGTCGCAAGCAGGGCTCGCTACGCTCGTCGTGCCCTAAAAGAGTAAGTGCGACAAAATGCCTTATAATCGAGTTATCATACAGTATTTTTTCTACTTTGCCACTTTTTATACAAAATAATCAAATTTCACAATCTAGGGAATTTCGCGGCGGTTGGCACACTTGCGAGCTGCATTAACGGCGCCTATAAAAAATAATTAATTTGAAACGTCAAACTCGTATTTTTGTCCTTCCAAAAATGAGTTCTGAAGTTCTTCAATGTACGCCCCCAGAAATACGGGCTTTGGCGAAAATACGATAGGCAATTTGCTACCTTTAATGTCACGCGAGGTATATGGAAAAACACGTCCAATTTGAAAATTGGCAGAAGGAGAACATTTTACGATCTCCAAAAACATTTTCCTACCGTATGTATTTTGAGCTGCAACGCCACAATGTTGTCTTATACTATTAAAAACCTTCCTGACGGCGTCCACACACAAAGTCAAGGCGAGCCATCCAGGACAACATGTAAAACCTACAGACGCCGTCCTACACCAACGCGCCAAGAAGCCGACAAGTGTTACCGGCTTGTTGGACACCTCCCCCAAGAAAATCGCTTGCCCTAAATGCACGTGAATTTCCAATACAAGTGGCAAAAATAGTAATGCCAATTCACATTCATACATCATTGATAGCGAAGTATAGGTTAGGATTGCCAAGATCAGACAGAGAGGTTACCAATATTAAAAAAAAAAAAATTATACCATTTTTAGTGTAATTATTATAACACCGCTTTTGTCTATTATGACATCCAAAAGCGTATCGTAATCGCCTCAGTTCGAACGCAAAGTAGAAAAAATTGTTTACAACGAAGTTGTGCCGGTAGAGAAAAAATAATATTCAAACCTTGTTAAGAAAGTGCCCTTGCAATCCTTGGGCAATTGCCTACGTCTCGGTTTATATATATAGTTACGTCGTTTCGAGTTACGTCAAACACTATTTTGACACCAGTCCTCAGTCTAACGTCAATTGTTGGAGATATGTCACGGGCTAATTTGTCGTGCGGTCGTCACGTCGTGTGAATGTGGCCAACAAATTGCCAAATATTGAAGTCAGTACTGATGATGAGGGCCTCATTGAACTGGAAGCACAGAAAGAAACAACAGAGTTTCCGGAATCGTCGTCTGTTCCTATCACTGAAAAATAGTTTACACTGAAAAAATTCTCAGAAGCCTTTGCAAATTTACAAAATGCAATGAAGAGCATGATCCAAATTTCCTAATGTTTCTTACAATTTGTTCAATAGTGCATTGAGTATGTACTTACCAAATGCATATTATGTAGTTTATTTCAGTCTGATTTATGAATAAAGTTTAATTTTTTATTCTGATAGAACCTAACTTCATTTTATATGGGAATTCATATAAAGAAAAATGTTTCGACTTACGTCGTTTGGATTTACGTCACATATTTCGAGAACCGAACATACCGTAAGTACGAGGACTGCCTGTATACTATTAATATAGACTCTTTTACAATGGAGTTACGGAATATTATTTGATGTATGATCTGTGATTTCTGTAATAGTAGCTGTTGAATGTGTATTAGACGGCATTAATGAAATTGGCCAATCATTTGATCGTCGTTGTCACTCATATTTAAACTCAATAATACTGTCACTGATTTAAAATCTTTAAGCACTTCAAACAATGTTCTTTTGAAAACAATAATAGAAGATTTCGGAGATTCGGTTTCTCGTGCGCGCAGAGTGTATGTACTCGTTTTCACATGGGAATAGTGATATTTTATCAATTTGTGAATTTACCTTAACATATAGATATATGTCGTCGCTTACATTTTTATAGGCCTTTTTAAGCTATACGACTTTTCTATAGAAAGCATTCGTATATTTCTTATCGTTAAGTCTCAAACGTTTTTTCGTCGACTTATTTTGCAAAAGTGATCTCCACGAAAAGTCCTTTTATTTTAAGGGGTAATATACAGCCTATGTCCACTCTGAGGGTCCATTCTAAATACTGGTGAAAGAATTTTTGAAATCCGATAAGTAAAAGTTTCGGAAATACGAGCTTCTCGCAAACACATGGGAGAAGAGAGCGCGGGCGGCGAGGGGGCCTGACGCCGTTTTCCGTGACGACATTCGATTCGGTTTTACTCCCATATCTCAGCTATAGATGTCACACATGAAAAATTATAAAGTAATTAATTATTTTTTTCATTTGTAAAGACGTCACATCGAATTTCCTAAGATTTCATAGCACATTATTTTTGTTGTGTTTTATAATTTTGTCACATTCGCGCGTCGTCAGTTTCAGGGAATTTTGACCTTATAGATATATGAACATGCATTTAATTCCTAGAGAAAGCAACGTTCAAGATTAGGTTTTACTCCCAGACCACGGCTATAGATGTTACACATCAATAAGAACAATAGGCAACAAGAAAACAAAAAGTGGTTGGAATTATTTAAAACATCAAACATCACGTAGTGTCAGCAACATTATAGTACAATTCGGTCTGTCAGACTTGGCACCAGTTTATGTACTTTAGGGACTTTTGAATAATTAACTCTGTATACATGTACATATTTATAGAAAAATTGGTTATCGAAAAAAATGGCATTCAGAAAAATACTTTACATAAAAATTATTTTATTTTAAAAAGTAAAACGGCACCGCCAACTCAATATAGAACATACAGGTACCGTGCAACTGGTTTATCTAAAACTCGTTCTGTTAAACTCTGTAAACTAACGTGCGATTCTTTAAATATTTATTCTGTGTAGGCGGTGGAAAAAAAGTCATGTCTTTGATTATAGTTCATTTTTTAAATGTCATGTTATGGTTGTGGTTAGGTTTTCTGGTTGACGCTTCAAGGCTTACCTAGAATGAAAATTTAAAGAATCACACGACATTTTGACTCAGTGACAAGAAATTTCCACATTTCCATTATGTCGGTTTTGAAAATGTAATGGCATGATTTTTTTCTTCATTTCAGATCAACAACATAGAAAATGGCATTTTGATCTCTGGTATGGCTTCACCTGCAGTTTTCTGTGTAAATCTACAATTAAGTAAGTAAAAGAATAACATTTTATTAAAATCAGTATTAGCTTTTCGCGCGAGTTTTCCTAGAGGTTGTCAAAAAATCGATGAAACTGTTGTACTTCCCTTTTTTTCCGGCATGTTCGAAATGCTGTAGTTATTGGATTTTCTTCTCTCAGACGGGTTTATTAGCGTAATATGATTATCCTGTTTGCGCCTAGAGCTTCAGTGAACTCATTTGACACCTTCAGCGTCGCTTGTTTCTGTAAAAACGAGCGATTACGAAGTCTAGTTAATGTATGCGCTAATTTTACTTCCTAATAATTATACACGGGTGTATTTTACTGTACATACGATTTTTTGTGGTGCAGCGGCAATGCATTTTCCGGTAAAATAGGATATAAGAACAATGATGAATTTCTACATCGAATATTCTATTGAATGGAGCCATATTTTGTAATTTTAAGAATTTATAGGCAACACATACCGTTAATGGCGTGTTTGAACAAGTTCGCTACAGCGGCTCGTTGGTCTAGGGGTATGATTTCCGCTTAGGGTGCGGGAGGTCCCGGGTTCAAATCCCGGACGAGCCCACTTTTTTTTTTAAATTTTGAGTACATATTTTTATATTTATTCTTTTCTATCATTGTTCGCTATTTAACCAACAGTTTGGTTAATGAAGGCTGTTCATAATTGAAATTTTTAATCGCACATTAACAAAGGAGTTAGTTAACAGTACTTTTTCGGTGATCATAATTTCCAATAAATCGCACTCCAATACGCTGAGAAATACATGTTGTAACTAGTTTTTAAGTTTTTATTGAAATATTGTTGAGCTTACAAATGTCAACTGTTAATAATTGCTACAATTATGAAAACTGATGGATGGGCCAGAGCATTGTCCAGAGTGATGATCGGATTGTGAATTCAAATTCCAGTTTCTGTCATCGATTTTTTTAACATTGTTTTGCAGGCGAAAACTTGTTTTTCAGCAATTTCGGCAAAGTAAGCCAGTAGTATAGATTCCAATTGTCTCGTTACTAATATCGAATTACTAATTTTTAATCTGCTCCCAAGTTTGCGGATAGAAAATTTCATAAATCAGCTGGCTCGTTGGTCTAGGGGTATGATTTCCGCTTAGGGTGCGGGAGGTCCCGGGTTCAAATCCCGGACGAGCCCATTTTTTTCCTTTAATGAAACCATTTCATTTATACGTTGGAACAGGGATGTTTCTGTAAAATTAGGTCAAATATTATCTTTTTCAAAGCCTTTTCCTCTCAAATTACAGATATGTAAATCCATAATTATGTATGTTTGTATTTTTTTTCAAATCGGATTGTCCTTTTTTGGGATATCAGTTTAGTAAATACGGAAACACAAATTGGATTTTTTAGAATTGTGTCATCTTTCGGATGAACGACTTATCCAACTATCACTTCTGCAATAATTGTATTTATAAAGGAAAGTTAATATGTAATTATTTTTTATTTGCTTGTAGCGAAACCTATGCCGCCATCTATTGAAACGTTTAGGTATGTTAGATATCGACCAGTTTACCTTCCTATCAAGTTGGCACCGATTAATATGTTCATTTAATTATTTCAACTAGTTTTTAGAATGCTTTTTATTGTTGTTTAAGTATCTTTAGAATGAATGTTTTTCAGGCTGATTAACTACCTTTTAAAACCTATGATGAAATTTTCCAAGCATACACATTGCTCAAATATTTCCTTAAATCGAGGCACGCAAAGAAAATGAAGGAAAACGCATTAGGACAGGATTTATTACAAGTTTAAAATGTACTTATCTCTACAACAATATGTGTGATATATAAATTGATGATGAATCGCATTAGTAGAGATTATGTAGGACTGCCTTAATAATGAACTAACAATATAATTCGGTAGCACACAATTAATAATAATATTAATTTTTGCGGCTGAAAAATATAGTCGCTGTTCAGAAAAGATGACAATAATAGAAATACCAAAAAGATTCCTTTAATGAATAAAAAGCAAATTGTTGGTTTTACCAGGGAAAATCATGTGTAAGATGTAGCGAATTTTTGCTCAATTACTTTTCCCAAATCAAGAGTATTTTATGTAGATTTGGAAAATAACGAATTCATTCTTTTTTTTGTATAAACGAATCGATAAAGGTAAGTCTGGATAGAGAATTAAATAAGCTTTAAAATGATGTTTCACACGACCCCCCATGCCCTTTAAATTTTTTAAGGGGGTGGCTCCCTTGGCTAAAGGGGTGAGATCTAAGACTTGAAAGTTTGGTACAATTTGGTCCCCCTTGATAACAAAATTGACCTGTTCGAGCGTTTTCTTCTGAGTCTTTAGAAATTGGAATTGTTGGGGGTACAAATTTTAGTTGGGACACCTGGTATTTAGGCTGCCTGCCTATACCATCAAATATTAATTTAAAAATTCAAAAAATGGAGTAGTATTAAGACACTTTCAGAAATAATATGCCGTCGAGAATTTTTTTGTAGATTTTTAACAGTTGAGGCTATTGTTAATTATGCAATTTTTGCGGAGCAATACCAATAAGGGTGCCCGAATTATTTCGTCGATGATTATGACATTATGGTGTTTTAAATGTTTTTAATCTATTTTTTATTATTTACTTAAAACAACAAAAAATGACAAATTAAATAAAACGAAAACTAAACTCGTGATCTAATCAAAAAATTCACAGATTTTGCAATCCTTGCAACCATCGGATGCTGTTGAAAATAAACATCACATAATACTGACTACAGCTCTAGTTTATTAAAAAAAAAAAAAAAAAACAACGGGTTGTACTCCGGGAGTGCCGGCAGAAGTGAAAACTTGAACATTAACGTTGTGCATTTTTGAATATTTTGGAATGGTTAGGGAATAATTTCGGACGAATTGCTTTATTTATCAGTCTAAAAGTACCACATTTATGTGGTAAAATACAATATTAATTTATTACGCTATCGTAAACAAACATGACGATTTATATTACATTAAAAATTTAACACTTCAGAACTATTACAATTATTTACATTAAAAAGTTTATTTCTCAAAAAAATTAACTTTCATCCATAATTTCAACGACTCTTTCACCATCATCATCGCCAATCTCTAAAACTGATACAATAGGTTTATGGTAGCTGAAGTAAGAAACGAACAATTTTGATTCGAATCTATTTAAATGTTTAATGAAGACCGCATCAATAGTAGTTTTGTATTTCGTTGTGCTAAGATTGCGATCATTTGACATCGTTAAACCAAATTCATTATTTAAAAATTCAATTAATAGTTGATTTTTATCGTCTGCCAAGTTTATGTTGAAATCTCCACTCAAAATCATTGGCAAATCATCAAAGCTTTTCCCATTTTTTTTTAAGCAATGCAGATGCGTCATGAGAATAAATGAATAAATTTTCATACAAGAAGTCTCGTATAGCACGCAATGACTTATCTGGAGAAATGTAAACGGCAACCGTAATAATGAACTGATTATCACCAGAGTGGCAACGACTTATACACATATCGTCGATGTCAGAAACAGTAGCATTAAACATGGTGGTGTATTTCGCATGCACATCCATAAAATTTGTGCAATAATGAACTGTGTTAATATTTTGATAAATAGCTGCTCCTCCCGCTGGACGATTATTTCTTCTGAAACTCGCAAAAAAGAGATCTATCCTCCCTCCGTCTTACGAATTTTCGATCAGGCCACGTGTCCTGACGCTACTTTAACATTTTTTACCCATCCCAAAACGTGCTCACCGCGCTAAAGAAGTTTTCACTTCAAAAATATATCAAATAAAAAATTTAAGATTAAACATTAAAAAAACACATTTCCATATTTGCCAATGTAAAGAAAGCCGTTGAGTCTGTGTTACTGACAATAGAACACTATGTATATGATTACCAAAAATTTTAAATTCGAAAAATATGCTGTATGTATACTCTTTAAAAATCACATTTTCATATCTGCCAATGCTAGGATTACTTTTTAGTTTGTCTTACTGACAATATAACACTCTGTATATGATTACCAAAAATTTTAAATTCTAAAATATGCTATACGTATCATCTTGAAAAATCACATTAACATAGCTCCCAAATGCAAAGAAAACCTTTTAGTTTGTGTTTCCGACATTAGAATGATGATTTCTAAAGATTTTAAATTCTTGACGACAGCCTTATTCAGAATTAATTCTCCCATCCCCCCGGTCTCTGGTCCCTCTGATCCCATACTCCCCATAACGATATAGGCGTTCACCTGTCGGCATCGGACGGATCGCATCAAACGGATTTTTTTCATTTTTTGTACAGTATTTCATGTAAGTTTGCCCGATACGTGGGCGCACTCGCATAACTATACTGTTGTATCAAAACGTACGCACTAACTCCTCAAGATCATATACAGGGTGTTATGGAAGTCCTAGCAGAAAATTTAACGACAAGTAGAACTCGTCAAAATAAAAAAATCTATTTACCACTTTGCTGAAGTCCTCCGCCTATGCCGACATGAACTTGAACGCATCAAAACGTTTTTGCCGAACGCGGTAAACACCTTCTCAGTTTTTTAGGACAAAAAAATTGTCGTTGATAGTAAATTTTCAGTTTTGAGTGTCGCGCCGCCATGTATTGTTATGTGTGCTCGCTCATTATTTTATTATGATTTCGGACGTCTCAGATGTAATCGCGTTTTGAAAATTGAACCTGAAAGTATTGGAAGATGTGCTTCGAAGTGTATTCGAACTGTCGGTGTGTCAACATTTATCGTTTATCGCACTTACAACAATAAGGATTATACCTGATCTATAAGTTGAAGAGTTTATTATTACATGCTAACCTATTTCAATTTTATGCATATTATGGTAGGTGAGTACTTGTTTGCATTTAAACAGTTTTTATTTCGATTCGTTTATCGGGTAAAGTTTTTGTGCCTTCCTGTCAATCAATGAAAGTGGGTCCATAGGCGGGTATTGGTTTTAGGGGTCAAACTGTTCTTAATTTTAACTCCGTAAGTAAGCGTTTGCGAAAAAACTGATACATAAAAAAAATGTTTATTTTGACGAGTTCTACTTGTGGTTAAATTTTTTGCTAGGGCTTCCACACTCTGTATAGTAGGGATCGTACCAATACTCAAACCATAAATATAGGGATAACCTTCCACAGAGAAAGAGTTTACGAGCCGTAAGTCGATAAATTTGACCAACGAAATGCTTTCATTAATGTTGATCCAAATGTAATTCCGAATAATTTTGTGCTTACTATAGAACGAATAATATTATGTTGAAACCTTGTCCAGTTTGTCTAGTCGACTATAATTTTTTCGACAGTAACTGACACCGACAACTAAACTGCTTATTGCTATTTAGGTCAATGGAGTTTTAGTTATTCCTACGTTAAAAAGGCGGAGAATAACGTTTAGCATTAGTAGTTTTAACACTTTATTTCGGAATCACAGAAACTGAAAAAATCACAAAAGATGATTGAAACGGAACTAGCTAGAATAATTCAGAAAGGAATTTACTCTTTTGTGAAAGTTGTCTTGAACTTAAAAAAAACGGGAATTCGTATGTGATGAACCTCTCCTCCAAATAGGCTTCTTTTAACGATGTTATAATTCGGTAGTAGGTAGTTGTTCATCATAATCTCCTTTCTCAATTCCTGAAGATCTATTATCTCGTGTAGTGAACTAATAATTTGGGTTTGTGAGACTTCCCCGTATGTTACAGTGTAGCATGAGAGGGCTTCATCAATGGTACTTATACAGATTGTACGAGAAGCGAAAATGTAGATAAGTTTGGTCTATGTTGTTATGTGCATTGACCATCTCATGAACACTTTTTTTTACAGAAAACGAATAATGGATTCTCATTGATCACTTTAATTTTTTTATAGTTCAAAAACTATGAGGTCCAAAGAAAAAGTAAAAGTGAATCGGATATCTGGTTATTTCTGAACAGTTGGTGCACCCTGTATAATACATATCGGATATTCATAAATGATTCATCTGGAAAACAAAATTTACATGTACTTAGATGGACAATTTTGACGTGTAAAACTACATATTTATGTGCCCTCTGAACAAAGAATACTATAATGCTATTCCTCCGAAGCGAATAGGTAAGGGCTTTCCTTTCGCAATCATGCGAATATGCTTTTATACCCTGTTTGAGTGGATATATTTAAAAATTACACATTCACTTTTAGCACATTTTATAATTTCTTGATGAGATGTCTGATACCACGCCCTGATAACTTTTCGTACAGTCGCGTTCTCGACGTACTAGTAATTGCATTATGGCGCGGTCGAATGTGGTCTAGCTTGTTAATTAATTAAACACTCAGAGGACAGTTGGAGCGAATTGGCCATATTAAGTTTGAAGTCAAAAGCCACATCACCGGAAGTAGCAGAGAGAGAGAGTATTGTTTGATAGCTTCAACACCATCCTAGCTGTGGGCAAACGACGACTCGGCTTTCTTGGGTGACAGTTGGTGTTTGTTGGTGTAATTGTCTTCAAAAATGTTTCCACTTACTTACGTGAAGAAGTATTAGAATATAAAGTAGATAAATTCTTTGCGTTGGTTGTCGAAACGGAAACGTCCACTTTATCTAAATAACTCGCAATTTAATAAACTTGCTACTCACCTTCTGCTATACCACGAAAAAGCGTTACTTTTTTGCTCTTCATTTTTCATCTTTTTATTTACATTTAAGGTCAACCTGTTGCCATTGCGACATATGCCGCCACTGTATGCAAACTCGCGAGCACAGACGTTTATTCTCAAATTGGTTTGGCCTAAAAATGGATTAGTTTTCTTTATTTGTAAAGTAGGTCTTTATTTCTTGTAGAATTTGAATATACCCAAGTAACACCATTTTGTTTATAAAACGTATACCTATATAGCCGGCCGTATCTTACATAATACAATTATTATACTGCCAAATGTCCGTACAAGCATTCCTCTTACCAGCATAATACGGATGAATTTAACGTTTATTTTTAATTTTTCTTAGACGTATTTTTTCGTCTTTAAAGGAATATTCTAACCGTTTTTTTGTTTTCACATAAATGTGTATAACACACAATAATTGTTATAACTATATTATATAAATCAAATAAATGTGGCAAAAAAGAGGTATTTTGTTATCTTGATCAATTAAGTCCTAAGTTTGCATTGTGAGGTCTCTGTGGTTTCTCTTTGTCTTCTTAGCTTAGCTCGCCCTGGTGTAGAACCGAACAAATAGTTTTTAATTTATCACCCTGTACATTATCGCTACATTCCTTCGTTGAGGTCACTATCGCACTCGTGATTCAAAAATCTGAAAAAGTGAAGCATTTCTCTTACTATTCAATTTTTGCATTTTGGAGATAGTAAAATAGTAGATTATATTACAAGTGACAGAAATGCTTCATTGTCTGGGAGTGAGATCTCACCAGCTTACAATGACATTTCGGTCACGTGTGATATACGACGTTTTGTCCAACAGTTGTATTTTTTCAACAAAGAATTCTACAATAGTAGGTATATTGAAACACTAGTTTTGTAAAGCTTATATTAAGACACGAGTTCAGGTTTACAGCACGACTGCCGTTAGTTAGGTAGGAGTGCCTGTAATAGTAGGGGAGCCCAAGCGGGGATTTTGCGCATTACTCGAGCGCGCCAGAAAATCATATGGGGAGAAACCTTGTACCCTGTAATGTACCCCTACCAAGTATGAACCCTTAATATAGAGGGGTTCGTTGAGGGCAACCCGTCAGATTAGAAAAAAAAAGTCGATCCTCAGAAAAACTCGAGTGCGTCAGATTAAGACAAGGTAAGTTAAGTACATGTAGAAAAGTGTATATTTCAATAATCTGACAATTTGAGCGTGACATAAGGAAATGGGCGAGTCACAAAGTTGTAAAAAAAACGTCACCTCGAAATACTCGAGCGCGATTAATATTTTTTTTATTTTGAAAGAAATCCTATTGGGATTACGAAAAACATATAATCTGACGATTTTCATAGGGCGATGTAGCTAAAACCATCAATAAAGGATGAAGCGTACAGATGCCAATAACTGTAATTTCCCACTCCGCGCCAGTTTGAATCAGTTCACTCCCTTTGATATTGACATCGGGGTCTTGTTTAATTTGGTATTGAAAAAATAATATCATCAAAAAGGTTAAGTAGAATTGTTCAACATGCTTGCTGCACTCTCATGAGGTCTAAAAAACATTTCAAGTAATAATATCTTAGATTATGACATTCTATGAAATATGTAAGATAGAACGCCATTGTAGAACGTCATTTTTGTGTTTATACTAGACCAGATCCAGAGGTCTAAAAACTGGTCTCAAATATTTGTTGCACTTAGTTTCCTTGCTTTGATAGATTTTCACTGAATTTGGGCTTACATATAAATTAATAATTACAATAAATTTAATTTTTATACAACACGAGATGACGAGGAAGTTGAACAAGTGGAAATCAACTTCGAAGACGAACCCAGTGAGGATGAAGATTAAAATACTTGTTTTTAATATTTTTTTTATCTATTTTATATCAATAAATGATTAAATTTTCTATGTACATATTATTTTTATTACACCCAGTAATAAAAAAAAAACGAAAATTTTTTTTTTTTCAAATTGTCAGATTTACAATATCCCTCCATAGATTTGTCAGATTATCATTTAGGACGACTAGGGCATCAAGTTGAACCGTCTGTATAAAAATCTGACGCGCTCGAGTATTTCAAGGTCACATATTTTTTTTACATTTTCAAAAATCGGTCATGACTTTTGGTCACGTCCAAATCGTCAGTCCTTTGAATAGGACACTTTTTTGAGTTCACTTAACATTCCTTCTGAATATCTGACCCGCTCGAATAACTTTTTTTTTTAATATTTTTTTACCCCTTTTTACTGCTACCCCCCCTAGTTAATCGTCAGATTAATATCTCCCGGTTATCAGAAAGACAAAGCGCGTGTACACTATGAATGTCTGACGCGCTCGAGTATTTCCATGTGACTGTTTTTTTTTTACATTTTTGAAAATTTGTACACGCTCTTCCCCCCACTAAAACGGAAAACTTAACATAAACTTTTTTTCGTTTTAGACCCTAATCTTCACAATACTTTGGGTTCCCATGACGCTTTAGTAACTGCAAATTTAGCATCCAGGGCTTCCCTACTATAAAGAACGAGTTTTACAAAACGAATTTTTCATGTTTTATGACGTATATTTGACATGACTTGACATGGAACCGTAACCTCAGAATCGAACTGACATTTTGTTCAGTGCAGGGATCAGTGTGTTACCAATGGAAACAAAAATTTTAGATTTTGTGTAGGTTGATGGCTTATTAAAAAAATGCGTTAATTGCTTTGTTACAACAGCAAATTAGGAAAAGATATTTTTGAAGCGACATTGCTTGACATTGACATTTAAAACATAATCAAGCAATCGTGGTATTGCACTATGAGTAGGTACTATTACAACCTAAATTGTTGTAATGCCCTGACAAAATTTAGAAGTGTGGATGGCGAGGGGCTGTTAACTTGGAAAAATTTTTTACAACTAATTCCACATGGAATTAATTCAAGGTAATCACGAACAATTCCGGTAATTCCGATTCGAGGAATTAATTCCCATGTAATCGTGGTAATCGCAGTAATTCGTAGATAGTTCCAATAATCAGGAAATAATTCCCACAAAAAGTAACTAATTCCAGTAATCAAAAGGTAATTCCGGTAATTCCAACAAAAGATGAGGCACTTAATTTTGGAAATACGACAAGTATTGAAAACAAAAACTATTTAATACATTGCATTTATCTTCGTTTACATTATTCAGGCACAGTTTTTGAATAAGAAAAAGCATAAATGATAAAACTCGTATTAAAATAACAAATTAAGTTGGCACTACCAACTTTTGACAATTTGATTTAAAATTTGAATGTAAAAGTGACTTCAAAAAAACTGCGACAGAATGGTGAATGGAATTATTCTATAGAACGCTGTGTTAATGATTTTCGAAATGCCTACCCAATTGTTCAGCAGACTATCAAAAATTAGTCCAACAAATTTATAAATGTGTGGCAAGATTTCGTGATGTTGGGACTGTTGGTCGAAAAGCGGGTAGCGGAGCGTCCAAAAAAAGAACTCCTGAGATTGTGGCAGATGTTGCAGCAGTTATGGAAGCGTCTCCTAAGAAACCTCTCCTCAGGTTAGCACAAGCGATGGACCTCTCATATGGAACTTGTCAGAAAATATTAAAACAAAATTTAAATCTTCATCTCTATAAAATTACCGTCGTGCTAGAGTTGTTTCCACGAGATTTTCCTGCACGAATAGTATACTGTAAATAATTAATTAATAATAATCAATTAATCCCCATGAATTCGTCTAAACGCCCCTCTATCCGCAGAAAATTGGTATTTGGCTGGCGGTCTCTCGAAGACCTGTTTTGTTGGACCTGTTTTTTTTTGTTTTTTCTTTTTGAAGGAACGGTAAATGCCGAGAGATATCGCGATAATTTACTCGATCCTTTTTTCCAAAATCTTCATGATGGCGAACCTCTACATGGGTACTTCCATCAGAATAATGCACCAGCTTACAGGACAAGGGAAACTATGGACCGAATTCACGAGTTTTATGATGATCGAGTCATTCAATTTCCGCCTCGAAGTCCGGACCTGACAGTTCTAGATTATTTCATATTCTCGTATCTCAAAAACACCCTATTGTATATAGTTGTACTATCAGATGTTGGCAAATGCATTTGAAAATATGAAACCGAGAGTTAACAGCTGCATTGAAGCTGGGGGAGAACACTTTGAACATTTGCTGTAATTGACTGCGCAAGTGTCAAGTCGCGGCGGAAGGTGGGTCATAGTGCTTGAATTATTATTTTATATGAGTAGCCTAACCATAAGTAGAAAGAAACGCTAACATTCATTGCTTTTATTTGAAGAAAACATGATCTAAAGTTTAGACCTTGAGTCCTATATATTTTGGTAAAGGGGCACCTATATATTTTTTATTAATTTGCTTCTTACTTCCGAGATGATGCGCTGGAATACGCTAATTTTGCGACACCGTGTATAATGTAATATGTGTTACAAATATATTAAATAATAAATAGTCTGTGGTCAAACAGTCGCACAGAGCACTGAATGAGTTTCGAGTTGTGAATTTTCATTTCAAAATAATGTTCCTTTTTCATATGTGTTGCAGGGAATTAGGGCAAAAAACACATGTTAATGACGTATTTTGACACGTTCACAGCTGACGTAATAAAACAAAATTAAAAAAATATCTATACAATGATTATAGATGTGTCTACTATTTGAAAAAAGAACCCCAATAACGTTCAGGCTTACATGTTTAATTAATTACGATCGAATTTTGATCACTGGGCGACCACTAGTAGTAATAAAACCCAGATGTAATTCAAGTAATTCCAGAATAATTCCATATTATTTGATGGTAATTCCAGTAATTCCAGGGTAATTCCGGTAATTCCAGTAATTCATGAGTACTTCCTGTAATCACGCGTACTTCCATCACTTTGAGTAGTTGAAATAATTCCATGTAATGCCAAACTAATTCCGGTAATTCCGATAGTACTCGGAATTAATTATCCCTCCATAGATTTGTCAGATTATCATTTAGGACGACTAGGCCATCAAGTTGAACCGTCTGTATAAAAATCTGACGCGCTCGAGTATTTCAAGGTCACATATTTTTTTTACATTTTCAAAAATCGGTCATGACTTTTGGTCACGTCCAAATCGTCAGTCCTTTGAATAGGACACTTTTTTGAGTTCACTTAACATTCCCTCTGAATATCTGACCCGCTCGAATAACTTTTTTTTTAAATATTTTTTTACCCCTTTTTACTGCTACCCCCCCTAGTTAATCGTCAGATTAATATCTCCCGGTTATCAGAAAGACAAAGCGCGTGTACACTATGAATGTCTGACGCGCTCGAGTATTTCCATGTGACTGTTTTTTTTTTACATTTTTGAAAATTTGTACACGCTCTTCCCCCCACTAAAATGGAAAACTTAACATAAACTTTTTTTCGTTTTAGACCCTAATCTTCACAATACTTTGGGTTCCCATGACGCTTTAGTAACTGCAAATTTAGCATCCAGGGCTTCCCTACTATAAAGAACGAGTTTTACAAAACGAATTTTTCATGTTTTATGACGTATATTTGACATGACTTGACATGGAACCGTAACCTCAGAATCGAACTGACATTTTGTTCAGTGCAGGGATCAGTGTGTTACCAATGGAAACAAAAATTTTAGATTTTGTGTAGGTTGATGGCTTATTAAAAAAATGCGTTAATTGCTTTGTTACAACAGCAAATTAGGAAAAGATATTTTTGAAGCGACATTGCTTGACATTGACATTTAAAACATAATCAAGCAATCGTGGTATTGCACTATGAGTAGGTACTATTACAACCTAAATTGTTGTAATGCCCTGACAAAATTTAGAAGTGTGGATGGCGAGGGGCTGTTAACTTGGAAATTTTTTTTACAACTAATTCCACATGGAATTAATTCAAGGTAATCACGAACAATTCCGGTAATTCCGATTCGAGGAATTAATTCCCATGTAATCGTGGTAATCGCAGTAATTCGTAGATAGTTCCAATAATCAGGAAATAATTCCCACAAAAAGTAACTAATTCCAGTAATCAAAAGGTAATTCCGGTAATTCCAACAAAAGATGAGGCACTTAATTTTGGAAATACGACAAGTATTGAAAACAAAAACTATTTAATACATTGCATTTATCTTCGTTTACATTATTCAGGCACAGTTTTTGAATAAGAAAAAGCATAAATGATAAAACTCGTATTAAAATAACAAATTAAGTTGGCACTACCAACTTTTGACAATTTGATTTAAAATTTGAATGTAAAAGTGTCTTCAAAAAAACTGCGACAGAATGGTGAATGGAATTATTCTATAGAACGCTGTGTTAATGATTTTCGAAATGCCTACCCAATTGTTCAGCAGACTATCAAAAATTAGTCCAACAAATTTATAAATGTGTGGCAAGATTTCGTGATGTTGGGACTGTTGGTCGAAAAGCGGGTAGCGGAGCGTCCAAAAAAAGAACTCCTGAGATTGTGGCAGATGTTGCAGCAGTTATGGAAGCGTCTCCTAAGAAACCTCTCCTCAGGTTAGCACAAGCGATGGACCTCTCATATGGAACTTGTCAGAAAATATTAAAACAAAATTTAAATCTTCATCTCTATAAAATTACCGTCGTGCTAGAGTTGTTTCCACGAGATTTTCCTGCACGAATAGTATACTGTAAATAATTAATTAATAATAATCAATTAATCCCCATGAATTCGTCCAAACGCCCCTCTATCCGCAGAAAATTGGTATTTGGCTGGCGGTCTCTCGAAGACGTATAGTTGGACCTGTTTTTTTTTGTTTTTTCTTTTTGAAGGAACGGTAAATGCCGAGAGATATCGCGATAATTTACTCGATCCTTTTTTCCAAAATCTTCATGATGGCGAACCTCTACATGGGTACTTCCATCAGAATAATGCACCAGCTTACAGGACAAGGGAAACTATGGACCGAATTCACGAGTTTTATGATGATCGAGTCATTCAATTTCCTCCTCGAAGTCCGGACCTGACAGTTCTAGATTATTTCATATTCTCGTATCTCAAAAACACCCTATTGTATATAGTTGTACTATCAGATGTTGGCAAATGCATTTGAAAATATGAAACCGAGAGTTAACAGCTGCATTGAAGCTGGGGGAGAACACTTTGAACATTTGCTGTAATTGACTGCGCAAGTGTCAAGTCGCGGCGGAAGGTGGGTCATAGTGCTTGAATTATTATTTTATATGAGTAGCCTAACCATAAGTAGAAAGAAACGCTAACATTCATTGCTTTTATTTAAAGAAAACATGATCTAAAGTTTAGACCTTGAGTCCTATATATTTTGGTAAAGGGGCAACTATATATTTTTTATTAATTTGCTTCTTACTTCCGAGATGATGCTCTACAACGTTCCGAACTCGGAATACGCTAATTTTGCGACACCGTGTATAATGTAATATGTGTTACAAATATATTAAATAATAAATAGTCTGTGGTCAAACAGTCGCACAGAGCACTGAATGAGTTTCGAGTTGTGAATTTTCATTTCAAAATAATGTTCCTTTTTCATATGTGTTGCAGGGAATTAGGGCAAAAAACACATGTTAATGACGTATTTTGACACGTTCACAGCTGACGTAATAAAACAAAATTAAAAAAATATCTATACAATGATTATAGATGTGTCTACTATTTGAAAAAAGAACCCCAATAACGTTCAGGCTTACATGTTTAATTAATTACGATCGAATTTTGATCACTGGGCGACCACTAGTAGTAATAAAACCCAGATGTAATTCAAGTAATTCCAGAATAATTCCATATTATTTGAAGGTAATTCCAGTAATTCCAGGGTAATTCCGGTAATTCCAGTAATTCATGAGTACTTCCTGTAATCACGCGTACTTCCATCACTTTGAGTAGTTGAAATAATTCCATGTAATGCCAAACTAATTCCGGTAATTCCGATAGTACTCGGAATTAATTCTCGCAAGATGTACAACTAATTCCATAGTTAACAGCCCCTCGGTGGATGGTGACACAAGAAATATAGCAAGTCCCCAAAATCATATAATGAACAAATAAAAATAATACAGGAACTTCCTACAATTATACAATATTAAAATAACGTGGTGAAAATTGAAATTAGAATGACTGACCACAAGTTGTTGCAATAAATTACTAAATGAACGATAAAATAAATAAAGAATACGACAAGTTAAATTGTGACTATTGCACTTTACCTAAGATTTAAATTACATTAAGATGATTACTGAACTTACAATTTTTAAATGAACGCTAATATAACAAAAAAAACTAGATGAATTGATAACACAAAAAATATAATAAAAAATTGTCTATTACTTATCTTTATAAACCATTACGCTTCCTGCCGGTTTTGTAGCTGTCCTGACACCTTACTATTTACTTTCTGGCGAATCCTGCGAGTCTGTGACTGCAATTCCTACTGGTCCTTGGAAATTACACCAGTTTCCAGGTGAAATAAACTCCGTGCATCCAGGAAAGAATTTTCACAGCTATTATCCCTTTGAGGTGGTACAAAGTTCCTAGTAAGTGCTGGTGAATCTGCCTATCTGATTGAAAGTTAATAGTCAAGGTTTGCAAGCAATAAAGTAGTTTCTCTTACCTCTCTTCGAAATCTCAACATTTAACGATTTATCCGCTAAAGCGATTTGTTATTGAAATAACTCACAGTCAACGATTCTAACCGCTACCGCGATTTCTCTGGAGCAATCCCTTTTTCCAGGAGCAACTTTACGTTGAATGCCACTTCGTCAAAATGTCGAACGAAAAAGAGAGAATCTCGGTTTAGTCGCGCGGCACTGCAAAACCTATCGTGTTTTTTGTATATGCCGGTTATCTCTAATGCCGATGCGTTCCTGAACCCGGGTGGCGAATGGGCGGCAAAAATCAAATTGTAACAGTACGGAGATCGATTAGCAGAGCCTAACGGACTGTGTGAGACCGGAAGAATACAAGACTTCCCGTCTAGAAAATGGTTACCCCGTGAGGGAGGCGAAAAGCACCCCATGGAGGAGGCACTGCGAAGAGATCGTAAGAACTCCGGAATGTCCCAGACATCAGAAAGCCTTGCTGAGGGACAATCGGGGTAAGATTGGAAATACCTCATGGAGGATACACTAAATCGAGTGACCTTCTTCTATAAACACACTTTCTACAGCAAACACAACAAACACTTCAAACCTAGACATACCGATTCATCGGGCGTCTAGAGAGGACTGGAAACCAGTCTACGGGCTGGTCAACAAAACAAGACTTGGATGGACAGTGAAATCTTCCAAACCATTCAAGTCTTCAGGAGTCGACGGAATTCTTCCGCTGATGCTTCAACAGGTATTCGAGGAATTAGGCTCCCTCCTGTGCGCATTATTCAGGCCCAGCCTAGCCTTGAGGTATGTGTCAACAGGTTGGAAGAAAGTGAAAGTGGTATTTATACCAAAACCGAGAATCATACGCCCGTGCTAAATCCTTTCGACCAATAAGCCTAACATCATTTCTCCTGAAAACCTTGGAGAAACTGATTGACAGGTATATCGGGACGATGTTCTGGTAAACGCGCTTTTACATCGGTACCAGTTTGCCTATCAATCTGGAAAAACATGCGAGATGAGCATCCACTAGCTAACTCGCGGGATAGAAGAAAGCCTGGAAAATCGAGAGATTGCAATGGGGGCCTTTCTGGAGATTTGGTGGCATAATGCGTTTGGAAAACACGCTACAAGGCCATTAAGGAAGTTGCAAAGACTTGCCTGCCTGAAGGCAATGAAGGCAGCATACAGGTTTGTAAACGCCTCATATGGTAAGACCCACGTCAGAAGGGGATACCATAGCGTGACATTTGGGAAAATACGGAACGATTCCGTACTGAGCATGCAATCAGATCGACTCAGGACCCAGTATGACTTTTGTAAACCCTTTGTGGTTGTCATGCCGGAAAGGGAGGAGAGGGTCCGATACTCGGGAACTGAGAAGTAAAAATGGAACCATCTGGTACATGGATGGGTCTAAGACAACAAAGAGCACTGGGTGAGGGGTGGCCGGAGAAGCACCAGGGGATGGCTTGAGCATTTAACTTGGGCCCGTGGGCAGACAGACGGCGGATCCACATTATGACCGACAGTCAGGCAGCGCTGACAGCTCTGGAGAGTGTCGAGGCACCAAACGACAGAGCTAACCTCCTTTCCAAGGAGGGAGCGAAAAGACCTGTTATAGACAGAGCCCACTTGTGGGATCGGACATCAGACCGTAAAAAGGGTGATTCAGGGCTATATCAACAGTGAGCACCACACCCATTGGAATGACGTTCCTGGACAGAGCCCGTCGAAAAAGCGGACACAGGAAATTTTGCGATTGAGCAGGAAACAACTGAGAAAGGCAGGAGGAAGAAACTCCACTACATATACAGCGTTATCAAGAAAGACTGTTTCAGATGGTAATACTGAATTTCATTTTTAAATTGTAGAATCGTTGTCCGCGCCAATGAAATTGACAGTAATACAAAGTCGTGCCAATAGAGATAAAATGGCCACCATAGGGACTTGGATCGCGACTTAATGGAAACTGTAATAAGGAGGCATGAAACTCGAATAACTATCAGCCGTTGTCAAAATTATCAAAATAACGTAAATAAAATAAGAACTTCAATTAAATCATTGGCTCTTTGATCAAATTTACTAAAACCAGTGTTCTATATTCTTTCTGGGTGCTCTTTTCCTTTTACACTGCCGTTCATCAGATGACAGCAAAAATAAATAAATAAAAATAGCGACAAAAAATGTGTAATAAAGATGAGGTAAGATTTGCATTATTATTCTAAATAATATCTGTTTTTGAAAAAAATAAATCACACTTTTAATTTTGAGATTGGAATTAATTTATTTCACGCCCTCCTACTTTTTCATTCTGTAACACTATTGCAGTTTCCTGTTATGCGCGAGGTGGTGACATCTACCGATATTTTGTCTGTTTTCGAAACGCAAGTTTTTGAGCGATTGGCACGACTTGAAATTACTGTCATCGGCGCGGACAACAGGTAGAATTGTCACAACTTCCGGTTGTTGACGTCTGGACACTGAAACCCGTCATTCATGCGTGTCAGTATCATTCACAACTGACATTTCAAATTTGAAATTAAAACGTCGTGAAATTAGACTGAATGAGAAGCAGTTTGGACACCGACATCATTGCCAATGGAACTTCGTATATTTATCACGACGTGTAATCACATTCTACCATGCAAGTTGAGCAATCGACGCTGGGGTATGTTGATATTATTGGTGCCGGAATTCTGCACAGTGAAAAATTTCACACGTGCTGGTGAGTATCTTCGAGAGCCTAAAACGAAGAGTTAATTTATGTTTAGAGCAAATTGGGGAGCATTATCTTTAGTTTGATATCGTTCTGTATTTCAAGTTTAATTTCCTTGACTTTATAGAATTTCTATTCACGTAACCTACAATTGTCTCTCAGTTGACGTTAAATACGTCAAATATGTGCAGTGTTACAAATAGCCAAACAAAAAAAGTATCTTAAAAGTAATACCATTTTAAACAGTCCTTCTTGATCACTCTGTACTTTGCGAGTGTCCAGCGCATATGCCCATGGAGCTTGTGCTGAAACTACCTAAGGGGGGCACAATAAGCTGAAGCTTCGGTGCAGCGGGGTCTGAACCGCGCCTCTTAAGAATAAATAAATCATCCATAACTCATTCCTTCTTATATCTATTAAAAAATATATTCATATGTCCACAGCTGACATTATCCTTACAAAGGATTAAGATTGCGGCAATTTTAGCATTTAAATTTTTCGGTTTATCTTCATGCTGTAGTGATGTTTTCTTTCTGCTTTAAATAGTGCCCCATTTCATGATTTAATGTACCTCTAAAATAGAGTTTTTAATGGCTGTCTTCAATTTGCCGACCGTTAGCTTTTACAACCCAATTATCCTTGAAATCGGAGGTACAAAACAATAAAAAAAATGAATTTAAGTTCGTCAGACGCTTTGAACTCATGTCCAGACAATCAGCACAGGGAAAGGAAGAGCGACCTAACTGGAGTCCGGCCGCGAATTTGAACAAGTTCTTAGAACCCGAAGCACGAGCATCGATGGGGGCACTAGGGATCGGATACTTTCAGATATGCTGAGTGGGAGTCCCAGGACGAGCGGGTCTCGGCTCATTTTTAACATCCCACTAACGATCGAAAGCCTATTAGTCGCGCCTCCCGAGGATTCGATTTTTATTAAACGCTTACGAGGATAACGTGAAGGGTAAAAACGGTTTCTTAATGGAAGGGATGGAATGCAGCTATTTGTTTCTCGGTCCTTGGAGTGCAGTTGCCAAAACGTTAATGAAATCTGGAGACTTGCATGGAAACACAGGCACAAATGTAAATTAACCGAATAAATTTCGGTCCTGAATTTAATATTATACCCGCTGTTTACCATAACAACCGGCCCTATCGAGCATTTTGTTGGTTGCACTATGAATAAATTTATTAAAGTTACATCGTTGTTTATGAAAGTTGCGGACGTTAGGAATTAGAAACGGTCCGACTATTTTTGTCCAGGTGTATTCCGCGCCGCATATAATTCTCCAAGTATGAAGTGTCGGCAAAGTGCCATAACACGAACCAAGTTTGCCCATAACAAGTTGGTCGTCAACAAACAAAGAACTTTGATTTTTTGTTAGCTAGCACATTAATAAGATATATCGGTCTACTCAATGTAGTGGTGTTTTGTTTATGATGGCGGATGCAGCATCTAAACTTACAGCCCTCCGAGTTGTTTTGGGGTCTGTGGGGTCCCGATTCGCTGAGCTAGACAATTTACTTGATGTGAGGGCGTTAGCATTATTTGACTTGAGAAATAACCGCGCAAACTTTCAAATTTGTTTGCTATCTCTGTGGAATGCATTTTACATTTTGATGAAACTCGATCCTTACGTGTTGGTTGCAGATTTGCCGGGCCAATACCGACACATCCGAGATAAATCTTTCCCGAGCTCCTCAAATTAACGAAATGAGATTTTCCTTGCTGCTGGAAAAATACCGTCACTGAATTTCAGTCGATAATCGACAGAAACTTCGACCACGAAACTCTTATGTGATTGGACCAACAATGAATTAGAAAAAACTCTTGCAAGACGCGTTTTAGATTTCGATCTTCCCCAAGGTGTACGAATGTTAGGACAAGATTTGGCATGTGTTGCACGTAAAAGCAAAAATTGCTCCGTTTGCCCTAACCAGACAAGCTTTTTCTTTTTGAATTCGTATTAACAGTGACCAGTTTTTGAACCCTCAATAATTGAGAATCTATTTAGAAGATTAAATGAAAATATTGTAAAACCGGACGGAATTAAAGATTAACTCACAAGATAATATCGGATTGTAAAAGAAGATTTATTACTTTCTCCATAGTTCTAAAATATTGAATGTACATTTTATTCTTCTTGGATTTCATTCAAGTTAAATCTATGCCGTTGCTATGCTCGGAGCACATTTTATACTAAAACAAGAACAATTAATTAACTCCGAATGGTTAGCATGCACATGCCTTTGTGGTATAAATATTAAATAATTACATAAACTGAACAATAAAACAGACCAAGATGCTAGCGTATGCATTGGATATTAAGTTATAAAGTTCGCAAATAAGACATTTTAAAACAATAGCTTTAACCACGACAAGGTGATGTCGAAGTTTTCTGGTTAATTAACATGCCATCGACCAACTGTAAAAATCAACGCTACAGTTCTGGCTCGTACCATCCTCCAGTTTATAGGGTTACTTGCCCAATAAATACAATTTACATTATAACATTTTACGAAGGTACAGTGGAATACGTTTATTACAACTTCGTTTTGGACGAGTTGCCGGGTTTAACGACGTCTGTTTTTTATATGAAACTATGAAAGTACGTTTAGTACGACTCCGCATTGAGCGACGTAATGTATTAATAAATCGCACCTATGTTTTTTCTTAAAATTTGTCATTATGGTGTAAATCTGGAAAAATAGCATATTATATTACAAGTGGCAGAAATGCTTCATTGTCAGCGAATTATCCACATCTCACGAGCTTACAATGGTATTTCGGTCACGTGTAAGATACGACGTTTTATGCCTGACGTGTAATTTCTTGTAAAGCGTTAAAAATAAAAAAAAATAATGAAATTGTCAAAATGACGTTTCAAAACATTATTAATGTCTTACCATTGTGTAACCATAGTAATTCACCACTTTTAACATTATAACGAGTAAGCAACAAAATTCGTGATAGTAGGAGCCTCTGAATCCAAAATTTTTCTTGATCGATACGATTGTGTTTTGACGATTTGATTTGCAATAAAAATCTGTTCTGTTGCAAAAGTTTACTTGAGTGGGACCCGTACAACCTTAGTTTCACAATGCAACAAAAGTAAACGGGATTTGGAAACATTCTATTCCGTGTTAACAGAGTGAAACAAGTTATGGAAGAAGCCCCAAAGACCTGCACGATGACGAACTAACGATGGGTTATTTCAAGCAGGATGAAGCTACAGTGCACACAACAAGAGCTTCCATCAACTTATTAAGATAATTTTTTGATAACCGAATTATTAGCAGAATATTAAAGCATTGCCTCTAAAACCAGGCAACCATAGTCACCCCATGACCCACACATTCAAACTACGAGTATTTCCATTATAAAAGTGTTCTACATAATCGGCGACTGCAAAGACATTACAGTCAAAGGTTTGGAAATTATAAAACGTTGCGACAAAGTCTATCTGGAGGCCTACACGTCGATCCTAACCTGTGGAGCCGAAACGCTAGTAAGTCCCAATATTTCAAATTCAGTTATTATAATAACTCTTGGAAAGCCAGGAGGACTTCTACGACCGCAAACTCATGGTAGCAGACCGGGACTTGGTAGAACAAAGAGCCGACGACGTCCTTTCAGGGACTGAAACTACAGACGTTGTCTTGCTGGTGGTTGGAGACCCGTTTGGAGCCACGACCCACGCGGACCTGGTGTTGAGAGCAAGAGAGCGTAGGGTTGACACGAGGGTCGTCCACAATGCTTCCATTTTGAATGCTGTGGATTGCAGTTGTACAGTTTTGAGGAGACTGTCTCAATTCCTTATTGGACGAGGGTTGGAAACCAGACAGTTTTTATGAGAGGATTGTTTCTAATTATAGGAATAAGTTGCACACTTTGGGTAGGTCTGTTCAGTACTGTGACAGAGTATATACTGGAGGGAAATGTTGCAGATATAAAGGTCAAGCAGCCCACATTAGAGAGTTTAACAAAGAAGAAGAAGGATACATGCCACCTAAATTCATGTCTGTGAGTGAGGCTTCGCAGTACCTGCTGGAGATACTGAAGAACAAGGGACAGGATGATTTAGGTAGATGTCAAAATGGTGTAAAAATTACTCTTATTGGATTTGTAGTGACTGAAAACACCCTTTGCATTGGGTTTGCTAGAGTAGGATCTGAAACTCGGCTTGAAGCCTCCAGGAGATGTCCCAGGTGGATTTGGGGGGACCGTTACATTCTCTCATTATTGCAGGACCTGTATTACATCCTCTTGAAATAGAGTATCTTGAGCATTGTAAGGGGGGAATAAATTTGAATTAGTCACTTGTTATTTCAACATTATGCAGTTATAATGTCGTAACTTTCTTCTTTAAAGCCTCGTTTTCACTGAAGAAACATTGAGCAACTTTTGTGTTTCTGTTGATCGTTTCCGAAAATGTTTCTAAAAGTTCCCAAATGTTTTTGAATCTTCATCATTGTTTCGGAAACAAATGTTGATTCCTCCCATTTCTAGCGGGAATCAAAGGAAAAATTGACACGCGATCATAACACGTCTTCCTCCTCCATTTTGCTGCAACTTTTCACATCAGTGCAAACACTGGCTTTCTCAAGCTACAACTATAGGCGAGTTTCAGTTGCTCAGATGGAAACACAAAGTTTATGTATGTTGCCAATTCCTTAGTGGTTGCCAAACATTTCCTAAACACGCGACAAAGGGAAACACAAAGTTCCTCAATGTTTCTTCAGTGGAAAAGGGGCTTGGAAGGGGCAATAGTTTTGATGCAGAAATTAAAATTTTTGACAGCGAAAATATTTTTAAAGTAGCAATTAATGTAAAAGAACCGATATACGTTTAGCCAACTGCGATCACGAATTTTGTTGCTCACTCGTTATCAGTGTAGCAGAATTCTACATTGTACCTTCTATTTGCGTGGAATAATAAGTCCTACGTTGGTAGGGCATAAAATAATTTATAAACAAGAAGAATGTCGATGAATCAAAGTGGAGTAAATTTAAATTAAAATTTAAATATATTTAAGTCGAACTCCACAAACTTTAATAAACGTAAAATTACAACTGGGACATGTTTCGGGAGAAAACTGCTCTCATCTTCAGCCCTAATTTTATAAGAGAATTAATTGTAATTCATCAATTGTATCATTAATCTCTTGTAAAGTTAGGGCTGAAGATGGGAGTAGTTTTTTCCCGAAACATGTTCCAATTGTAATTTTGCCTTTATTAAAGTTTGTGGAGTTCGACTTTGATATATTTAAATTTTAATAAAATAATTTGCCTGCATTATATTTGAAAGCCAAGAATGTTCCTCCACGACTTTCACGTTGGTCGAGTGTCTCAGCTGCCCGATTGCCTCGATTGTTTTGGTTTGATTTTTTTTTGGCATTTTTTAGTATTTTCTGAAGTAGTAAACAAAGGCAAGACATTGAAAATACCCGGCGCGAGTGGCTGCGGCTCCAAAATGAAGCAAAAGAATTTTTTTTAGTGAACAGCAAATTAGCGTTATAAATTGGTGAGTTACTTGCCGATTGAAGAAGGACTTAAAGTTGCGCCAATTTCGAAGGCAATTAGGCTTTTGAAAAAAAATTGATATCGATTTTTTTAATGTATTCTGAAACTTTTGAACAAATTATATTGATGGCCGATGCGAAAAACTTTCAAAACTTTTTCTAAAATTAATTATAAACAATTTAAAATTGATAAAATTTAAAAAAAAGTCACGTGACTACGAACGCACCATGATCGGTTCTGACGTCATATTGTTAAACAGTTAAAAATTTCACTATCAGATGTCAGCAGATGTCTCTTTGGATGTCAGTGTCAAGAGTGTCAGTTTGTGGTGTCAGTTATCATACGGTAACAGGCGGGTGATGGTTGTATTAGGAAAGTGGCAGCACGAAGTTTGTGGATGCACCCCGGGGGCGACAAGGTGAGGGGAAGGTAATTTCACATTGCGCATGTGTATCAGATGTGTACCAAATTTTGCCACTAGGGCATTCTTGGGTATTCTGTCCCAAAGCCAGTTGATAATAATTTGTTCTGTCCATTCTATCCTGCTCTGTCTTCTGTTCTCGGTAAGTCACAATGCTGTCAATATTACATAGTTTGTTTGCAACGTGAAGACGATGTAAAGTTATTCGTTTCAGAAGAATGCACCCCGGTAAGTATGGGGTTACGTTTGCTTTTTTGCTTTTATGCTCGATCAATGGAAACAAGTAGGATTAATTCATACTTTAACATCTTTCAGAAAAGTGTGCTGCTCCTTGAAACAACGTGTCTTTCAATACTTCAGCCCACGAAGGTTCTATCAAGACTCGGCTCGAAAATCTGTTTGAAACCCAACGGCCGAGCAGATTGTAAGTTCCCTGAAGACTCAAACCATCAACTGTTCCAAAAACCAAGAGTAGAAGGAACCAATTATTGTGAAGATGATAGTGGAGCTATACTAAACTGCCACGAAAATGTTACAGTGACTCATCTAAAGATAGCTCTTTGGGCGGACCATCAACAGACTGAAATTGAGCAATCAACATAAATTCCGGAACAGCTTGTACTTTTTATTTTTTCTTCGAAAAAGTGGTAGAACAACATAAAACTAACTAATAAAACAACAATATTTGTTCCAAAAGCGCCGCATATTTGAAGTAGAAACTTGTCCCTGTAGTATACATAAGGCATTTTTTTTTATTTCATCAGGAGTAACAGGACGAAAGCTAGCATCTCGCGATATTTTAGTCTTAGGTCTGTTTGTTGTAGTTAAAGCTTTTCCATAATTATTTGTGCAATCAACTATAGATTGCAGTATATCTTAATTAAAGTATGTATTCATCCGATTCTTCCTGATGCTCGGATGTGCCTTGTTGAATACTTTGTGAAATATCCAAGACTTGTGTACATTGAGCTGCATCATTTTGTACTTGCATTTTTTGACGTATTATGGATTTGACGATCCAATCTGGTCTGAATGAGACATTTCGCTTTCTTCCGATGTTGTGATAGAACCCTCATCGCTTGGTGAATATAATTCTCGTCTGATCCATACTCTCCAGTCCAATCAACATAAGGATCACCTTCATCTAAAGACATTTTCTACAGATTCGTAAGGGTCGTACATTTTGTCTTCTTCTACTATGTGTATCTGACAACGAAAATCCTATTGAATAAATGTTATAATCAATTATTATACTTACAATTTAGCACAAAAACAAAATCGTTGCATTTTGGCAACCACGTGCACCAATGTGAGACAGACGCAACAGGCCCATATGCATTTGCAATATAACTGACGTAAAAACTAAATTACTTTGGTGAGGACGCAGATATACGTTGTGTCATATCGCATACTTTAAAAAAACTTTACTGCATGACATTACTGACATTACTGTCCGACAAGATGTCAAAGTGAAACAGTGTAACAGCTGCTTCTGATATTTTGTAGAAACCTGTAGAAATGAACATTGTGACGTCACAAATGCTCGGGTTTGTTCGGCGCGTCCTCGGTACTGGGTTCGAAAATTTATTTTTAATTCGATATAACTTTTTAATTATAACAAAAAAACAAAAACAAAATATACTTTTGTAATAAAACTTATATATGATCTTTCCATTTATGACAAAAAAATTTTTTTTTCAAAACCCTAATTCTGGCACATTCACAACAAATTTCGGCACTTCTCCCTCGGCTTCACCGCACTATTCCTCCCTTGTGAAATGATTTTGACAAAAACTTATGAGTGACATTTTGTGTCTAAAATTGTCACTTTTCTCTGACAGAGTACTCAATTTTACCCGGTTTGAACATAATTTAATTTTTATTTTTTTCTGAAAAGGGGGTGACACATTGGGGTCGTTACCCCATTGTGAATATTATTTGTGGTCAATATTTCATAACGATCGTTTGACCAGTGTAGGAGTGCATAGCATACGAACAAAGAAACAAACAAACTAACATTGATTTGTATATACAGGGTGATTCAAAAGGGTAGCACCATCGTTCGGGTGGTGATAGAGAACATTAAGAGAAGCTCAAATTATGTATAAAGTTTTTTTCTAGAAACGAATCGACAAAAGTAGCTTTGGATAGAGAATTGAATGAGCTTTAAAATGATGTATCACACGACCCCTCATGCCATTTAAATTTTTTAAGGGAGTGTCTTCCCTGGCTAAAGGGGTGAGATCTAAGACATGAAAGTTTATTATAATTTCGTCCCCTTTGATAACAAAATTGACCTGTTCGAGCGTTTTTTTCTGAGTCTTTCGAAATTGGAATTTTTGGGGGGTACAAATTTTAGTTGGGATACCCTGTAAATTACATTAAAATTAAGAGTATGCCTCGACGTTTGCAAGCCGTTGAAGAAGTACTTTTGTGTAGCAATAAATTTTCTTTTCCCGGTAGTTTGTGTAATTGTTTAATTTGTTGCTTTAAAATTAAATAAATTTTATCTTCCAACTTAAATGATCTTATTTCTTAATGCAAATGACCATTACAACATGATACAGTTATTTATTATGAAATGAATTCTACAATTTTTAGCATTATGTGTTGGTAAAATGTCGATCTACAGGGTGAAATTGAAATACTTTTAATAAAAAAAGTGGTAATACCTTACTTTACCTTACGCGATTATTTTAGAATTATTTCTTGATTCCTAATTTAAGGTGGGTGATTATTCAAATTTAGAACGTACGGATATGGTGCTCCTTTATAGAGAGATCGGCGGTAATGCACGTCTTGCTCGGGATTTGTGGATAGAACTGTTTTTATACGATTGATATAAAACTGTTCTCTTTCTATCCCAATGCTTCAATAAACGTCGTCCTGGGGTTGGTTCAGAGGGATTGTGCCCTACTTATATTTTTAGCTGAAATTTTTTTAGCAGTTTAAATATATAAAAGTGTAATTGATTCCTGATCTGTCGACATTCAAAAGTATAAGCTTTCTCAAAACTCTCTTGCTGATTTTTATATTTTCGTGGTAACATTGAATAAATCAATGCAATGTTGCCGGTTGTATTTTCGAAGGAGAATGCAGTCTTAATGGGTTTTTGATTTTGTGAAAGACCTACTTTTTGCTTCTCGGTACTCAAGTTGTTGAATTTTCTTTTTTAAGAATTTTGATATCTTGAAGCAGTTTTCTTCAGGCATCTTTTTGCCACAAATCCAATAAAAATACTTTGGACTATTCACACACTTCCTTTGCGATCATGTCGATAGGACATTTAACATAATATTATACTGATTGCAAATCTAAATACACTCGACTCTCTCTAATCCGGCTATTTCTTGCACAAGAGAGTGCCGGAGCAGGAATGCCGGATTGTAGAGAGACTACGCGAAATGTATCAACCATAATAAAATTGCAATAAAAATAGGTATCCAATTTAATATTTCAAGGAATTTTTATACAGTGTGGAAATTAAGTAACGCATAAATTCAGTAATTCCGTTGATATTAATTTTTTGGAAAAAATCATGAAGGGGTATAGCGATTTTAACTTCAGCAAATTAATATTTTCAGCCTATTGTCAGTTTCTTATGTCATTTGGTTTTTATGTTATGACGTCATCGACTTTTTTTTTAAACGACAACCTATATTTTTTATTATTGATTTTGGTAGTACTTTTTATTCCGTTTCCAACCGTATAAAATTTTCAATATGTTATATTTGAAAAAAATCGAGAAAAACAGTCTTAAAGTTCAAATATTAAAAATTCAGTAAATTGGGAAAATGAATGTATCCACCTAAGTTTGACGGAAAGTTATCGACGACACATTCGTTTTTATTTTGAAATTATAAAAATAGTTGAAAAATCGGACTAGAAATTTATTATCTGCTCAATTCAAAGTTAGTAACAGCGATAGCTTCGTGAGACAAACATTATAATAAAAAGAAACTAAATTGATTAACCAGAAAAAAACTAGCAATACCATAAAACACAAAAATAAGCACAGCAATAACAATTGTTAAATTACATTTACACTAAATGTTCAAATTGACGACCCAGTACCATCTGACAATACCCAAGACGATTATAAAATTCATTTCTCACATTCTGGATAGTTTGAGGCGATATTAACCTAATCTCATGTTGAATTCTTTGCCTGAGATCATCTAAATCATCGATTGTTGTACACTTTACTTTTTAAGTACCCCCATAAAAGGAAGTCTAATGGCGTTAGATCAGGAGACCTAGCCGACCATTCCATCGGACATTTTCTTCCAATGCATCTTCCTGGGAGAACTTGATCCAAGTAGCGTCGCACATCAATTGCGTAATGAGGCGGAGCGCCATCTTGTTGCAACCAAATGGTATTATTTTTGAATGATAATTTTTGAATAATAATTTTTGAACTTTCAGAAGTTTTAGAACTGAAGTGTGGCTTATATTGTGGTCCATAGCAATGCTTCTACTAGTTGCATGTGGATTGTTTTCAATTTCTAGTAGCACATCAAGTTGTGCATCTTCATTTAATCTCGCCGGACGTCGAGTTTTTGGATGATTTTTTACAAAGCCATGTTCCCGATTTTTTTTTAAACCTACTAATTGTTGATTGATTTATGGACTGATCCGGGTATTTTTCTCTAAAAAGTTGACACACTTGATGTGTTCTAGCTCTGTCGCCATAACCAATCATGATTAACACTTCGATTCTCTGTTTTTCGCTCAATTGTAGGTACCATTTTTATTAATAAAATAATTTTTCTAATTTAGAAAAAGCAGAATAATAACACTTATTTTATTGTGACATTTACAAATTGTGTAATTCTGATAGCCGTAACCAATTTTTTTGTTTTTACATCGGCAACTTGATAAATTTTCCCAATTTAAGGAATTTTTAATATTTGAACTTTAAGACTGTTTTTCTCGATTTTTTTCAAATATAACATATTGAAAATTTTATACGGTTGGAAACGGAATAAAAGGTACTACCAAAATCAATAATAAAAAATATAGGTTGTCATTTAAAAAAAAAAAAAAAAGTCGATGACGTCATAACATAAAAAACAAATGACATAAGAAACTGACAATAGGCTGAAAATATTTGCTAAAGTTAAAATCGCTATACCCTTTCAAGATTTTTTCCAAAAAGTTAATATCAATGGAATTACTGAATTTATGCGTTACTTAATTTCCACACTGTATACATACCTATATAAAGTTTATTGTATGTAATGTACAGTTTGGCCACATAAATCTCGTACAACCTCATTTTAACACCACGACAAATCTTTCCAATAATGTTTCTTGTAATACAACTTTGAAAAAAAAACATGGATTTACGTAAATTAAATTATCAAATGTTTTGATGGGCTCAGGGGGGCACCTTGGGTTTATAACTATGATCTTTGATTTGTTGGATTTGCCTCCGCCCGAATAGCAGAATAACTATTAAAACATCGGAAAAATTACAGGGGGCGGGGAGCCTGGTACAGGGCAACGACAGGGGCCTCCTGGGGACGGGGGGCCCAGAGGGACCTCTATGGTACAGGGCAACGACAATAACAAATGACGCCGGTCACCAAAGTTTGTCGTACCGGGCTTTAAAAATGAAAACCGATTCTTAAGGAGTAAACTCCAAAGTTTCACTTCTGTTGCGCGTGGACTCCACACACAAATTTTTTGATGATGTCTCGAGAACGGATTGACTAATTTTTTTCGGAGGCGAATAACTATTAAAATATCGGAAAAATTAAACGAAAAGAGATTTATACATTTTGTATGAAATCCATATGTAACGCCATCTCAGACACATGAAACAAAAATTAACATTTCGTTGTATGCTGGTTCCGGTCATGCCAGTAGTAGTTGTGTGCAATATCCTTTGATTATAAAAAAATGAATTTAATTTAGCTAATAAGTTAACACAACATTTATTGATTCTGAGGCGGTATACAAAGTTCGCCGGGTCAGCTAGTATTTACATATTATGTTGATGTAATAACCTACTGCGTCTTGTATTCTTGTAATTTTGTCTCGTAACCTTGAATTTAAATGGCGCTGGATTACTGAGAGGCCGGATGGCTGAGGGCCGGATTACTGAGAGTTAAGTGTACTGTAGTATTTCAAAAACTGGAGCTGATTGAGAACAAATTTGAAATCAGTGCTTTCCAAGTATGTATTCAGAATCAATAGAAACATTTAATGCAACAGAAAAAAGCTGAATATTGTTGTGCAGTGATGATCAGTCGCTCTGAGATGCATGTCAACCAATGAGATATTTTATTTTCAAAATAAACAACCAACAGGACAATAATTATTTTAGTGGCAATTTTTCGAGAAGCTTTATTCCAGCGACAATTTTTTGCAGCTATTTGACATTACAATTTACAAGTTAAATTGTCAAGGGAAATAGGACTCTAGGTCTAAATACTGCCGCCAATTTTTGCTCTTCAGATTGACTCGTTTCTGTTACTTGAGAAAATAATGACGCTTGCATTTTCGTCGCAACAGAAACTCGTATCAGAAACGCAGAAATTATTGTCGGCGATATTTGGATCTTTCCTCCTATTATTATTGGTACTAACTCAACAGGACCATAACGAACAAGACAAAAAAATAATTACGCATATCCATCGTTCGAACCCTCAGTTATGGTCTTGAGTTCATACCAAAATCCCATAGTAAAAAGCACTTTCAGTTTTCCCAATTTTTCCAATTTTCTGGTGGATTTTCCAAAAATTTTATTTATATACATAGAAAGTTGAATCTTACGATGAAATTAAATTAACAGTACTTAAAAATAATAAATAAAAACTTCCTGTAACACAATAAATTAAAATTGTAATCATGACGTCCTAAGTCATGTTTACATATTATGCGTTAATAAATAAAAAATAAATTTGAATCGGGAGCCGGAAAAATGTAATAAGATGACGCGGAATGTATCTACTATTGACATTTTCGGCAGACAACAAGCCGCAGCTTTGCTTTGGCCTGTACATGTCTGCCTCAAGGTTAATACGTCCTTACTTTCCTTGTTACTTAAATACCTATTATTTTTTTGTTGGAACGTGTCGTTTAAGCCATAAACCCATTAGCTTTTAAACCGTATTGTGTGTATTTTTTTTATGAAGTAGCATGCTTCCCTTTTTCCGTATGGCAATAATAAATTGACCAGTCTGGTAGATTTCAAAAGCCGTTATAGTTACTCATATTCCTAAATGAAACGAAATAAGTTACTCATACTGCTAATTTCAGTCATTCTATACAAAACTGGTTCCCAAGACGTCAAGACGTATATCCCGGCGTCCTCTTTTCAGTGTTCTTATGGCCGGCGAATTTGCTTAGTTTCATGTTCACATGCAAGGATCATTTTCGTTTGGCAACCTAAAGGCTGAGTTTCGTTTTAATTCCGTCTTTTGTGCGGTGATGACTTTCAACACTTGTACATTGTAACATAATCGTGAACTTGTAATCTGAAGGCTCTTAATGAGGCTGTTGTTTCAGTAATTAAAGCGCAGTATTCTTGTTTGTTGCCAACAATGTTGTCAGATCTTGACTGCATCGTTTCTTATTTTTGTTTTGCCGTTTTTCTTTTAACGAGTTTTATCGTATTTTCTTTTTATTTTTAATCGAGTCAAAGAGGAAATGGGATGTTCACGGCCCTTCCGGAGTCCCTGCAGGATGAGCCGGCATCAATTATGAACAACGCAAATATTTGCTTTCGTTTCTGTCTCAATGAAATGCTTCCGCCTTTTGAGATTTATTTTAAGTTTTTCCTCTTCAAGAGTTAACCTTGTGATGTTTTTGTTGTTTTTATCGGATGACGCACATCGCGGCATATTGTATTTTTTATTTTGATTGTATAAAGGAAGAGATGTGGTGAGTGTTTGTCTGAGTTTCAGGATCGATGATGGTGCCGCGAGCTTTTGTGTAGCTTTTGCAGTCGTAAAGCTTAAAAGCCAGTTTACAAGATCAATCCAAAGCGCCAAGCTGTAAACATTTCATGTATCCAATATTGGTGCCTGACCGAAAGGGCACGTTAAAAATCAGGCCTTTCAGGAAGCTCTCTCATTCTGAAAGCTTCAATCCTTTACCCAATTTCAGTGCTCTTTCGTTCTTTTCCTTTCTCCGACTTGTCGAACGATCTCAATGTCTGTCTATATAACTTGAATTTCTCAATAAGTTCTCCGGCTAGTAGTCCTCGTTTTCAGAGGAATTTCATTTTCTCCTCTTTGTTCGTGGCAGGAGGTGTTTATTGAAATAACGATACAGAATTTACTTACGATGCGTATTTTACGGATTACATACTTAAGTAATGGATGATCATTATAGTTTATATAGGGTCTTCATCAATGTTTTATACATCCAATAGGCTTTGAACGTCAAAACTCTACATCTAACTACATGTAAATTTTGTTTTCCAGATGCAACATTGTATGAAACATTAATGAAGATTCGATAATACTGTAGTTGGACAGTGTGTATATATTTTCAGAATTTCTGACCTTTTTGTTTGTGTGGTAATAATTGTGGGCATCCGGAATTCTAAACAGGATACGCAAAACGTCCTCGGGTTGATGTTTATATTGGATATCTATGCTTGGAAGAAAATGAATAACTATTTTTTTCATTCCTCGTAAACTTTTTAGATCTGGGTCGAGGTCAACGTCCCTTTGATCAATGGGTGAAATAAACTTGACGAAAAAGTACTTTGCATTACAGAATATGTATCTTTGCCCGATAGAATATGTACGAATGGTTATTCGCTTGTTCTTCCATTACTAAGTACGTTTATTATGCTCTTCGAAATACACATTTTGTAATTCGTACCTATCAGTTGCTAAGGCTGGTCAAATGTGGATTTCAGAATCCCGATTTCAGAAAAGCAAAAAGGTACTAACTAATTTCTCCATTGCAACGACATTTGTGTGTAGTTTCAAGAGTGCTTGTCTGTCTCCTGCGCGAACATTTAGATTCTCCAGTCGCCAAATACTCTCTATTATACAGAGGTTTGCAAATGTTTGAGATATTTTGGGGACTAGACGATTTGAAGGGGGTATGAACTGTTAAACTGCAACAGTGGGTTTCTCATGTTAAGGCTGTTATTTACTAGGGATAGAGCCTATACGAAATACACGGGAAACATGTTACCATATGGACCCTCTTCAACCTTTATCTTAATTCAGGGTAAGACAGTATTACAGAGCCCATATTAGCATTTGTTTATTCATAAAAAAATGCCAAAGTTGCTTCATTTTTAGGAGTATAAATGAATGTCTTTGGATTTTTTTTTTCTGAAAAACAACGCAATTGGTAAATTTGAAATAGACGCACACATGCCTTAGCATTGTTGTTTGGGAATAAAATTCAATCATTCAATAATTGCAGAGACCATTCCAACAGAGGTAACTGAATATTTTTCTGTAAATAACTTTTTATAGACCCAAACTTTAATACACACTGATTGAAAGTCATCTAAAATGATATTTCTATACGGTTTCGCAAAATGTATAATAACTTTTTTTTTGCCTCGGCAAATGTTAGTACTTTAGATAATTTTTACATAAAACGTAGCAAACTTTCCCAAATTGATGAAATCGTGTATTAAAATCAGATCGCCTTGGACTTGTTGCCATGGAGATATTATTGTAGACTGGTTACCATGGAGGCGTTTGTTCTTGTTGACAGTAAATGATCCTGTAACAAATAGTTTCACTTTTGTGATTTTTTTACAAAATGAATTTTACGAAAAAAGTAATCAGAAGAATGTCGATAAATCCAAGTGGAGTAAATTTAAATATAATCTAAGTCGAACTCCACAAACTTTAATAAGTGTAAAATTACAAATGTTACATGTTTCGGTAGAGCACCATATCCGTACGTTCTAAATTTGAATAATCACCCACCTTAAATTAGGAATCAGGGAATAATTCTAAAATAATCGCGTAAGGTAAAGATATTACCACTTTTTTTATTAAAAGTATTTCAATTTCACCCTGTAGATCGAAATTTTATCAACACATAATGCTAAAAATTGTAGAATTCATTTCATAATAAATAACTGTATCTTGTTGTAAAAGTGATTTGCATTAAGAAAAAAGATAATTTAGATTGGTAGATAAAATATATTTAATTTCAAAGCACAAAATAAACAATTACACAAACTACTGGAAAAAGAAAATTTATTGCTACACAAAAGTACTTCTTCAACGGCTTGCTAACGTCGAGGCATACTCTTAATTTAAATGTAATATATACAAATCAATGTTATCTAGTTTGTTTGTTTCTTTGTTCGTATGCTATGCACTCCTACACTGGTCAAACGATCGTTATAAAATATTGACCACAAATAATATTCACAATGGGGAGTAGCGACCCCAAAAAATAAAAAAAATAATAAAAAATTATGTTCAAACCGGGCAAAATTGAGTACTCTGTCAGAGAAAAGTGACAATTTTAGACACAAAATGTCACTCATCAGTTTTTGTCAAAATCATTTCACAAGGGAGGAATAGTATGGTGAAGCCGAGGGAGAACTGCCAAAATTTATTGTGGATGTGCCAGGATTGCCTTCGCCATTGGCGCAACTTTAAGTCCTTCTTCAATCGGCAAGTAACTAACCAATTTATAACGCTAATTTGCTGTTCACTAAAAAAAATTGTTTTACTTCATTTTGGGGCCGCAGCCACTCGCGCCGAGTATTTGGAATGTCTTGCTTTTGTTTACTACTTCAGCAAATACTTAAAAATGCCAAAAAAAATCTAACCAAAAAAATCGAGGCAATAATCGACAAATAATGCAGGCAAATTATTTTATTAAAATTTAAATATATCAAAGTCGAACTCGAAGTTTAATAAAGGTAAAATTACAATTGGAACATGTTTCGGGCAAAGCTACTCCCATCTTCAGCCCTAATTTTACAAGAGATTAATGATACAATTCATGAATTACAATTAATTTTCTTGTAAAATTAGGACTGAAGATGAGAGTAGTTTTCTCCCGAAACATGTTCCAGTTGTAATTTTACGTTTATTAAAGTTTGTGGAGTTCGACTTAAATATATTTATAATTTAATCTAAATTTAATCCACTTTGATTCATCGACATTCTTCTTGTTTATAAATTATTTTATACCCTACCAACGTAGGGCTTATTATTCCACGCAAATAGAAGGTATAATGTAAAGCATTTTGCTACAGTGATAACGAGTGAGCAACAAAATTCGTGGTCGCAGTTGGCTAAACGTATATCGGTTATTTTACTTTACTGTTTACATTAATTGCCAAACTTTTAACCTATTTTCTCCGACTGTCAAAAATTTGAATTTCTGTGTCAAAACTGTTCCTTTCAAGTCCCGTTTCCACTGAAGAAACATTGAGGAACTTTGTGTTTCCCTTTGTCGCGTGTTTAGGAAATGTTTGGCAACCACTAAGGAATTGGCAACATAATAAACTTTGTGTTTCCATCTTAGCAACTGACAGTCGCCTATAGCTTGAGAAAGCGCAACTCAGTGTTTCCACTGATGTGAAAAGTTCCAGCAAAATGGAGGAGGAAGACGTGCTATTATCGCGTGTCAATTTTTCATTTGACGTTACCGCTAGAAATGGGAAGAATCAAAATTTGTTTCGGAAACAATGATGAAAATTCAGAAACATTTGGGAACTTTTAGGAACATTTTTGGAAACAATCAACAGAAATACAAAACCAGAAGAATATCGATAAATCCAAGTGGAGTAAATTTGAATTAAAATTTAAATATATCTAAGTCGAACTCCACAAACTTTAATAAGTGTAAAATTACAAATGAAACATGTTTCGGCAGAACACTACTGCCATCATCAGCCCTTAAAGAATATAAAAAATTATGACGTTGACGTAATTTTGAATTATTTTTTTTTAAATTTAAAATTTAACTCAAAATTACTCAACGTCATAATTTTTATATTCTTTAAGGGCTGATGATGGCAGTAGTGTTCTGCCGACACATGTTCCATTTGTAATTTTACACTTATTAAAGTTTGTGGAGTTCGACTTAGATATATTTAAATTTTAATAGAAAAAAGTAATGATGAATATGGTACAATGCGTTATTAGAAGCCGAAAGAAATTCCTTTTTGTGATCAAAAAAAACATCGGTTTCATCCATACCACATTGAACTCCATCAAGAATGGCAAGAAGCTTATTTTGCAAAAAGAGTGGAATTCTGCGAAATAATGGACAATCTTCTAGAAAGGAATAGAAATATTGTAAACAGAATTTTGTTGATGAGGCGACCTTTAAGAGTAATGGGCATATCAAGAGGCATAACATGCACTATTATGCCACTGAAAATTCCCACGATTGATTATCAGAATCAGTGGTCTTTAATGTGGTTGCAACAGGATGGAGCTCCTGTACATTTCTATAGGAATATAAGAAGATATTTAAATGTCTGGTTGCCGAGACGTTGGATTGGTAGTAAGGGCGGCCCTGTCAAATGGCCAGCAAGATCACCCGATTTAACACCTCTGGATTTTTTCGTTTGTGGTTATGTAAAGGATATAGTCTATTGAATTCTTACGTAAACCTAAGCCTGATTATCTCTCGGTGTCATTTCTGAGGTAATTTAATAAATTAGACAATAAACGACTATCAGAAAGGCAACAAGTTCAAGGCGATCTGATCTTAATACGCGATTTCATCAATGGGAAAGTTTTCTACGTTTTTGTAAAATTTATCTAAAGTACTAACATTTGCCGAGGCAAACCATATATTGACAGAAAGCTTATTAAAAATGCCATTTGGTGGTATAATGGAATATAGGGTGTTCCGTTTGAAAAAAATTAGTTATTATACATTTTGCGAAACCGTACACTCTGTATAGAAATATCAATATAGATGACTTTTCAGTATGTATTAAAGTTTGGATCTGTAAAATTTATTGACAGGAAAGTATTCAGTTATCTCTTTGGAATGGTCTCTGCAAGTTTTTAAAAAAGCACTAATTGGATAGAGAATTGAATAAGCTTTAAAATGATGTATCACACGACCCCCCATGCCATTTAAACTTTTTAATGGGGTGGCTCCCCTGGCTCAAGGGATGGGATCTAAGACTTGAAAGTTTGGTAGAATTTGGTCCCCCTTAATAACAAAATTGACCTGTTCGAGCGTTTTCTTCTGAGTCTTTCGAAATTGTTATTGTTGGGGGGTACAAATTTTAGTTGGGACACCCGATATAATACGTCAATTATTAATCGGTTGCAGATAAATAAGAAATAAAGAAAAAATAAAACAAATCTTGTGAAAAACTTGACGTTGAGAAGAAATGTCAACAGTTGTCCATATTCATTATTTCATAGCCAGTTAATAATAATTCTTAAAAACCGAGCCTGGCTGTCTGTATTTAATAGACCTAGTTAAGTATTCATAAGTATAATACGTCAATTATTATTAATCAGTTGTAGATAAATTAAAATAAATATCTTAATTATATATTGTAAACTGATTATGTAGATTTTCAGATTCAACGACAGTTAGCAGTTTGTCGAAAAAATGTTTGTTTTTTCGTTGTACCGTGCGATAATTTAAATTATAAATTAGAGTAAGCTGTGAAATTTCAATTAGGTTGGCACTAGTAATTGTTGACAAGTTGGTTTAATATTTGAATGTCAAAGTGATTTTAGAGAATTTCTTAAGTGCTTTTTCACGGTTTCATACAGGTAGTGCCATACAGTTTCATCAAAAGTGCAACACCGTTTAAATTTCACAGCCTACTCTAATTTATAATTTAAATGATCGCACGGTATATTCCGGCGATCAAAATGATTTATTAATTGAAATAATTTATAGGAAGGAAATTCTATGGCAAGAAATTAAATTTTTTTTTTAATTGCATAGCAGGTGGCATACAAAAAAAAATAATTGACCTGTCCGACCGATTAACATTACATAACGCAATTAATCATTTTGTTTCAAACTTTATCATCACACTGTATGTATTAGGGAGGAAAGTATATACATATAATATAATTCAATAAATTTCAATAATTATTGTTAATAACTAATTTGATAGTTATTAATAATTGATTATTGTTGTTAATTGTTAATATTGAACACGCCGCTAATGAATCGGAATGAAATCTGCAACGACTTATCTCCACATACAGTGAAACATCCCCGCGCGATTTTGATTTCACACGCCAAAAATCAGGACAATTTTGATTCCAGCGGACTTAATAAATTGGGAATTCCAGAATCTTGAACAGACGAGAAGTTTTAATTAACTGTAGCCCTTTCTCCGTGCATTCAATGCAATACATTTTCCCGCATTTTTTTTTCAAATGTACAAATTATATAATCTTCAAAAATAAAAAAGTTATCTTCAACGCCCGGCAGGAATGTGCATGCTGCAAGAGAACCCTCGTGAGTCGACCACGAGTGGACCCCTTTATTACGGGTGTAAAGAGATATGGTCACCCATCAATATTCATTTTCAAAGGTTCTAAATGACATGGGTTGTTCGTTTGTCCCCAAAAGCAAAAGAACACTGTAACAAAAAAACCAAATCCGACCCAGGCATTTTAATTCTTCTAGTCTGAACGAGGTCGCAGCATCTCGCAACCAACATTCAAGATTTTATCTCACTTCAACATTGGAAGAAATTTGTCTCTCAGATGACGCAAGAAGTTAGCAGTCGGGATTAGGAGGAACGGAAAATTTGGAGGCACCAGTTTCATGAGTGCACCCTATACTTACTTTGTATGTTGGGACCCACGATAATGCAGCACTGAAGAACTTGTTTAGCAAACTCGCGACGGCGTGCGATGATATTTATTTTTAATTTTTGCCTTGATACCGTAGATTAGATTTGAAATGAAGTCAAGAGTCCAAAATATTTGACAGAACCTTCTTGACTGATGAGAGCATCTTATGTGAACAATCATTCCCAGACGTACTCACGCTCTGTGGACTGTTCTAGATCAATGGCATTACCGTATGTGGTCATTCCAATAATAATTATTGTTCCGACTTCATCCGCTGACATCATTCGGTACCGTCGCGCCGTCGTCGCCCTATTTATGACTGAACATCCCATTATCTAAGTCAGTGAGCTTCTAACAATAATGCTGAATGCTGTATATTTTATCCAAAAGTTTGGAATACACAAAACTAAGGCCTCTTCCCATAATCTTTTAAAACAACGGTAAATACCGTATCGGTAAATACCATATTTTTTAATGAACAATGTAAACATTGATGATTTTTTCACACGTTTTCCTAGCGTCAAGAGTTGAACATAATAAAAATAAAAATTCTTGTTAGTAATGTACGGTGCCGGGCGTTGAATGTAACTTTTTTATTTTTGAAGATTTTTCATTGAAATTTTGTGGGCGTGTTGATAAAATATATATCTTTGCAGCTACAGAGCGATTTTTTGAAATTTGTAAATTAAAAATAATTGCGGGCAAATGTATTTCCGTCAGCAATGTACATGCCGCTAGAGAACCCTCTTAAGTAAAAAGTGCACATTTTCAATTCGCGCGAAAATCTGCGAATGCCTTATCTTGAATAATTGAAAAGCGTTTGGGAAAAATCCATGACATAAATATTTTCTCCGTGGGTCTCTATTGCTGAAACACACCTACCGCGGCGAAGATAACCGTACAATAAAAGAAAATGTAGAAGTATGAAGGCGTTCTAGAACGAGAGATAACCAAGAAACATAGCAACACCAACCCTGTTTCATTATGTACGGACGAAGCGATGCAAAGCGGGCTAACGATAACGGATTGGGTACAAAGAGAGGGAATTACAGATTAGGATAATTGCATGGTGTTGTTGCTGCTACGTGCTAAATTCACTAGCAAGACGCAATGAGGGATGATAAATTGAAGGTTTATTATTTTACTACGTGAAACTTGACAAACTAGAGAAAATATAACTCTTCAGCGCTCAGACGTAATGGTTGGGTCTATTCATTAAACGTCATTCTCAACGCGAATCCCGAGAAACTGGAGCATTTAAATTTTATTTGAGGTACCATGTAATATACAGCAATATATTATATAGACATGGGCACCCTTCGATGAGCGTAGACTATTTTTTCGTATACCTAGTGAGCCAGTGTACAAATTTGCATAGGTTTAGGCTAAAAGTTTCCAACTCAAACTGATATTATCGTGAAGTTTCTGTTGTGTACCAAGGAAATTGTTCCACGAGGGCTGTGCCGATGTTAGAAACTTTGTCGTAAACGATTGATTGTTTTTATTGTAATTGACACCCAGCGATTTAACATGCGAAATTCTTTTATCTAAAATAATATGTTTGTAGGTTGCCATTGTGTTGTTCTATCGAAAATTATCTTTGACTTCTTAACACTAGTACTTCAAGTGTCAGATCTGTGAGATTTCATTGCTTTGTCAATTTGGCATAAGCAATAATACCAATACAAATATATTTTATTACATACATTGTATACTCTTGAGGATTTTTTCTTTGGATTAATGGTTTATGTGGCAATAACCAGGAGAAAAGCATACCGCAAGATGCCTTGTACAAATAAAATGTATGTATGTTAGCGAATTATCTAAGCAATAAAAGTTTCTGAAAATTCGGCGAAATTGGAAAAAATATTGTACGATACACGTGAAAAAAGCAATTGTATGCACTCAAAACTATATTTTGTGGATAAAATTCATTTTTATTCACACACCGTAAATACCTATTATACATTTGGAACACGAACATGATGCTTGATTGTTATTAGCTTTACAGTTTTTTCAATTTTGCCGCACTACAATACTATTAAACTACGTCGTTCGATAATAATTATAGTTTATTGAAATGACGCATCAGATTTTAGCGTGAGCAATTAACGCAAAAAGCTTATAAATCTCAGCTGGTAATTTGGAATAATACACGCTTCCACTAATTTGGCGTAAATGCATGCACGGCACAGAGGCAGATAGTGGGATTTATGGGCAAATGGAACGTGGGGTCCAATCGATGATCTCGGTAACGACGTCGGTGTAGACCCGAAGGCACACACGGTGAAAATGTCCTTTCAAGGAGAATGTCTGCAACCCTCAGCAGCAACATCCAAAAAATGAGGAGGCCATTTTAGCTTCCGGATGGTTTTTCCCTGGAGTACATCTTTTCGTATCTTTACGATCTACTCACATTACGAAATTCGTCTTCTCTAATAAAAGAAAACGAATAATTTAACGACCTAGCACATTACCGCATTAATAAACGTTAAGCGCAGGCCGGGTGTGTTCTTGGTGGCCATTCGGAGAGTGTCATGGTTAGTAATGAAATTCCTAAATATTGTCCAGGACCCAGTCCTTGGTCATGAGGGTCAAGCTGATACCACTAGCTGGAATTGCTCCAAAAAAATGTCTCCGAAAACGTAACTAACGGTTGCAATTGAAATATAAAAACAATGTCTGATCATTAGGTTTCAGGAGGTCAGTCTACTTAATTGTCAATAGATTTGATAATGAAGGATGGAAGAATTAATGGGTAGGTATAATTGCTCCTGAAAATCTAGAATGTACAGAAAATCAGCACATTTAATAATAATATCATTTATTTCCAACAGGTTGAAACTTGAAAGTTAATAGCGACAATGAAAATAAACTTAAATAAATTTCATAAACAATAAATAATTATAAAACATGTAACAACAGTTTCTACATAAAAATGGCAAAAGCATATGTAATAATTTTCCCTATAATACTTATCTACATAAACTTATTAAATAAAAATAACTGTAATGAATTGGGTGTAGATTTGTATTACTCGAAGGACCATATGTTTCGGATTTGTATTGAAACACGCGCGAACTTAATGAACTTGTATATTACTAATAGTTGGAGATTGATAGTGAACGTTTCTTCTCCCGGTTTAGTTTTGTATTGAATTTGAATAAAGGAACCTTGTCCTAGTTTTAGATTGAATTGTGCCCTTGCGGCTGTTGTATGTTGACTGTTGTGGGATTGAGTGTTCGATTTTGACTTGTTGATTGAGAGGTAAAGGTTTTAAGACCCTGGCCGACGCGACGGTCGCTGCAAATATTTCTCAACAATAAGAATTATAAAAAAAAGTTAACAATAAACAATAAATAAATACTGTTCTAACATAAAAATTAATAATGAAATTAAAACATCGTTACTTTCCCTAACTTTTAGTAGGTACTGTTACGACCAAAAAAATTGTCAAGGTTGGAGTGGGATCAAGGTTACAATAAAAATACACTTTTATCCCACAAGCCCTATAAGGTAAGTTTATCAATGAAAAAATTAAATTGAACAATATTTAAATATAAATGATGACAAATTTTAACTTGTTGATTGAACAATTTACATAATATACAGGGTGTCTCAGAATGACTGTGCCACCGGTTAATGGCATATAGCGGTCGATGCATAGATTAAAAACCATTTAAAATAAAATCAATGTAAAATAATAATGTTTAAATGTAAAAGGAGAGAAAATGAATCATAAATTGAAAAAAAGTATTAGATGTAAAACAAAATCTAACGTTTTGATTTTACAAAATATAGTGTGAACAAAAATTAGAAGAGAACGTTAGCAAAAAATTGGTACTATTTACTTATCTAATTTTTATGCTGCTTGCGATGCCTCTGACTGTCTGGAGCTGTGCGTTTTTCAAATCACCAAACCACCTTGGCCCCTTTTACTCTACCAAATAACGGGACATTTGAGGTATCCGCCGCTGCCGGAGGAAAAACGAAAACATGATGATGCTGCCTAAATTGATTGGGGACAGTTAAAATCTGCACAGTAGAAAAAGTTTGATCTTACCTTCTTCAGAGTTTCAAGCACGCTATTCGGTACACGATCCGGCAAAATTTACCGATTACAATTTACTACAAATTGCGATATCTGCCGCCTCTTAAATCCGTATTAATAATTTTTCTTTCTAAACCGTCCGCTAGTTAGAAACCTAAAATTCAGACGGCGATATCAGTACCGTGTCACTCCGCATGTTGAAATCGGAAAGACGGAATCGGATCGTCGCAATTACAACGAAGCCCCTCGCTTGTATTTGTAGACATCACCTGACGACCTTTTTCTCGTATATATGGTGGCGCGTAGATTTTAAAAATGTGAGACTACAGATTCTCATTTTCTTAATCGATTGATGTTTTGTTTGGCGGAAGCTCTTACAAGATATACAGTGTGGAAGTTAAGTAAGGAATAAATTCAGTAACTTCGTTAGTATTTGTGCTAGAAATAAAACTTAAAAAGCATGTGGTAGGGCTAATTATAGCATCCGACGAACGTATACTTTTTTTTTCATCACTTTTTTTGTGACAGTTATGATGTCATCAATTTTTTTTTATGGAAATCTATGTTTTTGATTTTACATTCGCATGGAGTTTTTTATTCTGATTTGAACGTTATCAAATAATCAAGCACAAGAGGAAATAGGAACATGTTTAGGGAGAAAACTACGCCCATCTTTGGCCTAATTTTACAAGGGATTAATTATACAATTGATGAATTACAGTAAGCTTCTTACTTCTTACCTTAAAGAATGTTTAAATTATGACGTTTAAAAACTATATTTTTTAAAATATAAAAATTAAGAATGGAGCAAGGAGAATCTGGTAAGTTTGTTTAAACTATATTTGAGTGGTATAAAGGATGATAAATAATGAAATCATTATACGTGAGAAAAAGGTGGCATTTGAGGTAAAAATGATGTTGAATGGAAAAAAAAAATTGATTGGAAAATTAAAGTAGTGAATTGATAATGGGATTATTGAAGTTATTCTGTTCATTTAAACAAGATCCGTTTTCCAGTTTCAAGACTTTTCTTATTTCCAAAGTCTCAAGAAAATCTAATTTCCTGCTTTTATTGCATTTGTGAATCAATTTGGAATTGGATGGTGAAAAACTATGTTTCGTTATTAATAACGCGCGTTTAAAAATAAACCTGGTTACAGGAGGCTGGGCATTTTTATAACAGAGTACATTGCAACCAGTGTAAATCTACACAAACCACATTGTCAATATTTCCATATATTATGCAACAGTTCCATAAATATAAACAGAAAGTAAAATAAATGAGAAAACAGTCAGTACATAGTCAATGATCATCCCCTCAGCTACGTTGTTTACATAACATTGAGGTTATGTTATTTTGTAGAGATGTGCGGAATGAAACTTTTGCAGAATGTTTTTAATGGGGTCAGACGAAGAGCACAATTTTTTGTGTACAAGAAGATGGAGAACATTTTCAACACTTGTTGTGAATACATACCTATTATAAACCCAATGAGCAAGACACGTCTTACAGGTTAATAAAAATTATTTAAAATATTTTTTTGCATGCTAATCACATTTTTCTATGTACCGAGAACAGACTGGCCTCTCTGTTGAAGCCTGTGACGACGTCAAAAAAGGATTTACCACTTCTTTTAGTGATTTTTACATACTTTTTGGCCACATATTAAAAATTTCTGACGACGCAAGACAGAATATGAAACTGAAGATTCTTTGCAAAATGTTTTTAATGGGAATAAAAAAATTGCACGACTCTACAAGAAACACCGAAAACATTTTCGCCATTAATTTGCCGTAACTGTGTCCTTCTAAAGGATTGTAAAATTCTCAATAAACATTTGTAGAAAATTGGTTAGAGACTGAAATATTAACTCAATTAACATCACACCCAATGGTCTGAATGCACTTTACTTTTACTTTAATTTTTTACCAACTAACGCACAAAAGTCTTCTTGAATTAATATTGGTGAATAGAACATGCTTCTGTCAAAAACCGTTATAGGAATCAGAAATCATGTCGGTCTATATAAAACCACTAACTAATACCCTAAAACACTTCTTTATGATGCATAATAAAAATTACACTAGTTTACAAATTTTAACATTTTTTATATACTTTTAGTGAAACACCTATTTTCTTATTATACTACCTCCTACTAATGAAAATCGGTATTCGAAAAAAATCTATCACGTCACGTTTTTTTTACCGACTCGCATTGTCAACTTGGATTTTATATTCCTTTTTCTTGTGTTTTTGTGAACTATAGTGGTTTTGTTTTTGATCAAATGTCTCATAGAGTGTGTAAATTAAATTTTGATCGTTTTTGTTATGTTTGTGGACAATCTATATTCCCAAAAAAAAAGGAAGGCCGATATCGGAATGTCTTAAAACAGCATATTTCCATTATTTTGGATCCTCAGTGAGTAATCTACATAAAAATTGGGTCCCACCTGTATTTTGTGAAAGCTGTAGGCTTACTCTTATACGGTGGGCTTCGGGAGAAAAAATTATTTCCAATTTGGATCACCAATGCTGTGGAGAGAACCCTCAAATCACGAAAATGACCGTTATTTTTGTATGACAAAAACTGCGGGCATTAATTCAAAAAATAAAAATAAAATCCAATATCCTGACATGCCATGGGTGTGAACATGTCTTTCAAGATACTTTTTCTCCATTCACACTTGAACTTTTTTCCTGAAAACTTGGGCGTCGTGAGTGATGAGCACGGCGAACGTTTTCACCAAGACCTTAAAATTTTTGAAGACAGACACAAAGGTTTTTGGGACGAAAGTATGTTAGGGTACTACTGCTGGTCTATTTTAATAGAAACAGATCAAGAAAATTATAAAAAGAAGAGTAAGATCAATCATTTCAAACTATTTATTTTCATATTTTATGTTATTGTTTTTTTTTAACTATTCAATAAATATTTTTTAAACTAGACATGACAAAATTCTTTAAGTATTTTTCCCGTACTCAGCGCACTTGAATCTATAAAAAAATACACATTTTAGCGAAACCGTATAAACCGTGTAAACTAGTGTTATTAATAATATTGCAGCTTATCTGCAATTTTGAGGTTATTTTATCTGTTTACAAGTAATGGACAGTTGTTAATCAGTCAAGCTCTACACTGTAAAGAAATAAAACAAAAACGCAATTTCAAAGCTTGCTCTAACCAGGTTTTTTGAACGCTCGATATATTATGATTGGCGAGAGAAGAAGGTGTTGATGGAGGAGGGTCAAGATCTGTGTTGTTATAGATGTGTCTGAAATGTTTTTTAATACGGTATGAAATTTTTCGACCTGTCTGACCTATGTAGAATGATAAATAATTTGCTGAAGAAGCATGGACTAGAAGCTTATTTTCTGAAGCAAATCTTTGAGTTTTAAATCAAATATTATTCCAAAAAAGTGAAACCTTTTTCTTTGGAGTAACACCTTTTTGCCGCAACTCCAAATCTTTTCCTTTTTGATGAATATAAAGTGAAGTAAATGCTTCGATTTCTGTAAGTAAAAGCAAATCCCCTTTTTTATAAATGCGGACTAATGAAATACGTTCACCGTTTCTATAAATCTGTTTTATTTACAAACTAAACGGAACTTACTTAAAATCAGAAAAGCGTTTCAATTGCTCCTACTGCTTGAAAAACAAATCCGGCTGTGCTGGTTGCTTTTGGTTAATGGTTTGCATTCGCCAAAGTTGCATAAAACTGGAATTAAACAACTTAAACTCGAATTAAGATTGAATTAATGCCAGTTTGTTGCGACTAACAAATCTGTTTTACTTTCATTACACTTGGATTTTGAGATAATCTACATTTTTGTTTTGTAGACGCTCATTTAACATTAATTTTAACACTTAAATTTTGTTTGCATAATATATTAAAAATTCTAGAATTACACAATAAGTTTTCGTTACAAATTTGTTGGTCGTGCGTAGATCATTGACATGCTTGATGGGCAGGGGTAGGCATTATTGTGGATATCAATGTGTGGAATTCTGGTTTCCATACTTTGTGATGGATAAGTTTAAACGAGACGCTATTGCGTTTGTCACATTTAAAAAATTATTATGTAAAGAAACACAAAAAATTAATTGGGTCTTTTATACTGTTGAGAAATATTTGCAGCCGCCGTCGCGTCGGCTAGTTGGGAAGCCCAAAGGGTCGTAAAACCTTTACCTGACTGGCCGCGCTCATGCCCGTAGTTAGTCGAAAAACGAACTCTCAATCAAACAGCGAGTCGAAAACTAACTCTCATTCAAATAACAAGTCGAAAACGAACTCTCAATCAATCAACAAGTCAAAATCCAAATCTCATTCAAACAACAACTCACTATTGAACAGCCGCAAGGGCATAATTCAATCTAAAACCAGGACACGGTTCCTTTATTCAAATTCAGTACAAAACCAATGCGGGAGAAGAAACGTTCAACATCATCAATCTGCAACTATTCGTAATAGACAAGTTTATTAAGTTCGCTAGTGTTTCAATACAAATCCAAAACATATGGTATAATTACTTACTAATCGAGTTCAGAGTGAAAAGACGGTTTCAAAATATCCTGATATAATAATGCTCCAGGTTTGTTCCCGTAGTTTTGTTGCAATGTTAAAGTGAGGAAAATTTTGTTGTCACATTGTCACATAATAAACTCAGAAAAGGTAATATGGAAAAAATCTACGAATTGCTCAAGAATGTCCTTAATCCAGAAACGACGCAATATAATCATTGCTCTCAAGGAAGTTATTTGAAACTTTACATTGTAATTGTAAGACCATTGTAACATTCGATTGTTTGACACTGAAAAAGCAGTTAGTGACGTGGAATTTCTTATATAAAATCGGACTTTGTGCATGCACTAAATGTGACGTAAACACATAAATCCATTTTAAACTGCTTCGTGCAAACCAGCAATGCCAGCTTTTATAAGTAATCAAATTATCTGATGAATTTATATCGGACCAGGTTGTTTTTTGTTTTAAAGTTTTTCATGTTATTAAATGATTTGCTCGAAAAGTTTCGTTATTATGTAGGTTGTGAAATTGCTAGAGGGCATTTCGGAAATTAGTTTTGAGATGTGAATATTGTTAACGCAGCTTGCACAATGGTGTTTCGCTAAGGCCAGAGGCGCGTAAATTCAGTAATATTGTGTGCTTCGGATTTTTGTCAAATAAGCATAAAAGAATGCACTTTAATTACATAGGTTAATGCTTTTAGCGAGTGCATGAAAGCGAGTTAGTTACCAAAAATAAAAGCTAGGATGTCTAAAAATAAAATTTCATTACACACTCTAAATTTGAAAATGTTTTACTGCCACCGAAGGAGCGAAAAAAATTCTCTCATTAAAAGCTGCAATATTTATACGTTGTGGAATTGCAACTTAAATGCAGTTCATGTAAACACGTATTAAAAGCAATAATTTCACCGCTCCTTTAATGATACACAATAAACAACGAACGCGGACGGTGCAGCGTATTATGGCTTTCCTCCAGCCTGGGTACTAATAATAAGGAACACAGCACGCAATATGTTGTGAACAATGCTCCAGTTTAAAGGATACGTTGCACATAATGTGATTTTGGAAAACATTGATGGCATTTTAATAGCAGGTCCCAAACGTCCTTGGCTATATTTTACAGTAATTTCATTTTATTTCGGAGTTATTTGTATTGCAATGTTATCAATTTACACAACGTGTTCACTGTCTTTTCTTTCTGTTTAATATTTTCACTATCACTTTAAATAACACAGAATGTGGTTATCATTATGTTAACGTAATGTGATATCATTGCTCAATTTTCTTGAGGATTATTAGATAGGTACTGCAATTATTGATTTTAAAAGATGCATGGAAGCTAGATATAGGGTCTAAAAGTTGGCGCGAAGGAAATGTACTTGAGCAACAAGTTAAAGATTCATATTGGTATGGATTAGATCAATTATTAATAAAAATCTCTTGATGATATTGCAATGAATGAAAAGTCTAGAAGATCAAAATATATCAAATGCTCCTGGGTAATACAAAGCACTATACGGTGTGGAAATTAAGTAAGGAATAAATTCAATAACTCCGTTAGTATTTGCGCTAGAAATAAAACTTAAAAAGCATGTGGTAGGGCTAATTATAGCGCATCCGACGAACGTATACAATTTTTTTTGCATTACTTTTTTTTTTGACAGTTATGACGTCATCAATATATTTTTTTAATGGCAACCTAGGTTTTTGATTTTACATTTGCATAGAGTTTTTTATTCTGATTTCAACGTTATCAAATACTCAATAGGTTACATAAGACAAAAATAAATAAAAACGGCACTAAAGTTCAAATTAGTAACATTTCAAAAAATTAAGAGAGCTGTCTAATTTTATCAGAATTTAAGGAAAAATACATTTTAATTCATTTTTTCTTTATCTAACCTATTAAGTAATTGACAACGTTGAAAACAGAAAAAAAGCTATTCAAATGTAAAATAAAAAACATAGGTTGCCATTAAAAAAAATATATTGATGACGTCATAACTGTCAAAAAAAAAATCTGATGAAAAACAAATTAATATACGTTCCTCGGATGCGCTATAATTAGCCCTATCACATGCTTTTTAAGTTCTATTTCTAGTCCAAATACTAACGGAGTTACTGAATTTATTCCTTACTTAATTTCCACACTGTATGTATGTATTACCTGCGGTTATAAAAAAGTTGTATTTAATCTATATATATAAAAGAAAGTCGTGTTAGTTACACTATTTATAACTCAAGAACGGCTGAAACGATTTGGCTGAAAATTGGTGGGGAGGTAGCTTAGAACCGGGAGAAGGACATAGGATACTTTTTATTGTTTATTGAACATGGGGGCCCAGGGGGGCCACTTAGGTTTATTACTCGAGAACGGCTGAACCGATTTGGCTGAAAATTGGTGGGGAGGTAGCTTAGAACCAGGAGACGGACATATGATACTTTTTATTGGACATGGGGGCCCAGGGGGGCCCTTTGAGTTTATAATCCGAGAACGGCTGAACCGATTTGGCTGAAAATTTGTGGGGAGGTAGCTTAGAACCAGGAGATGGACATAGGATACTTTTTATTGGACATGGGGGCCCAGGGGGGCTCTTTGAGTTTATAACTCGAGAACGGCTGAACCGATTTTCATGGTTTTTGATTTCTTGGATTTGTCTCCGCCCTGAAAAGCAGAATAACTATTAAAACATAGACATGGGGGCCCAGGGGAGCCCCTTGGGTCTATTACTCGATAACGGCTGGACCAATTTTTTTTTTTTTTTTGGTATATTTGGTAGGTATGAGAATAGGTCGTAAGGTACTTTTTACATGGACATGGGGGCCCAGGGGCCCCTTGAGCTGGACCGATTTTTTCAAATCGACATGAGGGACATGGGGCCCCCTTGGATTTATTACTCAAGAACGGCTGGACCGTTTTTTACGATCTTTGATTTGTTGGATTTGTCTCCGCTCCGAATAGCAGAATAACTATTAAAACATTACGGGGAGCTTGGTACAGGGCAACGGCAATAACGAAAGCCCCCTTGGTACAGGGCAACAATAACAAATAACGCCGGCCACCAAAATTTGTCGTACCGGGCTTTAGAAATGATAATCGATTTTTGAGAAGTAAACTCCAAAGTTTCACTTCGGTTGCGCGTGGACTCCACACAAAAATCTTTTGATGATATCTCGAGAACAGATTAACTTTTTTCGGGGGCGAATAACTATTAAAACATCGGAAAAATTACGAAAAAATTTTCTCATACATTTTGTATGGAAACCGTATATAACGCTATCTTTGATACATGACAAAAACAAAAACTAACATAGCGTTGTATGCTGGTTCCGGTAATGCCAGTAGATGACGTTGTGTGCATTATGCTTTGAAAACTGAATTTGATTCAGCTAATAAGTTAACACAACATTTATTGATTCTGAGGCGGTACAAAGTTCGCCGGGTCAGCTATTTTTTGTATATAAAAATGAATCGCCGTTCGTATGTCACGCTAAAACTCAAAAACGGCTGTACCGATTTGAATAATTTTTTGTTTATTTTGATCGACATAATCCGGGGATGGTTTAAAACTATTTTTCACATGAACATGGGGGCCCAGAAGGCCCCTTGGGCTAGACCGATTTTTCGGCTCGACCGATTCTTATGATTTTTTTTTGTATATTTGATAGGTATGAGAATAAGTGGTAAGCTATTTTTCACATGGACATGGGGGCTCAGGAGGGGCCCTTGAGCTAAACCGATTTTTCGGCTCAACAGATTCTTATGATTTTTTTTTTATATTTGGTAGGTTTGAGAATAGGTGGTAAATTATTTTTCACATAGACATGGGGGCGCAGAGGGCCCCCTTGGGCTGGACCGATTTTTCGGGTCGACTGATTTTTATGATTTTTTTTTTTGTATATTTGGCAGGTGTGAGAATAGGTGGTACACTATTTTTTACATAGACATGGAGACCCAGGGGGGTCCTTAAGCTGGACCTATTTTAAGGGTCGGCCGGTTTTTATGATTTGTATAATTGATAGGTATGGGAATAGGTCGTAAAGTATTTTTTACATTGGACATGGGGCCCGGGGGGGGGGGGGTTGGCTGCGGTTGGACCGATTATTAAGATGTTTGATTTGTTGGATTTGCCTACGCCCCGAATAGCAGAATAACTATTAAAACATGGACATGGAGGCTCAGGGGGCTCCCTTGGTTTTATAATTCAAGAGCGGCTCGACCGATTTTTATGATCTTTAATTTGTTGGATTTGCCTACGCCCCGAATAGCAGAATTACTATTAAAACATCGGAAAAATTACAGGGGGCGGGGAGCTAAGTACAGGGCAACGACAATAACAAATAACGCACCGGCCACCAAAATTTGGCGTACCGGGCTTTAAAAATGAAAACCGATTTTTAAGTTGGTTCTCCAGTGCCATGTACATTTCTGCCGGTCGAAGTATAAAAATTTTCAAAAATAAAAAAGTTCAACGGCGAGCAGAAATGTACATTGTTGACCGCCGTTGAATTTAACTTTTGTATTTTTGAAGATTTTTAGTTGAAATTTTATGGACGTGTTGATAAAATATAGATCTTTGCAGCTGCAGAGTGATTTTTTGAAATTTGTCAATTAAAAAAATATATTGCGGGAAAACGTATTTCGACCGGCAGAAATGTACATGGAACTGGAGAACCCTCTTAAGGAGTAAACTCCAAAGTTTCACTTCTGGTGCGCGTGGACTCCACACACATTTTTTTATGATATCTCGAGAATGGATTTACTGACTGTTTTCGAGGGCGACTAAATATTAAAACATTAGAAAAATGAAAGAAAAAAATGTTCTCATACATTTTGTATGGAATCCGTATATAACGCCATTTTTTATACATGACAGAAACAAAAATGAACATGGCGTTGTGTGCATTATTTTATAAAAAAAAATAATTTAATTCAGCTAATAAGTTGCCACAATATTTATTGATTCTGAGGCGGTACAAAGTTCGCCGGGTCAGCTCGTAGATAATAATTGTTACGAATCAAAAGTGAGCACCCTAATACTTCAATCTCCGCTCGCTTATAATTGAGCCACAATTTTTATAAAATCATTTTATGTCCGGTCGGACCTTTTTTGTCTATTTATGAACCAGTTTTTACTGCGTAGTTTAGTAGTTAGAGCCCTAGGGCCTAATAGTAATATAAAATAGTATATTATATACCAAGGTAGAGAAGTCGTTTTTCTCAGCTGAGCAGTATTACATAATTAAGTTGCGAAGCTGAGAATATGCTTCTCTACCGTGCTTTATATATTATTTTTTTCACTACTATCGCAGCTTAAATCTCATATTTTTCTGTCCATTCTTGTATAACAATTTCACGAATATTCTGCCAAATTCATTCTAAGAAAGAGACTTTTTTCAAATACCTTAGGTATTACCACATTTATTAGATATGCATTTTGCATGAAATCCGGTCTCTTCATTATTAACTACTAGTCAATAATGAAATGATTATTAACTACTAGGAAAGAAAAACAACTTCACACATCCTCGACAAAGTATATAATGGTAAATATTCTATTCTATTAGAAGCCGTTTTCAACAATTCAATTCAGTCTGTTCAATAGCGTGAAAAGTGCGATCGCTATATGAAGCATTCTATGAGAAAGAGTAGTTAAAACGTATAATGTGGAAGAACTTTTTTTCAGCGTCAAGTTGCCGACTGAGGACGTGAACCGTTCATAGGGAGGATTCTAGGCCCGGTGTGCAGTCACTGTCCGCATCGCATTTAGTTGTTGAACGTTGCGGTGAAAAGACATGTTTTCGATCTCGGATGCTTACATTACATTTCTTAATAAAAGCTGCGTTAGACGACGGTACGATAATTCCCCCTGAGAAAAACACATCCGATGGTGAAAATAGGTTCAGTCTAAAAAAATTACATTGATTGATTAATTAATTAAATGATTTCATTAAATGATTGAGGTACGGGTGAATGTTGTATAGGCCGTTAGCCTGCGTTATTTACCAGTTGAGTGATCTGGAATTGTTGAAATTTTGTGTACATCTGACGACCACGTGCTAAGAGCTAAGTGGTTCTCTTTAATACCGGGTGACTATAATCGTTTTAAAATTATTTTCTTGCGTTGGTCATATATTAATTTATTAGGTTGCCAACATTGTTTACATCGGATACATGTTCTTATTAAATAAAGTGTTTTTTAACCTTTACGAATTTAACATTACTGGATGACATGACGAGTTTTGCCACTGCCAATCATTTATAGTCATCGGGACATTTTTTAAGCCCAGAAAGGCTGACTCGCCACAAAAGCGTTGGATTTAATTTCTGTTTATTAATTTAATTTCTGTTTATTAATTTAATTTAAGTTTACAAAACGAGTGGCGTAGCCCACGAGTTGTAGGAAAGAATGAGTGCTTCAAGGTCTTATGAAACGAGTTTTTTATACTATTTTTTGTTATTTGCCCTTTTAATCCGTGTTTAGTAGTAGATTGTTTTATTAGAAGCAAAGGTGAGGCTTTTCGTGGCAAGTCTGTAGGTTTGACAAATAAGGGCGCGCCACGAAAATCTACTTTTAAACGCCGAAAATTGTCCACCAAATAGAAATTTGACAGTTTACTAACCCCAATGACATAATTAAATGACATGAAAACTTTTCAAAGCACACGCTTTTTTAATTGAGCGGCAGACAAAGTATTTTGTCTGCCACGGCAAACACAATGGCCATTTGTCATTGTCTATTGACGTATACAATGTCACGTTTTTCTGACGTTTGGAGAAAGACAATTTTTTTTACGTTGGTCGATTTAGGGATTTTTATGACGATTGGTAATGTTCACTTCCATGTGCTGTCACTTCCTGTTTTTTGACACTTTTTGTAAATTAAACTGAGTCTATGTGCTGTCGTAGCTTCCTATTTTTGACACATTTTGTAATTTAAACTGACATTATTATGATAATCACGCGTTGCCAACCTAAACATGTTTGTAAAATGTTCCGTGCCTTAATATGGCTATTAGGACATCGCAGATGATGACGTCGCGTTCGTTAAAATGTCTATTAGAGAATCAAAATGGAGACAAATTACAAAAAAGTTTTTAGAGCTCGCTTTACGAAAATGTCAATAAAAATAATCTACAAATTCTATAGATTAAGGTGTTGGGGGGTGTGAGGGAATTGGCTCCCTTTACTGACACTTAGACGACATCTGATATCATCGAAAAAAGTTAGGATGGTTCCAGGCGAGGTACACCTCAAGTTGGCTCAGCTGGGCCATGTCTCCCCCAGTATGGACTTTCTGGTCGAGCCCAGACCCGGACATGAAACATTATTAATAACAATTTATAATTTGAAACTTCGACCGGATATAAAATGTTGTATGTACAACGGGCATAATTAGCGTCTAGGGCCTTTAGCGTGTTCAATAACACGTAGCGGGCCATAAACGCCTTCATTATGCCCTTAATATATAAATTACTATTATTGTATTCTCTTTTAACGATAAACATTACAGTGGATTTTGGATTTGCGGTCATATCGATCCGTTGACCGGTATAAGAGCTTATTCGGAACATAGAAACAAACAAACGTACAAATAATAAAACACGTTCTTTTTAGTGGATAGTATTTTGTAATATTATGTATTTAATTTAATTTTTTTCCCTTATTATTCTACAGCAGTCGGGTAAACAATATTATTTTTGGTTTTACAATTCGGCGATTTTATAAGTAAATTTTTCCGTGTGCCCTCTCTGTAGCAAGCTACATATAATAGGTATGTGAGAAAAATGGACTTCTCAAATTGACCCCAGTAACACTCAGTGACTGTCCTTGGGCTTTGTTGATGGTAATTGCGAAAACAACTGGAAATTTTAGACGGGATAAATAGAAAGGCATATCGAACCACTGGTATGCGTGGGTTGAGCACATCTTCCCATTACATTTTCCATTGAAGATGGTTGCTTTAATGGACGCTATTTTGTTCAACTGTTTTAGAAGATCTTGAAGTTGAATATCTGATTCGATCGTTTTCAAGTCGTGCGCTCTGTTCAGCAGCTTTTGATCTGAAATCTCTTAACCGCGTTCCTTCAGACGACTTTCACGTTGGTCTCAGCTGGCTTTCATTTGCCTCGATTTTGTTGTTGATTTTTCCAATAGATGATTTCCTTTTTTGGCATTTTGAAGTATTTCCTGAAATAGTAAACAAACGGAAGATATTCAAAGTAACTAAAATAAAAATATTTGGCATTAATTACTGCAATTCATGTAAAAAGAAAAGAAGTGTTAAACTATTACAAAATGCATTGTGTAATTTTGAATGAAAATCCGGTCTCTGACTGAGAAATGTCTCAAAAAATAGATAATCGCAAATTCGTTCCGACTTTTGGCATTATTATGAATTATCATTTGAAGAATAGTTAAACATATGTGGTAGTAGTGAAAAAATAAACCACGGTTGAGAAGTCTGTCACTCTGATGTTTTTATCTGCACTCAATTTCGCACGGTTTGACCCATTGTGTTTGAAACCATTGGGTTTCATAACAATCTGTTCACCGGTTTAGGAGCGCATAACATACGCACAAACAAACAAACGTAACAGAACTACACAATTAATTTAAATAGATTAATAAAATTAATAAAGTATCGGTCCCGTGACCCATTACGATTTTAAGAAAGCTTTTCCCTATATGTACAAATATAAAATATAAACAAAATACGATAATAATTTTACTATGATGCACTAAAATAGTTAGATGCCTAATTAAATTTGCCATCTATCCTTCCTACAACAGTGACATTTTGTTGTCAGTTTGCGCAATCTTTACATACATACCAGTCTCAGGAATAAACACTTAGAGAAATCTCTTATTTTATACGGACTGCTGTTGACACCTTGTTTATAAATGGCGCTTATTTCATATGCAAAAGGTGCATAAATAAAATATCTACATTTATATTCATCGCTGAAAAAAGTCAAAGTCTTATTATTCAAATGGAGACATTTTAAGTTTGAAATCGCATCTGAAATATTATGAGGTGAGATTTAGAGACATTCCGAAGTTTTCTTGCCGGCGAGGCGTGTTTTCGGTGCGGATTTGCAGTAGAAGTGCTCGAACGTTTCAGCATTTTACCTGAAATGAGATTTATGATGCCCTCGACACCTTCCTGACAACTTCAGATTTAGATCGACCATCACAACACCTTTACTGTCAACGTCTTAGGCTCCTTTATTTGAATTCTGAAATTGTTTTTTTTTTCCACTAAAGTACGTCCCCGGCTAGAATCGTAGTATATAAATTCCAAGGTTCAATATTTTTAACGCACATTTAATGGGGTCGCTTTTTGCTCCTTATGATAAAAAAGGTACATGCTCTTGTTAAAAACATTCAATTAAAAAAAGGAAATTAATTGCACGGCCGGGACTGAAAACAGGATGAAATAACCGTTCTAGTAAATTTTCGTCGCTGAATTCTGGCGTGGTTCAAGTTTAGCGTGGGGCCAATTTTTCAGAAACACTAATATGTAGTAAGTTTAATCTATAGTCTAGTATGCACTAGTTTTTGCTTTTCAAAATCGAAATTTTATTTAAATGGTATAATTTGGCACGTTCAGTACATTGTGGATTGTAAATTGAAATTACTCACTTGTAACTATCGTTTAACATGTTAAAAATTTAAAATTTGTTAGATTTGATGAAATTTTTTATTAGAAATTAGGTGTTTTACTTATTGCAAAACCGATTTGGTTCCGATAAAACAAAATAATGTATTTTCTTCATTCTAGTAAAATAATAATCATTAAAAATTTTATAAAGAACATTGCGTATTACAAACTCTTCAGCGATTCCAAAATTATTGTTGGATTAAGCTTATTTGATCTAAAATTTACGATTTAGTTCTGGTTTTCACTTTTTATAGGCTAAGTATGTCGTTTTACAAGTTAGTGAAATTGACTGTGTTAAATTAAATTGTATACAAAATAAGTTATATGCTTTTTAATTATTACAAATTTCATCTCAATATAATTTGATAGTTTAATTTATGTAAATTCACGTTTTTTTTTGTAAAAATTTGTTTTACAACAAACATCGGAAAAATTTGTCGTGATGAATGAGATTGTACTAGATGTATATGGCCAAAGCTGTACATATACAGAAAATATCTAATTCGAAAAACTCTCGTTCAGAAGTAGGATAAACAGATACTCTAGTAATTTTTACTTATTTCAACAGAAGGTTTAATGTATGTTTTAGATTAGTATAAAACCAACCAGATGCTAAACTGACTTTGTAGTTGTTACTACAATAATAGTAAATGCTTGAGTTTTGTCTCCTAAAACTTACATGTACACATTTAATGTTTTTTTGTAGGGTAATTTGCCAAATCAAACTTCTTCTGGTGTTGTACAACGAAGTGCTTTTAGCCGCTAGTTGTAGGTTTCCAGTATGTATAAATACTTAATGATCACTCACCTGTTTGGACGGTAATCACAAATTTAATCAAATGCAAAGGTTGTTAAGTTTATTGAGTTACAGTTATAACACACCGGGTTAGCCGACATTTTTAGACGTCAATTCAACTAAACGCTTTAATAAAATTCTATTTTAGTAATATTATTGTCATGCATGATTAAAATAATGGGTTGGCAGTGGGAATGGAAGGGAGCATTTGAAAACTGTTTCGAAGGTTACCTAATGGCTATTTCAGTTATTTCATGTCATACTTAGCACAAAAATGCTCGCCGGTTAAAGATGATATCACAGTTTTAATGTATTTTATCTTAAGATCAGTTCATGCAATTGAGCCAAGTTTCTTTCAAAGATTAATACTCCACATGAACTTTTCATTAATATCAGTTTTAACATCATCATGTAACTTTAGTTATCGAAAGTGTTGTTAGATCTTTCATGGGGTATGTGAAATATGAACGTGAGTAATAATTATCGTAAAATAAATCTTTTTTTTTTGTTTGAAAAGCACAACTGGCTTTTCTTGCCACGACCCGTATTGTGGACCAGAACTTATTCAAAATCTGAAACCTATAGAAGACCATTCCTTTATTCAGGAATGAGATGACAAGGCATTTTACTTTTTTGATTGGATGATGCTTGTTGGAAATTACTCACGAGGATAATAGTAGTATGGTATCGAGGCCGAATCTGTTCTATGTGGCCGAGGCGTTAGCCGAGGACACCATTCAGATAAGGCCAAAAAAACACTTTTGGCGAGGTGCACAGAACGTTTTTTAAGCGATAAAATAATTCAAAAATTTGGTCATATTTTTTTCTAGGCCATGATTACCAATTGGAGCCGTAAAGATTTACTTTTTTTTGTACATATCTGTCAAATTCTGTTTACAGTCCGCGCTAGATGAATTTTGTGAACTTCTTTCAAACTTCTGATCTTTCTGAGTAACTGCTCCGTATACCTTTGGCCAACAGGCACAACCACGTGAGAAAAACGTAAAAAACAGACGGCTGTATAGACGTTACGATGTCGCTGACTTCAACGTTACTTTCGACGTGTAAATATGACGTGTTTATAACGTCTAGTAAAACACGTCTCTTTCAGGTGTTTTTACCAGGTTGAAAAGACGTGTTGATTTTCTAAATTAAACATCATTTTCAATGTCTCAACAAAACGTTCTGTAAACGTATTTTATTTCATACTTGTATCTAAAGTGACATTTTTCGGATTATTTTTGATACCAAAAGTGGAACATTAACGTCCTAGTACTTTAAAGAAAAATTTTAAAGTCCTAGTACTTTAAAATTATACGTCAATCATTTCTTACATTGTTCCCGACATTTTTGTGGCATCAAATTGTTCTTCACGTGATCTGCTTCATCTACAATGTCTTGAGACACCTCAATTTTCTCCATTTTAAACGGAATAATCGCATAAAATATCCAAAACCATTCACCGTGACCCAGTTTTTTCGTTGTCATTTTTGACAAACGTTTGTTACTATGGGAATGTTGGTTCCCGCATATTTAATTATTACGAATAATTTGTGCGAGATAAACACACAACATTTCATTTATTTTGACTTAGTTCATTAAACTTGCAGTATGAAATAAAACGTTGTATTTACCTCGAACGAAGAAGTGTTTTTAAAGGTACTCACAAGTAATTCCAGCCTCGGCTAGGCGCCTCGGCCGTAAACAACTTGCTCGTACTTTAAACTTCACTTCTCGTTCTAGATAAATAATATACTATTAAAGATATTATAAAATACATCTTTTTTTAGGTGATCTTAGGAAATAAGTATATTAAAAAAGTGTTGTTTATCATGACATATATTTATTATAAAACAAAAAAAAAAATTGTTTTACAAAAGTTCAAATTTATTATAATGTATAAAGGTGAATAGAAAATATGAAAATAATTACTAAAAACTATAATATCTACTATGTACTACTAATATTATAAACTATATAACTATAACTATAATTATTATTAGGTATAAAAAAAGGGGTTCTTGTAATTCATCAATTGTATCATTAATCTCTTGTTAAATTAGGGCTGATGATGGCAGAAGTATTCTGCCGAAACATGTACCATTAGTAATCTTACAGTTATTAAAGTTTGTGGAGTTCGACATAGATATATTTAAAAAATTTTAATTTAAATTTACTCCACTTGGATTTAAGAACATTCTTCTTGTTTAAAATAATTATTATGGGCTAATTGTCCTAATTAAATTAAATCATTTTTTTCATGACTCGGATTGTGTGTTGCTCGACGTGCTGGGTCAGTTTTGCCAATGTTTGCCGTACAGTTGCCTCAAAATCTATAAGAAATAACTATAAGTAACTATTGCAAAAATAAAAAAAATCCTTACTAGGTATATGATTGTCGTAAATGATATAAAATGACACAATTTACCACGATATGTTGAAGCTGGAGAAAATGCTGACATTGGCGATGCATAAGACGTCGTCGGGGTACAGCAAAAATCCTCTCCAAGGTTTACAGTTCGACGGCGCTTACTATCAAAAAGAGACTCATCACCAAAAACTTGCTTTCTTGAGAGACTTTCCACTGATGAGTTGTTTCCTCTGCAGTTTCCAATCTCCTTGATGAGGTTGTTGGCTTTTTTATCGTCTGTGTCATAATCCTCTGCAAAAAGCTCAAAAGTTAAAAAATATATTTAATTAGAAAAATCATAAATATAATATCATTTGTATATACCTGTTTTAAAATGAATATTAAAAACCTTGTAAGAAGGCCAGGTCTTACATGGAGTACCACTTTTGACGAAAGTCATAAAATCGGTACACTTGCGGAATAAATTTAAATTAAACTGGTTAGTAATATGCATAAAAAATGTATATTTAGTTACTACTTTTAAATAAAATACAGTACTACTTACCTTTAGGACTTTTGGAAGCTACACAAATCTCAAAACTTGGTAAGGCAAACGAACTGCACGATCTCAGACGACAAATGAAAATGAACAAAATCGAACGAAGCAATGGCCAAGCACAGATGACACATCTGGAAAGAGTTTTTTGGTTTCGTTTCGTTCGCGGTGCAAGGCGCAAAAAAAAGCTGTAAATCACGTACATTTTTGTGTCTTGGAAGCAGCATGTTTGTTTGTCGCTAAAACAAATTCGATAAGGCAGAGATTTTTATTGATAGTACCATTGAATATCAATACTCTAACTACTCTAACTAGAGTATTGATATTCAATGATAGTACTGATATATACGTTTGGTTATTTATTTTTGACAATAAAATTACGCTCGCGTCGTCGGTTCTTCAACCTTCAGCCCCCATCATAAACCAATATCCGTTCTTCTCAAAATTCCAGCCCCTAAACGGTAAAACTTCTCAACGTATGTTTCAAATTGTCCCTTAATTGTACTTGCTTTCATTTTTAAAAACTATTCATTCCCTGACCAACACTAAACTCTTCTCCGGTCAAAGACACACTCAAACTTCGCGACACGACTCTCAAAAGAGATTCGTTGTTTTATTTTTAATCTTTTTGCTGGTCTTTTGACACCTTCACTTACTTCACAGCGTTTCACATTACCAGACATTACCAATATTTATTAATTTCGTTGATTAACCGTAATAATTAAAGATCTTAATTTTTGTTTTCAACTTTAACAAACACATTTAAATTAATATTTGTAAGTACTTATCTACGTAAGTAAATATAGCTACCCACATTGAATTATTTCTTTGCCGTTGGGTTAAAGAGCTTTTGCAATTTTTTATAACATTAACACCATGATAGAATAGGGACTGTCAATTTTATTTTTAAATTTTAATTTAATAATAATTATATGACTACTTTTAATCAGTTTTCCCTAAAACACCAAAAACAATTTTTATTATAAATACCGACGCACGTTTCGCCAACAATGTTGGCATCATCAGGGTGATGAGTGAATCGGAAAACTGGTTAAAAGTAGTTATCTACCACCAAAAGTGATCCAGAGAATTGTTTTGTTTTTGAATAATTATATGAATTCTCAAAGAGCGATTGTTCATCTCTATTGCGAACTAGGCGGGCGAGATGATCCTAAAACATTTCAATCACGAGAAAACGTCAAACTTTCAAGGTTGTTTGGGTAAAATTCGGAGTGCCAAATGTTTACAAGAGCTAACTTAGTTGTTACCATGTTTCGTAAAAATTATGAAAGAAATGCTAGCCTTACTAAACATTTCTATTGTTTCTACTTTTAAATTCTATAACCATTCTATTTTATTCAAAATGTGATTCAAATAAAAAACGTACATATGTTTTATAACCCGCAACAAACAATTTACAGTGGCTTCTAAACTTGGCGCAAAAACCGCCCATATGGAATCTGTAAAAGACGCCAATGGAATGCGTTCCTTTGTAGTACATAAATTAAATATAATTATATGAGTATATAAACACGTGAATTTATTGTAAAAATTTCAGGAGAAATTAATGTCAGAACTGAACGTCAAAAATTACTTATATTATATATTTTACCCACATTAATTCCTTTCTATGCTTCTATATTTGATTTCAATCGTAATTCAAATAAAAAATATAAATTAAGTAGGATTGTTATACATTATGTATTTTAAAATCATCATTTTTATCTTTGAAACCCCTTAGTGACTTATAAACTTGACCACAAAACACGCCTAATAATATGATATGGAATACGTTCTTTCTAGTGTTTATTTGCCTAGAAAAACACGTATACTTAACGTGAAAATTTCACGAAAAGTAAACGGCGCCAAAACACGCCTCGAATGCGTTTTTATTTGTAGTATATATGACTAGAAAAACACGTGTATTTAACGTTAACATTTTACGAGAAATAATAGTCAAAAATAATAATTTAGACTTCACCGCCATTCGTTCTTTTCTATTTTATATAATTTGATTTAAGTTATGATTTAAGTTGATTAACAATACTGATTAAACGTCTTTATTGTGTCATATATAATATTTAAAAATAACGTAATTTTTAAAGGTTGAATTGTCGTAATTTGTAGATACGTAGTCAATATTTTATTGTAAATCAACGTTGAATTTACGGTATGTAAAATACGTTGAAGGTATTACCAAGATATAACGTGATATTTTCAACCATAAACGTTTTATCAACCACATAGACGGCAACTGCAAATGTTTTTTTCCCTTAGTTGAATGCCTGTTATCCATTTTGGACACTGTTTGACGAACACTAAAATTGAAGAATAATGTAACTGCGAAAAAGAAGTCAAATCTGCGTTTGCACTTTTCGCAGACTGAAATCAAGTGAATTCCTGTTTTACAAGAGGAAAAAACTGCATTCTGTGCACAGAAAAGCCAAACCTTACGTTTCCCAGGCAATCACCCCTTTTCTCAAACAACTACCGTGCGATCATTTATTTATTTGCTTTTTTATTATGCAATTGCCTAGCCTGCACATTGACTGACAGTAAAATTTGAGGTTACCGTAAACATTGTGACGTTTATGTTTCTCATGAAAATAAAAGATACAGAAAATAAAAAATAAAAGTCACTTTGACATTCGAAAAATGAAATTGTCAACAATTAGTACTCCCAACCTAATTTAAATTTCACAGCCTACTCTAATTTATAATTTAAATGATCGCACGGTACTTTTAAAATCTTACTCCTGTCGGTCTAACATCTGTTTGCACCGTGTCCAAGCGACCGTTTCTCTAATTATATGATTTACGACTCTTTAGAAAACTTACCTACTAAAAATGCAAAGCTACACAAAATAAACAAAACCTAAACTACATCTATTTTAATTGTAACAAACACAGAAATTGTCAGATTAGGCGAGTTTCTGTTTGACATGAGGCGGAGTAGGGTGAAGAAGACTGCTGCATAGCGCAGCGGCACGCATGAAAGGAAAATCTATTTTTTCTGTTTTGATAGACAAACCGTTAACATAAAATAATGCGAACACATGCAAAAAATTAAAAAAAAATTGCTCTTGAGCCGCTGGCTAACAGATTTTTGATTTTATTTTTTATAGTTGAGTTTTTGTTCCTCAATTGTTTAAAAACAAATGTTATAAAAAAAGTAAATTGTTAGCGCAAATTGTACACAAATTGTATATTCAAAAATGTTTAAAAAATGCAAATTCCTCTTTTCATTTCAAAATAAACAGGAAATTTCTTTTCCGATATATTTATCTCTCTTGCACACTTGGTCATCCTGATTAGCCTTAAAACAACGTGCATGTGTTTACTGGGGTTAAGACTCAGAGGGTCGTTAGGGTAGGAGCAGTTATCAGATATTGCGGACTCAGAGACCGCACGCGTGCTCAAAAATGGATTTGACTTTAGAAGTTTTTTGCAAAAAAGGTACTATTACAACCTAAATTGTTGTAATGCCCTAACAAAATTGAGAAGTGTGGATGGTGACACAAGAAATACAGCTAAATCCCCAAAATCATATAATGAACAAATAAAAATAATACAGATACTTCCAACAATTATACAATATTAAATAACGTGGTAAAGTAGAAATTATAATGACTGAATAGAATAGCAAGTTGAATTAAACAATAAATTACGAAATGAACGTTGAAAATAATTAAAAATAAGACAAGTTAAATAGTGACTATGGCTCTTTACCTAGGTTAAAATTACATTAAGGAGATTACTGAACTTACAAAATTTAAGTGAACGCTAATATAACAAAAACTAGGTGAATTGATAACACAAAAAAATACAATAAAAAATCGTCTATTACTTATCTTCTTGATTAATATGCTTCCTGCTAGTTTTGGAGCTGTCCTGACACCTTACTTTGACTTTCTGGCGTATCCTGCAAGTCTGTAAATCTGCAACTCCTGCGGGTCCTTGGGAAATTTCACCAGTTTCCACGTGAACTATACTATGTGCGTTCAGGAAAGAATTTCCACAACCAAAATCCCTTGATGGTGGTACAAATAATCCTAGTATAAGTGCTGGTGAATTTGCCTATCTGATTTAAAGAAAATAGTCAAGGTCTGCACGCAATAAAATGGTTTCTCTTACCTCTCTCCGAAAATTCAACCTTTAACGATTTATCCGCTTAAGCGATTAGTTATAGAAATAACCCACATTCAACGATACTTAACCGCTAACGCGTTTTTCCTGGACGCAATCCCTTTTACCAGGAGTAATATTTCGTTGAACGTGTACTCGTTAAAGTCTCGAACGAAAAAGAAAGAATCTCGCGCGGCACTGCAAAACCTATCGTTTTTTGTATATGCGGTTATCTCTACGTAGATGCGTTCCTGAACCTGGTGGTGAATGCGCGGCAAAATCAAATTGTAACAGTACATAGAAGCGAAAGTAGAATGTTTGATTGGTTTAACCGTCTATTATAACAATAATATAGCTAAAACCATCAACAAGCATTGGCTGTTTACTAAATATTGCAGTGGTGATTTTCATCTCGAACAGTGCACATAATTTAGCCATTAGTAGTATTTAGCTCTACAACTGGTCGACCAACAGTTTAAATTTTTAAATAAAACCTACAGCTGGAAATACTGAAGCAAAAACCCCGAAAAATCCATCCAACTAGAATATATTATGTATTGCAGAAATATGTGTCAGGACTGTGCACAAACCTACATAATAAAGTCTTTCAATACGCGGACTCACAGCCCACTGCGTGTAACTTCCAAATCATGGCACATGTACCTGAAGGTTAATTGCCCTTGAAAGAATCAATTTCCTTGCTTATTTACTTAATGCCGATGATGTAGTTTCCTAGTTTTGGTCAGTTTCTCTTTCCAGTAGCATATTACATGGCGAGGCGGAAAGTATTCCATTCCTGTCGAGAGAACGTTTCCAGAAACGAGTAGCCTTGAACTAGTCCTCGTGACACAGGAATGGTAATTTTGCCGGGGTCTGTATATTATTTTATTCACAATTATCCGAAATATAAGAATTAAATGTCATTTACAGAAATATTGCCACGTTTAATTTCAGTAAAATGTTTACACTTAGTAGGCACTGCAACAATTGACATTATTTGGCAGAATAAATGTCAAAGGATTTTTTGGAAGGTTATTAAATAACCCTAACAGTAATGCCATTTTAATTTTAACAGAAACAGTTACGTGCTTGTTTCTATAACCAATTATTACATCTTACATTTAATAAATTAAAATTTAAATATATTCAAGTCAAACTCCACAAACTTTAATAAATGTAAATTACAATAGGAACATGTTTCGGGAGAAAACTACTCCCATCTTCAACCCTTAAAGAATGTTTAAATTATAATTAATTCTTATTGTAATTTACGTTTATTAAAGTTTGTGGAGTTTGACTTGAATACATTTAAATTTTAATTTAAATCTACTTCACTTTGATTCATCGACATTCTTCCCGTTTACATTAATAGTTTAAAATCGGGTTGGCTGGAAATTTCAGGTGAGATATGCAAATGGAAGTAGGGAATTGCTCACGTTCAAAAGTTGGAAAGTCGTATATTATTGACCGATTATGAATATAAAACATAGGATGTTCAAATGAAAAAGTCGTCAAGTTACATAAATGTAAAATTATTTGAAAAAATAAGTATAGAAACGTGTGCCCGCGCGCGGCTTTGTCAGTTGGCTTAGTTTTTTTTCGCTGTTTTTGGGAAATAATTTTAAATAATTATGTAACTTGTGACCACAGCTAAATTCCAAATTATATGTTTTTCTTATAATGGCATAGACTGTGGCATACAAAGTGTTTCCAGTTGAAAGTTATTACCGAACTGGAAGGGAATTTAATGAGGAACGGGTTTTGTTCAAACGGTTATGGAGGAATTTTAAGATGAATTTCCAAATATTGCGTTCGATTACATTCTGTTTAGAAAGCGAATGGCAGAAGTTATTGCTCAAGTCGAAGAAATGATTGAAAACGCACCAAAAAAGTAAAGATTAATAAATCTATCTATTTAAAACAATGTCGGGTTAGTTACACCATTTATGACTCAAGAACGGCTGGACCGATTTTTATGATCTTAATTCAAGTTAACACAACATTTATTGATTCTGAGGCGGTACGAAGTTTGCCGGGTCAGCTAGTAAGTAATAAAAGTAAAGACAACTGTACCCATATTGTATTATTATACAGTGCTATTGCACCGCAGGACTTTCTCTGATGGAAGCTAGGCTAAGATGAAGCAAATATTCCAGAGTACCTACTATAATTTTTATATTCAAGGTTTCCTTTAAACAGACTGAGTAGAAATGTCCTTATTGGCTCATTGCACGTGTTAAGTCAACTAAATTTTAACTTAATTTTGGTACGTTTGGACATGCATAATTTAGTGAAGTACAGAACTGCATAAGTTTTTCACACTTCATTTTAAACAAACTAAAGAACTTAACTAAACGCAAGTCCTGAATACAAGTAAACGCAGAGTCACTTACTATAATAATTAAGTTAAAATTTTTTACTTACCACTTGTAAATCGGCAGCGGGAAGTGCGGGAAATCAAAATACATGGCGGGATATGACAGCGATGGTATGTCATGCCATCTACAACGGAAGTAATTTGGAGTAAAATTTTAAATATCTAAGGACGGCTTCTTTGTGACTACGACTTCCATAAATGCAAATGATTTTTATGATTCCATAACCGGAGATGTCAAAAACATGCACTGTGAATTATCCGGAATAATACCAAGAATGTTATTACAGTGTCTTTAAAGCACCAGTTGAGAGCAAACCGCTTTTGGAAACGACCTCAGAAACCCTTAGACCACTACAAACAGGCTGCTCTCCTAAAGGATATTTTGCTCAAAGGACTCATAAAATATTCTGTTTGGCAATCACCATTAATTTTTCCATTTTGCGGGGGTTCAAAGTGGCCACTCCAACTAACCGCATCTTTTAATATATCGCTTCTTGGGCCAATTTAATTATTCTGAAGGTTACACTTTGTTTTCTGTACATTTAAGCACTGGCTTTATTGCAGAAATATGCAGCAAACTATAATTTCTCTTCCCTAAAAATGTACATTTTAGTATTTTTTTAGCCTATTTATTTTTGTGTCATTTCGTCATTTCCAAACAAAATTTTTAGAGACGCCCTTGACAAACATGTTATTACAAAATGTTTGTTTTCCAGTTTTTGCAATTTCAAACGTTATTAACACGTTATTTATTTGTCTTGGCAGGGGTGATTTTTTCATGTCGGGAAGGTAACCTTTTGATTATTTTCACTCCCTTAAAATCCTTTCTACTTGAATTTTGGTTACACAAACTTTCGTGCGATTAGCGTCGAAATTTAGTACTGTGGGTTAAAAACTAAAATTAGTACATAATAAAATGAGATTTTTACATATGCTTTTTGTTGCAGATTCCAAGCCATCAACATCTAATCAAGTGAAAGAGTCCAAACCCGACAAACAAATGCACAACACAAACGCTAAGCTAGTGCGTGCTCTGACGAACAACCTCAGTGAAGCGAGGCCTCCGGGGACCGATGTGAATCGCGGAAACATAATTTTAGTAAGAGGTGCGAAGACGACCGATGGCAGTCATATTCTTTTAAGGACCGATAACTTACCACCATCGAAAACCAGCCTTGTTTTGGAAGAGGGCGAACATGGAAAACTAGGACAGATTTTTATACAGCAGAACGATTTGAGCGAGGGTGTTTTGTTGCAGTCGGTTAAGCGTCTTGGGGGTGGCACTCCAATTTTTTTCCTGAGCGGAAACGATAACGGAAACGGACATTTTCTTATACAGACTACGAGCGCTGAAGATGTGCATAGTGTCCCCGACATCGGGGAAGAGCAAGGAGGCGATAACATCCTGTTGCAGGCTTTAGAAGGATTGCATGATAACGAAACGAGCAGTAACAGGGGCGTTTCGACACCAATTGGCTCAGGTAAGAGTTTGAACTAGAATTGCCGTGTTGAAGAGATCCTGAAAAAAGCAATCGAAATTGTGGGTAATATCCGTAACAACGGTGAATAAGTATACACGTCGATTTTCACGATTTTGCAGCACAGCAGATTTAAAGTTTATGCGGTTTTTATTCTTCAACATTTTGAAGATGTGCAATAATTCACGTACCTCTCACGTCTGACTACGAGTTAGAGATCAGGAGGACGCGAATTACATCCCGGCATACTTACTGAATTTTGCATCTACGAAATTGAAATATGAAATTGGTGTCAGAAAGTAATTTTAACTTAAAAATGAAATGTTAATATCTATTTATTTCAAAGAAGTGCTTCCATTATGTTGTTAAAGAAAATTTTCAGTAAACGAAACGCCATTGCTTGTCCTGGATTCTGAAATCTATTAATTATTTTTGTTTTCAAAAGGCTCTTTGATTAAACGTACTCTGAATCTCTTGGTACATACACATACACATATTTTATAGTGTGATCAAACGAGATGTATGCCTTTAAACTCAAAAGATTCACCCCGCAAGCATATTGTATAAGTATTGGGTCGCAAGTACTTTCCCGCTGCTTCGAATTCGAGAGTGAGGTCGTCACCATACGTTTGGCTTAAAATTTTCTGTATCCTCTACATAGGGAACCTTTGAACAATATCTTTGATCAAGAATGTTGATCTTGATCACCGGAAGATTTATCGCATAACCGGACTGTGACGTGAAACCTCACAGTCTTTCACACTTGCCGCTAACCGTCGGTCGCTAGATTAAAACTTTCAATGTCACTCCTGATGCACTTTAGGGCTGCTTCAACTCCGATTGTGCTAATCTGATTATAATACAAGACTCGTCTTGGCTTTAGTGTTATGCAGGTAAGTCTACATAATGAGAGTCAATTGCACTAGTTACTTTCGATAGATGGTGACTCTTAACTGTTGGATGTTTAAGCGGAGTGAGGTGTCTTTAAAACGCGCAAGAAAAACACTAAGATACAATGAAAAAACTTTTCTAGCACTAAGAAGCACGGAAAAGAATAGAACTTGTAAGAATGTATCCCCTTGTTCGGACCGCTTGCAAATTCATTGAATTCATCCCTGTATCAAAATCAGATGCACCTGCATCGATGAAGACAGGCAGGTTTTTTGCGACGCAAAACCAGTTTCGTATTCAGATGTGTTTCAATTCTGAGGCCATCATAAATTTACTTTGTTGAAAGCGTGCCACAAGTTTGACTGGTCTTTAAAAAAGAAAATAAAACATTATAGCCTCAGGCGGGCCTTAGAGATCTTACCCATACTATAAAGTCCACTCGAGTATTCTCACGAATTAGCATCCTTAGACGACTTCTGGTAGTAGTAACTAGTGAATAGGTTACACCGGCGGTGTGTTCACAAGCTCCTGTAGGGCCTGAATGGCAAGTGAAGTATGGGTCCAGTTGGGGTTAGAAACTGTGCCAATTTAAAGGTCTGAAAATGGGTAAACCAGGTATGTCGGACAACAGTATCAATAAGTGATAAATTTTCGATATTTTACTTTGTATGATTTATATATTTGCAATTATTTGGTACTGTAACCATCAGAATATCATGCCAATCCTTTCAAGAAGTAATTTCCTAATAAAACTTAAGCTTTCACGGTTCAATATGGCTATATATCATACAGTTCGCGTCACAACTGACATTGGCAGTACCTTTGCCTTGGATTTGGACCTATGGACATTTTCACTTGCGGAGCTTAACTCTTTATATTTTTCCAAGTTAAAATTTCATTTTTGACCATGTGTAGGAATGCTTCCTGATGCAATATGGGTAGATAATTCGATTGGTCGTCTGCTTCCGACGATGTACGACGTTGCATGTCGCGAAGGATGTAAGATTATACATTTTGAACGTGAATGCAAATTTTCCTTTAAAAATTGCACCATAAAATACATGAACCGGAAAGAAAACATTCTTTGTGAATAATGCATCACTTAAGTAAACGAAAATCTCTACTAAAGTGCCCCGTAAAGCACAGCATAACGCACACACCGGATCTTTAAATTGTTTTTTAATAAGGGAGTATTTTATTTCAGCGTATTTCCTGTCATTATCTTTTCGTGCACCTTATTATCTTGTCAGCATTTTTTTGTCTGAATACCCAGTTTAGGTTGGTTTTATTCTTGTTACATGAGAAATTCAATTACGTTTTCAACACGGAAACGGTTTCAAATAATACCTGCATTCTTCCACTTATTTATTACTTATGTTCCAAAGTGCATTTAATTTTTACTACTAGACGTAGCCTACAATTTAAATTCAATTTATACACGAAAATTTAAAGCAATTCGTTTAAGACAAACTACCACATAGTTGCATGCTGAAATTGTGTTTTTTCGTATGGAGAAATAATAGCAGGGACTTAGCAGAGTAGAGGTCTGTTTGAGTCCATTGAATTCTATAATCGGACTAAAAATAACACGGACAGATTATTAATTTCCGTCAGTGAATGTAACTATTCATATTGGAACGAATTATTTCGACAGAATCTGTTTTGTTAGGGATATGTCAATAGAAATTTAACTTTTGCACAATAATATTTTAGTGCAATGTGGCATAAAGGAAAATATGATATTAAGCGAGTTGATGGAAACAGATTTTGCCAGCTTTATTGTCTTAATTTGTTGCTACATATTAGAATTGTGTTTTTTATTTTCAGTTTTAAATTTCCAGTTTTTTAACATTTATAGACTTTTTTATATTTTAACAAGCTTTATGTTTGAGTGCTTTAAAAAAATTTTATAGTGTGTTTTATGTTAACCATAGAAAGTAGCAGGGCCTTCGCAATGCTTCAGGTTGAGGTTAAACAGCAAGAAATTGACCAAACAATTAATTTTATAGAATTCGCAATTTTCACACCCTTTAATAACAGTTCATAACAGAGGACCATAAAAACGACAGCAGTAGGGAACGATATCTTTATCGGTTGAAGGAGAACAAAACATCTACTGTCGAGGTTAGAGTTGGTAAGACGGCAGCTTAACAAAGTTTCACTCACGTGCACGGGGCTTTCGAATTCGACTCGTGCAAGCACTCGTCAAATTCATATCCCAGCGCCGTTGACATTCGTAGCACCACCACAAAAATAATCGGCATAACATTGACTACTCATTGTATTATGACTGAGTATTCCTTTATATTTGCCTCCTTTTATTTGAAAGGGTATACTCTAAAGATGGTTACATTGTTAAAAAATCAGGATCTGATCAGGGAATCCCATGGAAATCGAGAAAAATCCTCAAATTTTCGCTTCCTCTTTAACTTATCATGTATGTTCACCGATTTCTTCGTCAATTGTGGACCGATTTACAAAATTCTTCTTTTATTTGAAAGGGTATACTCTTGACGTGATTCCATTGTCAAAAAAACAGGATCTAATCAGGGAATCCCATGGAATTCGAGAAAAATCCCCATATTTTTTCTTCATTTTATGTATATAATTATGTTCATACCGATTTCTTCGTCAACTTTATTGAGGACCTCAATATTGGAGAAGCGTCTTTACTAGGTATCACTAACTTATCTTAAAAAAAGAGAACCGACTTCAAAAAGTGAGAAATAATTGAATACATGTATTATTACATGTACTACCCAATGATCTGTCTGAAGTCGGTGCTAAGCCAAATAGGTCATCGCCACTAGCCACATCGAAGGTCTCCCGGCGAACGCACCGTAATGTAATGCGTAAGCGTGGGTGGGGGGCTCGTGCTGAGCAAAACATCCCAAACGGCAGACTTCGTTGACGGTCGTCTCGAATGATATCGAATTTTGTATGCGTTATAACGTTGTTGATATTTTTGTATAATTACAATATGTTACAAATTTGTAACCTATTTGGTTGGCACCGACTTCAGACAGATAATTGGGTAGTACATGTAATAATACATGTATTCAATTATTTTTCACTTTTTGAAGTCGGTTCTTTTTTTTTTAAAAGCAAATTTTTGTATGTTGATTTCAAAATTTCTAAATATTACAGTTATTGCCTGCATTTGAATTTTTTTTAAAGCCAGGTGGGATTGGAAATATCATGTTCTTTTTAATTTAGTACAAAAGTACAATTACAAAAGTTTTTTTTTTAAACTGCTGCTGATGCGGGAATGGGATACTGTGCTTCTAAAAATTCAATTCAAACATTATGTTTGTAACAATATTTTTACAAAACATCAAGTTACCGAAATAAACCATCAGAGATGTCCAAGTAAGCCATGGATAGTAGGTATACATATTTGCCAATTATGCAGTTTATATCAATTTCTAGTTTTATTGCAATTTTCCACGAAACTTAGGTTAGGTTACTTGTTTTTATTTATTTTTTTGTTCAAAATATTTTTTCTTTTTTTTTCTTTTCTTCATACATATTTGAAAAAAATATTCTCTAGTAGAATGTAAAGAATAAAGTTGACTGTCATCTGTGAAAAAATGTTTTAAAGCAGAAAGTGATGAAGTGTTTCTAAACCGATTTCATTTGATGTTCAAAGCGGGTTAGAGCAGCAAAACTTTTTATCAGTCACCCTGTATATTTAGTAAGACTCAGACCGTGGTTGTATTGTTTCTCCCATTTAAAAACCAGTAACGTTAAATGTACGAAATTTGCATTTCCGATAAAATTTCATGTGATTCCAGCTGTAGAAATGTCGTTGTGAAATAATAGAGCAGAATGCAATCATATCCGATTCGAGAATGGATAAATTTAGAAGTCTCACGGCACGTAGAAGGGGAGATGGTGGATTTGCCGAGTAATGTAGTGTAATAAGATGTAGTTTTCTTGATATAAAGTTATTCTTATTTATGACAATCGTAAAACAACAACGTCACATTGATACAGTGTATCAGAGGGCGACAGTTGTGTTGTTTTTACATCGTTCGAATCAAAATCAACGAAGGAGATTAGACCCAAAAATAAACAGGGAGACGTAATTTTAATTTAATTCTGTATTTTACGGTACATTAACTCAATTGCCTTGTAGTTTCAGCACACTCACGTGGACAGAGATAATACAATTAAGGTTTCCAGAGATTATAGGCAAAATACATACATTTATTGGTAGTCGTTTGGCTCGCACAATGGTATTTTACATTATATACGAACGTATGCCTTTTTTAATAAATTTGATTATTATTTAAATACAAAAATAAAAATTAATTGGGTGCATAACCGCCACGCGCTAAAAGTCCAACTTTACAGATAGAGGTATAGGAAATTCCTATAATGATGTAAATGAATTACGTCAAGTTTACAATTCCGCATACGGATGTAATGATTTTTTTTAAAGAAAATTTTATGACAAATACGTTTACTTTTTGAAATCCTGTAAGCAGAAGTTGTTGATGTGTTTACGATATATTGTTTAAATCATCTTTAACAATAATACCACACACATAATGCATTATCAATTTTTTAAAATTAAAATCTTTAATTGTGCTTTAATTTACTCTGAAATTTAAATTTACGTTTGAATTATGTTGGACGAACGATGCATGACACCTGTTGTGTAGATTCAACTCTTTCTTGGGCGCTCAGTTGATGTTTTCGACATTCTAATCGAAGTTGTATTCACTTCACTTCAATAAGACCTTAACAACAATGGAAATGTGACAATTCTGACTGTTTTTGAGGTTGTAATTTGTTGAATTCCGGAGCTGTTTTCATAATCACAGTGTTCCATTTGAACAGATAAAGACACCCAGAAGTTGATAGGGGACGATTGAAGAAAGGACCAAAATTGACGGGTACACCACTTGAAGAAAAACTGTAAAAAATTCATTCGGTCCTTGGGGGTGTCACTTGCCGAATCTGGGCATTGTTTTTATCCTTATAATGTCACATTTGAACAGAAAAGACACCAAGAAGTCTGTAGGCAAAGATTGAAGAAGGGGCGAAAAATGGCGGATGCGCCACTTGAAGAAAGATTGTAAAAAATTCAATCGGTTTTTGAGGGTGTAATTTGTCGAACTCCGGAGCTGTTTTCATATCATATCTGTTACATTTGAACAGATAAAGGCACCCAGAAGTTTATAAGGGCCAAAATTGGCGGATGCGCCACTTGAAGAAAAACTGCTTAAGGATTTTTGGATTTTCGTTACGTTGAAATTTAAAGGTACTATATACCGAGCGTAAAGGAGTTTTTAGAAAAGGGGGAATAGTTTGATATAACTTCCAAAGCCTGAAAATTGTAACGAGCAGCAACTGAATTCACAGTTCTGAAAGTACCTACAGCTATTGTTTTTAATTTAATTTAAAAAATAAAACGAGTGACTTTTAAATGTTGGAGAATATTTTTCACTAGGTAATCTTCTTTTTGAATGAATAGTGATTAATAACAACAGTTTTTACAGCGAGAACATTCCGAAATTAATTTGAATAACAGGAGATAACGTCGAAGCTTTTAAATATTAACAAGGGCCGTAGCAAATGTAATGCGGTCTGGAAATATTCATGTGATTGAGTGCGCAATTCGTAGTGTGGGGGTGATTCCTGGAATTACGATGTGGCGACCTTCCTTTCTCACAATGGCCGTCGGCCGTGCAAGTGAAAATGGCTGAAAGGCCTTTTGAACCATTACATTTAATTAACTTAGGGAGGGAACTTTATGACTTTACAGGTTAACCCGTTTTGCAATTAGCTTTTGACAGTTTGTTTTAGTCCAGCCGACGTGTCTACTCCCTCTTTTTTACTTCGTTTGACTTCCTTAAACAACTTGTTCACTGACATCGTTTATAGGACCACAAGTTTTCCATTCATGTCGTTATGAAATATGATGCAGGATAAAATGGGGAGTCCAGTAAGAAAGTTTCTGAGTTGTGTCTGGAGCAGGGATGAAACGTTTCTTTGTAATTTATTTACGCCCAAAAATTAACACTACACGCTAAGAACAAGTCTGGCAAGGCACTAAATCGATATTTATTTATTTTGAAAGTTATACAAAAGGTTGATCTATGGATTAAAAAATGCCAAATCATGGATTACTAGCCAAACCCGTGCGCTACGCTCCACGTTCAACAACAGAGTGAAACAGAAATTAAATCCAACGCAACAAAATAATTTTCAAACAATTATAGTCACCCGGTATTAGACACAACCACTTAGCTCTTAGCATGTGGTCGTAAGATGTATACAAAATTTTAGATCACTAAAATTATAAGATAATTAATAAGATATACGCAACTTTTTCACCTCGTTTCGTTTTTAGGGGACGCAATTGCACAAATTTAGTCAGGTGATCCTGATATACAAGTATAAATTTAAAGCCTTTGTCTTCTTGGCACTGCATGTCAATAAGGTCAACTTGACACCTGCTATTTATTTGCTTAAACACCATTGGTTTAACTACCAAGCCTTTTTTGGGAACTTTTATTTTTTTTTGACACGGTTTTTTTCTGAAGTTCTTTCATCATTCTATTCCTTCCTCCGCGACCAATCGTTATATGGGTCTGATGTATTACGTCAAAAAATTTTCATTGCATATGTAATATCTTATATTATTGGATTTAGCCTCATCGACACGATAATCAGCTTTATAGAGTCACCAACTTTAATAATGTCATAATGTCAGAAGATTGTCCTTTATTTGTCAGAATTCCACTCTTTTTGCAAAATAAGCTTCTTGCAATTCTTGGTGCAGTTCAAACAGAAGATTTTGAAATATCAGATTGGGCAGTAATTTCTTTTGTACTGGAGTGAATATTTTCTTCTAACATCTGGCTTAGTGTTTTCGCCTACTCTTCTACCAATTAATTGTTTTTTTGGTGGAGGCCACGTTTCCAGTGTTTTCAAACCGTTGTAGATTCTTGTAGCCAAAAAGGAATTTCTTTCGGCTTCTCTTATCGGATTATACCATATTCATAATTTTTTCTTTCGTAAAATTCATTTTGTAAAAAAATCACAAAAGTGAAACTATTTGTTACAGGATAATTGTCAACAAGAACAAACGGCTCCCTGGTAACCAGTCTAAGATGGTGTGATCTCAATACACGATTTCATCAATTTTGAAAAATTTTGTACGTGTTTTTGTAAACATTGTATAAAGTACTAACATTTGCCGAGACAAACCATGTATTGACATAAAGGTTATTAAAACTGCTATTTGGTGGTATAATGGAATATAGGGTATTCCATTTGAAAAAAAAAGTCCGCCGAAAACCCCGTTTTGATACCTTTCAAAATAAAGGCGTAAATGATGGTCCACACTCCTCTGGGACACCGGTATATTCTACATTCTTCTTCATTTACTTCTATATTTTGTTGTATCCAATTTTGAATTTTTTTTTACACGCACCTCCTATAATTTTTTTCTTGGAGATTGAGCCGTTAGACTCAAAATGAAACAGATATCTCACACTGTCGGTCACACTATTTAAGAAAAGCTAAAAGGTAATTAGCTAGTGCCACAAACTAGACGATATTAATTTGAGAAATCTGGTCCACATTCACCGCATTGGACGATCGGATTTCCCCATTCATCCCTGTATGTGGGTCCGATTAGTTTCATGACTCCTTCTGTTTGAGCCCGCACCACTTCCAATTGAAAGAAAGTTATTTCGAATTACGATCGTGAAAAACGTTTTTATTTCAGCCGTTTGGTCTTATGCACATCCACAATGTTTTTTTATGTCTTCTTTTTCGGGTTTCTTAATTAATTAATCAATTTAATTCCATAATAAACTTTTTTAGGCAAAGGTTTTCATATTGACGAATTCTTGCGACAAAATTGTGGTTTGTCTGCGGATAGTCCAAACCCTCTCCTGTTCTTGCAAAATTTGGCAATTTTATGCTCCGTGCATGTTTTTATTTTAGCACCATTATTTATAAATCTTAAAATCTCATAATTTTTTTTTCTGGAATGACCATCTTTGTAGCTGCGTGAATCATTCAGAACTTTGTTTCTACCAAGTGAGGAAAGTTTACGTTTCCGTTTTTAAGAATTTTTACAAACAGGGACTGTGAGACCCATCGCCCCGACTCACCTTTCTTTTTTATGCAGTAAATTAATTTACATTTCCTGGTAATTTGATGTTGTACATAACATTTTTTGCATTTTAGTATGGCATTACTGTGTAAATAATAATAAATTTAGAAGGTTACTAGAAAAAATTATAAACTCGAAATTATTGCCATTATTGTTATTATTACATTGGCGCCCAACCTGTTTAAATATTAAAGAAATTTAGTTATACGTACATATACAAATAAAATATGTATCTTGTTTGTACAATTGTTAATAAAAAAAAAGATTAAGACCATTTTTATTGCATGGGTCTCTCAGGCCCCGTGCCCCGACTCGCGTTACGATTTAGGGCGCCCCGACTCAGTTTAAAGTTAAATTCTATTTTACAGTAAAATCATGAAAGCCTATTTTTGTGTAGTGTACTATTTTAGGGAGGAATATAATTATAATGTTTAATATTATGTCGCATTTTGATGCATACTCTACTCGTCGTTTTAAATTTCCGGTTCTCGTCCTGATTGACTTTGAGACAACAACAGAAAAAGGAAATGGTATATCTTCATTTGACAAGCTTGTTGAGAGATTGTCGATCCATTTCTAGGTTCGTTGTTACGGGTGTTACTTTTTCCAAAAAGTCTTTAAACCCTTGAAGTCGATATTTGTTTCGAGACGACATCGTTGTAAGAAACCAAATGGGGTGACGCAGAAATTATCGAAGTTGGTGGAGCGAATCCAATAAATAAGTGCCGAAATGAAATTGAAGCAGGGAGTCGATTATTAGAATAGGGTTGCATTTATCCTTCTTTACTGCTTTCTATCGACATTAAATGTTCTCATACGAGGTAAAAAGTATCTATTGCCAAATCGGCCTTCTTATTAAATCCCCACATCGATCGCACGGATTTAGGCGCTTGAAATAGGTGTCTATTGCATCGAAGTGCATTTCGAACGCTTCATTCTTTTCCTATGATAGAGGTTATGGTTAGATCTCTGCCGCGCCACCTGCAACCCCGCAATCCCATTAGAAAAACTACGGGTCTATATCATGAAACTATCTGCTTGCAGAAGATTTCGCTGTGATCAGCATTCTTCTTCAATTGAGACGTTGACACAGCAATGTACTCGGCAATATCCATTCCCTGCATAATGTTACTATTTGCAGCGATATTGGCTCTTTTATGACCAAATAGTTGTTATTAATGGATTCATTTAAGATTTGAATACGCTCATACATTATCGTTTGTAGAAGAAAAGAAAAAAAAGTTGCGTGCATAATGGAATTACTTTGCAAAATAGGAGCACACCCAAAATAAAAACCTAAATAACGTACGTCACGGAATGATTAGTTTCAGAACGTTCGCGCTAGTAGTTAATATTATTATCCCTCTTAAACATTATTAGCTTAACGAATTCCACAGAACTAAGTCCGACGTATGTTAGGTAAGAACTACAATTTTTAGAATGAAGTAATTGAAATGCATTTTTTATAATAATATATTAAATAAAAGAGAATGATAATAACACCACTCGGCAGAAATTGGGAAGCTTTATCATGTACTTACTACTTACTTAATACTGATAGAAACAAAAATTATTATTTAAAACGCATTTTTTCTTTATAAATTCTGACATCTCTATCCTATTCATCGTATTGCGATGTAACTTTGGTGAGTTGTTATGCGCATGCCCACCAAGGTTTCTGACTTAGGACAACCATTTTATAATATACGTGGCCACGAGTTCGTAGGTATTTTAGCGCCAGTTCGTTTGTGACTCGCATTTGAAATGACCATAAACAAAACGTAGCATAACAAAGCGTAACAATCGTTACAACTGTGTAGACTAAAATGGACCATGTACGTACCAGACGGAGAAACAAAAAATATTTTGTATCCAAATGCTATTTTTGTTATAAGTACCTAAAATACAGTTTTTGCGGACGAATAGTTGCTGTTTCCGGACGAAGCGGAGCCGAGTCTGGAATAGCAGATGAGTCCCCAAAAACTTTTTAGGTACGTGTAACAAACAAGGTTTTTTGTTATAGCTCCCCAAATTTTTAAATAAGGAATCATTGTTATTCTTGGAACCGTCGTCTTTTTTTTCCCAAATCGGGGCTGAATCGAAAATAATCCGCGAAAGGTTGCTATGACGACTTTTTGGGACTAGGCCGTAAATTTACCATTTTTCGGACAGACCGACAGAATTTACCATTATTGTCCCCAGTTTGATCTCCCGTTACACCATTGTACTCTACGAGCGCGATGACATGGAATAAGTGGTAGGCATAGAACGGTAACTGCGAGGTTCAAAAGTACGAATGCGGCTATATACGGATGCCATTGATACTGTGCCTTAAAGCTTGCCTCCAGTAATCATTTCCAATGGCCCTTTTCGTAGACAACCGATCTCTTAGAGCCAAATCTCTCAAGTGGCGTTCTTTCCTACCTGTCGTACCCCATGGGCTTCCAGATCCTCGTTGACGTTGTTGACGATCTTCTTCAGACCATGCTCTCCAACATGGTAACACAGTACGTGCATCATAGCCAATCCGATTGCCAATTTTTCAAAACAAAATTCCACTCTCTCGCATGCCAATATTACCTCTTTCAAACTAAGGTGACTGGTTAAAATGGGGGTGCTGACACACTAGGCATTTTTAGTAAAGATTTCTTTGTCAATGTACCGAGAAAACTAAGAAAATTTTTACTAAATTTTTACTAAAATAACTAGTCGGAGATTTACACATTTATTGTCGGAGATATGGGAACAAGCATTAGGGGATCGCAATTCTGCACATGGACGTTTGTTAAGTCTGAAAGTAACGTGGAATTCGGGACATTGTTATTGCATTAGGTCTCAGCTATGAGAAATTTAAATCTTTAGGTATTAACGACGGGATGAAGACGAGACTTCGTAAAGAATTCATGTTAGGATAGGGAGATGTAAACGCCATTATGTATTTAAGATGCCCTACACATCCCGTTAACGGTGACTGATGAATGTAGTGATGAATTGAATTAGATAAGATACTTCAGTTCGAAAAGTGTTCAAACTTCAAAATATTTTTTGGGAAATTTTTATAACGTGCTACCAGTTTATTGATATAATATTAGAAATGATAAGGTAACTGCAAAAGTTTTGCACGCCAATACAGGTGGTACGACTTGTTTATCGCCGGGTCAAGAAAGGGATGTCCCTCCCCGTAAACATCGCAAAAACAATTAACCGTAGCATAGGCACAAGCAAAAGTTTTTTCTTTATCAGCAAAGGTCAATCACCGTAACGGAAAATCATTAAATTTATTAATGTGATAAACACACTATTCCTCACTGAAAATTTTAAGGACAATTTAACTTGTGTTTTTATCAACCAATCAGATGTTTCAATATCAAAATAAAAAACCAATAGGAGAGTGCCAATTGTTCGTGAAACTTTATTCCAACGACATTTTTTTTTTTGTAGCTATTTGACATTACAACTTACAAGTTAAGTTAAAATATGGCCGCCAACTTTTGCTGTTAGATGGACTCGTTTCTGCTGCTTGAGACAATAATGACTCGTGCAAGCACTAGTCATTATTTTCGTCGCAATAGAAACTCGTATCTGAAAGGCAGAAATTATTGGCGGCAATATTTTGACCTCTCGTTCTATTATTATTATTGATTTTTTTCTCTTGCTCGCAATAATAAATAATGTTTCTGACCTTTTTTTTAGACCTGTCCCATGATCCCTCAAACGTTTGTTGTAAATCCTTCCAGCTGCCGAATCATTTTTAAGCACAGTCCGTTTTTTCAATGTTTGTAAAGGTTGTCTTTTTGTTAAACTCACTTACTCACTACACCCGACTAGAGACTCACTTGTACTAAATAATAGTAATTATACACCAAGGTTGAGAAGACATTTTTCTTAGCCGAGCTATTCGAAGCATCGCGGTAAATAAAATTGCGAAGCTAAGAAAAGGCTTCGCAACCGTAGTTTATATACTATTTTCTTCACTACTAGCACATTTGTTTAACTTCTTTTGAAATGATAATGCCAAAAGTCGGAACGAATTTGAGGTTATCTATTTTTTGAGACTGACATTTCTTACTCAGAGACCGGATTTTCATGTAAAATTACACAATGCATTTTGTAATAGTTAAACACTTCGTTGTTTGTTTCTTTACAGGAATTGCAGTAATTAATGCTAAATATTTACAACTGGTGCAATTTGTAAAAATCGAAGGGCGCTGTTGTTCAGTTGGTAGATAAAATCATACACGATATGCATTTTGCTTCAAATCCGGTCTCTTCAATTATTAACTACTAGTCAATAATGAAATGATTATTAACTACTAGGAAAGAATAGTATACAGGCTTCTCAGCCACCTGGAAAATATGTAAAACCTGGAAATATCAGGGAATTTGAAAGTTAAAAAAAAAACAGGGAATTATCAGGGAATTTTGGCTGTTTATATGAAAAATCAGGGAAATTTTGTATAGTCACCTAGAATTTTACAATCTTGAGAACTAAATTAAAATTTAAATATATCTAAGTGTTGAGAACTATTGAGAACGAAATAGTATATTAGACAACAAGTGTTAGAAGTGCAACTTTTTTTCACAAATGTGGAGGTGCAGCCGAGTTTAATAATAATCCACACGTGTGAAAACTAAGCACGCTAACACGAGTTGTCTATAAATTTTAATTAACAATTTTTTAATCAATTTTAGGGCGTGAGTGTCACTTTTTTCACCAATTTTTTAATAGAATTTTAAAAATATTATTTACTCTAGAGAAGTATAGCAGCGTCCATTGTATCCAACGTACTGGTCCGGTCCCTGGAAAATTCTGAAAAACATCCTGGAAAACCTGGAAATGTCAGGGAATTTCATATAGTCACCTTGCTGAGAACCCTGGTATATTATATACCAAGGTAGAGAAGTAGTTTTTCTCAGCTGAGCAGTATTAATTCCCGAGATGCGAAGCACTAGCAGCTCACTACTAGCAGCTTAAATCCTATAAATCATATTTTTCTGTCCATTCTTGTATTTATAATTACGTAAACAATTTTACGAATATTCTGCCAAATTCTAAGACAGAGATTTTTTTTCATGAAGTCCTACCTTCGGTATTACCACATTTATTAGATATGCATTTTGCATGAAATCCGGTCTCTTCATTATTAACTACTAGTCAATAATGAAATGATTATTAACTACTAGGAGAGAAGAACAATTTCACACATCCTCGACAAACTATATAATGGTACATTTTACAGCTAGTAGTGAAAAAAAAAAAAACAATTTCACACATCTTCTAGATTATCGTTCATTTTACAGCTAGTAGTGAAAAAAAAAATTATGAACCTTTAGAGAAAACAAGTAAATTTCACAAAAAAATCGGAACAAGGAAGTACATATATCTTTTTTTTATCTTCTAAGGTAAATAATCGGACTCAGACGACTCGTCAATGCGAATTTGTCAAGGGGCAAGAATGCTAAAAAAAATTGGGTTTTCGCAAAAATGGTGGATCGAAATTTTGATAGCTATTTCTGTTACACTCTGTATAGAGGGTGAAACGGAAAAGTATGTAAGAGAAAATCTGGTAACACCTTGGGATGAGTAGAGTGCAATCCTTGGTTTGGGTTTTCCACTCCGCCCTTGTATCCAGATAAAATTCTTTAAAGTTTGGCTATAAAATAGGAGCAGGCCACTGCAATGTAAACAAGAATTTTTTTGCGACATAAAATATCTTAAGTAATTAATTAAGTAAAATAATAGACAAAGAATTTGGAGAATTACCTGTTATACCCTACCTCAATTGTTTTATGCGTGCGGAGACCGTGTTGCCTCCTTTTCCCGAAAATAAAAATTTAGAAAAGACGGACTGATCTGTAGTTGGGTGCTATGTGTTTCTTTGGCTTTCGTACTCGAAATAGTAAAGATATTATGATTAATAAACCGTTTTATTGGAAATCTGGGATATAATTGTTTGCGTACAACAATAAGCACTGCAGTCAAGTTCAATGCCAAGCTCGAGCGGTCGAGCTCGAAGCAGATAAGTTTTCTGTCTTGTCAACTTTTAAAATTGCTTCATGAGCGCCACATCTAGGATGGTTTAAACACTTTATGCCCTATTCAAATTTTGAACTCAAATTTTCACAGATACGTTGTACCTTATTAGGATGCACCATAGTTAAAATTTTTGCAGATATGTATTTCAATTTCAGCCCGTATATGTCACATTCTTCTTTTCTACAACAACGATCAACTTCTCTTGTAATCGCCTTGAAGGCATGTGTGCATTTTCGAGAAATAATTAAGATATCACATTTGATTGCGACGGTGATTCTCACGAAACCGTTACGGGATTAATCTAACTGAGAGTTTTTATAAAGTTGATGTTTAACTGTATTTTAACATGTTAGCCGCATTTTTCGATACGGATCTCGCGTTTGGAAAATTGCAACTCGAAAAAAGTCTGTTTTTATCGAATAATACTTGGCAACCAGAGTTCGTTATATGAAGTGAAAGCGGAAATGGACGCAATTTTGGTCATAGCATTATTTGTTTTTTAACGGATTTCGACATACATTTTAATGTAGAGGAAGTGATTATCAAAAGGTTTGCAAGTGAAGCTATAATATGTAAATGTTATACACAATTCTTATGCTTCTTAGTTAGAATCCATCTCAATGTTTGAAGAGTAGACTAAATAAGCACGTTCAGATTTTTGTACAAAGGTTTCGAACTAACTTTGAGTAAATTATGTAAAGAGTATCTGCAATAAGTTTAACTATAGTGACTTGATGATAGGTTTATATTCATAGTGGCGACAAAGGAGTGATGATTTTTGATTGGTTGCCCAAACTTTGGTGCTAATGTCAAAGTGACAATCTCAGAAATTATTATTGATTTGTCAAATGTATTGTACCAGTAACGTTGTTCTCACTTTGGGCGTTTTTTTCTTTTGAAAGTGAATAAATCTACACTCCGGAGCACTGAGGTTGCGTCGTGACCGTTTAATGTAAAAGATTCCATGCTTTTCTTTAAAAAATGCTGCTGACCTAACTACGATGTTTTGCTTTATCAAACATTAAAGCGGCAACAACCGTGCCAATGATTGTGAAAAGCGCGTAAGTGATTCAAGTGATTCATCACTAAGAACCACAAAATGTGAATCGAAGCTCGTGTGTATTAATGATCAAAATGATCAAAACCTATCCAATGGTAAATAAAAAAATACTTCTCCCAATCATTTTTGAGTTTTAATTTATTAACATCATAAAAGTCTATAAGTTTCATTTAAAATGTTGTCTGACTCTTCATCTAAATTAGTTGTTACTTGTGCAGTAATCGTTGAGGTACTTGTGTTGTTTGATTCCACACGAGATCTTTTATTTGGCAGAGCATCTAATCTTAACTTTCTTTTTCTACCTTTTCCATCAATTCCAAGTATTTTTCTTCAAAATGGACCTAATAAATTTACAAAAACGGACATAATCGAATTGAAAAGCTAATAAGACAGTAATGTTATACTTCACATATGCGGCAATTTGTGGTAGGTTCACCAGGTTCATTAAGTTTAGACAGCCATAATTTTCGTCTTTGGGACATTTTGGAAATCGAAACATCTGGGAACCCTTTCCCGTAAGAATTTTTGCAGTCTAATACAAAACACGAAGACATTCTGCAGTGGTCGACTTTTCGCTCCAACAGTGACGGGTCAGAATGTCACATCTGACATTAGCACCAAAGCAGTGCTTGTCGCCACTATGAATATAAATAAATCATCAAGTCACTATAAGTTTAACCAGGACATCAGTAAGTATTTTTTTCAAAATTCTTTTGGGGCAAAAGCCCAAGCTCCAACCCCATCCACCCAACAACCGCCACTCCTGAATTAAACGATTCGACGCACGGAAAAAATGAATGCGAGTAGTAAATTTTTTATTAAGCTGACACTGACATAAAGAAGTACCTTATTTCTGTTTTGGAAAAATATGTTTTTGGAGTCGACGCGAATAAACTGGTACATACCGGGATATCAAAAATATCTTCGTGTCTTGGTCCAAGGTGGTCATGGATTGGAAAACATCCGTCTCAACTTATTTCGTGTTACATAATAATGACATTTTGGAGTTTGAAGAAAAATTAAATACTGCAAAGTGTGGGAAGTGCTCTCGAAACCGTAATTGTTCTGTTTGACAGATTTTGACATTCCAAAAATGATTGACACAAATGCACGATCTAGCTTCGACAATTATTATTTGAAAATCCATGACCACCTTTTACCAAGATAATTATTGATGTCCTGGTATAATGCTCTCTTGCAGCCTTCTCGTTCCCGTGAAATCTTCAGGTTCAGAGCAGTGACGTGATTTGAGTGTTTTTTCTCGAAATTTTAAATATATTGCTACACAAAATTGCAGGGATGGGTTCACCCTATTTCTCTGACATGATATAATAATATCCATGACAGACTGTATACACAGTGATCATAAAGTTCCGTACAAAATTCATAATTTAGTTATGTAATGTTTTTGCGAAAAACGCTCTAACAGGTCGATTTTTGTTTTCAAATTGCCATCTTTTGACATACAAATTTTGATGATGATCTCATCTGTTTTTGAACTATGACACCGTCATCATTTTTTTTAATGGCAACCCAAAACTTTTTTTGGTGTTTTGGATACACTCTACTCAACAAGAGTAAAAAAGTGATAGTTTCTATTGTCTGCATTGGAGTTGAGTATACCAAATCTTTCATGGAACCCCCACAAAAAGAAATCACAAGGATTCAAGTCTGGTGATCTGGGAGGCCAGATCCTATCCACCGTGCAGGAAAATTTGTATTCAATCAATTTCGTACAGTGACAAGGGGCACCGTCATGTGGGAACCACATGTTTGCCCGGATTTTCTTGTAAAATTGTGCATTTCTAAAAACAAAACTACAAAAAAAAACACATCACAAACTTTGTCCACCACAAAAATAAAAAAAAAAACAGTTAACTACAACCTGTTGTAAAGTCCGATATAAACCAATTACACTCAACTGTCGATAATCCGGCCCTCAGCAATCCGGCCTCTCAGTAATCCGGCGCCATTTAAATTCATGCTTGGGAGACAAAATGACAAGAATACAAGACTCAGTAGGTTATTACATTTACATATGTATGTACCTATGTACAATACATACAGTAAACTTTATGTAGGTAGGTATGCATACAGGTTGTCTTACGAAAAACGCACCACGCTATAACTCTGTTATTAATAATCCGATTTCAGAAATTTAAAAACCGTGTAAGACAGGTGTATAAATGCTACAAATGAGTATGATTCTTAATTTTTTTGGATAAGTCATTTTTGTCAAGCGATAGTCAACTTTTTTTTTTTTTTAATAGCAACACATATTTTTTTTATTCAGTTTGGTGGGACCTTTTTTTTCCATACAATGGTATGTTTCAACTTGATTTTATAACATATTCTTTAATTTTCAAGTGTGCGTCGGAATTCAATGAAAGCGCACAAAACAATAACTGTCATTTAATTTATTGTTGTTTGTATTATTTCTTGCAATTTTGTGATCACATTGTTATTTCATTACGGATAACAATCAATTAATTGATATGATTCAAGTGTTTTTCGAGTGCCACAGAAATTCTGGTCAAGCAGTGCGCCTTTTGTGCGCTTTCATTGGATTCCGACGCACACTTGAAAATTTTAGAAAAAAAAAACTTTTACAAGAATATTTTGCAAAAATCAAGTTGAAACATACCATTGTATTGAGAAAAAAAATCCCCACCAAACTGAATGAAAGAAAAAATATGTGTTGCTATTTAAAAAGTTGACTGTCGCTTGACATAAATGAGTTATTCAAAAAAATTAAGAATCATACTCTTTTGTAGCATTTATACACCCGTCTTACACGGTTTTTGAATTTCTGAAATCGGATTATTATCAACGGAGTTATAGCGTGGTGCGTTTTTCGTAAGACAGCCTGTATAAAAATTCCTTGAAATATTAAATTTTTATTGCAATTTTATTATATTTGATACATTTCTCGTGGTCTACAATCCAGCATTCTTGCTAATCCGGCACTCTTTTGTGCAAGGAATAGCCGGATTAGCGAGATTCAAGAGTAATGACAGGTAGGTACGCTTATCATTTTTAACCAGGATACAGCGACAAAAAAGTTCCCAAAAAGTACAAGTGTGGGGTGCGTGCCCTGTCGAGATTTATTATGTAAATAATTATTTTGTTTTTGAGTTTGATTGGAATGATTTCAACATTTTGTTTTTATTTTGTAATAAACTTTGTGTGTGTGTGTAGTGTCTAATTGGGTAAGTTAGGTCCCGGCGGCTTAGTGGGCCTGACATGCCGTTAATAAATCCCGTGTTTAGACTTCGCTTCCAAACAGAGAATAGCGTTCTTAAATCTTGTTAACTGTTCTAATTACACGGCAACCTAGAATAGCTAAATTATATTTAAAAGGGCATGATTAACAGGCAAAGACGGCCAATTAAAGTTTATTTAGTTCGTTATCGTAAGCCGGGGTTGGGGTGAAAGAGCGTCGTTTTCACGACATCATCTCTAACGTGGTAATGGTCTATATTTCACGCTTTGTGTGTTTTTTGCTTTAGTTGGCAATCGGGTAGGGCCTGGTACGCGATGTCACTTCATTTTCGTCCTTTTTTCAGGACATCGCCGTCTCATTTCCGCCGATTTAAAACACGCAACTACGGGACTCTTTTCAAAACTTTGGGTTTTGTTATGGCCACACATAATTTTACGTGCTTTTGCTGCCAGGGTGGCTGAAAGAATATTTTTCGTGCCACGCTACGACGGAGGAAGTTTTTCAGGGATGTTGAACAAGACTGAATTATTTGGCACGATTTTGGCGCTATTTATTACTGTCTTATTAATTGTTTATAACGGGGATAAATTTATCGTGTGTTTTATTGCCATTTGCATCTTATAGTCGACCGCAAGCGATCACCACGTAAGAGGCCTGTCGCCCGCAAATTAATAATCCCAATTTGTCCCCGTTGTTAGTCTGCAGGAATAGGAACTCGTTACGTCACGGTTATTTAAAATTCAAATAACAGCCCGTAATAATCGTTATATTCCCTTATATTGGCAAATGTGTACGCATAAAAAACGCGGACCGTTGGCAGAATATTAAACCATAGCTCCCGAATTTTTCAATTGATATTAACCCAAAAGTTGGGCAGCCCCGGCCGATTTATTGATTCCCGATTCTAAACTCGTAAAGCAAATTGAATTCAGACTAAGAACTCTGAAATTGGATCTAATATCGGTCATCTTTTAAAACATACGAAGTAATGCTTTTTTCCTCACATGATTGTTCCCTTTGTATCACGGCGTGTTTTCATCACATCAGATTTTTTTACTAATCATTTATTCTAGTCTAAGAGCCAGTGGCCGCCATTAACATACCATATATTTTCTTCATTTATACGCTTATACCTGCCGTACATGAAATGGGGACTTTATATAATATATATTATTTGTAATTATATTCTCGGCCTATATTTAGCACGACAGACACACGGGTATTATATAAACCCTAATTCTAACGAAATAGAGAAAAAGAGGTAGGTAGCATTATACATGCGTATGCTCGCGCCAGAGGTAACGTTCCGTTGTCTGCCGGGATGTTAGAACCGCAGAAAACGTCTGCCATGCTAAATATAGGCTTACAATATCATTATTAAAAATATACAGAATATATAAATTTAAAATACTGTAAATTGTTCTTTTTTTGGGGGGGGGGGGGGAGGGGACTTTCAAAGGTGTCTGCCATGACATTGGAACCCTCGTAGGTGTCTGCCATTGTTATTTTTTAACAATAATAATATAATATTTTAAATTATTCAAGCAAGAGTTTTGGTACTAACGAGCGTTCAACAAAAAAACCTGGTTAGAGCAAGCTTTGAATTTGCGTTTTTGTGTTATTTTTTTACAGTGTAGAGCTTGACTGATTAACTGACTGGTAAACTCAAAATTACAGAGAATCTACAATATTATTAAAAAATAATTATTATTATGCATCTTAAAGAAGTGTTGACAAGTGTTTTTTTCTAATTTGCTGTTGTAACAAAGCTATTTTTCTACTTTGCGTTCCTATTGAGGCTATTACGATACGCTTTTGCGGTGTTATAATAATTATTCTACTAAAAATAGTATACATAATTTATTTTTTCAATATTGGCAAATTTGGCAATCCCATCTGTCCCAGGGCATTCTTAACCTATAATACTTCGCTGTCAAGTCCAAGTGGCTGATCAACAGGATGGGAATTGGCATTACTATTCTTGACACTTGTTTGGGGGGGTGGTCATTCTGCCTGGTGGCCTGGTGGTGCCTTGGTGGTCAAGCTGGTAACACAAATAAGACAAACAAGTGCACAGATGGCGCTTGCCGAAGGCTGTGATGCTACCAGAGAGAATATAATAGTAAACTGTTAAATTCTTTCTGGATAATAATTGTGACACCGTGCGGGTCAGGAAATTGTTGAGAGTGTTTGTCTCCGATCAGTGACGACGCGGATAAGGGGTTCACCTGTTTGTGCGGCGGGATTTGATTCTAAACATTTTGTGGATGGGGAGATTGAAATTTTTTTAGGGCCAGAAAGATATAGCGTTGGTCGGTGTATACCTCGGGTGGCTGAAGGTAGCATTGCCCATCGTATTTTCGCCAAAGCCCGTATTTCTGGGGGCGTACATTGAAGAATTTCAGAACTCATTTATTGACGTTTCAAATTAATTCTTTATCATAGCCGCCGTTAATGCAGCTCGCAAGCATGCCAACCGCCGCGAAATTCCCTAGATTGTGAAATTTGATTATTTTGTATAAAAAGTGGCAAAGTAGAAAAAATACTGTATGATAACTCGTTTATAAGGCATTTTGTCGCACTCCTCGCTACGCTCGTCGTGCCCTAAACCCGTGTGTGCGACAAAATGCTTTTTATAAAACTCGTATCATAATGTACTATAACGCATCCATTTTAAGTGCGTTAATAAACCATTAAGGTATTAGTTAGCGGTTTTATATAGAACGACACGACACGACAAGATTAAGGTAAAAGTAAAGTGCATTCAGACCTTTGGGTGTGATGTTAATTGAGTTAATATTTTTACATATCAGACACTTTATGATTTGGTTTTACATCTTTATTTTTTTTAAATGTAGAAATTAAAAAAAAACTCTAATCAAATTAATGTTTCTTGAGATTTTTACAATCCCTTAGAAGGACACAAAACAGTTACAGCAAATTAATGGTGAAAATATTTTCGATGTTTCTTGTAGAGAGTTGTGCTCTTTTTCTGATCCCATTAAAAACAGTTTGCAAAAAATCTTCAGTTTTATATTCTTTCTTGCATCGGCTATGGGTGCTTTGTACCTGAAATTTTTAATATGTGGCAAAAGGAAAAAAATCACAAGAACTAGGGAACCCATTGCAACGTTAGTTTTGACGTGTAAAAATGACGTGTTACAAACGTCTGATAAAACACGTCTCTTTCAGGTGTTTTTACTAGGTTGAAAAGACGTGTTGATTTTCTGAATTAAACGTCATTTTCAATGTCTCAACAAAACGTTCTGTAAACGTATTTTATTTCATACTTGTATCTAAAGTGACATTTTTCGGATTATTTTTGATACCAAAAGTGGAACATTAACGTCCTAGTACTTTAAAGAAAAATTTTAAAGTCCTAGTACTTTAAAATTATACGTCAATCATTTCCTCCATTGTTCCCGAGATTTTTGTGGCATCAAATTGTTCTTCACGTGATCTGCTTCATCTACAATGTCTTGAGGCACCTCAATTTTCTCCATTTTAAACGGAATAATCGAATAAATATCCAAAACCATTCACCGTGACCCAGTTTTTTCGTTGTCATTTTTGACAAACGTTTGTTACTATGGTAATGTTAGTTCCCGCATATTTAATTATTACGAATAATTTGTGCGAAATAAACACACAACATTTCTTTTTATTTTGACTTAGTTCATTAAACTTGCAGTATGAAATAAAACGTTGTATTTACCTCGAACGAAGAAGTGTTTTTAAAGGTACTCACAAGTAATTCCGGCCTCGGCCGTAAAAAACTTGCTCGTACTTTAAACTTCACTTCTCGTTCTAGATAAATAATATACTATTAAAGATATTATAAAATACGTCTTTTTTAGGTGATTTTAGGAAATAAGTATATTAAAAAAGTGTTGATTTTCATGACATAACATTTATAAAACAAACAAAAAAAAGTTTTACAAAAGTTCAAATCTATTATAATGTATAAACGTGAATAGAAAATATGAAAATTATTACTAAAAACTATAATATCGACTATGTAATACTAATATTATAAACTATATAACTATAACTATAATTATTATTATAAAAAAAAAAAATAATTATTATGGGCTAATTGTCCTAATTAAATTAAATCATCTTTCATTTTCAACGTGCTGGGTCAGTTTTGCCAATGTTTGCAGTACAGTTGTCTCAAAATCTATAAGAAATAACTATAAGTAACTATTGCAAAAATAAAAAAATCCTTACTAGGTATATGATTGTCGTAAATGATATAAAATGACACAATTTAACAGGATATGTTGAAGCTGGAGAAAATGCTCACATTGGCGATGTATAAGACGTCGTCGGGGTACAGCAAAAATCCTCTCCAAGGTTTACAGTTCGACGCCGCTTACTGTCAAAAAGATACTCATCACCAAAAACTTGCTTTCTTGAGAGACTTTCCACTGATGAGTTGTTTCCTCTGCAGTTTCCCCAATCTCCTTGATGAGGTTGTTGGCCTTTTTATCCTCTGTGTCATAATCCTATGCAAAGAAGCTCAAAAATTAAAAAAAAAAATAATTAGAAAAATCATAAATATAATATCATATATGTATATAACTGTCTTAAAATGAATCTTAAAAACCTTGTAAGAAGGCCAGGTCTTACATGGAGTACCCCTTTTGACGAAAGTCATAAAATCGGTACACTTGCGGAATAAATTTAAATTCTGGTCAGTAATATGCATAAAAAATGTATATTTAGTTACTACTTTTAAATAAAATACTGTACTACTTACCTTTAGGACTTTTGGAAGCTACACAAATCTCGAAAACTTGGTAAGGCAAACGAAAACGAAACGAACTGCACGATCTCAGACGAAAAATGAAAATGAACAAAATCGAACGAAGCAATGGCCAAGCACAGATGACACATCTGGAAAAAATTCCTTGGTTTCGTTTCGTTCGGGGTGCAAGGCGCAATAAAAAAAACTGTAAATCACGTACATTTTTGTGTCTTGGAAGCAGCATGTTTGTTTGTCGCCAAAACAAATTCGATGAGGCAGAAATTTTCATTGATAGTACCATTGAATATCAATACTCTAACTACTCTAACTAGAGTATTGATATTCAATGATAGTACTGATCTATACGTTTGGTTATTATTTATTTTCGACAATAAAATTACGCTCGCGTCGTCGGTTCCTCAACCCTCAGCCCCCATCATAAACCAATATCCGTTCTTCTCAAAATTCCAGCCCCTAAACGGTAAAACTTCTCAACGTATGTTTCAAATTGTCCCTTAATTATACCTGCTTTCAATTTCGTTTTTAAAAACTATTCATTCCCTGACCAACACTAAACTCTCAAAAGAGATTCGTTGTTTTATTTTTTCGCTGGTCTTTTGACACCTTCACTTACTTCACAGCGTTTCACATTACCAGACATTACCAATATTTATTAATTTCGTTGATTAACCGTAATAATTAAAGATCTTAATTTTTGTTTTCAACTTTAACAAACACATTTAAATTAATATTTGTAAGTACCTATCTACGTAAGTAAATATAGCTACCTACATTGAATTATTTCTTTGCCGTTGGGTTAAAGAGCTTTTGTAATTTTTTATAACATTAACACCATAATAGAATAGGGAATGTCAATTTTATTTTTAAATTTTAATTTAATGTTGGCATCATCAGGGTGATGAGTGAATCGGAAAACTGATTAAAAGTTATCTACCACCAAAAGTGATCCAGACAATTGTTTTGTTTTTGAATAATTATATGAATTCTCAAAGAGCGATTGTTCATCTCTATCGCGAACTAGGCGGGCGAGATGATCCTAAAACATTTCAACCACGAGAAAACGTTAAACTTATGAAAGAAATGCTAGCCTTACTAAATATTTCTATTGTTTCTACTTTTAAATTCTATAACTATTCTATTTTATTTAAAATGTGATTCAAATAAAAAATGTACATAATATGTTTTATAACCCGCAACAAATAATTTACAGTGGCTTCTAAACTTGGCGCAAACACCGCCCATATGGAATCTGTAAAATACGCCAATGGAATGCGTTCCTTTGCAGTATATAAATTAAATATAATTATATGAGTATATAAACACGTGAATTTATTGTAAAAATTTCACGAGAAATTAACGTCTGAACTGAACGTCAAAAATTACTTATATTTTACCCACATTAATTCCTTTCTGTGCTTCTATATTTGATTTTAATCGTAATTCAAATAAAAAATATAAATTAAGTAGGATTATTATACATTATGTATTTTAAAATCATCATTTTTATCTTTGAAACCTCTTACTGGCTTATAAACTTGACCAGAAAACACGTCTAATAATATCCATATCATATTCGTTCTTTCTAGTGTTTATTTGCCTAGAAAAACACGTATACTTAACGTGAAAATTTCACGAAAAGTAAACGGCGCCAAAACAAGCCTCGAATGCGTTTTTATTTGTAGTATAGATGACTAGAAAAACACGTTTATTTAATGTTAAAATTTTACGAGAAATAATAGTCAAAAATAATAATTTAGACTTCACCGCCATTCATTCTTTTCTATTTTATATAATTTGATTTAAGTTATGATTTAAATAATAAATATATTTTTTTTAACATGATTTTTTTATAAAAAAAGTAAATTGAGGTAAAGTAAAATACGATAATAAAAAAATAAGGGAAGTAAATTGAAAAACCTCCTTTTCAACCCAAAAACCTAGAGGGCTACACCATGATGATGATTTTTTATACTCTGCTAGAACTCTTTCACTCCTTAGGTATTTTTATTTTTTATTTGATTAGAAAAACACGTGTACTTAATGTAAGAATTTCACGAAAAATAAACACACGCCTATATGACACTAGAAAAACACGTGTATTTAATGTAAAAATTTGACGAGAAACAAACGTCAGAACTGCACGTGGAAAATAACCTATATTTTATCAACATTATGTACCTTTCGTTGATTAACAATATTGATTAAACGTCTTTATTGCGTCATATATAATAACGCGCTTTAAAAATAACGTAATTTTTTAACGTTGAATTGTCGTAATTTGTAGATACGTAGTCAATATTTTATTGTAAATCAACGTTGAATTTACGTTATGTTAAATACGTTGAAATAACGTTGAAGGTATTACCAAAATATAACGTGATATTTTCAACCATTAACGTGTTATCAACCACATACACGGCTTTTCCACGTTAAAACAACGTGCATGTGTTTACTGGGAGAAGTGGTACAGATATACGTAAATGTTTTTTTGATGTCGTCCAACTGTTCTCAGTACATAGAAAAATGTGATTAGCATGCAATGGTACCCTTCGCATTATCATGATTATATGTCATTTGAAGAAAAGTTAAACAAATGTGCCAGGAGTGAAAAAAATAGTATATAAACCACGGTTGAGAAGCCTTTTCTTAGCCTCGCATTTATTATTGCCCTCGATGATTCGCATCTTGGGCAAAAAAATAAGCTCGGCTAAGAAAAATTGCTTCTCAACCTTGGTGTATAATTACTATTTATTTACCTGTACGACGTGTCTTGCTCATTGGGTTTATAATTGGTATGTATTTGCAACAAATGTTGAAAGCGTTTTCCATGTTCTTGTACACAAAGTTGTGCTCTTTGTCTGACTCCATTAAAAACATTCTACACAAGTTTCATTCCGCACATCTCTAGAAAAACAACATAACCTTAATGTTATGTAAACAACGTAGTGAGTTGTTGACTATGTACTTTATTTTTCTCATTTAACTGTTGCATAATATATGGAAATATTGACAATGTGGATTGTGTAGATTTAAACTGATATCTTGAGGTTTGAGTTCGGCAGAAACTTCACCAGCATCAACACAAAAGATTGGAATAGTTTCACATTCTCACGACATATTGGTGATCCAGCTGTTGATTCAGGGAGTACTATTTTCTCTTCTTGGTCAATATCCATAGGTTCACTGAATAACGAGCTGCCTACTGATGTTGAGACTCCAGTTTAACTTGTTACTTTGCCATATTTCCACGAACTGTTCACACTCAAACCTTTTCTCTTGCAGCTGTTATTGGATCAGGGTGCGCCTCACTAGGTTTCATTAAGAAAATGTAGAGAGCATAATATGTAACTGTCTTTAGTGATATCTTCTATGCTTCAGAAATTCTTTTTTTGATGACACCGTTTCACCCACCGGTCAACTTTGGCACAATTCACGCATTTTCTGATATGTTGAGACCGTCTTAAATTCATGTTTTCGAACCATTTCGTACTTGCAAGGAAACGGCAAATAGTAAAACGTATTTTCCCTGCTGTAGCGACTGTCACTGCAACGTTCATAACAGCAGTGCTTTTTGTAGCACCTTTCCGCGTCTTTTGATCACTTGCCGTCTTGATGTTGCAATACTTTGACAAAGCAACAACGTTTTAATAACGATTTGTCCGAATTTAGTGCTGGTTGCCTAACCTAAACTGAAATAAATGACAAGTTAGTTTTTGTAACAATGAGGTAGTATACAAAATTTTCAGACTTTTTTTATAAATGAAACTGCTTAAAATAGAGGACTCCTATTTTTTCGTTTTGCTTAAATCATAACCGTTTTCATGAAATAAATTAAAAACTATTTCGCGGGCGAATAACTACGTCATTAGTTTCCGAGCATAGAGGGAGTAAGAGCGAAAAGGAAAGAATTACTAATAAAATGAGTGAGAGTGAGAAATGGAAAGGCGTAGGTCGTCACTTAATTCATATGCCGGCCACGAATGACGTATTTTAAACTAGTACAGTTCTCTCATAAAAAATTAAACAAATTCCAATTCATTTTTTTTGCATTTTCAGTAAGTATAATTTCACCATAATAGCGCTAAACCATACACTTTTCAATGAAGTTTATGATTATTGTATTTTCCAAATACTTTATTTTTTAGTATACTACCTCATTGCAATGTACACTGTTATAGAAATGCCCAGCCTCCTCTAACCGGGTTTATTTTTGAACGCTCGTTATAGGCTATAGGAACCGCCGGTCAGAATAAAGAGTCCCCATTTCGTCCACGGTAAGTATTATAAGAGTATAAATGGGTAAATATAGGGTTTGTTAAAATACCGTAAGTCTGCCGGCCACTGGCTCTTAGACTATTTGGTCAGGGTGATTCACGAAGTTGTGCAAATGTTTTAACATATGATAGTTCCTAATATGAGGAGACCTAGAAAAAAATAAAAATTTACGCGAAAACCAATTGAGAACCGCTAGCATGATTGAAGAACTATTAAGTAAGTAAACCCTTATCTCTTATAAAGGACTTTTTTGTTACATTGAGCGCGGTAGAACGACTGCCAATCAATTATTTTACTTTGACTGCTTGACGGTGCACTAAATTTTCTTGAAATTTAAAAATAAAATCAATATTAAAATAGTGACATCACCGATATGATTATGACAGTGCAACCCGTGGGAACGCTCTTGTTGCTCGGGAATTGTACAGTGTGTGATTTCTGAATAGACATTTCTAGAACTTTTTATTTTATTTTATGTTATAACTAAGAAATCTGTTTTGACCATTGTCATTTACCTACTTATTAGTTGACTTTCATTATCATACTTAAAATCTTTTAACCAAGAAGTAAAGTAAAATAACAAAAAAATTTTTTGTATGTTCTTCTGGTTCAACATTGTATAATGTATTTCTACCCCAGGGCATTTTTTCTCACTTTTAACATCAAGCTAGGTACTCCCCAGATAATTTCGCTTCATACGGAAGTGAGAGATATTACATTAAAACTCTTCGTAGGTGTTGATTTCAGGTTATGCTCCGGTTTAGCGGCGGGGATGTAGGGGTGAATGGGCACGCGTGACTCGATTACCAGGCCATTATATCACCATCCGGTAGACATGTAATCTTACGGTGGCCGCCGTTGCATCGCCGCCGCCGCCACTCCCATTACCCACCTGCGGAGTGTTCAGATTTATAAGTTCTCGCTAACGGGATAACCAGATCTCCTCTGGACCCTCTCGTTGCTTCGCCTGAACTCCAACCCTCTACACTAACTGTCGAGGAGTTTCCTTATTTCCGAGTTTACTTAACCAGACAGAAAACATTGTCTACCAAGCGGCCGTGCATGCATGTCTTCGCCAAGAAATTGCTTTCGAATGTACCATCTATTTAATTTAGCTTCGTCCCACCGCCTTTCTAAAAATCCGAAAAATATTTTGATTACTATATAATAGATTAAATTTTAGGTGAACACTGAAGAACTTTTTCCCGCTTTCAAACTTTTCATTATCAAAAGAAATAAAAAGGGTGCAACCTATTAGCATACCTCGCGCTCATAAACGTAAATCAAATTCAATTACTCTACATGGGTGCTATAATATAACCGTTTCGGGAGTAAAGATTAGCAAAATAGACGGTTTTCCTTATGAATAGTTAATTTTTATGTTGTTATTATTCAGTTTATTAACAAAACACAGAGTACGTGGAAGTGGCTATTTATCGTCGGGTGTATTTTAGCACGGCTATTTAGAAACAAAATATTGCATTAATTTAAAAATTAATGGTCTATTAAACATCAGCTCACACAAAATGTGGTTTCGGAATAAACCGCCACTCAAACCAGCGTAACTATAACATATAAAAAGGAGGCAGACAAATAAAACTAAAAACTTTTGCACCAGCGTCTGGCTGGAATTTCTCCGGAGTTAATAAAATAATCTTACACTAAATTATGAGAGAATCTAAACAGAACAATGGGAACTACAAGCTCAATCCTTTCCGGAAATTTAAATTTAACGAAAACACTTCGTGTATTTTTGCGTATGGTTGTCGGTTCTAATTTGAGTGCATGTGTTCATTTCCTGTATGTTTTTAGTGGTTGGTTTCAAATAATTGATACATTTATTACCGTTACTCGCTAACTGTGAAATTAACCTTCCGTCCGTTTTTAAAATTACCACAAATTAATTTTGCATTTTGCTATGGTTTGAATAAATCGAAACGCAGTTTTGCGACTTTAAATTTTCCCTACGTAAATCATTGTTAAAAATTATGCCGCCATTGCCACTGAAGGTATTAAGTGTTCTTCAAATTTAATTCCGTTGCGTTATTTCGTTCAAATTTAAAATAATAAAATTTAATTTAGATCTATTTTCACTTAAAATGCTAAAGATGCAGCTTAATTTGCATATAAAAGAAACAACGAAAAACGGAAGGAAACTGAAACAAAAGTTAATCAGATTAAGATCAAACAATTGTCTGATTAAGTCTTTAGTCAGTCGGACTAATCAATTTGGGAAAATGAAGAAAGAGAAGTTTTTATATTCAGCGTGGTAGCCGGCTTAATTCGGCTCTGCATTGAATAAGTCAATTATCATTCTTGAAAGATTTGCTAGCTGAAAAGACACTCACTGTCCCAACATTAAAAATTTTAATACTTATTTTAATTCGTTTTGAACGTGCCATGAATCATTGATGCGCTCAATTTAATAAAGGTTTAAAAATTGTTTTTTATCCTTTTGTTAAAATAGTGGCTATTTATTGTCACACAAAATTTTTGGTTTATTAACAATTTAAAGCAGACTGTTCGAGAGTGCTTTCCAGTTCTCTTGCGTTGAAATAGTAATTGTGCTTGATAAAACAGTACTATTTTTAAATTGAGAAAAAAATTGTTTTTAGACAAATATAAATTTTAATCCCTAGAATTCCTTCTTTGATTTTAAGCAAACGAGCTTATAACTCTGTACTATTTATATGAGTAGAGATCCAAAACAACATTCTCAAGCAACATGAAGAAGTATAATAAACGTTTAATTTCCTCAGAAAAAATCTCCAAGTGTACGGTTGATGATAAACGTTGATTATTCAGCGGAATGTCGGATTTACCATATACGTAAAAATATGGTCAGCCCAATGTATAGGAGATACGTTTCACAATTGTTTATAAAATTTGCACAAAAAACGTTCGGCAGTAACGTTTATAATACTTTTATGATTTGCGCATTTTAGGAATATGTAATAAAGCGTATTATATGACAAACGTTTACACACCTATATTGTATTGTACCAAACTATATATAGTAGATATCCGTGTATTTAACATTTGTAATAAACGTTTATTACACATATTTTATCTAACATTTTATAATAACTTGTTTCACTCACTACACAAACTACACTGACTTAACAACATTGTTATCCATTATCGGGAGAAGATGTCTGTAAAATATTTTACATATAAGAAATAAAAAGGCGGCCTACAGGGAAAAAGAACGATTTAAATTGGGAATTAACAAAATGAGCTGAAATTATAAATACTTACTGGATGGACGGCAGAATTCGAAATGGGTGATCTTAGGTATTTCGTTGATTTGAACCCTATAGTGTTCCTTTTTTCTCGAGTAAAGATAGGTACATATGTATTAGAAAAAGGGTGGTCTTTTTTAAGGGTGATTGGCGAAGAAACAATTTAGAAAAATAAATCTGAACGGTATATTGTTTCGATAAAAAATAAAACAACAAATTAAAAGTAGAAATTGAACAAAAATTTTGTTGTTGACGTCATCTGTTTTTGAACTATGACACCGTCATCAATTTTTTTAAATGGCAACCCCCAACTTTTTTTTGGGTTTTAGATACACTTTTCAATTCTCTATTCAACAAGCGTAAAAAATGGCCACTTTGCATAACTTTTTTTTTAATTCGTTTTACATCAAAAATAAAAATTTTATTTCTTGAAAAAATTTGAAAAATAACAATAAATTTGGAAAGCAAACAACGAAAAATGAAAAACCATTTAATAAAATTTAACGCAAGTTCTTAAATTGCCACCCACCAACTATTTGACACATTCCCAGACGTTTTTTAACGCTTTGAACACTTCGTTCAATCACTTAGGGATTAATCTGCGCCATTTCACAACGAATTCGTAGTGAAATAGTACTTTTTCAAGGAAGAAAAATTTAATTTTTTGAAGTAAAATTTGTAATTTAAAAAAAAAGTTATGCAAGGTATCACTTTTTTACTCTTGTTGAATAGAGAATTGAAGAGTGCATCTAAAACCCAAAAAAAAGTTGGGGGTTGCCATTTAAATAAATTGTCGACGGTGTCATAGTTCAAAAACAGATGACGTCATCATCAAAATTTTTATGTCAAAATATGGCAATTTGAAAACAAAAATCGACCTGCTCGAGCGTTTTTCGCAAGAACATTACATAACTAAATTATGAATTTTGTGCGGAACTATTTGTTCACTCTGTATACATCGACACGATTTGGGGGTTTTGGCTACGATGTCCTGCAGGTATCTCCAGGATTCCTATAACGGTTTTTGACAGAAGCATGTTGTATTCACCAAATGAAAGATTTTTGTACGTTAGTTGACAAAAAATTAAGGTAAAAGTAAACTACGGTGTTATGTTAATTGAGTTAATATTTTTAACGTTGTTTTTAGCCGATGAAATTGACAGTAATACAAAGTCGTACCAATAGAGGTAAAATCGCCACCAGAGGGACTTGAATCGCGACTTAATGGAAACTAATAAGGAGGCATGAAACTCGAATAACTGTCAACCGTTGTCAAAATAGGAACTTCAATCAAATTATCGGCTCTTTGATCAAATTAAAAAAAAAACTGTGTTCTATATTCCTTCTGGGTGCTCTTTTCCTTTTAGACTGCAGTTCATCAGATGACAGCAAAAACAAATGGCGATAAAAAATCCATTTATTTCTTTAAAATGTAGAAATGAAAACACTCTGCCAAAGGATATGACCAAATGACAGTCTCTAACTAAATTTCTACAAATGTTTATTGAGAATTTTACAATCCGTTAGAAGTACAAAAAACACTTACAGCAAATTAATGGTGAAAATGTTTTCGATGTTTCTTGTAGAGAGTTGTGCTCTTTTTCTGATCCCATTAAAAACAGTTTGCAAAAAATCTTGAGTTTGATATTCTTTCTTGCATCGACTATGGGTGCTTTGTACATGAAATTTTTAATATGTGGCCAAAGGAAGAAATCACAAGAACTAGGGAACCCATTGTCAAAAGTATGTAAAAATCACAAACAGAAGTGGTACAGATATACGTAAATCATTTTTTGATGTCATGACAGGCTCCAACAAACAGGCCAGTCTGTTCTCAATACATAGAAAAATGTGAAAATATTTTAAATAATTTTTATTTGCCTGTACGACGTGTCTTGCTCATTGGGTTTGTAATAGGTATGTATTTACAACGAGTGTTGAAAGCGTTCTCCATGTTTTTGTACAATAAAGTTGTGCTCTTTGTCTGAGCCCATTAAAAATATTCTACAAAAGTTTTATTCCGCACATCTTTAGAAAAACAACATGACCTCAATGTTATGTAAACAACGTAGCTGAGGGGTGAACATTGACTATGTACTGACTGTTTTCTCATTTAACTGTTGCATAGTATATGGAAATATTGACAATGTGGTTTGTGTAGAGTTACACTGACAAGGTTTCAGTTTAGCAGGCTTTTTCTTCACTTCACCAGCATCAACACACAAGATTGGAATTATTTGACATTCTCACGACATGTTGGTGATCTAGCTGTTAATTTAGGGAGTAAGTTTCCTCTCTTCTGGGTCAATACCCATAGGTTTACTGAATAACGTACTGATGTTGACACTCCAGTTTCACTTGTTACTTCGCCATATTTCACACTCAAACTTATTCTCTTAAATGCGCAAATCTGAAAAGTACGGCTAGGTAGAAGCTTTTCACTCTTGCATTTCAGAAGCAAAAGACAAACCTTTTTTTGTGCAGCTGTTATTGGATCAGGGTGCACCTCAATAGGTTTCATTAAGAAACGGCTATAACAGCACTGTTTTGTAGCATCTTTCCACTTCTTTTGATCACTTGCTAGTTGCAATACTAACTCGAATTACGACGAAACAACGACCATTGACAAAGCAACAACGTTTCAAATATAAATTTCAATAATAATTTGTTCGAATTTAGTGCTGGGTGCCTAACCTAAACTGAATTGAATGACAAGTTAGTTTTTGTAACCGTTGCAATGTACACTTATAAAAAGGCCCAGCCTCCTAAACCTGGTTTATTTTTGAACGCTCGTTACTCTAAATCAACGTTGATTTAAACTGCGTTTGAAATAAACGTTTCATGGAATTGGAAATATGTATATAAACATAATTTAATAAACGTATATATAAAGCGTGTCAGTAATGATGAACTATTTATACGTTTATTCAACGCGTTGTTTAAACCTTTTAAAAAGGTTTCAGTCAACATTAAAAAATATAAATAAATTAACATCGCTTAACATATACGTTAAATACACGGTTATACAACTTACAATGTATAAAAGGTTTACAATAAACGTATAATAAACGTTTTTTCTACCAGCTTGGGTTCATTGCATAAAATTATCATTGCTACTGTTACACATGCTGCCGTGCTAAGCAAGAAGGTCATAACTGCACTTTGGTTGGTTTTGAGTAAATGAGGATTTTGACATTTACGACCATATATTTTCTGCAGATTTGACAATTGTTTAGCGTTTTTAGGATTATTGTAGCACAAAGATGAGCAATTTCGACGCTCCAAACGCAGGACGTCGTAAGTGTAAAATACAATATTTTTGCATGAGACGAAAAACCGTAATTTTTTTATTGGTCCGAGTTTAAAGGTCTACCAACAAATGGAGAAAACAACAAAATTATTGACAGGAATCTGTGAAAATTTCCATAAAAATGATAAAGGGTTTTTGTGTTTCCCATTCGCGCATTTGGTGCGACGAAAAATCCACCCGCAGCAAAAGAGCGCATAATACTCTTTCCTTTTCTCTGGAATACTCTCGGATTCGGTATCGGGAGCATCCAGATCATCCGTTCATTCTAACAATCCATCGATGTGTTTACAAGTTTTCTCGTAAATCACTTGATTTATATGGACATTTAACAGTCATGTTATCTAAAATTAGGGGAATTTGAAAATAATCTTTCTAGCAATGACGGCATTCCGCTTTCTTTGTGAGACTTAACCGACTGTTTTAATGTAAAGGTAAAAAATCATGTGTTTTTTCGGACAGAGTGAACAACCCGTGTTAGATCTATTGAATAGAGAAGTATATCAGAACAGGTTGTCCTTACATTGTTAAAATCTCGTCTTATTCATGAACAATTGCTTCAAATTTACACAGGTCATATAAATTATATTTTTGTATGCAACGCAGCTAAATCTACGCAGTAAAAAGTTGGAGTGGACACCAAAAAAGCAAATCAATATTAAGAAGCGAGTTTTCACTTAACCATCTCCGTCGTTGTTAATTTTACAGAAGGGTAAAATGAAAGTAGACACATGGACGAAGCCCACTTGACATTACCAAAACAGTTACAATATGCAATATAACTCTTCCGGTTTGATATCACAACCCTTCCGGTTTCGCTCACCTGACAACAGCCATAATAACTTTCTTTTATAAAGTAAATGTAGTGAATTAACAAACGAACTTACATTGAGCATAAAATCAAAATTTGTTAATAATTTGTAATTAATTTATTTTTTATTTACGTTTAGGTTAAGTTATCTAGATAACTTCATGATAGTTAATCCTGCATTGAAAATCAGTGTTTGTATGGACACCGATAGTTGATGATAAATGTACGCCGCCGACAATCATGGATCCTGCAAGGGACTACTCCCATTAAAGTCCGGAGGCATAAATATTCATTCAAACAATTACGAAATCGGGCGAATTGAGAAATGTTTAGTTATAAGCCGGAATATTTCAATAAAGAAACGTTTAAGCAGTCGAGCCGAAATTAACTGTTAACTAATTTTGGTGGGGATGTTAAGGGGACCGTTTGAGTCGATATATATATAGATATAACGCCTGTGTAAAAACACGGTCTATTTCATTCCAGCTTCACGGAAAAACCAGTGCAATTATAGAAAAACAAAAATTATCCTTGTAAAGTAGAGATATCAAGGATTTAGACGAAGAGGTGTAGTATGAATTGTAACTGAGAAAAAAAATGTTAAATATTTCGTTTCTGGAAGGCTACAAATAATTCTGAGAAAAACGCATTTATTACAGCGATGCTCTAACCAAATCTGTTCAAAATACCTAGTCCCATGAAGAAAGTGCACTGAATGCGTATGCCACTAAAATCATTTGAAATAATGGCTTAGATTGTGCAGGAGTCGGGAATGAAAATGACACGTTCATTCCAAAGTGCTCAAGATTGCTGCCATGTATTGTGGTCCGTTTCCCAGTTAAGAAGGCAATAAAAAGTTTCAGCTTTTGGTTACGAGGTGGTGTCTTGCGGTCTATAGTTCACAATTCGGCAACGGGCCGGCGGCGGCGGCACTATTTAATCTCTGGACATTCAGAGCAAAAAATAGTGTAAAAAAGATTCTCATAAATCAGGACAAAAATACTCATTTAGACTCGTACGCACAAGGGGGAAGTTCTTGAACAATCCGATGTGTTTTGTACTATAGTTCTGTTTTTTCGTGAACTTGTTAGGAATAATATACCTACAAAGTGTAAACATTGATTTAGTCTAGTCAAGAAGTTGAAAACCTGCGAAAAATAGTTACAAGGATCCGAAAAATGTAAGGGATAACTCATTCGATTCGGGATTTTATTCTGAGAAAGACTTTTTTTTTTTTGTTCGGCAAATAAAAATTGCAATTATTGTTATTAACAAAAAACTAAAAAAAATAAGGGGTTTAGTTTTTTAGCAATAACACAAAAACTATAAGTGATCGGAAAAATCGGAAAAAAAGATTCAAAAAGAGGAGGAAATTTCCGATGAAAACTCCCAACTCCCGGAGTTCTATCTCTACTAATGAACAATGAATTAATGAACAATTAAATTTTTAATAAAAACATTTTTTTTTATTTCTAATTATTTAAACATTAGAAATATTAAAAAAAACGATTACAAACAATAAAAATTGTTTTTAAGAATTTCTTTTTAAATCATTATTTCCTGGGGATTTTTCTTACATATTAAACTAGTCAATTTGCCAATATGTATTAAAAAATAAAATACTATTTTTAGTAGACACGCAAAAGCGTATTGAAATAGCCTCAGTACGAAAGCAAAGTACAAAATAGTATATTAAAGTATGAGTGGATAACAAGGTCTTTAAAACACGCGCGAGTTTTCGAGCACGACAGCGTAGCCGGGAGTAATCGAAATAGAGCAAGTGTTTTAAAGACCAGTTTTCCACGAATACTTTACGCTATTTTTTATTATACCAGCAATACTGGAAACAAATTTAGCATTAAAAACTTTTAGAAATATTTTTTGTCGTGATAAATCGAAATGGCGTAATAATATTGCCATTAGTTACGACAATTATTGTTTACGTTTTTCTCGCGTCCACGTCTGGCATTGCATTTAGTCGTGTCAGCAAAAATAAAGGAAAAATGAGTTAAAACGAGATTTCACCCGATATAGAAGCATTGGCCGAACAAGCGGAATTCATAATAGTACCATCGAAGTCAAAAGACCCATACCTGAAGGAATATGAAAAGTTTTCAAATTTGATGAAGTTATAATGATACCTATATTTCCTTGACAAACTTTAAAGCTCGCCGTGCTTTAATCGCCTGTATTCGCACGCTCAGGCGTGCTTTAAACGGCGATTCTGATGCAGGTATAATAAAAAAATATGTTAAACATTTTTTAGATTTTTTTTTCAACTTTAAACAATAATTATTATAAACAAAATAATTAACTTTTAAAAACTTTTTGCACATGAACTTCTTGAGTACATATGCAGAGTATTTAAAGTTTTATAACAACAAAATTAATTAACATTGTATTTTTCCATTGAATATGTATATTTAAAAGGCAATTCTTTCTGCAGATAAGTTATCTCTAAAATGATTTATTCGGCGTCTGCCGATGATGTCTCTCGAAAAATTAAAGAAACAAAAGAAAAGGAGTACAGGTAGTACATTCGAATACAAATGGATAACATTTGCAGTACAACTATCTTCCGGAGTACAGCTCATAAAATATAAGTACAAAACTCCCAAAAGGAGTACGTTTGGTCAGCTTAGTTCTATTCTCGCTGCGCTCGTCGTGCCCCAAACCTACTCATCTTGTTAAACTCGTATATAATAATGTACTATTTTGAAAGGTCCATTGAACCTCTTTTTGGCGATGTAGTAGTTTTTTATTTGTACTATTAGTTTTTGAGAAAACCGCTTGTTTTGTAGCACATCCCACGTTTATGTTTTTCCTGAACAACATTGTTGTTAAGCGCCTGTTGTTATTACAAGAGATGCTCGAAATGAGCACTGTTTTGAAATGATTCTCGCGGAATTCGCTTGCATTCATCAACAATTTGTTGTGTGACTTCAAATGGCCCCAGAGTAAAAAAATCTAAACTTGTCAAGCCTGGTGATCTTGCTAGCCACTCAATTGCATCACGTCTGGCAATCCAATGGTTCGGCAATCGGTTGTTAAGCCAATTGCGAACGTTTAAGGCATAATGTGGTGGAGCTCCATCTTGTTGAAATTTCTTTTATGAATATGTTTAGCACATTTGTTTTGGGAGCCATAAATAAAAATAATTTCAACTCTTTCAGCAACTGAGTTGACCATTTATTCATCCGAACGTATGCAGATTTACTTTAAAACTGAATAATTGTCAATGTCAATGAATAAGAAACAGTTTTTATTTCAGAAAATACTAGATTTTTCAGAAAAAGATTAACCTTTTTAACTTTCAAATTTTGCCACAAAAGTGATGTTTTCTTAAAAAGTAATCGTAGAAATAAAAAACTACTACATCGCCAAAAAGGGGTTAAACGAACCTTTCAAAAAATATACTTTTTAACCTTCTGTTCCATTTAAGATCTTTGAGGTGGCTGCTGCCCCGGCCAAGGGGGTGCACCTGCAGGTCTAAAACTACACTAATTACGAGACAAAATTGACCAGTTTCAGAATTTTGCACATAACGTTTTTGTTTTCTACATATTTAGGGTGGATCCCTTTAAAAAAATCACCATGTATAAGAAAAGCTCCAAGAAGTGAAAAATTTATAGGTCAATTTTTTGAAAAAATTTTGTTGTCTTTATTGAAAGCGGAGGTCGCATAAAATTAACAATTGCCTAACTTATTGAAAAGTGAAGTAAAATCGATTTTTCAAACGGGATCTCATTCCATCAAGTATTAAGAACACACCATAATTTATTCAAATTTTTAGTCTCTTCAGAGACGGCGAGTGCATCCCGTTATGGCTTCGCGGAGCCATATATTCAGCGTTAAATTAAAATTATTAATAATGGAGATAGAACTCCAGCAGTTGGGAGTTTTTAATCAGAAATTTCCTCCTGTTTTTGAATATTTTTTCCGATTTTCGATTTTAACCATCAGTCTTTGTGTTATTGCCAAAAAACTAAACCCCTTATTTTTTTGTTAATAACAATTATTGTAATTTTTATTTGCGGAACAAACAAAAAAAAAGTTTTTCTCAGAATAAAATCCAGAATCGAATGAGCTATCGCTCATATTTTTGGGTCCTTGCAACTATTTTTCGCAGGTTTTCAACTACTTGACTAGACTAAATCACTGTTTACACTGAAAATTTCTTTCAATAGTTAATAATTGAGGTGTTGGCCCAGCATCATTTTTAAGTTTTCTTTTGTACTCCAGGAGAACTATTATCTTAGATTGAAAAGCCAATTTTTCTCCTAAATTAAAAAATATCGTCACAACATATCTTCGCATTTTTCTAGATTTTATTTAGACGTTAGATCATGATAGAATTTACTCCGCCGTCTCCAATAAAATCGATAAAAACGCGAAGATAATTATTTTATTTTGGAAATATTTTTGTATTGTAGAGCTAGAGTCGTTGAAATTAAGAGAAAGGACCCACCGATGTCCGTCCTGTAAAAATTTCAAGTTTCAAAGCCTTGTACCAATCAAAAGTTAACATCAAGTGAAAAATACAACACAATCGCTTTAGCGAATTTAAAAAAAAAAGTGTATGTACCGGAGGTAGAATGAATTTTACATATAAAAAAATCTGAAAATATTGGCTACAAACTTGGTTTTAATTGGTATATATAATCGCGAGTCTACTGTATTTATTTTATTAAACGGACCATACACTATCAGATTTATTTGCAAATATATATGTTTGCAAATTGATTTGATCCTTTCAGCACAAACGTGCAAATTTTCTGCTCGTAAAAAGGAGCCCCATACAAAATTAACAACTAAAACTTGTTTACAAATAACGCCAAACATACCCAAATATCACTTATTTGCAAACATATTTGACCGTGTATGGTTTCTATTTAACGAAACTGTTTTTATTTACTTTACTACATACATGTATTTATTTATTGGTTTTCTTTAATTATAAATTCTTTCAATAACCATCAATTTCGATGATCCACATCTGCCGCGGGCGTCCTTTGACTAGGCGGCCTATTTTGTTTTTCTTCCGTCCACAATATTTCACAACATTTCGTTCTATAAAAAACATTTCTCTCAAAACATCGCGCAGGTTGAAAAGGAACCTATCTGAGACCCATTTGAACTATAGTACACTTTAAGATGTTTTGTTTAGTTTGCCCATTGGATAATAGGTATCAGCACTTCCTTAACCAATTACATGAGATAGAGTGATCGGCGATCTTCTCTCTCTTTGACGGGAACCTTAACTTTTGAAAATAATCTCCTCAGTTATAGTGAAGGAATTTAAGAACATGTAGATATTGGCTTTTACAGAATGATGACGAATAAATATGTGACACAAAAGGTACCGAGTTATTATAATTGATTGTAGTCGAAGTAGGCTGTGCCCATGCTTTTAAAATTTTGCCGCACTTATCGCACCTCTCAATTGTCAAGTCAAATATTAATCTGTGTTACGAAATGATCTGTTTTTTTTTCCACGAATATTTTAAAAAGAAAATTGCCAAATCGGTCCAGCCTTTCTCAGGTTTATTATATAAATTTTTATTATATAAATTATTATTTTTTTATTTATTTATATTTGGAATTGATTCGTTACAAAAAAAAATTGTACCTAACTTATTTGGAAATTTTACTTAACACGTTAAGTTTGAAGCAACCAGATTATTATGAACGAAATACTTTATGTTGCGAAGTATAATTAATTTAAAGTAATTTACAGACATGCAAATTTATCGTGTTTTTGATTTAAATAAATTACTTCATTTTGTTCTTGCTGTTGACATTGACAGCCGGCCGTTTTACTTTATAATTATGGCCTACTCCATAATCTGAATCATTATCGACTCTAAATATCTCCATAACGACTACATTATCATGCGGTCGGACATAAAATGAATTAAATTGGAACATGTGTTATTACTTAAAAGTATTAGAAGTAATGTTTGAAATAAAAATTGCTCTTCGGAAATAATATACAGGATAAAGCGTGTAATGCTATCCAACGTCGCGAGAAAGACTTGATATCCAAATGAAGGGTACATACAGGTGATGCACGAGCAGGGAGTAGATTCGAACAATGTATTCATTTGTGACAAAAATATTCCGAAATTTTGTGTAAGATTAACCCTTTATTTTCACATATTTCTGCAACGTTTGTATTCATGAACATGCCATCTTCAAATCCTTCCCTGACTAGTTTTTAATATACTAACCTATTTTTTACAAATTTCTCAGTTCATTTACTGCCGAGAAAAAAAAAATGTTTGAAGGAGTCTATCGCAGACGACATGTGTCCATTTGTGCTACAGAATTGTTCACGTATCACGTTCATGTCAAAAAGCTTATGGTTCTGACATAAATTTTGAAAACTGATATACAGGGTGTCATCGATGAGTTTTTCCACGTTTCGACCATGATTAAACAAATAAAAAATATATAATTAAATAGGGGCCTATCTGTAATGGTGGAAATTAATTTTATACTCGAAACAATTTGAGTGTCACTGGTTTTATTTTTGCTCCAAGGTGATCCGACACGAAACTGCAAGAAAGCTGATATAACTTCACCGTGTCGAAAATGCCAGTTTATTGTTTACACTGACGAGTTTCGGTTCGTTGTAATTATTAATTACTTATTGCAGTGTTCGTTTACGGCATCCGAGTGGTTTTATATGAGATGTGATGGTTGATGTGAGAGTCATTTTCAAAGACAGTATCATGTTAATGTATGGGCTGGTATAGTGAACCCGACCGGTGAAACTTTTTTGACATTTCTCCGTGACAATTTGCAAGACCTACTGGAATTACTACGTTAAGTAGAAAGGTTTACAAATCATTGACATCAACCCTTTGGATTTTTATTTCTGTGGGCATATGAAAGCTCTTGTTTAAAATTACCCCATAGACACTATGGAAGAACTGCGAAACAGATTTCCAAGTCGCCGAACACATCCGAATTAAATTTTTACTCACTAATGACTAAAATTTAATTTTAGTGACCCAAAATCAACGTAAGAAAACACCTAAATTGGAACTGTTGGACAAAATTATGATTTTGGAGTTATGCACTTTTCACATTAGGCCGACGATATATAGTTTTCAACATAATAAAATAAACATACTGGCCTGTTTTTTTAAACCATTGTGGTTTTATGAAACGAATAAAAAATGGTATATCATTTTGTCCGTATTTCCCCTACTTCTTTTTCGTAATGTTGTCTTTTATTAGGGTGATAGTTTTTTTATGTTTTATCTGTATCTTTATTTTCTTGATCTTGTTTTCCATGTGCAACTGAGCCATCTCTCTCTTATCGCTCATCTGAGAACAAAACTCGTTCTCATTATATAATTCACTGTCCAAACGCTCACATTCAAAGATTTTATTAAAAAATATTAATTGTTAATTTTAGTAAAAACGATTGTTCTGTTATGGTCCCTGTTAGTTGGCGCCCAAGAACCGATTTATGAATTTTGCTTTTAATTTTTAGAGAGAAGAATCTCCCTCACATTCATATAGTTTTAAACGTAACACCAATATGAAATAATGAATTTCATATTATATTCTTTACCACTTACTTAGAAGCTAAGCTTAGTGTTTGACTGGTTGATTTCACAACATCGATGAATTTGCGGCGGAAAGTCGAAACAAACCCTTTAACAGCTAAGTTAATAAATTGTGGCAAACTTTTAGCTCCAGATGGTGCAAATATTTTGCGGCAGTTCAGAGGATTCTTTATTAGGCTGATAATGAGCCTGTGAAGGTCTAAACAAATGTTTCGCGGTAGTGTATGAGATTATAATATTTTTTTCCACTGGTTTGCTTACATATTTATTTTTTGGACCAATAGGAACATCAGCAGTGTGGATTTCTGAGCGTATTTAGTTTAATAACTTCAATAGTCCTGCTCAGCTGAGGCGTGTCTCTGAGCAAAAAATGTTCCATTATTATCCCAGTCCTTTACCCATCTTGACGACATTTCAGGAATATTTACTACCATCCGGAAGTATTTGTATGCGCACGCATATCGCAAGTCAGCTCAGAAGCACGCGTCTGGACGCCCTGTGCTGTTTCCCAATCGTTTTGACCGACGCCAGTCGTCGCCTGACCGCGTTCTTCGTCGGTGCGTCGTCGTCATCGTCTTCCTTTATTACATACACGTGACTGAGAAACACGCGCTTTTATTTTGTTAGACGTTTTGTTAATAATGTAGGTAGTGAAAAATGTTTTTGTCATGCCGGATTTAGGTAAATTGTGATGATTTTTTTTGCGTTGTGCCATGGAAATTGCAATATCAATGGCTGATACACTGGTAGTCACATTTAGAAACTTTTTCTGTGCATGGTAGAGCAATCAAGGCCTTTATTACATTTCTAAGAGCAAAATATAATCGAAAAGTATGTTGTAAAACCATAACGTAAATAAGAACTATGAATGCTTAGTTGGTAACGACCAGGTGGGTGAATTATCATTTGTCGAGATATCGTTGCTGCTGTCAGAAGATCCTTCAAAGCATTTAAAGCATGATTGCTGTGGAACAACAATGCTATATAGTTTTAGAAAGTCACTCACCCGCGTGTGCCATCGGCAGCACTGAATAATTATTTCTCTATTGTAATTTAAACAAAAAAACAGTGGCGCGTATGAATTTAGAAAACGTGAATTGTGTCAAAGTATAAATTCATGGTTGAACGTACGCTTGTGTTATTAGCATTTTGACATTTGAGGTAAATTCACACTAAATAAAATTTCAAAAAACCAGCTTCTAGATACATGCGAATTTGAACTATTCAATGCTCCCATTAGTATCTAGAACTTTATTTTCTTTATTTTCGATTATCAAATAACTTTTTTTTGATTCCATTGCAACGTAACGAAACTTTGATACAATGATTTGCCTCTTTTGTGTTTAGAAGTTCAGAATCATACTACTTTATCTGTTGTTTCTTCTCCAACTAAGATCTTTTGATATGCCCCTTAATTTGAAAGTAATTCTAAACTGTTTGATGTCGTTGCTTTCTTAAAATCTTAAAAAGTAATAACAGATCATCACAATTGACGATATGGTTCTTCCCAGTGTTGTTAGCAACTGTTGTAATCAAATTCACAGTCGATTTATGCACATAGCTATAAATCCATAAGACACAAAAAACTTTGTCACACGCTACAACTTCGTATTCTTAGTTCTCGTTAATTGGGAGATACGGCCAACTTCGCGTGCTGTTCAGTTTGCTAAACCCCTGGTTATATATTGGTTTTTCTCTTGCTCTGGGGTGTTGGAAGTACATAGTCCGTATACTATACTTACTGTCATGATTTCTAGTGAAACATTGCAGACAGTGAACTGTTTATTTGCTTTCTAATTATTGTTTGATAGTTCATAACGACTAATGAGTTCTAAAGGTGTTTATATTAATGTATTACATTTATTTTCAAAGCATGCTTTATCTTGATCTTTCTACTGATTTCTTTAAACTTTTGTAAAAGTATATGTATAATGAAACTACAGAAAATTCACATCGAGAAAACACATTGTAGTAGTTGGTACTGGACAGAATATTACATATACACTCGACCGACTCTCGGTAATCCGGCTATTTCTTGCACAAGAGAGTGCCGGATTGTAGAGAGACCACGAGAAATGTATCAAACATAATAAAATTGCAATAAAAACAGGTATCCAATTTACTATTTCAACGAATCTTTGTTTTTTTGTCGCGTAACCTTGAATATAAATGGTGCCGGATTACTGAGAGGCCGGATTGCTGAGGGCCGGATTACCGAGAGTTGAGTGTCTTATATTTTAAGGAATCAAAAATTAATTTCCGCAACTAAAATTATTGATATATCATTAGGTGATTAGGCGTTATTAGTAACAGGCTTCTCCACTTTACGAGTACAATAATGAAGAAAACTAGGAAAGCTTATAAATTTATTAAAGTCCTTCTATTTCTGTCATTGCTGCTGTTATTTCTGTGCCTCATTGTTGGTGGAGAGTCTCGATTAATGCGGCCGTGACCTTTATTCAGTTTTGTTTTTCTCATAAGGTTAAGCTCACGAGAGCTTTCTTAGCATTTATAAGGCCACTCTTATCTGGTAATAAACCGTTTGTTCTATTATAATGTAGGGAGTAGATTAACCCCTCACATCAGTCGCCTTGATCTTTATTATGAAATGGCTTGTTTTCCCTGTTGCCAATTTTTTTGAGTTTTGTATTAACTAAAAAAAAAAACGCTGTCGTTTGCTTTGTCCTCTACTTCTGACTTGGTAATTCGAACTCTAATACCCCGATTCGATTCATAGGACGACGGTGATCATTGAGACCACAAACACAGTACTAAAAATAATATTGATTCCCTTTCAAATCCCGGCGAAACAAGATGAAAGCGGAAGCGCTCTTTTAAACGTTTCCTGTAAGGATAATGTTGACAGTTTTAACTTTGATTACTAGCGTATGCAGTATTTTTGGCCCTTGCTTCTCTTATTTCCTACCTAGTGAATTATTTCTTGCATGTACTTGTTTTATTATTTGAATGCCTTAAACAAGTATTGAACATATTTTTGTTTTATATAGAGTGTGAAGTTGTTTGTGTGGTCTCGACGAGACTAATTAAAAATAGTGAACACTATGCCAAACTATCAGTGATCAGTGAAACATAGAAGAAATACGGTGGCGGGGTTCAGGCAACATCACGGGGGCGGACACAGCCACCATGTGCTCTACCATGGTTCAGTTTTGGGTTATCAAGGACGCCATATGCCCACCGGACATCATCACATTGCTACAATCCCGGCTCATTCTTCAATTCCACTCAATGCCAGTGAGTAAAAGAATGTTACAACATTTTAATGTTGCGTGTTTGAAAAAGTCTAGGGTGACTATTGTAATAATGATAATTGAAATCGCAAGGTGAGATTTTCCATTACAGTATTTTTTCTACTTTGCGTTCGTACGATACGCTTTTGCGTGTCATAATAGACAAACGCGGTGTAATAATAATTTTACTAAAAATAGTATAATTTATTTTTTTAATATTGGCAATCTTTGCAATCCCAGAGCAATCCTAACCTATACTTCGGTGTGAAGTCCAAATTGCTGGTCAACAGCTTGTTAATGTGAATTGGCATTACTATTGTTGGCACTTGTTTGCTGAGGGGCTTCACGTGCATGTAGGTCACGCGATTTTGTTGGGGCATTCTGTCTAGGGGTGGCCACGCTGGTAACACTTCGACATTGGAGTGACATTGAGAATTTCCAGGGCCAGAAGGATATCACGTTCGTCGGTGTCTAGGTCCACACCAGGGATCACAAAAGAAAAGAACGGGAAGAACGTTTTTAAGTCATTTTGTTGCACCTACTAACTCGCTACGCTCGTCGTGCCCTAAACCCGTGCGTGCGACAAAATGCTTGTTATGAAACTCGTATCGTAATATACTATGAACAATGAATAGGTAAAGATCAATTTGATACTATTCCAAATAAGCCTCGTATTGAAAACACTTTTATTTAGTGTGTTTGAAAAAACATCATCCATGCACATGCCTATAAATTGACTGTCTATAACAATTTATAGAAGATTGATTATAATTTTTAATTTAATGGTATAGGTAATTGGAGTGCGTAAAAGGGAAAAGCCTGATCTCATCCGACTATCCCATGGCCGTTCCTGGTTCAATTAATAGGAGGGAAACTCATAACATTACTGCAAGCGGCCACAAAGGGCCATTAACTTTTAGTGATAGTGGCAGCATAATTTAGGTTAATATCGATCAATATATCGGAACATAATCCAGAGAGGGTGTCTCGACACAAGAGGCTAACCGCTACCGACCTCTCTCTGGTCGCTATAAATAATAGCGATAATCAAATTTTGCTCGCTTAATGAGCCAGCTAATGTCCAACATCTAACTACAGCAATAACTTCAAGCTGACTGCCTAGAACGCTGTTTTAAAAACATACTCACGTGAATGCAGCTTCCGTTTCAATTTCACCTAAAACTGACTGTTATAGTGGGTAGTTGTTCGAATTTTTGTAATCGTTCAGAGATTTTCATGATGAAAATTATTTTTTAACCTTGACAGTTGTAAATTACGTCCCACCGCAATTTAGACAGCCATGGTAACCCATTTTTTACACATTGAAGCTGTCACCTACCTTTAAGCCTTTAAGCGGTAAAATAGTCGAAACTTTTTTCTTTAAGAGACGCGAAAAAAAAGAACATCCTTTATGATAAATATTGGTCGTATATTTTGAAAGAAGATACCGCACTTAACTGTCTTTGAATAAGTTTCTAAGATATAGTAATGACCAATTTAAAGACACTCTTGAATCTCTTGGTATAAATAGAAAGCATCTCAGTTACCTATTTACCTTATTTACAATGTCAGTGTCATTCTAAAAATGTTAATTTACTGCGATTATTACTCTCATAAAATATACAATAATATGGCAAAATGGGTGAAGTCATTGAACTAAAAGTAAACCACGTCAACAATAAGATAATGAAGGAGTAAGTAAGTAAGTCAACAAAATACTCCAAACACATAACCTCTCTCATATTTTTATATGGAATTGTGCCCTATGTGCTATTATGCATTCCTACAACTCCCGCATCCTTTTGGACAAAATCCGCGTCCGTCACACTATCCTGCCTATGACAATAATGTGAATGTAGCTTCGGTGAAACGATCATTTTTGTAAAATGGGGGCGTCGAGTGGAAAACTTCGTCATCGGCTAAAAAGTTATATACATTATGTGTGTGGTGGTTATTTTACATCACTCATTTTTATTGAAACTTCGTGATGTAAAATTGAACCTACCACACTTATAATATAATATACTATTGTGCAATCTTTATTACAACCGCTGTTAAGTATTCCAATTTCTGATCTTTGTCGTTATGCGAATGCAATAGTTGTGATATTTTTTATTCAAGTAAATGTATATAAAGTGTATCCATTTAGAATGTCATTTAATTATGCCTAAAATATAAAACTCATTTAACGATATTAACAGCGCTCTGTTTGCTCCAGTGAGAATTGAAACCGCTTGTCAAATAACAAGCCAGAGCTAATAGCATTATAAAATTTTCAGTGGATCAAACGTTGGGAGCGCTTTTTACCATTTTTATAGCAGTTATTGTCATGTTTGGACATTTTGTGTACTGAGCACCAAATTATTTAGAAACAAAAATTCTGGCTTAGGAAGAAATTTATTACTTTTATCTTTCACATGCAGCGTTCATAAATATCTAGCGTTATAGAAATAATAAAGAAATACATGTAATAATTTGATTGACAGATGTCTCTCTTTATACCCGATAATTAAGGTCACTAGATGAAAAATTCTCTTTCTAAAGGTACCGCCAACGGTTGCGACATACATCAGTCTCTTTTAATTTCCATGAACATAATTATTATGACACTAGCAGAATGCCCGGCGTTGTCCACGGTTGGACCACCAATATGTGCTGTAAATCTTAGACAATATCAGCATTTAGATTTGGGTAATTACTAGGTAGCTGACCCGACAGACGCTGTCCTGTCCAAATTGCAATAAATTTGTTTTTGGATAGATTGCGAAACAACACAAAAGTAAAAACATATGTCATTCAAGGGCCCCCAAGGGGACCCTCCTTGGGTCAAGGGGACGTAGAATATCATCGAGATGCGGAAGTAGAAGCGTTGGAATGAGGCGGGCTATACAAAATATTATTTAGACAAAAATATTTGAATAAATAACATTAAAATACCATCTATAATTATCCAGTTATTTTGTTTGTTAGTAAAGACTCGGATGTTGAAGATTGATAACTACACGGATCGATTCATAATACTCATGATAAAAAATTGAGATTCAATATTTTTGGAACGCCTTGGTAATATTGGGAACATTACGATGGAATTTCTGGCAACAAAATTTTGACAATCTTCATTAGACGTAATTTTGGTTCCAAATTTCTGGATGCTAAAAGCTGTGTCCTATGAGTTCTGTATTTAAGTTGAACTTTTTCGCCCGATTGTATCCACTTTTTTATAACTTCTTTTCTACATTATCTTATGTACGGTTCTGTTCTCTGCTTTGGGCATTGGGTGTCATTTGGCAGATTTTTTTTTTGAGTTTGGTCAGCGCATTGCAGGGAGTATAACCAATTGTTTATGCCTAAGTAACCAATTTATTTCAAATTTGGCATATATCATTGAAAATAAGGAAATATATGACTTAGGTGTATAAAACAAAAAATGAAATGCGAATGCGAAACTATATGATGATATATGAAACGTGTGTGCATTTGGTTTTCTCAAATATGCGCTCTTTTTGAATCAACCAATCAACCAATCAGGTCACTCATCACCGTGATGATGCCCAAATTGTTGGCGAAACGTGCGTCGGTAATTATAATAAAAAAAATGTTTTTGGGGTTTTAGGGAAAACTGATTAAAAGTAGTCAACCAATCGCAATGTGCTATTTGAAAAACGCGGGCAATGTGCGCGTTTTTATAACTATATCTGTTGGGCGACCGCGGTATAGATCACGATGGCGACGACTACTGGGATTAATGCGTAGCTTAATGTTCTCATGTTCACTTCCTTGAAATTAAAGTGAAAGGCAATTTATTACTTTTAATGATTCTTCCAAAATAAACATCCAAAGTGACAAAATGTAGATGAACCTTAATTTTATTTCATTAATCAGTTCATTAGACTGGTGAAACATGTTCGTAAACAATATAAATTGGAATTGTTAGGAAATGGTGTTCGCTGTGAATGGGAACTGGCTATTGTTTCATCATTTGCTGTTAAAAATCCGTTTCAATTACAAACCCCGTCGTGTGGGGCAGAATTCGATATGGATTTAAATAAACAAATAATTTTGCATTGTTAGTATTTACGTTTCGTTGTTCTAGTTGTCATTTATTTATCGAATTCGTATTGTTTGACCAGCCGCAGGGTTTTCGTTGTTTGCTTAAGCACATTAAATTATTTATCGTCCCGATGTTGGGCAAAGCTATTTTAGTTTTCGATGCATGATGATTTTAATGAATTTACATAAATAACGTCGCGGAATAAAATGTAATTCTTGTAAAGTAATATCTTATGTATGACGCGTTTTTTGTTTTATTTTTAAATTATATTTAGTTATTTTCCCTCAAGTTAGACGTGAGTTACTATCCTGCCTTCATCTTTCTTTTATGCAGAAATTTATAGAGTCCCTGGAGTGTTTTTGAAGATATTTGCGCTCTCCCGTTTCACACTGTAAACTGACTTCAACATTCTGCCTTTTAATTAGATGTAATATTTAACGTACTTTCTGCATTTTTAATTACCTGTTTGTGAGTGTTGAAGCTAGCGCTGCAACGACTTCAGTTTGTTTAAGTTATTAGTGAAACTTTCGAAACTGAAACTTTACTCGGCGAACGACAGTTTTGCATAAGCAACGACTTTAAAGCACTTTAACAAAATGTACGGCGAAAAACTACTGGAGTTTTTTCGCTGCTTATAAATTCTTTAAGACGACTACGAAGAGTAAGGGCCCTTTTTCATAACTCGACGAAATTACTTTTTCACATATTTTCCACGTTTTTCACATTACAAGAAAAGTCGGACGCTCTCGTCATTTAATTATTTTTCGCTTTAATCGGACACCAGAAGCTTATGTTAATTTTCAACTGGGATGATTGTAGTTCAATTAAAGCCACCGTTTAATTTCATATCCTGTTAACAGTTTGTTCGAAAAATAATTTAAATTTCGTCAACTGTGTTAAATTACAATTTGTAATTATTATGCATGGGATGCAGCAATCGGAAAAATTAATTGAATCGATATTCCTGTTTCAATTTAACGTACCCATTTACATTAATATGGGGAAGCCACACACATTTTTTAATTACCTATTCACCTCCGCAAAGAGAATAAACCACGGCTACTATTTAGTAAGTACTACGGGTTTAAAAAAAAATCGTGTTGGTAATATGGAGATTTGTAGAATATTGATTTTATTACATGGGTTTGCCGATTTAGTCGAAATCCAATAGCGAACCTATTGACCCATGGCCGGAAAAAATGGACACGACACATTATTTTTCTAGTCTTGTTTACCGTTTGGTTTGTAGAATATATTCTGTATATAAACTGATCGGAAAAATTTTGGGGATAATCAATTCAGGTGCTTGTGCTATAAATATTATAATAAAGTATTTTTTATCTTGAACCTTAAGAAGAATAAAGACTACATAAAAAAATAAGAAAGTTTTATTTATTAAACACTAGCTAGTACCCTGCGCGCGTTGCTACGCCCCAAAAATAAAGTCTAACACATCTCATTCGATTTGACCTGCGCAACGAACAGGTAAACCACGATCGGTGAACAATGAAAGGATCGGGGCGGTATTACACTCATGTTGCACACTTCTCTTGACGAATATTTTATTATTTGCACTCAAAATTTCATATCGACCCGTTGACCGGTGGAGGAGCCTATTCGGAACACAGAAACAGACAAACATACAAATAATAAAACACATTCTTTTTTAGTGAACTTGAAAGATGTAATTTATTTCATTTTTCCCTTATTCTATTGGAAAATGAATCCGTTTGAAACCGAAAGGCAAATCGTATCATTGGTATGCATAGGATGAGCATTATATTTGGATGGTCGTTTCAATGGACGCTATGTTGTTCAAGTGTATCAGCAGCTTTTAATCTGAAATCTTTTAACCACATTTCCTCCACATGACTTTCACGTTGGTCGAGTGTCTCACCTGTCTTACTGGCTTTCATTTGCCTCGATTTTTTGGTTGATTTTCAAGGATAACAGATGGTTATCCTTTTTTGGCATTTTAAAGTATTTTCTTAAGTAATAAACAAACGTAAGACATTCAAAATACCCGGCGCCAGTGGTTGCGCCCTAAAAATGAAGTAAAACAATTTTTTTTAGTGAACAGCAAATTAGCGTTATAAAATTATTTGGTTAGCGTTACTTGCCGATTGCACGTCCTTATCAAGAAGGACTTAAAGTTGCGCCCACTTCGAAATCAATCCTGGACACACGCACAATCCATTTTGGCACTTCTCCCTTTATTTCACCACACTATTCCTTCCTTGCGAAATGATTTTGTCGAAAACTGATGATTGACATTTTATGTCTAAAGCTGTCACTGTGGCATTTTTATCTGACAGATTACTCCTTTGGCCGGTTTGAACTTTAAATATTTTTTTTTTACAAAAAAGAGCTGACAAATTGGGGTCGTCAACCCCCCTATGTTACTCCCCATTGCAAATATTATTTGTGGTCCAAATTTTCTAACGATCTGTTCACCGGTTTATGCGCCCATAACATATGAACAAACAAACAAACATTGATTTTTATATATTAGAAGATTTATTGATTTTTTTAAACATCGTACTTGATATCAAGTTGCTATTTTTCATCGCATTTTTTCGAAAAAGCTTGCGGTTGAGGAATACCTACCCTATTTCCAGACCCTTAGAAATTTCAAAAATAATCGAGATGATCCAACAATTCCCATCTGGAAAACTAAAGAACTACAGCACTAGGAGATTTCCTGATGGTATATTTGTCGGTTCAAAGCGCGATATGATCTACATGAAAAAACTGCCTGAAAGACTTGTGAACGCCACTGATATCTAAATTTCATATTACTCTTTTCAAAAAAGGCTTTAAATGGCATCTTTATTGGCACTTTGTATTTTTTTATGTTGAGTCCAGATATGATTGGTACTCTATGTTTTTGTGTCTGGACAGATGCAGGGCTACCAAATAAGATGTATGCAATTCAAGAAGAAATTTGTTATAAGGGAAAACAACATGAATGCACTTATCTACAAATGTTACATAATAAACAACGTTTGACGAAATTTTCATACAAATGTGTTGCAAATATTGTTTTTTTTTTTTTAATGACAATGTTCCTAACCTATCGTAGCAGTGAGAAAATGCCAAACAGTATACCGAAATAAAAAAATCGTTAACAGCAATATTTTTATTTAATCCTTGTACATGCAGTTGAAATAACAAATGTTCTTGTTGTGTAAGTGTTCTTGTAGTTTTCATTAATCCATGTAAAAAAATGTCATCTTATCCCTAACTTTATTCGATCAGTTGCATGTCGACGGCATAACATTATGAAAAGACATTATTTAAATTCATTCTAAATCTCATTTGTTGGTTTATTTTTCCTGGGATTATCATAATTTATCTATTTTGTTCTTTAAATGTTATAACACAGGCTTTGTAAAACAAGTGTAAATGATCGGTGTGACAAATACGCTCCAACAGACACCATCATCAATCATAAAGTTAACAGAATGCGATCGTATTTGGGAATAATGTCCTGAATGTGATGAATGAGAATAGAAACACATACGGCGCTTATTACAAAAATGTATTAAATTTATTACTTTACATCTGCAAATTACAATAATATATCGACGTCCTAAACGCGGGACCTCATAAGTTTAAAGTAAAAAAAAAATAATACAGGAGACGAGAAGTATAGAGGTTCTTCATATCGTTTCAAAGTAGAATCCGAACTGTTGTTCTGGGTTTTTGTATTTTCTGGAGACCTTTCTATTGACTACTTTTGTATCATTGTTTACTTGATGGACTAATCTCGTTACGAGAAGACGCATGTGACGATAACGCTTAGCCACAGTCGCATTTTGGACTTTAGAAGAATTGTCAACTGTAGCCTCATATAACTTCTCAAGGGATTGAGGTAGCTGAGTCATTCTTTCAACAATATATTTGTCTTGTCAAGCGCTATCCACAGTAGTAATATCATCAGTGCGGTTTTCGCCAAGGTCTTAATTTTTTTAACTACATACCTACATAATACACTAATCAAAATGAAAAAGGAGCCACTTTTATGAAAGTGAATATTTTTTATTGCAATTATTTATTATGATAATTTGTTGATATTCCAATAAAGGAGACTATTCTCTATAAATTAGTAACAATCTACTGTAATCTGCTCGTGGTGCTTACATGGAAAAAATTAAACTGTAAAAATGTGCGGTGAATTTCTTTATTGTTCAAATGAAAACATTTTGAAAAAGTAGCCAAGAGGCAAAATTAATATCGGGTATGGCCTCCTCTAACCCGCAAAACTTCCGGACAACGACGGGGCATACTTTGGATTAAATTTCGAATAACTTGAGGAGCCATCGCCTCCCATTCTTCCAAGAGGATTTCTACAACATCCCAGTAAACACAACCACGTGAGAAAAACGTAAAAAAAGACGAATAATAACGGCTGTATAGACGTTACGATGTCGCTGACTTCAACGTTACTTTCGACGTGTAAATATGACGTGTTTATAACGTCTAGTAAAACACGTTTTTTTTACGTGATTTTACCACGTTGTTAAGACGTACTGATTTTCCGTAAACAAAAAAACCTAAAACAAACGAGTACCTACCCACCTTTGAATAGACGTTACGATGTCGCCGAAATCAACGTTACTCTTGACGTGTAAAAATGACGTGTTACAAACGTGTGATAAAACACGTCTCTTTTAGGTGTTTTTACCAGGTTGAAAACACGTGTTGATTTTCTGAAATAAACGTCATTTTCAATGTCTCAACAAAACGTTCTGTAAACGTATTTTAAAGATATTATAAAATACGTCTTTTTTAGGTGATTTTAGGAAATAAGTATATTAAAAATGTGTTGATTTTCATGACAAATATTTATTATAAAACAAACAAAAAAAATTGTTTTGCAAAAGTTCAAATCTATTATAATGTATAAAGGTGAATAGAAAATATGAAAATAATTGCTAAAAACTATAATATCAACTATGTACTACTAATATTATAAACTATATAACTATAATTATTATTATAAAAAAAACTAAAATAATTATTATGGGCTAATTGTCCTAATTAAATTAAATCTTTTTTTTGACTCGGATTGTGTGTTGCTCGACGTGCTGGGTCAGTTTTGCCAATGTTTGCAGTACCGGTGCCTCAAAATCTATAAGAAATAACTATAAGTAACTATTGCAAAAATAAAAGAATCCTTACTAGGTATATGATTGTCGTAAATGATATAAAATGACACAATTTACCAGGATATGTTGAAGCTGGAGAAAATGCTGACATTGGCGATGCATAAGACGTCGTCGGGGTACAGCAAAAATCCTCTCCAAGGTTTACAGTTCGACGCCGCTTACTATCAAAAAGAGACTCATCACCAAAAACTTGCTTTCTTGAGAGACTTTCCAGTGATGTGTTGTTTCCTCTGCAGTTTCCCCAATCTCCTTGATGAGGTTGTTGGCCTTTTTATCGTCTGTGTCATAATCCTCTGCAAAGAAGGTCAAAAGTCAAAAAATATATATTTAATTAGAAAAATCATAAATATAATATCATATATGTATATACCTGTCTTAAAATGAATCTTAAAAACCTTGTAAGAAGGCCAGGCCTTACATGGAGTACCACTTTTGACGAAAGTCATAAAATCGGTACACTTGCGGCATAAATTTAAATTAAACTGGTTAGTAATATGCATAAAAAATTTATATTTAGTTACTACTTTTAAATAAAATATTGTACTACTTACCTTTAGGACTTTTGGAAGCTACACAAATCTCAAAACTTGGTAAGGCAAACGAAAACGAAACGAACTGCACGATCTCAGACGAAAAATGAAAATGAACAAAATCGAACGAAGCAATGGCTAAGCACAGATAACACATCTGGAAAGAGTTCCTTGGTTTCGTTTCGTTCGGGGTGGAAGGCGCAATAAAAAAAGCTGTAAATCACGTACATTTTGAAAGTTTTTGTTGTTTTTGTTGTCTTGGAAGCAGCATGTTTGTTTGTCGCCAAAACAAATTCGATAAGGCAGAAATTTTCATTGATAGTACCATTGAATATCAATACTCTAACTACTCTAACTAGAGTATTGATATTCAATGATAGTACTGATCTATACGCTTGGTTATTACTTATTTTCGACAATAAAATTACGCTCGCGTCGTCGGTTCCTCAACCTTCAGCCCCCATCATAAACCAATAATCGTTCTTCTCAAACGGATCCCCTAAACGTATGTTTCAAATTGTCCCTTAATTATACCTGCTTTTAATTTCGTTTTTAAAAACTTTTTATTCCCTGACCAACACCAAACTCTTCTCCGGTCAAAGACACACTCAAACTTCGCGACACTACTCTCAAAAGAGATTCGTTGTTTTATTTTTAATCTTTTCACTGGTCTTTTGACACCTTCACTTACTTCACAGCGTTTCACATTACCAGAGATTAGCAATATTTATTAATTTCGTTGATTAACCTTAATAATTAGAGATATTAATTTTTGTTTTCAACTTTAACAAACACATTTAAATTAATATTTGTAAGTACCTATCTACGTAAGTAAATATAGCTACCTACATTGAATTATTTCTTTGCCGTTGGGTTAAAGAGCTTTTTGAATTTTTTATAACATTGACACCATGATAGAATAGGGAATGCCAATTTTATTTTTAAATTTTAATTTAATAATAATAATTATATGAGTACTTTTAATCAGTTTTCCCTAAAACACCAAAAACAATTTTTATTATAAATACCGACGCACGTTTCGCCAACAATGTTGGCATCATCAGAGTGATGGGTGAATCGGAAAACTGATTAAAAGTAGCTATCTACCACTAAAAGTGATCCAGACAATAAATTGTTTTGTTTTTGAATAATTATATGAATTCTCAAAGAGCGATTGTTCAGCTCTGTTGCGAACTAGGCGGGCGAGATGATCCTAAAACATTTCAACCACGAGAAAACGTCAAACTTTCAAGGTTGTTTTGGTAAAATTCGGGGTGCCAAATGTTTACAAGAGCTAACTTAGTTGTTACCATGTTTCGTAAAAATTATGAAAGAAATGCTAGCCTGACTAAATATTTCTATTGTTTCTACTTTTAAATTCTATAACCATTCTATTTTATTTAAAATGTGATTCAAATAAAAAATGTACATATGTTTTATAACCCGCAACAAACAATTTACAGTGGCTTCTAAACTTGGCGCAAAAACCGCCCATATGGAATCTGTAAAAGACGCCAATGGAATGCGTTCCTTTGTAGTACATAAATGTACTATGTAATTATATGACTATATAAACACATGAATTTATTGTAAAAATTTCACGAGAAATTAATGTCAGAACTGAACGTCAAAAATTACTTATATTTTACCCACATTAATTCCTTTCTATGCTTCTGTATTTGATATTAATGGTAATTCAAATAAAAAATATAAATTAAGTATCTTAATTAGTAATTAAAATCTTTGAAACCCCTTAGTAACTTATAAACTTGACCACAAAACACACCTAATAATATGATATGGAATACGTTCTTTCTAGTGTTTATTTGCCTAGAAAAACACGTATACTTAACGTGAAAATTTCACGAAAAGTAAACGGCGCCAAAACACGCCTCGAATGCGTTTTTATTTGTAGTATAGATGACTAGAAAAACACGTGTATTTAATGTTAAAATTTTACGAGAAATAATAGTCAAAAATAATAATTTAGACTTCACCGCCATTCGTTCTTTTCTATTTTATATAAGTTATGATTTAAATAATAAATATATATTTTTTAACATGATTTTTTGTAAAAAAACTAAATTGAGGTAAAGTAAAATACAATAATAAAAAAAATAAGGGAAGTAAATTGAAAAACCTCCTTTTAAACCCAAAAACCTATAGGGCTACACCATGATGATGATTTTTATACTCTGCTGGAACTCTTTCACTTCTTAGGAAAATCACTTATATTTTATCAACATTATGTACCTTTCGTTGATTAACAATATTGATTAAACGTCTTTATTGCGTCATATATTATATTTAAAAATAACGTAATGTTTTAACGTTGAATTGGTGTAATTTGTAGATACGTAGTAATTATTTTATTGTAAATCAACGTTGAATTTACGTTACGTAAAATACGTTGAAATAACGTTGAAGGTATTACCAAAATATAACGTGATATTTTCAACCATAAACGTGTTATCAACCATATACACGGCTTTTCCACGTAAAAAAAACGTGCATGTGTTTACTGGGATGTTGAAGGTTCCGGAGTGGCTGGCGTTCCTTCAATCGCTGCCCAAGTGTCTGGAATGTGTTCGATGGCATTGATGTCTGGACTCCGGGCGAGCCAAGCCATTACTTGAATATTGTGGGTAAAGGGTAAAGGAAATTTTGCACGACTCTGGCCACGTGCGGACGGGCATTGTCCTGCTGCAAAATGAAATCTGGACCCATATTCTCTGCAAATGGTACCACATGTTGTTTTAAAACTTCGTCTATGTACCTCCGAGCAGTCATAGACCCTTCACGAATTACCACCAAGTTATCCCACCCCAAACCATTATAGACCCTCCGCCAAATGGAACTCTTTCTTCTATGGTACAGTCTAAATACCGTTCTCCTGGGCGTCTCCACACTCGAACTCGTCCATCTATGTGATGCAAACAAAATCTGGATTCGTCAGTGAACAGGCTGCAAGTTCCAGGCAACATGTTCTTGAGCAAATAACCTTCTTGCTCTACGTTGCTCAGAAGTTAAAGGGGGTACTTTAGCTGGTCTTCTAGCGTATTGTTTGGGTACTTATTCTGGTTCTTGTCGTCTCTACCAGCTCATTTTGGAGCATCGTAGCTGTACTTCTGCCTACTCTAGTGGCCCAAAGCCGTATCAAACGGTCTTCTCTTACGGAATTTGCCCTTGCACGAGGCGGATAAGGTTGTCTTCTAACTATACCATAGATTTGGTACCGTATCCAAGTCCTATTTATAAAAGCGCGACTAACATTTAAGATGCGGGCTACTTGTTGTCTTGAGTGGCTCTCTTCAATTAGAGTAACGACTCTAGCAATCTGAATCTCAGACAGGTATACTCTACGCCTTACTGGTCTCAAATTGCATTTTTTGGTCTTTATGGCTTCGAGATAAGATAACTGTTTCGCTCCAAACCTATATTCTCGACACTGTTCACTAAATGGACACAAAATTTTATCGGGGTTTTTCGTCTTAGAAATAAAATATAACAAAAACAAGTGGTGGCTCTTTTTTCGTGTGATTTGATCAGTGTGGGTATTTCAATTTTTAGTTCTCAAAAAGTTTGATGATCGGTTATATAGTCACTATATGTGTTTAATATTTATGATTTTCTGTTATGCTTGGCATAGCGAACTGTTATAAAACTGCGGGTCACAATGGAGCTGCCGCCACTGCTCATACTTATATGATTTAAAATCTCAAATCTTATAAGCCGTTCTGTCAATACATGACTTTTAAGCATACCAAACCAACAGCAATCAAGCTCGCAGCGGGCTTCCATCGCTGCCCGAAGACGTCAAAACAAGATTTGTTGTGAAGCGTGAAGCCTAAGAACCGCAACGAGTAATTGCTACGAATGCGGAAACAAAATTTCGGCAATTTTGCTCACCTTTTGAACAATCGGGGCTGAATAATAATAATTGTAAAACGTTGTTCCGTCAATGTTGTCTAATTGTCTAACGCTACGGCACTTTTCCGACGCCTAAAATACTCTGAAACAGCTCTGAAATCCAACTTGTAATACGGAAGAAGCTGCGATAGGCAATATCGTATAAAAGTCTATTGATTCGGGATAATAGATTGATTCAGCTGTAAAAAAGGTGAACAAGACAAAATTTAAAAACTTCTACTACGGTAAACTAAATTCTGATTGAAACTGAGAAATGTTTTGAAAATTAGAAATAGAAAAATTTAATGCCGAGAATACACGTTCTACATGTAACGGGTATTGAAATAAAAATTGCGTTTTTTTTATCAAGAGTATACTTATAACCTTATATTTTTGACAACAAAACTCATATCGTTGTCAGATGTGGCCTTTTTCCTCCATTTTTTTTAACCTCGATTTTTTAAATAGGGAATAGGGGTCGAGCAACATGTCGTTTGAAAGCTCTTTTAATTGTTTTTTCAGCCACATAAGTATTTTTTATTTACATAGTCTATAAGTTCGTAATTAAAATAAAACAATTTTTTAACGGATTTGTTTTGTATTTAGACATGCTTGCAAATATTAACAATAAAAAGCTTGCAATCAACAATGTTAGACAATCTGTGTTTTTGTACAATTATTTGCGTATTTATTATCTTATCGGTTTTTGGCTAGAGCTAGAGAACGCGTTGGTCTTTCAACAGGATGGAGCACCACCTCATTATACTGCGTCGGTACGGCAGTTCCTGGACAATAATTTCCCCGACCACTGGATTGGTAGACAAGGTCCTGTAGAATGGCCAGTTAGATCGTCCGATTTGACTCCCCTGGATGTTTATTTGTGAGGACACCTCAAGTCCAAAATTTTTGCGACAGAACCAGCTTCTCTGGAAGATTTGCGACAAAAGATTATCCTGGAATCTCGACAAATAACACCGGAAACGTTGCGTAACCTAAAAATCGTATTTCATAATCGTCTGTATGAGTGCATGGAAGTCGATCGAAATCATTTTCAACATTTCATATGAAATCAAATTTAGTGTTCAATACTACAGTTGCTTTATCGGTCAGGAAATTAAACACGACTATTTTGTTTTCAGTTTATTTATTTACTTATTAAAATTTAAATATTTTTAAGTCGAACTCCACGAACTTTAATAAATTACAATGGGAACATTTACTTATTATTAAGGATTGGTATAAATGAGTATGGATGACGACAAATTTGATTACAGCATTATTCAGATCAATCAATTGCAATTACAATCAATTGCAGGCATTCCTAAATACAAAAAAATCCGTAAAAAAAAATGTTTCATTTTTAATTACTAACTTATAGACTATACAAATAAAAAAATAATTTTGTGGCCAAAAAAAAAATTAAAAGACCTTTCAAACGACATGTTACTCGACCCCTATTTCCTATTTAAAAAATCGAGGTTGCTCCTGTCAGGCGTATGGGGTTGCACCAAGCCTGCTTACTATTGCATCAAAACATATCCCCCTCGAGATAAAAATTGACCTGTTTTTAGATTTTTCTTAAATATCTTTTCCAAAAAAGTTATTGAGGGTGGCTCGTTTCGATTGAAACGGTCTGTATAAAAATCAATGCAACTTTTCGTTGTAATTTTATAATTCAAGAACGGCTTTACCGATTTGAATAATTTTTGTTTTGTTTTGATCGACATAATCCAGGGATGGTTTAAAACTATTTTTCACATGGACATGGGGGCCCAGGGAGTCCCCTTGGGCTGGACGGATTTTTCGGGTGAACCGATTCTTATGATTTCTTTTTTGTATATTTGATAGGTATGAGAATAAGTGGCAAGCTATTTTTCACATGGACATGGGGGCCCAGAGGGGGCCCTCGGGTTGGACCGATTTTTCGGGTTGACCGATTCTTATGTTTTTTTTTGTATATTTGGTAGTTATGAGAATAGGTGGTAAACTATTTTTCACATGGACATGGGGGCCCAGAGCGGGCCCTCGGGCTGGACCGATTTTTCGGATTGACCGATTCTTATGATTTTTTTTTGTATATTTGATAGGTATGGGAATAGGTCATTAAGTATTTTTTACATGGATATGGGGGCCCAGGGGGGCCCCTTGGACTTGACCGATTTTTCGGCTCGACCGATTTTTATGAAGTATTTTTTTTTAATATTTGGTAGGTATGGGAATAAGTCGTAAACTATTTTTCACATTGGACATGGGGCCCACCTGGGCTGGACCGATTATTATGATCTTTGATTTGTTGAATTTGCCTCCGCACCGAATAGCAGAATAACTATTGAAACATGGACAGGGGGCTCAGGGGGAACCCTTGAGTTTATAACTCAAGAACATCTGGACCGATTCTTATGATCTTTGATTTGTTGTGTTTGTCTCCGTCCCAAATAGCAGAATAACTATTAATAAATGGACATGGGGTCTCAGGGGCCTCCTTTGGTTTATAACTCAAGAACGGCTGAGCCGATCTTTAATTTGTTGGATTTGCCTCCACCCCGAATAGCAAATTAAATATTAAAACATCGGAAAAATTACAGGGGGCGGGGACAACAATAACAAAGCCCCCCTGGCACGACAATAACATATAACGACGGCCATCAAAATTTGTCGTCCGGGATTTAAAAATGAAATTCGATTCTTAAGGAGTAAACTCCAAAGTTTCACTTCTGTTGCGCGTGGACTCCACACACATTTTTTCTTTTTTTGTTTCTTTTCGGGGGCGAATAACTATTAAAACATCGGAATACATGGCAGAAACAAAGATAAACATGGCGTTGTATGCTGGTTCCGGCAATTCCAGGAGATGGCGTTGTTTGCATTATGTTTTGATAACAAAAGTGAATTCAGCTAATAAGTTAACACAACATTTATTGATTCTGAGGCTATACAAAGTTCGCCGGGTCGGCTAGTTAATTATATTTGCTACTGAAGAAGTCTAAAATGTTATATTTTACTAATAATAATTAGTCTCACTTAAAGCCTACATATTAATATTTAATACTATATTGCTAATACAAATCTCATCAGAATGTAATTGAGTTGATTGACTTTAAATCTAGTCATAGATACGTATATACGTTTCCCCCGAAGAATTATTGTATAATGCAAAAATACGACAGGCATTAAATCCGGATTACGACTTTCATACTGTGATTTATAGCGGTTCTATCAATTTTTGATGGATCATTTTGGAGTGATCGGGAGACGTATATCAACATCAATAAAAGTGGCGCAAAAATAATTGTCGTTTAGAATACAATTTCGTGCATTTTGTTCTTTTTTTCGTCGATAATAATAGTTATTGCGGTCGAACATCAAAGCTAATTATTGTTGTTATAATTAAATTTTCATCGGCATTTGATTGCTTGGTGTCAACCACAGTTTCACGGCCTGACACGAAACGATTCTAAAATTAGAAACGTGTTTGCAGTGAAATATGTCCAGAACACGACAGATATTTGAATATATCAGTATTAAAACATTTTCATCCCTTACAGTTTTTAATTGAAAACTAGAGTATTTTTTAGTTAGTTTGAAGCTATTACATATTTAAAATACATGCAATCTCAGTTTTGTCCTTGATTGTGGCCAATGTTTCCACTTAATCTAGATCTTAACAACCCGGATGTTAATCGCGACGTAAATTGCTGTTAATGGGAGAGAATTGTAGTCAAATTAACATTAATCACTTGAAGCTCTGTTTCAAATGGAAGAAATTTTTTTTTACAACTATGTACAGTCGCGGACAGAAAATCTTGGACGTCAATGTCATTCCACTGTCACAAAATGTAAGCCACTTTAAATTCTGTAACCTTATTTTTTCAGTGTTTTCATTTTTGATACCACTTGTGGTCGAACACGTTGGCAAGTGGTTGAGAAATTTTATAAACGTCAAACGTCAAAGTCACAATAGAGCATAGACTACATCAAGATTTTCAAAATGGCAGAAAACTGACATCCAAGATTTTCTTATAAGAACTTATAAGCTGATTCAATTGGTATTAAGATCAAAACACACAAATTTCCGAAATATTACTTATATATATTTAGGATGTGTCTTATTGTTGCCTTGTAGTGGAAAGCACGCCCATGCGTATTTTCGTCAGAGCAACCGGATGTCCCATGAAAGGAACCAGATCGCATTTCATTGTTAATCGCGTGTCTGTGTTTCCCATCAGAAGTATTATTATTATTGTCAGAGGTTCCAAAATTCAATTTTACAAAAGTGCCTTTTATTCTGTCTTATCTTGTTCAATTTTGTCATTTAATGACACTTAAATTTTTTGTTTATTTTTACGAATCTCACATTTACAAAAAGCTAACCTTATGTGAGACACCTGTATATCCTTATTTCTAATAACAGATGACAATATTCTTTGAAGTTTCTCTTCAAAAGCAATTGTCTGGATTACTTTTGGTGGTAGATAACTACTTTTAATTATTAATTTACCCTAAAGTACCAAAAAAAAGTTTCAATTTATTAAACCGACCCATGTTTCGCCAACACTGTTGGCATCATTGGCATCGCCGTGCTATATATATACTCTAATGGGACGCATCCCCACCCGTACTGTTCAAAAGTGGGAATAGTGCGGAAGTGGGGATAGGTTCTCTGTCGCTATTAATTCATATTCTTATGTATTTCTAGACTTTCGTAAATGTCTAGAGATTTACAGGTTTAACTAATTTAACACAAGTTTTGTCTAAGTGGTGGTCATGTTCAAAAATATGTTGAGCAACTTAAATCTGGTTTAAATTGATCGTCTTGTTTGACCAATATATTTTTGATTACAATCTTTACATTTATTTTCATAAATCGTTCTGCGTCGTTAAATGTTTGCCCCACAATGCTAATGACTTTCATAGGTGGTGTTGATTATATATATTTTCTTTTGGAGTTTACAGTGAATTGACAAAAACAGTTTGAAAGTCGTACCATTGTTGATATTCCAATTCGGTTAGATCTACTGTGAAATATGAAATTAAATATAAAGATTGTAATCAAAAATATATTGGGCAAGCACGACGATGAATTTGAACTAGATTTAAAGAGCACATTGCTCATCAGAAATTTGGTAGTTGCTCAACATATTTTTAACATAACCACCACAAAACCTGTAAATTATTGTAAATTTCTATACATTTACGAAAGTCTAGAAATACATAAGAATAGAAATTGTGTTTTTAATAGCGACAGAGGACCTATCCCCACTTCCGCACTATTCGTACTTTTGAACAGTACGGGTGGAGATGCGTCCCATTAAAGTGTATAATTATAGAACGGTATGTTAGCGTGTAATGATGATGATGCCAATCTTGTTGGCGAAACGTGCGTCGGTTTAATGAATTTAAATTTGTTTTTGGTGTTTTAGGGGAAATTACTGATTAAAAGAGGTTTCTCTTTATAATTGTATATAGCTTACTAAACGAAGATTACTGTTTTTAACAATTCTGTAAAACTTATTTTTTGGTAGTTAGCGACTTTTGAACATTAAGCCCTTGATATATGTTATGACACAAATAAAATAGAAGATCCAGTATGTAAAAAAATGTAAACAAAATTTTCGTTGAGAGCTTAATAACGTATACTTACTGGATTCTGTTTGGAGGTTGGAATAAACACGGGGAACCGATTTGCTTTTGTAATAATGTTCAGGTTCAGCATTTATATTATACTGAACCGGCCAAATGAAGAGTTTGGTCCGGTATTCAACTTATATCAGAATTAACTTTAATTTAAATAGTTTGAATGTAAGTCGAATAAATTGCACGAAAATGATTGTTGTTTAATAAAATACTACCTACCTATGTACTTCTGGGAAGAAACGAACCTTTTAACTTTGAGTTCTGTGCTTGCACGAAATTATTTTAATTTTATACATCTTTGGAGTTATCGCTTCGCAATCGCAACTTCATTTTAACGTTATGACTTTTAGCGGAAATCATTTTCTGTTTATATGAACGGATCTGAATTCAGCTCATCGATTGTTGTCTGGAATTGCAAACCCAACATCGGAACTTGCGTGACATTACGTTTAAATATGTTTACGTGGAAGAACTTTTGTAGACGATTGATTGATAAAAAACTGTTTATCAATCCCTTAATACGATCTTCGAAATTGTTGTCGAAGATAGTGTATCTAATATAGAAAAATCAATATTTGTTTGTTTGTTATACGCTCCTAAACCGGTCAACAGATCGTTATGAAATTTTGACCACAAATAAAATTTCAAATGGGGAGTAACATAAGTAACATTGACGATCCCAATGTGTCACCCCTTCGTAAAAAAAATATATATTTCAACCGTGCGAAATTGAGTACTGTGTCAGATAAAGTAAACGCCATGGATATGGTGATATAACGGAAATAAACAACTTGCTGTAAAGAAACTGCTTATCTTTGCTTTGAGTTGCTATATAGGTGGCGTTCACTATAAAAATGTCACAGTGACAATTTCAGACATAAAATGTGACTCTTCAGTTTTCGTCAAAATCATTTCACAAGGGAAGAATAGTGTGGTGAAGAATTTCTCAAAATTTGCTTTCGAAGTCTTTCTTGGGTAGGACGTACAATCGGCAAGTAACGCTAACCAATTTATAACGCTAATTTGCTGAAACATCTGAACAGAGCCCACGACTCGAAAACGATCGAATCAGATCTTTAACTTCAAGATCTGCTGAAACACTTGAACAACAGCGTCCATTCGCAAATGGGAAAACCAAAAATATTGTTTATCCGACGGCTCTAGAATAAGGGAAAAAAATTAAATAAAATCCATATTCAAGTTCACTAAGAGTGTTTATTATTTGTACGTTTATCTATTTATAGTTCCAAATAGGCTTCTACACCGGTCAACGGATCGAATGAAACCAAATCATATTCGTAAGTACCACCCGGATCGGTTCAGTGTTTACCCATCGTGGTTTACCTGTTCGTTGCACCGGTCAAATCGGATGAGATGTGCTTTACTTTATTTTTGGGGCGTAGGGTACCAGCTAGTCATAAATATTCTATAATCTGCACGGTCGTGTTCTTATCAACACCTTGTTGAGCCTCGATGATCTGGTGATATAATACATGAATTTTCAGTTTTCATTAGAAAAAGAGACTAACAATGGCTTACAAGTTTTCATTTAAATTTATGGGCTTTTGGCGTAGTTCGGATTGTCTCATATTTATTACATCGATTCAATTTGCAATATGGGTTGTATTCGTGTATTTTAATAACTGCAGTCATAAACTGTGGTTAGTGTGTGCGTTTCAACAAAGTAGTTAAAAACCGTTATAGCCATTAGTGGCAACAGGTATTTCATTGGTGTTAATGATATACTTCAGCTGCAGAGAGATTTTAATTTAAGGGGCTTTATTACTTAGCGCGAAATCACTAGCTTATATTTAATCAGAGCTTGAAAGGAGGAAATAATATTATTTCGAGAATTTTATAGGTTAACTTTTCCCCACAAGATTTATAGTTCTGCCAATAGTGGTCGTAGTCGTCCAAAATTGCTAATATTTGTACATAAAATGAATATGTGTACCGATCGCCAACAAGATAAAACAAATTTAAGCATCATTATATCGATTCGGCTTCTAGTAATTACGTCCGTTTTATTACGTCCCGTTTCAATGTTATTGTTGTTTGCTAAATTGTTGTTGTTACTGATTGAAACTCAAATAGTGCCGAGAAAATCGCATCGGGATGCAGTATTGCACACGTTATCTGTATACGATGCCCTAGAATGCCTGTTTTGGACATACTAGGGCAAACTTATTAAATAAAATGAATGTGGCTGATCTTGTATTTTGAACCGCATTTCTATTATTTAGAATGATGGAAAATACCGGGTGTAAAATGGAGAAGTAGGAATATTGGCTCTCCTAATTATTTTACAGCAAAACTTTTTAGATAAAAGTTGTACGAAATAAAAAGTGGTACAAAATTTCTGACACTAACACGAACTGGAAAGAATAAAACTTTTAAAAACAAATGTATCCACTTGTTCGGCCCGCTTGGAAAATAATTTATTTCGTCTCTGCATCATATGGAGGTGCCCCAGCTTGGATGAAGACGGGCAGGTTTTTTGCGACGCAATACCAGTTTCGTATTCAGATGTTTTTCAATTCTGAGGCCATCACAAATTAGCTGGTCTACTTTGTTGAAAGCGTGGCACAAAGAAGATAAAAAATTATAGCCTCAAATTATAACTACGGCTTAAAATTAAAAAAGACGGTTTCAATAGGTGGAATTTGTCATCCGACATCGAGCCTTCACAAATGTAACTTTTCTTTAAAAGTCATGATCTTACATACATGCTATGTATTTTATCAAAATTCTTTGTTTTATTGTAGTTTTACTGATGCGCTGTCAAAAGCTGTTATAAAAAAAAAACTAAAAATGGATTTAGGTACCATGAGATCATTTAAATTATAAAGTGGAGTAGGCGTTTTTTTTTTTTATGTAATGGTCGAGCCTGTAAATTGACTTTTTAGGTTTGAGGTTAATTTTTGATAATCTGCAGGAAAATTAGGGTAGGCATTTCGAAAAAACTTTAACACAGTGTTCTATAGATAACTTCACCATTCTGTTGCAGTTTTTTTGAAGTTACTGACATTCGAATTTTAAATCAAATTGTCAAAAGTTAGTAGTGCCAACCTAATTTAAATTTCACAGCCTACTCTAATTTCAACTTTCGCATTTAACGTTTTGCTCTAAACTACTTAGGAAAGACTTATGGAGGTCTTTGTTTTTACATATAAAATGTTTTTACATGTTACAAGAAAGATCAAAATTTTTCTTCTCCGTGTAGACTTTTGCACAACTATCTTAACTTAATAGGTGTTTGTCATTACTCATCCTACCATCGAGTTGTTTTATCTGTGGTGCAGTTCTTGTTGCTGAGTTCAACCCAGTGATCTCGTCCTTGGCTTATTTGAATTTCATAATTTCAGAGCACGTGAAAACCGCCAGATTTGTAATGAATATCTTGACTTACATATATTAATGTATTCCAAATCGAACGTTACATTACTTGTTAATCAGCCTGTCAATTTATCGAATGCTTTCCATTATTTTCCCTAGAGAAAGAGATTTTTCTGTGGGTGTTAGGAGCATATTTCATGCTTTGTTAAAGATATTGTCTGAGAATAACTTTGTGTATAAGAAGCACGCCGAGTTGATCTGTATGCAAAGTACATGATTGAATAAAATTCGTTGGAAATAACGCGAGCGACGGTCGATGTGCATCCAATTTACTCCATAGCGTACCCAAAGCATTAGTTCTCTTAACAGCGCTTATTTCTTGTTTCTGTTTTCTGAGTAAGCATTCTTTCTTGCCTCATAACACTATTTTACATCTACTAAATTATTTATTTACCTGTTTCATCTGTTTTATTTAATTACTCAAAAAACTTCAAAATTTAAAAATAGTAGATTATATTATAAGTTTAGTGACAGAAGCGCTTCATTGGCAGCGAGTGAAATTTTTTAATCACGAGTGCGATAGCACGAGTAAAATGCTCCATTATACCTTGCATTTGCGTTGCATAATAAGTCATCTAGACGTTGGTAGGGTATAAAATAAGTTATATCCGCATTTGTATCAATAGTTTTGCAGCCAGGTATGAAATTGATTCAAGCTGTTGTTCTGAAGCAGCTAAGAATGAGCGAGATTATTAAAATCTACAATGGCATACTCATGCATCGTCATATTTTTACCCAAAGCTCTAATTTCCTCATGGAGTCTTCAGAATCAGCAAAAAATAGCAATGAAAATTTTATAACGGCAGATCATGCATTTAAGAGCAAAATGAAATTAAGAGAAATAGTGTTCAAGTATGTTGGCTAAACATGTCAAGTCTGGGGTATGTCCCAAATGAAAGTTAACATATATATGGCGTTTAAAAAGAATGGGTAGTCTGTCTTATCAACACAGCCATAAGTATTTTAACATGACAACACTGTATCTGGTTAAAATGTAATAAATATAGTTTCTATCGACTAGTTAATGCTGCCTTTTCTTGAAATTCTTGTTGATTATGCCATTGTTTAGTTGTCGTAGTAGTCTTGTCACGAGATGAAACATGTGACGATAACGTAATAGCCACACATTCGCAGACTCTTAATATTGAAGAAATTTGATTTTGTCTTCAAAAAACTTGCGCTTTTTCTTCAACTCCGAAGCCATTGAGCGTTTGTTTTTGGTTTTCTTTCTATATTCTTTTTGACGCTGAGCATATGATTTCACTATTGTCTCTCTGTAATGTATGTAAATAGTAAATAGTAAACACTCGAATCACACATCAAGTTATACAATTTTATTGACTTAATTTGATCTACATAATTCACACAGTAATTACTAAAATATGTATCACAGATTACGATACAACATGAAAACGAATTTTTAAATAAAATAGAACAGTCACTCAACATATTTTATTAAATTAAATGCAATTACAGCTCTAGAATCTAGTTTCCACTTTTCTTTTTCGTGCTAAAAAATGTATTTTTAATTAATACTGTACAAAATTAGTGCAACGTTATAAGTGTAGTAAAGAAAAAGAACGATCGCGCAAAACATTATTAATTGAACACCCGTCAAGCCCGTTTAAGCTGAATAATATGGGGCTGTAGCCCAAAATGGCAATTTATAACGACACCGCCACAACACGCATCAATAGCGAGACGACAACCCTCATACGAATAGCTAATTTCCCCATTTGTGCAGCGCGTTAGAGCTTCCCACGACCGGAAACGTTCCAGATTTAAAAACACGACGAATCAGTACATAGTGAGAATATCAGTGTGTCAGTGTGCAAATACCGACACGATACGTTTTTAGTAATGTCATAAATTCCAAGTAGCGTGGCACATTTTATGCAAATTTTCTCATATGAATTCAAATATGCGTTCGTGACTTACGCACGGTGTTCCATTCGAACGTAGATTTTAGATTTGATTTCGTTTTAGGCTGATTCTCGCCCCTGTGCCGGATCTCTTTTGTTTTAATTTATTCCAGTTCCTGCTAAATTGTCTTTAAAGAATCGGGGTTAAGTGCTGGTTTTGTCTCGTATTATCGTTTAAACTGTATATGATTTTGATTTCCTTTTTTCTGAAAATTATTATTCTTGTATACTTTCAAAAGAATGTATGTCTACTGGTTGCCTGGTACGTTTGTTTTCAGAATAAAATAAAAACAAATTTCTCACTCTCTGTGTTTGGTCTTATTGAAATGTATTTTCGGATTATGTCAATCCAGTGCCCTCCTGCTGTGGTCAATCGTAGTGGACTCACTACTTAAAGAATTAACTGAAAAAGGTTATAATGTAGTACCTCGTCATCTTAATCAGAGGGAAGCATGGAGGTATTATATCGAGCCTAATGCTGGAAGCCCTGAAACTAATCGACAGATGGTGCAGAAGGGAGGACCTGAGTATAAATGCTAAGAAAACCATCATAGTTCCATTTAGCAAAAGTAGAAAGCTAAATCTAAAAGCTCCCCATCAACTACATGGACTATCGATACAACATTCGAAGCAAGTTAAGTATCTAGGGGTCACCCTGGACTGAAAACTAAATTCGAAAGAACATGTTGAGGAAACTATTACCAAAGCAAGTAAGGCCTTTTGGGCCTGTCGCAGAATGTTTGATAATACCTGGGGACTAAAACCGCATATGATTAGAAGGTCATACATACCTAGCGGTTATAAGACCCATCGTCTCATACGCGTCTCTAGTATGGTGGACGAAAACCACAGAGAAAACGACACAGGACAAACTGAGGAAACTACCTACAGCGTCTTGTGTGTCTGGGAATAACAGGGGCAATGAAAACAACCCCAACGACAACTCTAGAAGTCTTGTTAAACCTACCACCACTCCACCTTCATGTGCAGAGGGAAGATCTACACAGTTCGTTGAGACTAAACCAGACCAAGAAATTTAAACCAGGTGGCAGAGTGGGTCACCTTAGAATTCTGGATTTTATACAGCCAGAGACAATTGAAAATCCACTCTGGATGTAAGACCAAAAACGCTTGACTTTGACTTACCATATGAAGTGGTCATTAAAGGTAATAGGTCAAAGCTCCCCTATCTGGTACACAGATGGATCAAAGACTGAACAAGGTACCGGCATAGGCGTCTACGGCCCGAAATATAGGGCATCAATAGCCTTGGGGACTGGACCGACGATTACGCAAGCTGATATACTTGCGATAGATATATGTGCCCAAGAATGCTTAGGCAGGAAAATGAAGGGCAGACAAATCTATATACTTTCTGACAGTCAAGCTGCGATTAAGGGACTTAAAGGACACAGCACCAAATCAAAAAGAAAAAGAAAACAACAAAGTAACTCTAAGTTGGGTACCTGGACATGAGGGAATAACGGGAAATGCTGAAGCCGACAAACTTGCTAGACAAGGCGCAGAAGCTTCTCCCATAGGAATTGAACCGTTCTGTGGCCTCACCAAGACACACATTAAGACGGCAGTCAAAAAATGGGAAAAAGAGGCAACAAGGTCTCACTGAAACAATGTCTCAGGTCAAAGACAAGCGAAAAAATTTATCGAGTACTCGCCACAGAATGTTAAAATGCTTCTCTTCTTGTCCAAGAAAGAAATTAGGCTCATTACAGGTCACTAAGCTGTAAAATACCATCTTAAAAATATGGGACTAGTAGACAGTGAAGTATGCAGATTATGCACTTTGGAAGTAGAAAGCCGAACACATACTCTGCAGGTGCGACGCATTAGCTAACCTAAGGCTTAATCACTTCGAAAGTGTTAGACTGTCACCTGAAGAAGTGAAGAAGAGGCCTCTTGTGACATCCTGAACTTTGCAAAGAAAGTGGGATTCCTGAGAACATAGATGCGAGTAGGGTTTGAGCAAAAGATCAACGATGGTCGACGTTCTGAGAGGCTGAATAGCCCTACGACCCCAGAGTACAATACAATACAATACAACATCCCCTCTGTCAAGAACATCTTGCATTCTCATGTCTCGTAATTCATGAATTCGACATGCACCACATAAACCAATGATTATTATTATTAACGCTGTCTGTAAATAGGTATATTTCCTAATTAGAATAAAAAGAATATTTTTAATTTTATAAATTTTTCGGTCACACATTTCTAAAATTTTCGATTTTTGTTTAAGATGGCCGTCATGTTTACGTTTTAAAAAGGCTATTAATTTAGTGAATTTAATTGTTGTTGTTGTTAATGTTGTGCTTAATGTTTAGGGTCGAAGCAACGTTAAAAATAAGCGAGTAAAACGTATTCATTATATCGGGTGTCCCAACTAAAATTTGTACCCCCCAACAATTCCAATTTCGAAAGACTCAGAAGAAAACGCTCGAACAGGTCAATTTTGTTATCAAGGGGGACCTAATTGTACCAAACTTTCAAATCTTAGATCTCACCCCTCGAGCCAGGGGAGCCACCCCCTTATAAAATTTAAATGGCATGGGGGTCGTGTGATACATCATTTTAAAGCTTATTCAATTCTCTATCCAAATCTACTTTTATTGATTTGTTTGTACAAAAAAGCATGAATTTGTTATTTTCCAAATCAAGAGTATTTTATGTAGATTTGGAAAATAACAAATTCTTATGCTTAGAAAGTTTGTTTCCACATTCTGTTTTGACAATGTTCCCTCAGAAAGTGTCTTCTTTCATGTTTGTTTTTTTGACAACATCCCCTTAGAAAGTGTCTTTCTTCCTTTAGCTTTGACATCATCTTAAAAAGTGTCTTTCTTCGTTTTTATTTTAACAACCTCACTTCAGAAACTTGATGTTCGTTCGTTTTGAAAATATCCTCTTAGAAAGTGCATTTTTTTTGCTTTTCATTTTAACATGTTCTTAAAAATTTATTGTTTTCCTTCCTTTCTGTTTTGACAACGTTCCCTCCCAAGAAAGTGTCTGTTTTCCTTTATACTTTAACAACGTACAGTTAATTTCAAAATTATGGAGTACACCTCAAAAATCTAGAAGTCGATTTATTACAGTTTTTTCCACATGTGAAGCTGCGTTTTGCAAATTTGAACGTCATAATTTTTATATAGGTTAGGTAATTTTGACAAAATAAAGAAATACATAAAAATATAACTTTATTTGTAGGAGTATTTTATAACTATTAACAACACATTCAATATTTTGTCATAGCACCATTAACTTGAAATACTGCATTAAGCCTTCGGGCCATAAACCTCCCACAAATTTCAGCCCAGAGCTCATTAGCATTTTGAGGCCTAAAGTTTCTTCCTCCGTTTCTTGTATATATCTTTTTCACAAGTAAACCCCAGATATTTTCTATGACATTAAGATTCGGACTATTTGGGGGCCGTGGTATTACTTCTACATTATTGGTAGCAAACCATTGCCTAACGATACCAGCATTATGGGCGGGACAATTGTCTTGCATGGAGAAAAAGAAAGTTGTTTGCATATAGTTGTGTCTGTGAAAATCACATTGTTCCAAAATTGTGGTTCACGATATATATATAATTTAGACAAAATATAATTCTGGATTGCTTCTGTTGGTCTGTTAGTGGAGGTTTTCTGGTGCTAGGTTTTTTCAACTCTGAAATTCGCCGCCAAACTGTTGATTGGGACCCCGGAAAATTGGTCATGGATGCAGCTTCAGTCCATGGTTCAAAAGGATTTTCCCTCAAACGGTTTTGAAGAGCCTGGTCCTGTTATGCTGTCGACACATTTGGGCGTCCCGCTCCTCCTCTTCTAGCAAAATGTCCACATTCTTGCCACCTGTTTATCGCGCTGCATGGTGCTCTTTGCAATATTATAATGCTGGGTCACCTTCCGGATCGACCACCGTTCTTCTAATTTGGAAAGAATGAGCACCTTTCCGTTTTCTGTTAGTTTAGGCATTTTGCTTGTCAAAACTGACATTGACAAAAAATGTTTAAACAAGTGCATTGCGCTAGTTTCACACGGTCGAAAATTAGGTGTACTCGATAATTTTGAAATTAAGTGTACTCTAAGAAACTGTATTCCTTTCCTTCCGTTTTGACAACAATCCCTTATAATGCCTTTTTTTCCTCTTGTCTTGACAACATCCCCCTAGAAAATGTATTTCATCTTTTTACTTTGACATCATCTTAGAAAGTGTCTTCCTTCCTTTTCGTTTTGCCAACATTCTCTTAGGAAGTGTCTTTCTTCATTTTCATTTTGACAACCTGGTCTTCCAAACTGTTTTTTTACCGTCTTGACAACATGTCCTTAAAAAGTATTTTCTTCCCCTTTTGCGTTAAGAAAATCTCCTCAGAAAGTGATTTTCTTCCTTTTCGTTCTGACAACATTCCTTTAGAATGTTTATGTAAAAAATGTCGTTCTTCCTTTTTGTTTGGACATCTCCTTACAAAGTCTTTCTCTTTGTTTTGATTTGAAAAAATCTCCTTAGAAAGTATCTATCTGCCTTTTCGTTCTGAGAACATTACCTTGGAATGGATCTCATGCTCTTAGAAACTGTATTTCTTTCTTTCCGTTTTGACAACATTCCCTTATATGTCTTTTTTCTTTTTTGTCTTGACAACATCCCCCTAGAAAGTGTCATTCTTACTTTAGCTTTGACATCATCTTAGAAAGTGTCTTCCTTCCTTTGGTTTTGACAACGTTCCCACAGAAAATGTTTTCTTTTATGTTCGTTTTGACAACATCCTCTTAGAAATTGTCTTCCTTCCTTCCTTTCCTTCCTTCTCGTTTTGACAACGTTCCCTCAGAAAATGTCTTCTTTCATGTTCGTTTTGACAACATCCTCTTAGAAAGTGTCTTGTTTTCCTTTTTACTTTAACAACGTACTCTTAGAAACTGTATTTCTTTCCTTCCGTTTTGAGTGTCTTCCTTCCATTTCGTTTTGACAACGTTCCTCAGCAAGTGCCTTCTTTCATGTTAATACTGTGAGTTTAGTTAAAATACTTATATGTGGCATTGCGACCAAGTCATGTTACACATAGCAGATTGGTCTTACAGAAATGTAAAATATACTCTCCAACCATGTGGCATTCATTTTTATTTTATTTTTTTTCAAAAATGCCTGAAAAATTGCCATTTTGTTTAAACTTGAAAATCCAGCTATTACCTAACTCACTTTCAAAAAAATTGCACTGAATCATTTTTTTTTTCCAAAACCTACTTTGTGATAATACACAATTTTATTATTTAGAGAATTGAAGAAGCTTTAAAATTATGTATCACACGACCCCCATGCCATTTAAATTTTTTAAGGGGGTGGCTCCCCTGGCTAAAGGGATGAGATCTAAGAGTTGAAAGTTTGGTACAATTAGGTCCCCCTTGAGACCTGTTCGAGCGTTTTCTTCTGAGTCTTTCGAAATTGGAATTGTTAGGGGGTACAAATTTTAGTTGGGTCACCAATTTTAAATTGTTAACGTAGGATTTTTATTGTAAAACATTAGGGTAGAAGTACTTGTTTTTAATGTGTTAAATTAATGTGATATTATGTGCAACACTATTATGTTAGAAATGTTATGAATTGTTGGGGGGTGCAAATTTTAATTGAGTATTTTATGTAGATTTGGAAAATATCGAATTAATGCTTCTTTGTAGAAAGGAATCGATAAATGTAGATTTGGATAGAGAATTGAATAATCACCGAATTTAAAAATAGTCCGTACAATCTCCAAGAACTGCAAGAGGCAATTTTTAATGCATGCTACGCTATAACCTTTCAGATGTTGGAAAATTCATTTGAAAATATGAAACGGAAAGTTAACAGCTGCATTGAAGCTGAGGCCTGAGCACCTTATTTAAGTTTTGCTGTAATTCTCAATAAACCTACATTCTTTGTTAGTGTTTTATTTTCTTTAAATTAAAATAATTTAACGTGAGAAACATATAAACGTCACAATGTTTAGACCATAACCCCAAATTTTACTGTCAGTCAATTTACAGGCTGGGCCATTGCATAAAAAATAACCCGCCCACTCTAATTTATAATTTAAATGATGGTACAGATCTCCCGTTATCTTAGACGTGCTGGACAACTTTTCAAGTTCAGCCAGATCTAAATGAGATTGGAGATCCTCCACGAAATGTCCAAACTGCATTTATTAATGAACAATAACCATATGGTCCTTGCGAATGAAGAAGCCATCTTGAACGCTTGGGCTGCACTTTTTTATGGCGTCATGTTGTACCAATAACGAAACAAAACTCACAGCGCCTTGAAGAAAATTGCGAGCTGTAGTTTTTCGCACCATTCGTTCAAGTTTTGTTAATGGCAAATAAGACGTCAGATAAATAGTATAGTTGACCAAACAAATTAAATTGTTGCTAAAAACTAGCCGTCATTTTGTACCCTATCAACCAATCATTGCAGCATTACCTAACGGGGAGCTTCTGGGATTAATGGGGAGAAAAAGATAATTTCGAGCATTATCTCCTCGTTGTTATCATCATCCGCCGCTTTTCTCTAGGTGACCACAATAGAAATAATAAAATGCACGATTAATACACGGTATTTCACGAGAAGTAATGGGCCCGGCTATTTTGCGTTTGCTTTTGATTCAGATGGGCTCTTTATTTCTCGTGAAATACCCGGAATTAAGTTGCTTTTGGATAGGGATAGAGGTAGGACAAGTTAAAAAGACAAGAAAGTCAGCTTTTAAATGAATTACGGTGGTAGGGACTGACGGTACGGGGTTCTTCAAACCAGTCGTAAGAAACAATACGTATGTAATCTCCCAGTGTAGCCATCCGCATTTTATATATCCGGACCGGAGTCCCTCTAGCATGTGTCAATACAGTTTATGGCGATTCTTTCTGTGTAGGATCAACGAAGGCATTAATTTATGTTGACATCCTTGCCAACTTAATCTTGCCAGAAAAACAGTATTATGAATGGATTCCTGATTTTCCTGACTGATTTTCCGGTTCAGGATTTTTAATAAAATCTGTGCTTTTACGCTTGTTTACCGTTTACTTAAAAAGTTCAAATTGTCCTGTTTTTCGTTAGCAATTCTTTACGAGCATAGAACTTACTTATTTTATAACAAAATCCAAATTGTGACCGTTATAAGAATTTTGACAGCTGTCTTACGTTTTAAGTAGTAAATACTTCACCTGTGCCATCCAAAATAACAACGACTCATAAATTGTGTAGCAAATGAATCAAAGTCTGGTTGGTATAGGCAAGCTAACAAAGGAGATGGAGCATATAAGCGCATCAAAGGAAATCCAAAGATAAACATTGATTTTAGAATCGGTAGCCGTCCACAGAAACAATAATAAATAAGAGAAGAAAAATAAGTGTGTTTTCTTTCAATCGTTTGTAGCAGGCGGCCCCGCTAACAAATCACTAGGTTGAATCGACCAACCGCAGGCCAAAATGGCTCATAACGCACACTTGTACGTGGACCACAAGACCTCCTTTATCAATATACACTGCAATATATGTCTCACGCATGACGAACTTACTGCTTTACGTGCTGATAGTGCCCTATTGGAGTTCTTTGTTTCATATATTGTGACCGAGAAACTTTTTGTATGAAATGTTTCAATTATCTTTTAACATCTTGATCGTTAATTTTGGTTACATATAAGATTCTATGTGCTGGCTGATTATAATATAACAATTCCTTATGAAATTTTTGTGAAGAGTTGAAGATAAGAGTTTAGTGAACGAAAATACAACCTAGGTAATAGAAAAATACACGGACATAATTTTTGCACCTCATTTGCCATAATAGAATTGTTCTAAAGGAAAACTATTCATTTGTTACATTTTCCGTAATCTATATATTTAATCGTTGAACGTGAACCAATTTTAACCAAATAAAACAGTCTGTGCTGCCCCGATTTTTATAATTGTTTTTTTTTTAATGAAAGACATTGACAAGTTCTATGTCAAGATTACTTTCAAAAATTTCACAGGTTCATTAATTATTTGCAAATCATTTAGGGGAAAAGCGGTCCATTACAGTCATCGATTTAAATGAACGTGAATACATAGTTTTAAGTGAGAAGTTGAACAACTGTAGCTAAATATATCTTAGCCCCTCCCCTGAGGTTGGGTGAGCAAGTTGTGTAGGGAACTTAAGACATGCTTATTAAGACATTTATACCTCTGGATGGATGTTTTGGGTGCGGTTATGAAGAGTGTGTAATAGAGGACGAATGAAGCTGTGCAAAATACATACAATTCTTTTATCGCATAATTTTTCTTGCCGAAAAATTGGTTTACCAATTCCACAATATTTTCGTTTAACTGACCTGCGACTTTCTCAACAAATCAATCGAGAAGCGGAAGATTTATTGTTTAATTAATTGTATGAAAAGGCTAATAATGAACAACGTGCCATTATTGATCATATACTTCAAGAGTTTTTTCAACACAATACTGGTAGTAATGTCTTCTGTTTCGTACATTTGATGGTCTCCGTTTCTACATTAGCGAACAATTCAATCTTATACCGCACAATGAACAAGTGTTTACGCAAAACATTGTCTACAAAGAAATTCTTCTGTCTTAATTTTTTTTAACTATTCAGACAAGACAAATTAAAGATTGTAATATGTATTATGGTAATTAATCTTTATTCAACACTATTTACGTAAGTATTAACTTTTTGTAATTTTTACATTGATTTGATTACCAAGCCAATACATACCACTCGAATTTCGAGTGACAGGCGATCACTAGTATTGATAAAACTTATACATATATAGTATATAGGCTAGTACCGGTTCTTTATAAACTACTCAAAACGAATAAGGAGACACTTGTAGAATACAAGGACGTTTTGTTTAGATGTGAATTTAAACAAAATGTTGTAATCTTGTTTCAATTAAAATTTTAGGGAGAAAAACAAATTCATTGAAAATTAATAATGGGTCTGACCTCTAACCCGAATAACGTCTGCGCAACGACGGGGCCTGCTCTCTATTAAATTTCAAATCTTTTCTTGAAGCAGCTGCTCCCACTACTGGATAAGAAGTTCTTCGACCTGCTGGATATTCTGTTATTGGTTGGTGTTCCCGTATTCGCCTTTCCAATTCGTCCCACATAATGTTCTATAGGATTCAGGTCACTGTTCGCTGGGCATTCCATCACTTGGATATTGTGGTCGTCAAAGAAATTTCTCACTATCCGTACTGCTATGTGAGGTGGAGCATTATCTTGTTGTAGGATGAATTCGGGTCCCATATTTTCAGCAAAAGGAATAGCGTGTACTCTCAAAATGTCCTTTAAATAACGTAGAGCCGTTATGGTTCCTTCTCGAAACACCACTAGTTCGGCGCGACCATTTAAGATGTAACGGTTTCAACAGTTAACAGGCAAAGTCTGGAATCGTCTATAAACAGTAAACTGCCCAAAGTTTCTTCGAGGTACCTTCGCTGGTTTCCTTACATGCAGCTGAACCTCATGGAGTCATTGAGTTTTTTGACAAATTTCCCTGAGCTGCGCATCGGGAAATTAAAATGTCAAAAAATGACACTCGTAGTTCCTAATCAACTTTCCTATTACAAATCGATACTTTCGAAGCACTCATGTAATTACAAGTGATAACTTATTAGCTTAGCTTGTATTTACTTTACTTTTGCTGACATTGAAAGTACACTAATACCATACTACTTACCCCCTTATTAAGGAGGTTGTGGTGGGATAGTCCCAACCAAAAATTAATTGATATATCAGTCGGAACTGTTTTGTAATTACTTAGTACAAATAATTGTAACATTTGCAATAAATTACTATTGTAATAAATGCATATCCGAATGTTTCAAGTGGCGCATCCCACCCTTTCTTAAATATTCTCCTATAGACTTCCAGGTGTCTATATCTGTTCAAATGTGACATTGTAATGACAAAAACAATGCCCAAATGTGCCAAATTTCAGTTCTCAAAGTTTTTTTTTTTTTCAAGTGGCGCATCTACCATTTTTCACTTTTTCTTCAATCTTTCTCTATAGACTTCCGAGTGTCTTTTTCTCTTCAAATGTGAGATTGTAATGATGAAAAAAATGCCAAAATTTAACAGAATACACTCACAAAGGCAGGCTGTTTTTGTTCCAATTTCTTTTTCAGCGACGCATCCACCATTATTCAACCTTTCTTAAATATTCTCCTATAGACTTCCAGGTGTCTATATTTGTTCAAATGTGACATTGTAATGACAAAAACAATGCCCAAATGTGCCAAATTTCAGTTCTCAAAGTTTTTTTTTTTTTTCACGTGGCGCATCTACCATTTTTCACTTTTTCTTCAATCTTTCTCTATAGACTTCCGAGTGTCTTTTTCTCTTCAAATGTGAGATTGTAATGATGAAAAAAATGCCAAAATTTAACAGAATACACTCACAAAGGCAGGCTGTTTTTGTTCCAATTTCTTTTTCAGCGACGCATCCACCATTATTCAACCTTTCTTAAATATTCCCCTGTAGACTTCCGGGTGTCTATATCTGTTCAAATGTGTCATTGTAATGACGAAAACAGTGCCCAAATTCGCCAAATTTCAGCCCTCAAAGAAAGGCTGAATTTTTACAATTTTTTTTTTTCAAGTTGCGCGTCTACCATTTTTCACCCTTTCTTCAATCTTCCTCTATAGACTTCCGAGTGTGTTTTTCTCTTCAAATGTGAGATTGTAATGATGAAAGAAATGCCAAAATTTGACAGAATATACTCACAAAGGCAGGCTGATTTTTTTACAATTTCTTTTTCAGCGACGCATCCACCATTTTACTTACACCCTTTCTTAAATATTCCCCTATAGACTTTTGGGTGTCTATATCTGTTCAAATGGGACGTCGTAGTGACGGAAACAAAGCCCAAATTCGACAAATTTCAGCCCTCAAAGAAAGGCTGAATTTTTATTATTATTTTTTTTGTTTGGCGCATTTACCATTTTCCACTCTTTATTCAATCTTCCTCTATAAACTTCCGAGTGTCTTTTTCTATTCAAATGTGAGATTGCAATGATGAAAAAAATGCCAAAATTTGACAGAATACACCCTCAAAGGCAGGCCGAATTTTGTACAATTTTTCTTCAAGCGACGCATCCACCATTTTTCACACTTTATTAAATATTCCCCTATAGACTTTTGGGTGTCTATATATGTTCAAATGGGACGTCGTAGTGACGGAAACAAAGCCCAAATTCGACAAATTTCAGCCCTCAAAGAAAGGCTGAATTTTTACTTTTTTTTTTTCAAGTGGCGCATCTACCATTTTTCACTCTTTATTCAATCTTCCTCTATAGACTTCCGAGTGTCTTTTTCTATTCAAATGTGAGATTGCAATGATGAAAAAAATGCCAAAATTTGACAGAATACACCCTCAAAGGCAGGCGGAATTTTTTACAATTTTTCTTCAAGCGACGCATCCACCATTTTTCACACTTTATTAAATATTGCCCTATAGACTTTTAGGTGTCTATATCTGTCCAAATGGGACGTCGTAGTGACGGAAACAAAGCCCAAATTCGACAAATTTCAGCCCTCCAAGAAAGGCTGAATTTTTACTTTTTTTTTTTTTTCAAGTGGCGCATCTACCATTTTTCACTCTTTATTCAATCTTCCTCTATAGACTTCCGAGTGTCTTTTTCTATTCAAATGTGAGATTGCAATGATGAAAAAAATGCCAAAATTTGACAGAATACACCCTCAAAGGCAGGCCGAATTTTTTACAATTTTTCTTCAAGCGACGCATCCACCATTTTTCACACTTTATTAAATATTGCCCTATAGACTTTTCGGTGTCTATATCTGTTCAAATGGGACGTCGTAGTGACGGAAACAAAGCCCAAATTCGACAAATTTCAGCCCTCCAAGAAAGGCTGAATTTTTACTTTTTTTTTTCAAGTGGCGCATCTACCCTTTTTTAACTCTTTATTCAATCTTCCTCTATAAACTTCCGAGTGTATTTTTCTATTCAAATGTGAGATTGCAATGATGAAAAAAATGCCAAAATTTGACAGAATACACCCTCAAAGGCAGGCCGAATTTTTTACAATTTTTCTTCAAGCGACGCATCCACCATTTTTACACTTTATTAAATATTCCCCTATAGACTTTTGGGTGTCTATATCTGTTCAAATGGGACGTCGTAGTGACGGAAACAAAGCCCAAATTCGACAAATTTCAGCCCTCAAAGAAAGGCTGTTTTTTTTGTTTTTTTTTTTTTATATGGCGCATCAACCATTTTTCACTCTTTCTTCAATCTTCCTCTATAGACTTCCGAGTGTCTTTTTCTCTTCAAATGTGAAATTGTAATGATAAAAAAAAATGCTAAAATTTTACAGAATACACTTACAAAGGCAGGCTGATTTTTTTACAATTTCTTTTTCAGCGACGGATCCACCACTTCTCACCCTTTCTTAAATATTCCCCTATAGACTTCCGGGTGTCTATATCTGTTCAAATGTGACATTGTAATGACGAAAACAGTGCCCAAAAAGACTGAATTTTTATTTTTATTTTTTTTTTTCAAGTGGCGCATCTACCATTTTTCACCCTTTATTCAATCTTCCTCTATATACAATACCATACAAGTTGACAGAATACATCCTCAAAGGCAGGCTGAATTTTTTACATTTTTTTTAAGCGACGCATCCACCATTTTTCACCTTGTCTTATAGTCCGGTAAATTTAGACATTTTTCATTTAGTTTTTCGCGATTTTCACCAAAACGGTAAGTTTTATCATAAAAGTACCTCAGACAAAAATTGTAGATCATAACATTATCTATAAAAAATGTATCAATACTTTTTTTCCTACGAGCCACCGTTTCTGAGATATAACGATTCAAAATATTTCAACATATATAACAACTCTAGAGATGTATACAGGGTGTTTCATAAGTAAACGGCAATACTTAATACACTAACTCATATAAGCTAAAGAAACGTTATTCTGCAGTTTTTTCTGAAAAATTTCAAATTTAATTTTTGTTGCAATTTTTTCGTAAAACACAACAAGACAAATTTGTAATAATAATAGAACGCCACTGAGTGAACGTGACATTTGACAAATTTCTCGCCATGGTCTAACATCGATAACTTGATATATTATTTAGTGCATATTCATTTTCTATCTTTCTGTTGGTCCATTTAAAACCATCGGTATTTTTAAATCAGACGTTTAAGAAACTTAAAAATCTTCCTAAGACATTTCTCTTATCGTTGATATTCATAATCTCGATAATCTCGGAGATTGCCGTTTACTTATGAAATACGTGGCTAGGTACTCATGCATATTATGACGATAACAACTTTTACAACTTTTTGAATCGTTATATCTCAGAAATTTCCGACCACAAAATACAAACGAGTGGTTAAATGAAATTAATCAAATCTGTGAGGAAATTAGCTATGATGTTAATTTAACAACAAATCTATATGCGTCAATACCTCATAGAATTTTTGAAAGAAATGTGGCTATGACCAAATATTAACTAGAAGATTATTTTAAGTTGTGTTAAAAGTTTATAAATGGTTTATTTATGTTATGTATTTAATTTATAATTAAATGTTTTTGATCTGTAATTTTGAAAATATTCTTTTAGATAGAGCTTTATTGGCATTAAGATCATTGCTATGCAACAATCCTTTTTTAAACTCGATGAAATCACGGGTAAGTTCACGCACCAATTCTGTACAACACTTTTTTAAACATAACTGTACAATAGAACGCTAGTGTAAAGGTACTTTTTGTTTGTACGACCGTTGGGAATTCGCATGTTGATACGTATGCGCACTAATACGTAGGGGCCAAAAGAGGAGATAGTGAAAACATCCCTATTGAAAATAATGGTTTACTGTTGGAAATTTAACACAATTATGAGATTATACTTGCAAAGATGTTGCAGTGCGGGTGGATACTCGCAGTGAGCTGAGTTTAAGTGATTTTGTGAAAACTGAAAAACACTTGACCAGTTTGACAGGAATTAATTAATTTGTATTTTTCTCAACCATTGTAAATTTTGTGAGTTTTTCTTTTCACGTCAAGTTCATCGTTTATCAGTGTACAATCGAGTTCTTATAAGTTTATTGAAAAAATAAGTTTAATTTATTTGTATGTTTATCATATTTAATTATTGTATTTATTATATTAAAAAATTAGATAATAAATTACTTCAATAGTTAACTGGACCATTTCATTTTTATCTAAATAAAAAAATACGTGTTTGTACTTGTAATAATATAAAGCTTGATATTTGTTGATATCTTGATAGTGTTGTGTGATATGAAATATTCGAATTTCCCGCCACTTATTTCTAAATACAACGTTGCCGCTTTGCTAAAGCTAAAGTTGTCATGTTTAATAATTTTTTCCGTTAACTGAAAGCTTCCTAACTGTATCGGAAAAAAAACATTAAAATTATCGGGAAATATCAATGTATCACATAGTTAATTACTGGCATTATTTGTTCATTAGTTAAAATAAAAAATGTGCCATTCACATGTAGAGTTGACAGATTTTTCATAAGTCTACATGTAACAGTTTTATTGCATTTACAGAAAATTGTGTAATGAAATAATCTATTGTAAAAAATATATTTTAGATTTTTTTTTTATTATTTTTGCCTAACGCCTCAACCTCCTTAAACACGCGTATGTTGCAACATGCGATCTGAGTGAAAGTATTATTAAAATTTCGTTTTTATTTAGATTAATTTTAAACATTGCATGGATAATTTGAATTTTCTTATTTAGATACATCAGGTTTATTTCGGACTGCGTAAGAGAGTACAATGATAATTCAAAGAAGTTGTAGTTTTTGGATTCTTGTTGAATGTAAATGACTAGACTAACTTTCAAGTACTTGATTAAATCAGTATATAAGTAATATGAATTATTTAATATACATACTTAGAGGAAATTTTTGTGTTCTCATTTTTTCCATTGAACTAGCACTTGCAGTCGTTGCGTTTTGGTTAATTAATGTTAACTAGTAATAGCCGGAAGTTCTTTCGTAAAGCAGCTTTCAAGTTAATTTCGTTAGTCCGTGTTTACCACCACCAAGGTTATGATCTTCACGAGCGAAAATAATCCTTTTAAAATATCCGATAGAGCTAATTAGGTCTGCTCTTAAATAATTTACACAGGATAATCTCTTTGCAGCGTGCCAACTTTAACGGTTTAACTAGTTTCTTCTATAAATAGGCCCATTGGACTTCATGCTTTAATTACAGAGAGCCGTAAATATTCATTAAATTGCCAAATCCAACAATTAATTTATTCATGTTTCGGTATTTGTAGTCGAAAAGGAAATTCCGTCCCGTTGTTCATCTTCAGTAAAGCGTACACAAAACAAAAGTGCACACAATGGAGATCAAAGTTACAAAAGAGAAGTAAACAAAAGTAATACTTGTTCTTATTTTAAACTTTGAACAGCAGAAGTGGGCCAGTCAAGAACAATGATTTATGGCTGTGTTACTGTGTTTTTATTATTATTTTAATCGCCATCCTTTGTTTCGCACCTTTTGAAGCTTTTTCAAAGCAAATAAATTGCTTGCACACGATTCTCGCACGCTGCAAGCAAAAAGCCCGACCGAAATAACTATTTACCTAATTCGTGAGAAATTTAGAGCTGTATCTTTCTTATTTGTTCTTTGTTTTTAACGAAACAAAAACTGGATGACAGTCTTCTAGTGGCTACAAACTATTACAGAGATAATGATAGTCAACTTATTATTTAAACCAGAAGAATGTCGATAAATCCAAGTGGAGTAAATTTAAATTAAAATTTAAATGTATTTAAGTCGAACTCCAAAAATTTTAATAAGCGCAAAATTACAATTGGAACATGTTTCGGCAGAACACTATTGCCATCATCAGCCCTAATTCTCTGACTGAGAAATGTCAGTCTCAGAAAATAGATAACCTCAAATTCGTTGCGACTCTTAGCATTATCATGATTATCATTCTAAGAAAAGTTAAACAAATGTGCTAGTAGTGAAATAATAGTATATAAACCACGGTTGCAAAGCCTTTTCTTAGTCTCGCACTTTTATTTACCGCGATCCTTCGCATCTTGGTAAATAAAATAGTTCGGCTAAGAAAGATGGCTTCTCAACCTTGGTGTATAATTACTATTTTTCACTGCTAGCTGTAAAATGTACCATTATATAGTTTAAAATTTAAATATAATTATCTAAGTCGAAGTTATAATTTTTTATATTCTTTAGGGCTGATGATGGCAGAAGTGTTCTGCCGAAACATGTTCCATTAGTAATTTTACAGTTATTAAAGTTTGTGGAGTTCGACTTAGATATATTTAAATTGTAATTTAAATTTACTCCACCTGGATTTAAGAACATTCTTCTGGTTTATTATATAGTTTGTCGAGGATGTGTGAGATTGTTTTTCTTTTCTAGTAGTTAATAAATACTTCATTATTGACTATAGTTAATAATGAAGATACCGGATTTCATGCAAAACGCATATTATCTAATAAATGTGGTAATAAATCTCTTAGAATTTGGCAGAATATTCGTGAAATTATAAATACAAGAATGGACAGATAAATATGATTTCTAGATTTATGGGATTTAAGCTGCTTGTAGTGAAAAAAATATTATATAAACCACTGTGGAGAAGCCTTTTCTCCGCTTCGCAACGTAATTCTCTCGAGGCTTCGCATCGCGGGAATTGATACTGCTCAGCTGAGAAAAACGACTTCTCTACCTCCGTATATAAGTACTATTTTGATTTAAAAAAAAAAAAACATTTATTCTATCTTTGTAGCAGTCACCAAAGAATCCAAATCAAACAATTAATAAAAAAATTACTGCTCTGTGCTTTTTAAACACCCTGTATTCTGTAGTAAGGAGCACAAATTTAATGTGTTTTGAAATCCAAAATACTTGTTTATTTTTATCGATCATGTATTGCTTTGGCCATTGCTATTCTAAAAGTATAGGTCCCTATTTTACTTATAAAAAAAAGGGGGTTGTGGGACGTGATAAAACGTTTAATTAATTTGAAATCGCCGGTTTTAAGCGGCTTATCGTTTCGTTCAAAGTAATAAGCGTTTATTTTCCAGAACGATTCCTTCACCTTGTTTACCCGCTTCAGTGAAGGAAAATTTATGTTTGCATAAATAAGTTTCCAGGTATTTTCGTTGTGGAAATGTGATATTGTGGAATAAACTATTCTCTATTTCTGTTGGAAAGACGCTATTTACGACAGCGAAGGTGGTATATGTGTATTTGAATGAGAATCCATAACTTCTTGATACGCACATACATATTTATACAATTTGTTTGAGTTTGGGGGTTTTCTTTCCTAATGTTTTTAGATTCGTGAGACGATTTTATACAACTTGTAATTAAAACCCGAAATTGAATTCGGAATAATAAGTGAGTCAACAGTTTCGTTTATATTATGTAGTTTTATTATCACCATCTCTAACAGCCACTAATCGGACCTATGTTATTTTTCCTCAACCCACTCATAAATTCCACTGATTATATAGTTGATTATTCCAATAAGTTGTACAGAGGAATCTAGGTGCTCTTATTATACTTTACAAAATAGAACATTTCAGACTGACATGCTTTTATCAATGAATTTACAAAACAGTTAGATAATTATGTTTGCAAAAGGCTCATATGCAATGATTCTAAAAATTTGCTTTTAAAAAAAAGAGAACCGACTTCAAAAAGTGAAAAATAATTGAATACATGTATTATTACATGTACTACCCAATGATCTGTCTGAAGTCGGTGCCAAGCCAAATAGGTTACAAATTTGTAACATATTGTAATTATACAAAAATATCAACAACGTTATAACGCATACAAGCACGAGCCCCCCATCCACGCTTACGCATTACATTACGGTGCGTTCGCCGGGAGACCTTCGATGTGGCTGGAGCAGGCAGCCTATCTATCTACTACCTATTTGGCTTAGAACCGACTTCAGACAGATTATTGGGTAGTACATGTAATAAACATGTATTCAATTATTTTTCACTTTTTGAAGTCGGTTCTCTTTTTTTTAAAAGCAAATTTTTTTACAATTTTAAGTGATAAGTTAGTGATGCCTAGTAAAGACGCTTCTCCAATATTGAGGTCCTCAGTAAAGTTGACGAAGAAATCGGTATGAACATAATTATATACCTAAAATGAAGAAAAAATATGGTGATTTTTCTCGATTTCCATGGGATTCCCTGATCAGATAATGATTTTTTGACAATGGAACCACGTCAAGAGTATACCCTTTCAAATAAAAGAAGAATTTTGTAAATCGGTCCACAACTGACAAAGAAATTGGTGAACATACATGATAAGTCGGTTAATAAAAAGAGAGCGAGAATTTGAGGATTTTTCTCGATTTCCATGAGATTCCCTAATCAGATCCTGGATTTTTTAACAGTGTAACCACCTTTAGAGTATGCCCTTTCAAATAAAAGAAGAATTTTGTAAATCGGTCCACAATTGACGAAGAAATCGGTGAACATACATGATAAGTCTGTTAAAGAGGGAGCGAAAATTTGAGGATTTTTCTCGATTTCCATGGGATTCCCTGATCAGATCCTGATTTTTTAAAAATGTAACCACCTTTAGAGTATACTCTTTCAAATAAAAGAAGAATTTTGTAAATTGGTCCACAATTCACGAAGAAATCGGTGTAGATACATGAAGTCGGTTAATAAAAGGGAGCGAAAATTTGACGATTTTTCTCGATTTCCATGAGATTCCCTGACAATGGGACCAATCTGTAAGTATACTCTTTCATATAAGAGAAGAATTTTACAAATCGGTTTATAAATGACGGAGTTCTGCGGTAACAAACATAAAAAAAAAAGTCGGTTGAAGTCGGTTAAAAAACTGTAACTAGGACTATCGATAGTACGCCCTTCGTGGTCGAGTTCGTGCAAGGAGGTCGATTTGAGTAGAATTTGTTGCACATAATAACTCTTGTCGGTCCGCTGAATTAACAGGCTGGCCTTTTTACTAAACGACGCCGTTAAACTAGCGGCCTGAATGATATTCAGTCGTAGCATCTAATACAACATTTAATTAACTGGTTAGCTGATGCTTAGGCCATTCATACAATAGGGTGACCATGTGACAAAAGAAAAATTGGCAGATGAATTTGATACGTGACGTCTTCGTAACATTGGGGTGCCAATGATCCACGGAAGTTGCCGTCTGTGAAAATTTGTTTTTTCCGTGGATCATTGGAATTGGTGCCTCGCGCTTCGCGCTCGACCCCTTAAAAAAACATACTCCAAGAAGGTCATATTTCCATGTACGTGAAACTCGAAATGTGCTCGGTATTTCATATTTTAACTTTAGCTAGGCAAGTAGTTAAACGTTATTGATCCAAGTCATTTGCCTAGATGTTTGATTGAATAGCTGAATGGGCTGAATATCATTCATGCCGCTAGTTGAACGTCGCCGTTTAGTACAAAAGGCTAGGCTGTTAATTGAGCGGCTGATCAAGCTAGTTGGCTGCGACAGATACATGGTGATGACTTTAAACAAGTGTAATTCCTTGAAACCTAAGATAAGAGTCTTTATAAAGTTTTCGAGATATAAATGATTGTAAGTTAGGGAAGAAACATCAGCGCACGCCAATGAAGCTGACATTGAGTTGCAAGCAGTTTTCTCTACTACAAAGCCTGTTGCAGAAAATCTTCGGCTAAAAAACGATAATTACAGGCAAACGTACCGTGTGAATGTTTTTTTAATGTCGTCTTCTTGCATATTAGACAATTCTAATTATTATGATGTGTTTTTTTTCTCTGTCTCAGTGTAGGGTGCGATGAACTAGAAATAGAGAAATATTGCAACTATTCGTTCTACACGGCGTACACTATTAAGGTCAACGGTTTTAAAATAACGTGACCAAATTAGGGTTGTTCCAAAATAAAGCTATTGCCAAGGGTTAACAAACGTTGACTTAAGAGGGTTCTCCAGTGGCATGTACATTTCTGCCGGCCGAAGTACATTTTCCCGCAATATATTTTTTTAATTTACAACTTTCAAAAATCGCTCTGTAGCTGCAAAGATCTATATTTTATCAACACGCCCACAAAATTTCACCGAAAAATCTTAAAAAATAGAAAAGTTACATTCAACGCCGTACATTGCTGTACATTTCTGCCCCCGTTGAATCTGACTTTTTTATTTTTGAAGATTTTTCGTTGAAATTCTAGTTTTTTTCTCAACGGTTCTATACACCGTTATTCACGAAACAGTACGAGCCCACCGAAATTTTCGATGCAGCCAACATTGCATTTGCACAGGTTACATGGATTAAGAAAAATAATTCTTCAAAAACTAACACATAGTGTGCGCAATGTAAATTGACGGTGAATTGCATCTTGCAAGAACATTATTTAAATTTTAGACGAGCTGATCGAGAACCAACAAATCATTCCCTCGTGTGTAGTTGTCACTTCAAAGATGAGGATAGAGCTAATAGTCCTACCATATTTAAACATAATATTGGGAAGCAATTTAGCCTTGAGAACCCAAAGAAGAAGAGAAAAACAATTAAAAACTGGGTATTTACAGAATTCAATGTAATGAAATAAATTAACAGCTCCTATTGTAACAGAAGCAGCTAGTGATCCTAAGGAGACGATTGAGGACGAAATTGAAAGGTTTCAGCAGATTGTTGTTTCACATGCAGAACCAGGACCTCTGTAATACAACAGCCTCCACAAGTGGAAACAACAAAGGCAATATTTGCTATTATGAATAAAGCAGAAAACTATTTTTTGCATACCTGCCTCTTTGATGCCCAATCCGTTGTTTTCGAAGCTTGCTAATTTACAGTTTCTCTTAATAAGAGAAGTGGAGGAGTTGTACAAAGAATAATATTTAGGTATAAGTAGTAAATAAGTAATTACAGGTTTCTACATAAAGTTTTATTTTAGATTTAATTCACCAGAAATGTATAAGTATAATAAAACACTTCCATGGATGTTCTTTACTCACGCTTCAGTCCTACTAATCTCCACAATCTCCAGATCATCAGAAAAGCCTTATTTCTGGACGTAAAGTGCAATTGCCCTTGAATTTGGTGATAGTAATCATGATCTTGATGTCTTCATTATGAAATTCGATAATGTACTTTTTTATTTTTTGAGATCCTCGCTCATGGACTTGTAAAGACATTTCACCTCTAAAATTCCACACCAGACGTTAACGGAAATAATATTTTGTAAGTGTCCTTCCCGAATCCAACGTGGATTGTCTTGAGCATAGGAATGACAATTGTGCTAATTTACACCCCCGTTATTGCTAAAAGTAGCCTCATCGCTAAACAAGACATTTTGAAAAAGTTTTCATTAAATTGGATTCTTTCCCTGAAGAAACGGCACAACTCTAACCTTTTGGGAAAATCGGTCACTTTTAGTTCTTGAACCAAGGTGATGTGGTGAGGATGGAATTTTTTGGCCCTCAAAATTTGGCATACTGATGCCTGGCTTATCTCAACCATTCGTGCCACTTCCTTCTGGTCAATATGTGATTCTTCTGTCACCATCTCTAAAACGGCTACTTCATTATGTTCCCCAGTTGCAGTCCTTTCCCTAGGCGTAGTAACTGGAGGCCAATTCAGTCTCAACTGTGCCTCTAATTTTTGCAAATTTTATCTGTTGGTTCTTCCTTCAAGCATAAACCCTGCAGCAAGAGAAGCGTTTTTTCTGCATTCGCCATAAATTAAAAGCATGTCGGTTTTCTCGTCATTGGAATACATTATTACCAAAACAACAATAAGCTCAAAATAGTTGACACTGACAGTATCTAATGTCATCTAATAAATTAATGTGCACACTATGTTTTAGTTTTAAAAGAAATTGTTTTTTCAGTCCATGTAACCTGTGCAAATGCAATGTTGGTTGCATCGAAAATTTCGTCAGGGTCGTACCGTATCGTGAATAACCCAGTATATTTTTTGGGTTTCTGAATCCGAATTTGAGATTTTCCCCTTCGTCTGAGGTGAGCTAACTTCAGGGAATGCAAGAAACCTCGAAAATTTCGGACTTGTTCCAGTTTTTCGCTTAGAACTTGAAAACGAAGCGTTTTAGCAAGCCGGATATGATGGTCGCCTCGTTGTCGGCACCGTTGGATTTTATGCATTCAACCCACAGAAGTTAACAAAGTTGTAGGAGCAAATTGTTTGCTGGCCACACTACACACATTTCTGTGTATTATTTCCCACTTACTACCATCAGTAAGACGGTTTTCTGATACAAACCCTCGAAGTAAGGCCACATCGTCATTATAAGTCTTTTCGTAAGTATGTCTGACTAGTAATAAATTAACCTTAAAGTATACAGGGTGTTCGGTAATTCGACAGCCATCTCTTTAGGAATCGTAGGGGCGACCGCCCTGAGTCCCAATCTAGTGTTAAACTTTCTCCACTTTCACTCCTTGAGAAGCTACAGGTCTCAAAGTTCACCCAATCAGAGATTAGGTCAGAAATTAGTTTGTGATCATGAATCCAAGCTACCTGGAAAAAAAACCGGCTACCGTCAGTGTGACAATTTTGATTAATTGAAGCCAGTGGTGTTCATAGTGGTATTTGAACTTGAAAAATGAGTGGCATTTATACCTTTAATGAACTAGCCGACATGCACCTATGGTGAAATCGGTGCTAATGGTAGAGCGGCCCCTATCGCGGTGTGTTTTCCAATTTGGATCGGCGTATTCGAGAATTTGGAAATTTAAGGCCTATGAATTAAGACAGAGGTAGACCTGTAGCCGATAATGCTGTAGCGCGGGATGAACAAATATTGGATATGGTAGCCGCTGAACCCACTCTTAGTGTGCGCGAGATTGCTCGCAGAATTCATGTTCCAGCGACAACGGTATGGACAACAATCTAGAAGGAACAGCTGCATCCATACCATATTAATCGTGTCCCAGCTTTAGTGCCTGAAGATCTTCCAAAAAGGCAGCAGTTTTGTGAATGATTTCCGGAGAGATGGATGGCCCGTTTCCATGGCCGGCCAGGAGTATGGATTTAACTCCGTTAGATTTTTATTTCTGAGGGCATGTGAAATCGATTGTTTATGCCATCGATATTCCTGATGTGAACGAATTGCAACACGGAATCCTACTAGCGTCTGATCAAATCAGGAATACCCCAGAGGTTTTTGAAAACGCTAGAAGTTCGTTGTTGAGACGGGCCCGTCTTTGTATACAGAACGATGGTCGCCGATTTGAACATTTATTTTAAATATTTAAGTTACCTTTCTTTAATAATAAACCACTTTGAATGATGCAGTTATTTTGTTAGTATCTTTCCCAGTATACGCCACTGATTTTTGATTGACTTTAGCCGTCAAATGTGACAAAGTCTCTTTTTTTTTAAACAGAATACTAGATTCCACAGAACTGGGGCTGATGAAACCATTTCTCTGATTGGGCTATTTAAAATCCTTCTAGTTCTTTATCGGATGTTAAAAAAAATCAAGTAATTGCAAAATATGCTTTCTCTGAATGCTGTGAGGCCACAGTAAAGCGATGGCTGTCGAATTACCGAACACCCTGTATACTTACCTTCCTAAATACACTTTCTACAAATTTTTTGTTTGACACTTTTCACTGTCAATTTAACGTTTACGCTCACTACAGTAACGCTGCACAAATTACGACATGCGCTATCGCTATCGCAAATAATAGTCCGGGAGCTGGCGACACTAAATTATGTAAGATTTCATGCACATTAGTATTACTTTATTTCTATCATATCGAGGCCATAAAAACCGAAAATCGACTCTTGCAGGGATACCATCGGAACGGCGATTGATAGCGATTTTTCAATAATGTTGAAAAAAAAATTCAATTGTCAAAAACAATGAAAGTTAAAACTTTTTTTATTTTTTAATAACATTTAAATAAGACATAAAAAAAACTCCTGCCACTTCTCCCGTAGAACTCCTGCCATAATTTTATTTATGTGAAAAAAAATCAATTAATATAAAGCATAAAAGCTAAAAAAAAATTTCAGTTCTTCAATAAATTAAAATTTAAATATATCTAACTCCACAAACTTTAATGAGCGTAAAATTACAAATGGAACATGTTTCGGCAGAACACTTCTGCCATCATCAGCCCTAATTTAACAAGAGATTAATGATGCAATTGATGACTTACAAGATGGGTTCTTACCTTAAAGGATGTAAAAAATTATGACGTTGACGTAATTTTGAATTAAATTTGACGTTTTCAAAGGGTTACATGATTTTTAAAAGATTTCGTAAAAACAACATTTTATAAAATGTAAAACTTAAAAATGGATCAAAGAGAATCTGGTAAGTTTGTTTGAGTGGTGAATAATTAAAATAGTGAATTAATAATGGGATTATTGAAGTTATTCTGTTCATTTAAACAAGATCTGTTTTCCAGTTTCAAGGCTTTCCTTATTTCCAAAGTGTCAAGAAAATCTAATTTCCGGCCTTTATTGCATTTATGAATCAATTTGGAATTTGATGGTGAAAAACTATGTTTCGTTATTAATATATGATTGGCGAAAGAAGAAGGTGTTGATGGTGGAGGATCAAGATCTGTGTTGTTATAGATGTGCCTGAACTGTTCTTTAATACGGTCTGATATTTTGCGACCTGTCTGACCTATGTAGAATGACTCACAAGAAGAGCAGTTTAATTTCTATACACCTGATGATGATTTGTAATCTAATGGATCTTTATTTTTAATAAAAAATCTGGATAAGTTGTTATCTGTTTTAAATGAAACTTTAAAACCGTTTTTCTTAAGTATTTTAGAACATTTCTCTGAGTCGACGCCAAAGTATGTTAATGAATTTGAAAAGGAAATTGTTTCTGAAGGATTTTTAACCAAGTAGTGTGTGTATTTGAATTTGTTATAGTATCTATAGTATAATTTATTTATAGTTTTTAAAGAATATCCATTATTTGAAGCAATTTGTTTAATGTTATTAAGTTCTGTTTGAAAAGATGAATGTTATAGTGGTATAGAAAATAATCGGTGGAAAAAGGAATGAAAAGCTGCAAATTTATGGGATTTAAGAACATTCTTCTAGTTCTTCAATAATTAACATGATTGAAAAACATATCCTGCCAGTCATTTGATGGAACCTGGCTTCGGCAGGAGCTAGTAAAATAGTAGGATCTATGGAATAATAACAGAATAATAGGAATAATAGGAATTGTTTCAACTGATAAGGTTATTTTGTATTAATTTATGCATAAAAAATATAGAATAATTATTATAAGTTATTTATAGACATGAATCTTCATCAATATATTCATAAACGGTTTCCACAAAATTCGAGACATCTTCGGCTTCGGAATCTTCACTATCGCTGGAATCACTGTCACCTTGAATGGACTCCATTGTGTTACTGTCATGTTCATCATTTACCACATCAGATTCTGTAAATAGATTTTGAACAATTTGAAAATTTGTTCTATGTTCGGCTGTATGTATGTTTTTTTTTCTTTTTATGTATGTTCACCGATATCCGTTAATTGTGGACCGATTTTGAAAATTCTTCTTTTATTTGAAAGGGTATACTTCAAAGGTAGTCCCATTTGTCAGCAAGTCCGGACCTGATGAGGGGATCGCATGGGAATCGGGCGAAATCCTCACATTTTATAATTATTATGAACTCTCTCAAATGTAGTCGTTTAATAATTATGCAGGTCTTTGCGTCTGGGCGTCATCATTGCCTTAGATTTTTCAGGTAGTAATATTAATTCATCATAGTTTCAGTATTTCTGGTTCTGATTTTTTATCGTTTGCGTCTTTCATCTTCATTTTCAACCAGCCGTGGTTTCCTCATTCGAGCAGCGTCCTTACTAGGTCTACCCATCACTTAAAATTGTAAAATAATTAGCTTTTTAAAAAAGAAACCGACTTCAAAAAGCGAGAAATAAGTCAGTACATGTATTACTACCTACTGATCTGGTTGAAGTCGGTGCCAAGCCAAAAAAAATAGGTAGTAGATAGATAGACTGTCCGCTCCCGTCACATCGCAAGTCCCACCGCGCGTGCGCCGGAATGCGTGAGCGTGGGTGGGGGCCTCGCGCTGAACAAAACATCCCAAACGGGTAGACATGTGCGGGGCGGACGTGGTTGACGGCCTGATATTGAATTTTTGATGCGCTATAACGTTGTTGATATATTTGTATAATGACAATAGGTTACGAATTTGTTAACCTCTTTGGCTTAGCACCGATTTCAGACAGATCAGTAGGTAGCACATGTAATAATACATGTACTGACTTATTTCTCGCTTTTTGAAGTCGGTTTCTTTTTTTAAAAAAGCAAATTATCTAGGTGCTCAATTCGAATGGACCATAATACCTTAATGGGGCGCATTGAGAACCTTTGCATACTTAAGAATTGAGAAAATGTATGATGTTCGCGCTTAACGAATTAGCTGCTGCCAAAGCCAGGTTCCATCAAATGACTGGCAGGATATGTTTTTTAATTATGTTAATGATTAAAGAACTGACAAAAAAAATTCAGCTTTTATGCTTTATATCAATCGATTTTTTTTTCCACATAAATAAAATTATAAACCAGAAGATTGTCGATAAATCCAAGTGGAGTAAATTTGAATTAAAATTTAAATATATCTAAGTCGAACTCCACAAACTTTAATAAGTGTAAAATTACAAATGGAACATGTTTCGGCAGAACACTATTGCCATCATCAGCCCTTAAAGAATATAAAAAATTATAATTTTTATATAATATAATATAATTATAATTTTTTATATTCTATATTTTACATTTTTTATATAATATAATATAATTATAATTTTTTATATTCTTTAAGGGCTGATGATGGCAGTAGTGTTCTGCCGAAACATGTTCCATTTGTAATTTTACACTTATTAAAGTTTGTGGAGCTCGACTTAGATATATTTAAATTTTAATTTAAAATAAAATTATGGCAGGAGTCGATCGTTCTACCGGAGAAGTGGCAGGAGGTTTTTTAATGTCTTATTCAAATGTTATTAAAAAATAGAAAAAGTTTTAACATTTTATTATTTTTAACAATTTTACTTTTTTTACATAATTGACGTAGCTCTGTCAATCGTTGTTCTGCCAATAAGACGGCAGGAGTTTATTTTGTTGATCAGTAACATTGAAATTATTAAATCAAAAATAAAACAAGGCTTCTGAAATTTGACAATGAAAAATGTCGCCAGCTCCTGGACTATAACGTCTGCGCTATAGCGGAACTAATCAATGTACTTCCAGCTTTGAAAATAACGTTCACTTAAATACCTCTTTATAATACTTTGCAATAAATATCTCTCTTATGCTTAATATTAAGCGGGTAAGTAACGTTTGGGGTTTGTTGTTGTGAACAGATAATAAGGTAGATATGACAGGTCTCTTACCAATATAAAATGCAGGATTTTACTTTATTTCAATTAATTCAAAGGCGGGATTGAGCTAATCCTTTTTGTGCAGAAAACGGTGTTACCACATAGCGCAAACAAAGTACTGTCCTAATCGTAAGATTTCGTTTAATATTAAGTAACCTTTCTTTTCAAATCGTCCTTTTGTGCTAGTGGAATTGCGTCAACGTTCCGTGGGTGCCGAGTTGGGATCGGATTTAGAGGATTCTTGTTTTTTGCACTTTTGTACTAAGACGTCATCAATGTGAAAGTGGTCAAATTCAGCGGCGTTTAAAGGCCCTCTTTTTTTTCAAATACTATTTAGCTTTCGAAATAATGAAAAAACAGGATCTCACTAATTTTCTACCCAATTTTTTCAAAAAATTGTGTAATACTCAATTCGCGAAGTTGAACCAATGGAATTCAAAGGGAAGTGTTCACAGTGCACGTAGTAAAAATTACGTGTAGGTACGTTAGAGTTACGGCCGACGTAAACCTGATGTAAAATGTATGAGATGAGTTCAACTTTAGGTTCACCTTCCACTTGTTTGCAACTAGACTTGGTGCTAATTTCATGCTTGCAGTGCGATATTGCTTAATGGGATTTTGGACTGATTAATCACTTAATTTGACGCAATAATAACAGTAACAACATCAAAATAATTTAAACGAGTTACATGATGGTGCGCTGTCACCATCAAAGAATGACAGTACGGGTATTCTAGAAGAACTTTTTTAGAGCTCACCAAAAACCCTAAGCATTCCAGGAATCTTCACAAAAGAACATCCTTGCTCTGTTTATACAGAAGTGACACTGACAATGAATAAATAAATTAATTAAAGAACCCTTTGGGGGCAAAAATAAATAGGTTTTGTTTACACCGTGATATTTGATAGACGTCAGGATCGAGAACAAGCAATAGCATCTGTTTACTGCGGTTTGAAGACAAGTCTGGTATTTATTTATCGATCACAAAGTACAAATAAGAATGAACAGAAAGTTGTTTTCTCCAATTAATTTGGCTTAGTTATTGAAAATAGTGATTCTCAAAGTAATGCCTACGCCCCTGTACATCAACTCTGAAATAAAGTATGGGTTGTTCTACGCGCGATGCCCAAATTTTCAATGCTCACTTGATCAAAATAGATAACTCTGAATCACCTGGTATATTAAAATACAAGTTGCGAAAAAACCATAGAAATTAAAGAACTTGGAACCGATATGGTGCATAAAACCTTCGATAGGATTGCGGCAAAAGTACAGTAAAATAGAGGGAGACACGAAGTACCGTAAGCGCAAAGGAGACCGTTATTTCGAGTGAGGACAACGAAATTAATACGCGTCGAATAGGAGCGAAAATAAAGTCTTGTTCGATATTTAACGAATTAGATCGAGTTAATGTGTAGAAAATAATGAATTAACAGCTAGACTTTCTCCCAAAAAATATAGCGCACGTAATTATGTATCCAATACACCAATCGAATCATGGGATATTTAGGAAATAAAGTATATTGTTTATGCAAATACAGTTTTAATTTTTGAGGTTCACGTAATAAAACAATTTTTATTCATTTATCATAAACGTGAACACTATAATGCCTTTACGTGAGATCATAAAATAAAATTTTTTGTGAAAAACTATTTTGGACAATAATAATAATTGATGGGATTTTTAGAGGCGCTAAAAAGTTTTTTCATTCAATAAAAATATAAAAATAATTATAGGCTATAGATTTTTCACCACACATAATGACATGCTGAAACGAATTTCGAACCCAATATTTTAGGTCGCATCAGAAGCGTTCCACGTTATGTCCGGATGTCATACTCTCATAACTGATAAGGTCTAATAAGATCTAAACCGGTATACGGTAAGGGTAAGCTACAATCGATGGGTATGTGGGAAAAGAGGCAACCAAAAAAGTCCACCTGAAATATAACATACATATATTGCATGTGTAACATAACATTATACGTTGCATCTAAGGGTACGAACATGCCAAAGATGCCGAGCTGGAGGCCGCGGTCGATGTTGATTCCCTGTAAAACAATCGGTAGATGCTTACAGCGCCATGTTTAGAGCGATTCCAAATATTTGATTCTTCATCGCGGTAGAAAGCATGGCATCAAGGTAGAGTACAGTTTAAATTAACACTACCGCGAAATTCCTTTATTACATCTTTTTAATTATAAATGTTTATTGCCAAACTGTTGTAGGTACTTAATTCTGAATCGCCTTATAAATATGATATTCCCCTCGGAAAAATAGCATAATGAACATATTGCTCGTCAATAATACATAAACAAAATAATAACGATTTGTCAAAAAAATTATAACATAACCTTTGCCATGTATAATGAACAAAGTGATCATAAAGTTCCCCACAAAATTAATAATTTACTTCTTTAATGTTTTTGCGAAAAGCGCTCAAACAGGTCGATTTTTCTTTTTAAATTGTCATCTCTTGACATAAAAATTTTGTTGATGACGTCATCTGTTTTTGAACTATGACACCGTCATCAATTTTTTTAAATGGCAACCCCCAACTTTTTTTGGGTTTTAGATACACTATTCAATTCTCTATTCAACAAGAGTAAAATAATAATACCTTACAAAACTTTTTCTTTTAATTTACATTAATTTGTTACTTCAAAAATAAAATTTTTATTCCTTGAAAAAAAAATGTCCTTATTAGTAGGTAAATAAAAAATGAATTATTTTATGAAAACGCAGTAGAAACACGTCATACCTTGTAACACACTGAATGGATAAACGTCTTGGTATGTATACACAACATCGTGGTAGCGATGTAGACAACATCCACCGCTATCTCGACATCCAGTTCGGCATCTTCGACATGTTCGTACCCGTGTTATATCAACACGAGTGCGTAAGAGCCCTGTGGAATGTGTTGCACACGATACTTTTTCTACGCCTATATCCTTTGAATTAAAAGAAACGTATGTTTTATTTATTATTTGTGTAGTAATTAATTAAATTTTATACGAGTGTTATCAATTTGCAAGATTTTTTTTATAACTTTATAGACAAAATTATATTCATATTGAGGAGTTCTCTGTGATTGGGTCCTGTTTTACGAATACTTACTTCCACTTCGTCCTTTAGTTGGAATTTATGGTTCGCTGTAGAAATCTCATATTTCCTGTAAAGCAGCAGGAGTTGTAAGATCTTGCAAAAGTGGAATTATCATATAACCACGCAGTAATAGATCTAAGAGAGCAGTGAAGCATATTTCTGTAATAAAATTGATTAAAGCAGTGAAAATTCCGCACTCAAAGTTCGCCAACAGGTCGGCAGATGTGTCCCACGCCTGTTTCGCACCATCATCCTAATAGTGTTGAAACGATTTAGACATTTGCTGTTGATAAGATTGAAAGAAGGACGAAAGACGGACACCTACAGAAGCTGATGAATGGTTAGTGTTCGCAGTCAACTATAATCATCTGTAATGTAAATAAATATGATGTACTTAAATAAATTGGATTGAAACAATTACTTGCTGTAGTGAGGACGCCATTCGATTATTACGTTTTCCACTTGGCAAATATGTCAACCTTCAATTGGAAGTCTAGGAAGTTACCATAACCCAATTATTCTTGTAATTTCACACCACGACTAGGAATTGTGTTCGTAGCTACGGAACCACTCTCGTCTTTGCTCGCATGGCAGATTGATTGTTTGTTTAACCAGTGTAATTTATTCGCGAAATTGGATACCATTTCTGGTGATATAGATCCTGGCTTAAGGATCATCATAAACTATTTTTAGTATTTGAAGCGACGAAAAGCAGAAAGGATTCTCGGCTATTGCTATAACCGGAGAATATTGCATAGTATGAGAGTTGTTTCAAAATTGCTCAGCCGAACGTATTAGGGAACTTTGCAATTCAGGTGAATCATCTTTTGGTTGTGACATAACGCTTGACCAAAAAATAATATTTCTTGTTCTTATGTGCCGAAGAATATATTAATTTATAATAAAACTGTTAATTATGTCAGATGTGTGTAATTATTCCATCAAAAAGCGTGTGTTGTATACTAGTTTTAATACTTTATTTGAACATCACAAACACCAGATAAATTACAAAAGATGTTCGCAACTGGTTACGCGATATAGGTATAATATTTTTAGTTTTATAGTTTTATAGGACATTGCTTTTAATTACAAAGTTTTTATTTATTTGCCAATATTCCAATATTATTTCATTTTCTGTCAATACATTTCAAATCCATATTTTTCTAATTAAAAAAACAAAATTAAAAGGATTTTTCTACAATGAAAGTGAAATTAAAATATGCCATAATAGTGGAATAATGCGGTTTCTATTTTTATGTTGTTCCTTACATGGTTTGAACGAGTGAAAATTTGATTGTCAAAGTGACAAGTAAATCAGATCAGAGGGAACGATCAGATTGTCAACAGTTAATAGTGCCAACCCAATTTAAATTTCACAGCCTACTCTAATTTATAAATTAAATGATCGCACGGTAGTGCGACTTATGACACAAATCATAATATTGGTAAAGTATTTATGTAATATTATTATTAACCACTTTTCACATGTGCCAGCTGTCGTCTGTAGGTTTTCCTGCTTATCGTCACCGTGATTAGTTTTACGAACAAATTCTCGCGGGTCTCAGTTATGCCTCATATTAATTTAAAAACAGCAGTGGTGGCGTATAGCGGACGGTCAGGACAGCAGATGGATGTGGAGACTTGAGAGTTGAATTATTGAGAAGTTTCAAGAGAGCAGCTGGTGTCACTTGAGGCGACGCACTCTACGAAAATAAGTACATATATGAAGAGGAACGCGACTCGACTCGCCAAATAAATCCATCTTTAAATGCATGCTACTCTTAGTTTGGTTATTTTTGATTGTACATCGGCAGCCAACAAAGAGAGCTTCCACTTGTGTCAATTTTTAACATCGCTTGCTTGGGATTTGGAATTTTCTACGTGCACATCTATTATGCATATTGTTCGGTGATTCTAGTTTTATGTTAAGGCACCGCTGTGGATTATGGAGCGGAATTATAAATGAACACACATTTTATTACTAGTTTCCGTATCAGCGCTTTAACACGTATTAGGAAAAAAAAAGAAAAATAACCATCTTGGGAATTCCGCACTTCTTACTGGGAGCAATTAATCAAAAGTATTGGATATCGTGGTTTTGATTTGCTAACGTCTCGGTGGATGCCGGACAATCGGAGGCGAGGTTCTGGATCTCCTATGCGATTCTTGGTTATTTCATAGGAGCTGTCGTTCATATTCGAAAATTATTTCTGAACTGTTCTTTTTATATCCCACCTGTTGTGATTTCTGGAGAAATCAAGTTCTGTTCACTAAGATTGTGAAATTCGAAATTAAAACGGCTTTTTGAATGAAGTAAGTATTTCCATAGAACAAGTTTAGTTTAACAAGAATTTACCTTATGCCAAAATTATTCATAAAGAGAGTGCCGTGAATTAGAATTATTAGTGGTATATAGACAATGATTTCGTTACAAGTGGAAAGGGCTAGTATGCACTATGTATAATTCAGCAATTTCAGTGCTTCGCCAAATGGATGGTATCATACGATTCTTTAAATTTCCATTCTAGGTAAGCCTTGGAATTTGAACCGATTTGTTTCCTCTGCTTGTAGCTGTCAGTTTGAAACGTCAAACTAACGAAAACCTAACCATAACCTCACTTATTTTAAGAATAATTTCGGGGGTTGTTAGAATGAAAGCAAACGTTTATTTAAATAATTATTCATAATAAATGCTGAAAATGACCTCCACCTTCTTGAAAACATAACCAAGCTCTTCTTTTGACACCATTAATCACTCGCTGTAAAAGTTCTGGCGAATTGTTCACCGCTTCACATTTTTCAGTAATTGTTTGGACAAGCTCTTCCTAATTGTTTACCGGAGTTTTAAAGAATTTTTAAGTCCAAAGGAGTCAAATCACAAGACCTGGGAGGCAATATAATAATCGGTGTATTTCGACTAATTAAACGATCATCGAAAAATTCCCGCGCCGCTACCTTTTATAAATTGTTTATAGTGAATCACTACTTGAGGATATGTTTGTTGACAATCTGCTAAACATTTCTTGACAACCCATTAAGTTTTTGTCCAGTGCGAAAGTAGGTACACTTTTTGCTGTTCGGTGAAAACCTCTGTGAAAACCATTGTAAATCGGTAAATCACATAAACTAAAGCAAAAATTATTTGAATTTATGAACTTGACACATGACATTTAAAGAAATGAGGTGTAATCAAAGACACGACTTTTTTTCCACCGCCTACTCCCACGTTACATATTATGTATGTGATTTTTGAATTCAACAAGTGTTAAGAAAATGCCATAAATGCAACTTCCCAAAATTACGAATTTACTTTTAATAGATACAAAACAAAACAGCATTTGTACTTCCCGCAAAACGAATGGTTCTGAATTGTTATTTTGAAGTTCGCCTATCGGTGGGGTCTCATCATGTAAAAGTGTGCCAAATTTTAGACTAATTTTATTTGTCTACTCTATATTACTAAAAGCTATCTATACTAATAAAATTATTTGATTTACAATTTGTAATTAAAAGTTTAAAAAAAAATTATTTAATAATATCGTTATTTTCACATGTAAAATTTCTGTCTCAAAATTATGTATTATAGGTTTCTATGCAGTAACGGAATGTTGTGAGTTTTCTGTATAAATAGCAGATTTTCAATCACATGTTATCTGATCCATTTTTAATTTGATTTTAATAAACTATTCCAGTTATTATAAAACATGTACTTAATTAAGAATTCTAACGTATTTTTATTGTGTCCGTCTTTCAAGATAGTTAGATTGTTGCACGACAATTGATACTGCTAAAATTTAAAGGATAGGTAAACTGATCAGCGAGATTACTTTTAGTTGGATACAAAATATTGTTCTGTAGTTGGTCTAGCAGTTACATAATGAATCATGCAAAATTTTAGCATTGCGCAATATAACATTTACTCATTGAATTAATCAGCTCTCTTAATTTAACTATTCTGGCACCGAACCGAATAACACAATTTTATAATAGACCCAAAACATAAGCTCTGCAATTGAAAAGTGTACAGATAAAAGTCAACAGAAATCATGCAAAATTTATCTCACCTAAAAGTCACTAATATCACAACTGTAAAAAATCATTCTTGGTTGGCCAAACGCGTTGATTTGCTGCTGCATACAGAATGGGTTTTTAGTACAGTCGTTGTCTTTGTCAGCGTAAACAATGAAAAACGTAAATCGTGCATTTCGGCGTTTTATGAGCGAAAATGGAGCCAATTAGGTTGCTTTCCTTCCGCGTTTTATTCGAAAGATCCGTCCGAATCCGTGGGCGGACAACACGATGAGTTTTCGTTTGTAGTGATTTAAAGAATGGGGGATAGTTTCGGATCGATTTTGTTACGTTGGCTAACCTGGTCCGTCTTCTTCTCGTCCTTTGAATGTTCAACGTGTCCTTCCACGTCAGCGTAGGGTTGATTTTACGGTCTGCGCTCTGAATGTGCTGATGCTGCTCCCAAATGGGCCGGCTGCTGTTACACTCACCAGTCCAACGAGCGACGGATGTTCTTATTTATCGGCAACTCCGTGCCGACCGACCTTCTGATTTATGGATGCCAAGGAGTCTTTGTATACTTTATTACGAGGATCACTGTAAATACCAACAGAGACGAGTCGGACTTATCTGATACATCGTATTCTGCTGAATTTAATGATGTTTTGCCAAAATCTCCCGCTTGCCGTACCACTCGACTAGGTGCTGCTTCATTATTTGTTGAATTTTTATACTTACGGAAATTCTATATTGTTATAATAATAGTATGTATATTTATTACCTTTACAGGTTTATAAAATATCCGATTAGTTCAAAATTTCTTCTCTACTCTCATCTCTCTCTCTCTCTCTCAATTCTACGCATATCCTTTTTTCTCCACACATCCTGCATAACTCTATTCCTATCCTCACTCCAATATTTATTCTCTCCCTCCCTCCTCATTTCCACATCTAAATCCTGTTATTATCACTCTCTCTTTTCTACTCTCTCTTCCTAGGTACTTTGACATTTCTTCCGTTATTATTTTTTCATACTTTCCATTGTACCTAGACTCCCTAATTCTCGTTCTTCTTTCTTGCACTTGCACATCTCTGTTTCTGCACTAATTAATCTGTCATCGAGGGGGTAACCACTGATGAAAAGGGTGTACCACGGATTACAAATTTCACTTGATTACATAGTGAATACTTGTGATTTCATATGATTTCATGTGATTACATCTGACTACATATGACTACATGGTGATTACATATGATTACATGAGTGATTACATTATGATTTCACGGAGGATTTCATAGGATTTCATGCAATTTCAAGTATCTACATTCGCGTTACTAAATGATTACAAAAGATTTCACAATGATTACACGGGATTACCTTGACTATATGATGATTACATTAAAAAATAATACGATCAAACATGTCTTCTATAGCAAATTATTCTCCTTATCCCAAATTAATATTTTTAATTGAAAAAGCAATAAAGATATACTTGTGTCGCCCAACAGATAGAGTAATAAAGCCGCCTCTTTGCGGGCGGTGTTAATAGCTATTAACATACCTAGAAATGTTATGACATTTATTACAGCCGCAGATGTCATTGAAATCCGAGCTCGTAGAGCGACATCTAAGGCTGTTATGGATCATAACATTCGTGGTTTGTGGAATAGTTTATCGATTTCAGGTGATCATCTTATCATTTATGTGAATTTAGTGAAAATTTTTGCAATTTTTTCCGTAAGATTAAGATGGCAAAAAGAATGTTTGGTAGTACAAATTCAGCGGTTTCTGGTAGTTCTAGTTCAGTTGTTTCTGGTACTTCTAGTTCGGCGGTTTCAGCACTTTCAGCTGAAATTATTTACAATGACCATACAAGAGAAATAGTGCAATAAAATACATCTTCACACATGGAGTCTTCATCAGTTTCGATTTTGAATTTGTCAGGAATGGGGTCGTCCCACAATTTTCAAAAACAGCGTTCCTAGAAACTAGACGGAAAAATATTGTACCCCTATTTTTTTTGTTTATTATTCTTTACTAGGTAAAAGAAAATTCGAAACATCTGTCTTATTTGAAACGCGCGCCTTTCTGTGACGTCAACACGGGAAAAAAATCACCAAATAAAATTCAAAGTTACTAGATGGGCGGACAAATGAGAAGGCTCCCCCGAAATGACGTCACAAAAGGCGGTAAATGTACAGCGTTTGAAAATGCAAACCCAAATTGCGATTTTTGATACGCTGTTATCTCACAAAACAGCTTTATTAAACAACAGAACACGTTTTAGGGCTTCATGTTATATAGTCTACGAGATGCTATAGACGAAATCGTTAATTCAATTGATTCGGACGATCCCGTTACAATTTCTTTTTTGAAAGATTGCACCATAAATGTTTATTGTGATGGTGACAAAAAGCAGTTGTATTTTTTTTCTCGTTATTTTCATTGTTATTTTTAAATTATAAGGTATAGTTCCGTCTTATCTTATGCTATTTTAATAACTAATGTTACATACATTTATTAGATTTCACATTAATTCGTTTTCACTTTCTTGACAAATGTTGACAATTGACATTTCGGTAAGGTAATATTACCTTACCAATTTTACATACAGGATACATTTATGGCTTACCTACCAGCCAACTTTTATTAGTGTAAACATCTGTTTAATATCCTGAAACCGATAAAAATAGTAATGTACCATTATTGGTGGAGTTTAAATACTCCAGCATTTTGGAAAGCCCGATGCACCCAACTTAAATTAACAGCTTATCTGAGCAAGTTCTTCGACTTTTTGGTACACGTATTTTTCTCTTTTCTCCGCTTTTTGTCATTGTTCTTCGATTATATCTATAAATCAAGCTTTTTAATACTACTCTTTATCAATTTGTTACGAAAACGGCATGTAGAAAGATTTCAGTTATAAAAAAAAAAGTTTATATGGAATTTCTTCTTTATGAATATGACAGTTGCGTACAACGCTTTACGCAAGTGGTGTCCCACCCTTAAGTTTTATTACTCTATCGCTTGGGCGACACAAGTATATGCAGGGTGTTATGGAAGTCCTAGCAGAAAATTTAACCATAAGTAGAACTCGTCAAAATAAACATTTTTTCTATTTACCACTTTGCTGAAATCCACAATTTTGTTCAAATTTTTTTGACCCCTTATTTCACCCTCCGCCTATGCCTACATGAACTTGAACGCATCAGAACGTTTTTGTCGAACGAGGTAAACACCAAAATTTTTTGGGACCAAAAATTTGTCTTTGATAGTAAAATTTACTTATCAGTTGAGTGTCGCGCCGCTATGTATTGTGGTGTGTGCTCGATTCTCGTGCTTCTCCAACTCCAGATTTCGGACGTCCCAGATGTAATCGTGTTTTGGAAATTGAACCTGAAATTTTAATTCGAAGATGTGCTTCGAAGTGTCGGTGTGTCAACATTTATCGTTTATCGCACGTACAACAACAAGGATTATCCCTGATGGAAGTTAGAGAGTTTATTATTACATGCTAACCTACTTCAATATTATGCATATTATGGTAGGTGAGTACATGTTTTCATTTAAATAGTTTTTATTTCGATTCATTTATCGGGTAAAGTTTTTGTGCACTCCTGCCAATCAATGCACGTGGGTCCATAGGCGGGTTTGGTTTTAGGTGTCAAACTATTCTTAATTTTAACTCCGGAAGGGAGCGTTTGCGAAGAAGTTCTACTTGTGGTTAAATTTTCTGCAACTATTTTCAAAACACCCTGTATACACTGGGTATAACACAAAGTCAAAAATTCTTATTATGTTAATAAAAATGAATTCAGGGATACCAAATTTAATTATTGAATTATGTACCTTTTATAAAACTGCTATCACGAGAAATTGGAAAAAATAGATTACGAAAAAAATATGTTGCAAACTGTAAACTTATGACCCCTATGACCGCAAAGATAGGAAAAACCTAACATTAGGCCTAAAAGAAAAATGAAAACCACACAATTAGTTGAAAGAATGTAATCACGAGCACCGCACGAGACAGGCCGAATTGAAGGCGGTAATATAAGAAATGCCAAGTATAAGTGCATAATTATCGAGGTGCATATTAACACACAGCATCAGACCACAGTAAATGACTGCGATTTTATTCGCAGAGGCCGATCTAGTCAAGCGAAAAGTAGTAATAAGAACAAAATACAAATCTAGTTACAACATGATAACATAATGATTACATGGATAAATACATGATATATGATGAATACATCATGATTACATGATGACTACATGATGATTACATGATGAATACACCATGAATACATGATGATTACTTGACGATTACATGATGATTACATGATGATTACATAATGAATACAAGATTTCACGATTTCATTAAGTTCTATTTATGATTGCAAGAAGATTACATATGATTTCACAAAAATTATATTTGATTGCATTACGATTACAGAGTGATTACAATAGCGCCGTTCCACGATTACATGCAGTGGTTACCCCCTCGTCTGTCATCTCCGCACTTGCATACCCGTTTCTTTCGAAATATGCCTCCCTCTCTTTCCATACTCCCTTTCCTATTTATTTTCTTTTTTCTTTCAAACACTCTTGCAAAATACTGCATGCTCCAGTGTCTATCACTCTCTCCTCAAATATAATTGCTCTCTTTCCTGCTTCTATTCTTATTCCATCTATCTTTGTTTCCTTCATCACCCCGGTGTCTCTCTCTCTCTACTCCTAGCACCCATTTCAAATATTTTCCTTGCACCTCTTCCAACCCTTCTGGCTCTCTCCATCCCCATATTTCCGCTCCATACATCATTACGCTTTTCATCAGACTATCAAACATCATTACTCTCAAAAGGGGATTTTGTTTTTTCAATTTACTTCCTGTATTTATTATTGTTGGTCACTAACGTTTTCGGCCACGGGGGCCATCATCAGGTGACACGTCAAGGTTTTACAAATCTCACAACATTAAAAATTTCAACCATACAGAAGCTTTCAGCTTCTGTACTAAAAAAAAAGGGTAAAAAAGTAAATTGAAAAGAACAAAATCGCCTTCTAAACCCAAAATCTGTAGGGCTACACCATGATGTATCATTACTCTCCTTCTAAATTCTTTCTCTCCTATTCCCCATACAGCTCCTATTATCTTATTTGCTTTTTTCACTAACTCTCTCACATGTGCTGGATGTGTTTCTTCCATTCATCACATAACCTAAATACTTAAATTCTTTCACGTTTTCAATTTCCTCTTTCTCCCATCTCTACTCATTTACTTTTCTCCTACCATCCCCTTTTCTAAACACCATCATCTTGGATTTCTTTACATTTACTGTCAACTTTTTCCTCCTCATATATTTCTCCATGCTTCCTATCATTTCTTTCACACCTTTCTCCTCTCTCGCTCTCCTGGAGGAAACCCTTTCCATTCCACACTCCATACATTATCTCTAACAACCTGTCAACTTCCCTTTCAGCTCCATATATCCACGCTTCATGTATATCATCCCCCCCCCCCCCCGGTACCTTTTTTCTTTTCAGTTTTCTTAGTTGTTGCTCTAATTCTTCTCTTGTTATCTGTTCTATTTCTTCCACTCTTTCTTGTCTCTTTTCCTTTTTTTGTCTGTTTTCATCGCCCCTGAGCAGCTCACTGAAGTAGTCTATCCATTCCTTCATAGTAATTCCATCACTCACTCTCTCTTTTTTTCTTTCCCTATTTATGTATCTCCATACCTTTTCTGCCGTCTTTATGTCCTTCACCTTTAGTTCTTCTTCCATCGGTTTCTTTTGCTTCTTCTTTTTGCATACTAATTTGTACCTTTTGCGTGCTCTCTTGTACTCTTCCTTAGTTGCTTTTTCGTTTATCCAATTTCTGTTGCGTTTCTTACGTTATCGCTCAGTTCCCTCACCTGTTCGTTTATCTCTGCTTCTTCATATTTTACTCCCTAAGTCTTGCTCTGTAATTTTCTTTTCCTTCTTCCGTCCAAATATTCTTCACAATTTCTCTTCCTCATTCACACTTCTTCCTCTCTTCCTTCTGTCTTCACTTCCAAAGGCATATGGTCCGACTCCATTCTTTCTTCCACCTTGAATTTTTCTATTTCATCCTATGCTTCTTCCTTCACCATAACATAATCAGTAACTGTCTCCCCTCTTGGTCCAATATACGTGTACTCCTCTTTTTCATCTTCTGTGCAGTTCCCATTAAATATGTCCCACTTTCTTGCTTTTACTAAGCTAATCAGTACTCTCCCTTCTGCGTTTTCTGTTCCATCTTTTGTTGATCTTCTTTCTATTGTTGATTTGTTCTTCTTCTATCCGTCTTTTTTCCCCCAATTTTTGCATTAAAATCCCCCCAATCACCAAAGTACCTTTTTCTTGCTCTTTTACTCGCTCTTCTATTATTCTCGTCGTTTCCTTCATACTTGTGCTGTACACTATCACAATTCTCCATTATCTCTGTTTACTTTTCACCGTTCTTTACATTATCCCTTTTTCTTGTTTTGCTTCAGTTCCATTTTCTTCTTCCAGTCCCTCTTTCACCCCCCATTATTATCCCACCTTTAGCGCGCCCTTTCTTACTTTCTCTCTTTCTGCATATTGACACTTCCACTTAAATTCTTGCGGCATTCTGTTTTCCAATGTTTCCCACCGCTTTTCTTCCACTCACGTTTCTACTATTCCCACTACGTCAAATTCTCCCAAATACTCTCAAAATTCATTCACTCATGTTTTTTATTCCCGCTACGTTCCAGAATACTATTCTTATTGCTCCTTTTCTGCCCTGTCGTCTTTTTCTTGTGCTCTTATTAAAAAATTGCTGTATCTAACTCCCCTTTTTCTTCATCCCACCTAAGCGCTTTTCCCTCTATCCATATCTTTTTATAACCCACTTTCACCCACTGTCCTTTTTGTCGCTTTTCTTTGGCTATCGCTCTTAATTAAAATGAGGAATTTGTCTGCATCGACTTTCAACTGTTTTTTGAAACACTAACTAGTTTAACAAGACATAATAATTTTAGTAATCACTCTTTCGAAATTGTCTTTGTCACTCTTTTTAAAACGTTTTCATTCATCAGCCGAAAAGTAGACCCCTACCTGTAATCCAGTTGGTCCAACGCGCGCTTTGAGTCCTTCAGCAATCAGCTGAACCCCTCATTTACCCCATTTCTCCATCTAATTCTAATTAAAGCGTCAATACTCCGATGAATAATGATCGGAATTGATGCTTTTAACAGTCATTTCTGATTTGTTTGAAACCCTTTTACTAATTGCTTTTCAGGTCGTTTATTTTTCTTGGGACCAGGCCACAATTATTATTTATTATCTTTGTGGTACGTAACAGAACCGACCTCACTTAACAGCAAAATTATAGTTTTATAAAAAGTCCGAGAGTCGACGGTATAGATTTACTACGGATAAGATACAAAGTAAAATTTTGTAACAAACGGACCAAACGGAGTCCATGAGGAATATTGACTCCATGTTAAAATCATGTAGAATTTTACATGAAAACATACCGGGTGTCCCAACTAAAATTTGTACCCCCCGACAATACCAATTTCGAAAGACTCAGAAGAAAACGCTCGAACAGGTCAATTTTGTTACCAATAAGGGGGACCAAATTGTACCAAACTTTCAAGTCTTAGATGTCACCCCTTGAGCCAGGGAAGCCACCCCCTTAAAAAATTAAATGGCATGGGTGGTCGTGTGATACATTATTTTAAATCAATTCTCTATCCAGGCCTACTCTTATCGATTCGTTTCTACAAAAAAAATCATGAATTTGTTATTTTCCAAAAGATTTTACGGGTCATTGTTTTCGTCGCTCTTCTGTTACTGTGTTAGTTCACAGAGGTGGCGACCTTCTGTTGTTAAAAATACATGGAACATGGAAGTCTTCCAGTGTTGCCGAAGGTTATACTGCCGGGTCTCTCAAAAGGAAAATTGATGTTGCAAATATGTTGACGAAGAAAACGTCGTCCTTTTCAAAAAGACTACCAGTTCCAAATAATGAATTTCCTCCAGATTTAGAAATTGCGAACGAAAATACACATTTAACATCACATCATGTGCATCTTAAGTTAGAAAATTCTAAACCCTCAACTTCAAATATTCAGGCCAACCAACTAATTCCTGGTCTATTTTCACATGTTGAGAATTCCTATTATCTACTATTCATTGTTAGTGTTTTTACTTAATTTTTATAATAGTTGCGTTTTTAAAAAGATACTTGAGTGAATAGAGTTTAGTGTTTCTGTATTTATTAGGTTAAAGGTTACAAGTTATTAAAATAATTTCTTCCAAATATAGAGCTTCTTTTCAATTAATTCATGCTGAAGTTTTGGAACAAAAATGAATTACAGAGGAACTGGATCTTGAAACCTTCAATAACACGTGCAGTCGGGCAGATCAAACCTACAAGAAAGCATGCGCACATGCTTTTTATGTTTATATAAAATTACGCTGAAATTTGTAGGAGTAATAGTTGACTAAACGTAATTAACCATCAAGCTGTCAAATGTCATTATTAATATCATATGACAGTGGTACCAACACAACGAAATTAATGTTGATTTCTTTAAATTCTGATAGATGGCGCCACATGTAATAATAAAAAAATATATTACCGTTATATTTTGTACATTATTGTCACAGCATAATAACAATACAGAAGCGACGCAACAGAAAGATCATCTTGGCGGTGCAACTTCAAAGGAACTTGAAAGAAAATACCGCTAGTGTCGCTTCTGTAATACTTTCTATTCTGTGTTATTGTGTCAATTATGGTGTAAAATAGCGTGTGTACTAGATTAGACTTTTTGTCTTATACTTAATTTATTTTTTTAAAGGTTCCTGAAAAGCTAAAAATTCACTGGTTATTCACTTCACAACATTTTGCGTAAAAATCAGTTTCGGATGACGTATACATGATGTCAAAGGTAACTTTACAATTTAGGAGGTCAAAAAATAATATACTAGGGTGCGGCATCCAGCTCAGCCGAGAACCCATGGCAACCCTCTTTATGATATTAAAAGATTTTTTTCTTCAAATAGGTAATGACAAATGGCTATTTCACAGTCGTGAAAGACAAAGTCGTTTAGCGGCGCATAACGTCAACTGGCGGCACTAAAAGTAACCTTGAAATTACTTTTTGTGTCCCTGATGGGCAGTCAAATTAAAGAAATTGTCAGAATTGGGCGTTTAAAGAAAAAATAGCATGTTGTATTCGGAGAAAAAAAATTTGCCACGAAAACCCTCACTTCTGCTCCTCATAAAACAATCTACTATTTGTTGTTAGTGTTTTTAATTAATTTTTATTTGATTGTACATTTTAAAACATTTAAACGTTAATTTTATTGATGTTCTACGGAACTTATTAAAACAGTCAAAATAACAACCGGAGGTGACGTAGGAATTTTATAAATAGAGATAAACGAAAGGTTTAGGTCTATGTTTGTGCATACAAAATTTTGCGCGTATCTTATTCAAAGAAAATCTATACCGTCGGCTCGTAGGCTAGAACCTTACAGGGAGGATTATATGGAGGGAGGACTAATTCAAATTCTTTCTCGTTTCGCGGGTAAAGCCATCAAAGTCTACCAGTGGCGTGGGCGAAAAAAATTCTTTTCATAAGGTCGATTTTACATTAAAGCTGCTCTTATACACCTACATGTAATAACTGTTCATTTCTGTACTGTACATTTCAAACTAACTTGGCAAAAAAAGAACCGAATACATCTACAAATTCATAATTTTCTTGGTTGGAAAACACGTGCAAACCTTCATCTTTACAGGCTGTTATGTCAATGGCCGACAGAGCGCGAAGTAAAGTTACAACCGCATTGAGAACAATAATACCAGTCTAATTTAAACTCAACTTTCATCGTGCGTTGTTTAAATGTCATAAAAGGTTCCCAAAATGTGACCGAACGATGCCATCCAGCTTAAAATGCGTATTTAGCTAACGCTACCTCCATATAACGTGCCTTCAAAAATCGACGACAAAGCAAGCCTTGGAATCCTCAAGTCATGTCTACATTTAGATCACATGCTTATTGCGGGTAAACAGTGACAGCTCTTGCTAGTGGGGACACGGAGGCTTGGCACCAGTGTCTGGCCGCGTGGATGAGGCACCACCATAAAAAAACTCTCCAATCTAATAATCTGACATGTCAAATGTCAGATGTCAGGTGACAAATTTGACAAGATCTACCCCATACGTTTTTTTAATCCATGGGCCACTTGACCTCGTTTTTTGTTGAACGCACGATACCTTAATACTCGCTCCAAGGCCTTTATCTATATAATAATATTTTTTGTAAAAGTTCTTTTTGTTCAAACTTAATTAAGTTCTATAAAGACTTCTTTATGCTCCAAAAATTAAATGCAGAAAGAAATATAATTGCATCTAATGCAGCTCAAAGAAATTGGATTGAAAATTTGAAAAGAGTAGCTAAAAAACTCTGTATGTGAACTTTCTTGTACAAAACGCAGCATAGGAAGAATACAAGAAAAAAACACCAGAAACTGGAAACAATTAATTAACTTGTTTGAAAGCTCTTTGATCCGTAGAAAATCAGACAATCGGAGCTGGAATACACGAGCTCTGAAAGGATTTTTCATTGAAAATCCTTTAGTTTCCTTCGGAAAAACTTGTATGCAGTTCTATTGGACATTGATAGCATTTAGACTCGCTTTGAGTTAGGATTTTGTAATTGTCGGTTCATGTATTAGCCTTCCTCCAAGTCACCGACACAGTCGAGCAAAAGCACTCGGGCTTGAAAAACTGCTTCTCACACAACAGCGACCAATAAAAGCTCTCGATCACTTTTCAACTTGCCAAGCTACAAATTCTCTATCTTTACTGAAAGTGTATAATTTCCGATCGATGTTATCCTGAAAGTAAACAGATCGTGATCCCGTTTCTCGTGTCAAATCCTTGTCTGGAAAGCACATTATTCTCTCCTAACTTAGAGGCTTTTTGAGGTAATTATAATAAAGCGATAAGGAGTTTATTGGCGTGTGCATAATGTTTGACAGAACCTCAAAATTTAATTTACCACAACGTTACCACGTTTATTTATTTATTTATTTATTATAATTACTGCAACTCTAATTCTCTAATGAACACATAAGCCTGAGACTGGGGAATTATGTAAGCCGAAGCTCGTTACACGTTACGCACCATATAGCATTGTTCTGAAATGAATGATGATCTTGTTTCAGATGGAGAGCCCATCAAACTGCCTGAAAATTTGGAGAGTCTTCCCCGGGCCGATCATTTTCCTACGCAAAGACATAGATGGAACACCAACGAGGTGAGTGCATTTTATCAATTTCGGCAACTTTTTTTTGTAGGTCAAATGCTCGACTGTTTGAAAGAGTTCGCTTTTATTATGATGTGTCATATAAAACTACAGTTTTATAAAATAAATGGCCGCCATCACACTAAATGGCCGCAACTGCACAATTTCAGCATTTCTTTGAACGAACAACTTTACGTTATTGTTATTACGCCCGCGTTATTGCAAGTTTATTCCTAGTTGAATGCCGGACGTATTTTGTAGAAACTGTTGTGTTCGATAAACGAAACATTTTACGAGTTACGTATAGACATTGGAACTTATTAAAAAAGACGTTTTGGACTAATAATAATAGAATATATAATTTTTCAATATACACGGTGTTATGGAATTCATTGCAAATATTGAAACTGGTAATAGAGCTCATCATTTTAAACAACTTTTTCTAATTTGCTGTTGTAACAAAGCTATTAACGCATTCATTTTGAATAAGCCACTAACGCACCCAAAATCTAGAATTTTTGTTTCCATTGATAACACACACTGAACGAAATGTCAGTGTGATTTTGAGGTTATGATTCCATGTAAGTCATGTCAAGTATACGTCAGGTACAGAAAAATCAAAATTTAACAAAATTCCCCGAATTACCGAAATTGATTTTATTTGTAAAAAATGAAATTAATATGCAAATTAGAAAAAATAACATAAGAAACTCGTTTTGTAAAACTTAAGAGCACTCGATCTTTACAGGCACTCCTGCTTACGGCAGTCGTGCTCCAAACCTGAACTCGTGTCTTAATATAAGTTTTACAAAATAAGTGTTTCAATATACTATTTCGAAATCGAAATTTAAGATTTTTTTCCCCCAGCCCTGTCGTTCAGTTTCCATATCAATGGTGCATTTCGTTCATTAATAAATTGACCGTTTTTTATTGCAAAACTAAAAGTTTTTGGAAAAACGCGTACAACCCGTACTGATCAACTGCAAGTTTCTTCAAACACCTGTATTATCGCTTTTTTGTACGTCGACTTGTAATGGTAGGTCGGAAACAGAGGCGGGTACCAATTTTTGTCAAAAAATTATTTTGATTTTTATCTCGCAAATAAATAATTTTTGACAAAAATCACTAAGGAAGAATTTTCATAGAATGACGATGTATCCTAGTGTACTCATTACTTAAGATATCCTTTTTGTTTATGGTGTAATAAATACAGGGTGGAAAGTTTAACTGGAATAAATTCAGTATCTTCACTGCAATTGATTTTGAGAAAAATTCTTGAAACACGTCGATGTTTGTTTTTAAGGCGCCACTTTTTAGCCTGATCAGCTTTCGTTTGTTTTTACTCGGGGGGCTGCAACGATCCTTAAGTTTTTTTTTCAAATGGGAAGATATGTCAACCGACACATCATTGGAAAGCTTATAAAAAAAAGGAGTACAACGATATATTTTTCTTACTTTTCCAGTTAATAATGTAAGAAGAAATAAATAAAAACAACTTTAATCTATTTCTTTCTTGGTAGGTTTACTGTTTGAAAATTGTAAAACTTGAATTAAAAAAATTTCGTTTTAGGTAAGTATAATGTTTTTTTTTAATGTAACAGATGTTCAATATGTCAGCAAGTCTTTCTTGAGAAAATGCAAGACAATAATAAAACCCATTTCTTACATTTTACAACATTTCTGAAGTGATTTGCTGAATTTCATAGGTAATACGTTGTTGTAAATCTTCAAGATTATCGGGTTTTGTGGTGTAGACTTTACTTTTAAGATACCCCCACAAAAAAAAAGTCAAGAGGAGTGAGGTCTGGTGGCCTTGCTGGCCATTCTATTGCCCCTCTTCTTCCGATCTACTTATTATGAAAAATAACGCCGAACGGATGCAGCATATTGCGGTGGAGCTCCATCCTGTTGATACCATATTCTCTCATGTGGAAGTTTTGGATCTAATTCATCTCTAAATTGGTCCGCCAGAGCTGGGCGAAGCGTTTCTTGAAGAAACGGTAGATATCTTTCTGCATTAAGATTATCAGGAAAGAACATTGGTTCTATGATCCTAAAACAGTTTTTAAGGTCTTATTCTCAGATGAGATAGAAATACATGAAACAAAACACATCCTTGTATTCCCTTTTTTATAAGCTTTCCAATGATGTGTCGGTTGACATATCTTCCCATTTGAAAAAAAAAACTTAAGGGTGGTTACAGCCCCCTGAGGAAAAACAAAATAAAGCTGATCAGGCTAAAAAGTGGCAATTTAAAAACAAAAATCGTCCTGTTTCAGGAATTTTTTGCAAAATGAATTGCAATGAAGATACAGAATTTATTCCAGTTAAACTTTCCACCCTGTATTTCAAATCTTAATAAATCGTTACTCTATTACTCTACTCTAGAAGTCAAACTTCTATATGCGGGACCCCGAAGCGCGAATGCGTTACGAAATTTATAGCATCTTTACGCGTATCCAAGGCGGATACCACTGCCGGCGGCGCCGCTCGGAACCTGGATACCTGACGCTCGTTTGTTTTATTTTCTGTCAAGTTAAATACGTCAGTTTTTAAATATTTTTTTAAACATTTTATGAATTTACCATAGGTAGTGTTTGCACGATGACTACAAATATGAAATGTTTACCCCGTCGTTTTCGCTGATTGACATTTATACAAATCTGTCCTTGAGAAAGCAATGGGATTTGTAATTGTGGTTCTAAAATTAGATAATTGAGGTTTAGCAATAATCTTACAAATTCGGCTAATTTATAAATTATAAATGTGTCAGGTGACAAAAGATCACTTAATGGCATATCAGTTGATCAAAAAAAGATTGACGTTAAATTTGATTATGGTGATATGGTTAACAACTACGGCAACTAATTATAAAAAAAACACAAAACCTTCAAAATATACCATAATAATTTCTATCCCGTCATTATACAATGTGTCCCAGAAATTACTACATTAATTTTAACCAGTAGTAGAACGACTCATCAGTTTCAACAATTTTTCTTAATAAAAAATTGCCGTAAACCTCGTAGTTATCGATTTAAAAGTAGTGGAATATTTGACTTTAATTTTGATACCCGTCACTGAGATAATCAAAAAATTTTAGAAAAAAAAACTTACTTACTAGACGTCTTTATTTCAATATCCAGTGCAATTGTGGATGAAAAATGAAAATTGTGGGGCCTAATAGCATGCGGATTTTCGTCTACCCATACGTGCGCATTATTTAAGTTGAAAATACCGTCTCTGGTGCTTGAATTTGGCTGCTGGTTTATTAAACCATTTTTTTCACTACTAGCTGTAGAATGTACGATTATATAGTTTGTAGAGGAGGTGTGAAGTTGTTTTTCTTTCCTAGTAGTTAATATTTTTTTCATTATTGACCAGTAGTTAATAATGGGCAGAGACCGGATTTGATGCAAAATGCATATCGATTATTTTATCTTCCTACTTAACAACAGCGCCCTTCGATTTTCACAAATTGCACCAGTTGCAAATATTAGACATTAATTAACTGCAATTCATGCAAAAAAAAAACAAAAAACGAAGTTAAATTATTACAAAAGCACAGGTATGCATTGTGCAAGTTTTTACACGAAAATCCGGTCTCTGACGGAGAAATGTCAGAAAAAAAATACATAACCTCGGATGCCAGTCACAGTGGATCCTGTCCAAATTTCGAGTTTCACGTACAGGAAAATATGACATTCTTGGAGTAGGTTTCTTTAAGGGGTTGAGCGCGACGCGCGAGCCAAAATTTGCAACGATCCACGGAAGAAACAAATGTTCAGAGACGTCAACGTCTATTCAGGATTAACTGTGACCTGGCACCCGATAGACGATTGTATTTTTGATGCTTCATTTATTTAACGATTTAAGCTGCTAGTAGTGAAAAAAATAATACATAAACCACGGTAGAGAAGCCCTTTCTCAGCTTCGCAACTTAATTCCTTCGATGCTTCGCATCTCGGGAATTAATACTGCTTAGCTGAGAAAAATTACTTCTCTACCTTGGTTTATAATATACTATTAATATGCTTAGGCTATAAAAATTAGACGTTCTGTATTTTTATGGTAATAAGTCCGCAGAAATTTGTCAGCCTGTCCTTCGATTTCGGGTGGGGTATTGGGGAGCTCTACATCACTTTTTGAGTCAGAAATCATGATGCAAACAGCACAATATTTTACGTTTCACGTTACAATGACAGCAGGCCACTAAACCAATTAAGTGTAGGCAAAAAATTTCGTCCCTAGTGACGAAAGTTAACGTTATGGAATTTTCTATCACTCTAGAGACGGAGATCAAGTTTTTGTTGGAACATTCGGTGAAAGGGTTGTAGAAAATAGTAGATTATATTACAATAAGTGACAGAAATGCGACGGCTGGTTGAAAAGGAAGATTGTCAATAAGAATTTTATGGTGGAAACACGGACGCAGGTCGAGGGAGCAGGTATAACGATGGGAGGATACAAATTTAGCTAGAGCAAAAGTCCGATATAAGCTCCATCTAGAGGCCCCCGTTAACATTACTCAACTAGGACGCGACCCTTAAAACCGTCGAGACCTGATGCGAACAGTAGAATGCACAAATTGTGATGTGTTTAATAGTTATTAAAGTCATTAGTTATTAAAAGCGACTTTGGGTGCGAATGATTACAAAACGGATAATTAAAAAGTCGAGCTTTATTCACTTTAGAATTGGATTTAGAGGCAACGAAAGTGACTCTATTTCGTCCTACGATTTCGATTCTTCATGTCCCAATTCCAGCGGGGTTCTTTAGAATTCGGTCGGTAAGCTCTCGTGGGTGTGCACTAACGGTTGAAATGACGTGTAAGCCATTCGACTGACAGTTATTTAACCCCGTGATAGATATTCAAGTAGCCACAATCGATCCGCTTTACGCCCACAAAGAAGCCAATGAAAATCTTTAGTAAAATACCGACATTTCTTGCATAAATGCGTTTTTAAAGATCAAGTATTAAAATAACAAGTATTGAATAATTACTAGTATGTGTGTCATAACTTTATTTTGTGTCTAAATTTAAACAATATTACAATATTCAGATCAAAAGCTGCTGAAACATCTGAACAAGATAGAGGGCCCTATTCTTGAACATGTGAGTGCGTGAGTGAGTGAGTTGTGACGTCACGTCGAGTAGTCGAGTATTTAATTTAAAGTAAACTCACAATCACGCCACATAGTTATATTACTCAGAAAGAAACGCTCGTCTCACACCGCTCGAGTCTGGAGTGATTGTGAAGTGCGTTTACTTTAAATTAAATACTCGACTACTTGACGTGACGTCACAGCTCACTTACTTCAGCTTCAAGAGCTGCTGAAACACTTGGGATAACAGAGCGCACGACTCGAAAACGATCGAATAAGATCCTCAACTTCATGATCTGCTGAAACACCTCAACAACATAGCGTCCATTGAAACGACCATCCTCAATGGAAAATGTAATGGGAAGATGTGCTCATCCCACGTATACCAATGGTTGGATTTGCCTTTCGATTTCAAACGGCTTCAATTTTCAATGCGCCTTGCTTTCGCAATTACCATCAACAAAGCCCAAGAACAGTCACTGAGTGTTAGGATGGCCACAATTAAATAAAATACACATTTACTTTTGTGGATAAAAACACTCAAGGCAAAGCTAATAAGCACTTATACAATAAATAACTATTATAAATTTTTGATTTTCTCGTTACAATTTCCTTGAGTTTCTTTGCGTGGGTGGAATACGTAGGAATGGTCGAGATCTAAACGGCGAACATCTTTTTTTATATAAAAAGGATGAATCAAGCAAGAGACGTGGCCTACGGTTGGCCGTATAAAGATATTCCTAGAGGAGAAAGCGAATATTTCAGGCACACAATTGTGAGTCTTCCCGTGTTTTGCGTTTGAGAATGTGGAGGATAACCTTTGCCATGTGAATCAGGATGGTGGCATTGAATACAGATAAGTAATTCCGGGACAAAATACGAAATAAAATGCTCAGAGCCGAATCGAGGGGGAAGAAGCCTGGCCCCGAGACAACGTTATCTAGAAGTTAAATTAGATGGAAGTAAGACCGAAACTATGCAAACAGACGCCGCAAAACTGAGAATTAATGTCTTGCGTAGAGCGGACTTTATGACATTCTTCAGCCGCAATGACTTCAGGCACAGTTTGTTGCTGAAAGTTTTAATGGTGCTTTTTCAACAAAATTTAGTCATACTATGGCATCCGGTTTTTTAAATATTTCAAATATTCCGGCCAGTATAGAAAGAAATTAAAATTATGATTGTGTCTTAACGTTTGTCACTCATTACCTACTTCTTAAATTTATGATGGGTAAAATTTAACAGTATGCAGTCATGTGGTAAATTTACAGTTTTTACACAATCCGCATTTTCTGCTTCAATTGAGAAGAGGCTCTAGGAAGTTGCAAAATTAAATTAAACTGAACGCCATAGCCCCTCAAGAAATATTAACGACCTATTTGTGTTCATTCTAAGAGCTTTTGTATTCGAAGTTCCAAACGCTTTCCTTGTGAACCATTTCGACATCAAGAGCGCTTCCAAACTATATGTACTGATTTGAGGAAAAAATGCAACACTTAGAATCTGTGCTGCGATTTTGATGAAATTTATACAGAAGTTGTAATACAGGAACCATTGAAACCATTAAAATTTCCTTTGGTAAAGGATGTACCAGGTACCGGGGGGCCCAGAGAACACCGGCAACCAAAATTTGTTGTACCGGGCATTATAATTGAAAATCGATTCTTAAGGAGTAAACTCCAAAAGGTTCACTTCTGTTGCGCGTGGACTCCACACACAATTTCTTTTATGATATTTTTATTCTGTAATCATGATCTGACGGTTTAAAATTTTCATGTTGGCATGGTTTATCTAGACTGCCGTAGTTGACTTGACATTCATTGTCTTTTATGCACTATTAATGATAGCTGATAGCCCAACAATGTAGAACTGGGGAGTTGGAATTTCTTGCGAAATGTTAAATTTGCCATCTGAACCACAGTAGCAAGCTCGCAACATAAAACAGAAATGATAGATATTCATTTAATTTGCTACTTGCCTTTCGCATTGTCATGGTTATCATTTGAAGAAAAGTTAAACAAATGTGCGAGTAGTGAAAAAAATAGTGTACAAACCGCGGTTGAGAATCCTTTTCTTAGTCTCGCACTATTATTGCCCGCGATGCTCCGCATCTTTTGCAATAAAAGGCTTCTCAACTTTGGCGTATAATTCTTTTATTTTTAATGTATTTTTTAATTTGATACTAAAATAAATTTAGTTGTTGAAATAAAGAGAAATACTGTCCAATAAAAACTGTATAAATTTCTTTATTTTCTTCCTTCTTTATGTCCAAATAGTTGTGATCATTGGAACCTTTTAGATTTTTCGGTGGGTGGTAATTATTGTCGTCTTGTACTGAGCACTTAGGCCCCAACTTCAACCCGCTTACAAAACACCTCGCAATTATCTCTTAAAAAGTTGTAGCCGAGTTCTTGCGAGAGCTTCTTCTACAAAGAGTCTGGCTAGAGCTTGTTAATAGACAAGTTGGGCTTAATGTGCAATTCAATTACGGCAAGGACGACGTGTGCACTCAGCAGTTTCATATTCTTTTTGGTTGTGAGCGTTTTAGAAAATTCTAAATAGTTATTAACTATTTTCTCGTTACAGTACCGCGTTCTATTTAAAATTCCGTCTTTATTATATGGCTAATATTCCGAGACTTAAATTGGCGAAAAAGTCGTTGAGAAAGTTCGCTCAAGTTCCGGTGATATGAGTAACGCTCAGCGATTTCTCTAATTTGCCAAACTTTGTGCCAGTTGTTTTGACTTTTCTGTTTTACATCGAGATAATCGAGGTCTAAGTTTAGTGGCCTCAAGTACCTCAATTTACTTGATTCAATCCAAAATACCTTTCGAATCCCATATTGAATTATGATAGTTATATTGACACTTCTAAAATTTTATTTCTTTTTAGTAAACAACCCTTCTTATTAACCTTTCAAATAATAATAATCAATCCGATCACTATTCCCTGCAGAAGTTATACGGGATTTTTTAATGTTATTACTCCGCTTTACAGCTTTAATTTTTTTAATGAAAACGGTTTCAGAAAGTCCAAATTGTGCCATTATGTGAAATAATTGAGTTGGTCTTTGTTCGGTGCTAGCTGCAGTCTGTATTATCTCGTCGAAAAATTGGGTTAACTGTGATTAGTCTAATTTTAGTAAGGTTATGCATGCAATTTTATACACAAAAAAATTTAATCGGCACCAGTACTTGCATAAATTGTAGTTTTATCTGCGTTTTAAAATTTGCCCCGATAGTAAAATTAGTGGTAAGGGTGTCGATAATTTTTATGCGAGAGCATTTTCTATTATATAATAACATGATTCTTTGGTTAAATGCAGGAAGTAGTTGCAAGTATACGAGCCTTTTTTTAGGAAGTTGTGCGCTTTCTCTGGTTTCCAGCTAAAATTCTCTGTATCGATTTTCTACACTATTTATACACGCGACTATTGGACTTGTACATTCATTTTTATAACTTGTTAGACAAATCTGTAGCGATCGAGCACGATTTGATGGCAATAAATTCTATAGTTTCTATGAATATGGTGCATAATACAAAAACATCAATCTACTTACGTGTCAGTCGAAGCTTTTAATTTGACAACGAAAACTTCCTCATCAATAAAAATTTTCACTTTTTCAATAATATATTGTGTTATTGAGTGTCGTTGAGGCGAAATACTTTATTAAACACCAGTGGACACAAACTCATGGATTCCAATAGCTACAGAGAGATCGAAAACTAATTTAGTCAAAGCTGACCATGAACAACAAGCCGCCTGTTGTAGTTTAAGAATTTCTGAAATGTCAATGAGTTTTTCATGCGAGTTTGAAATATCTTTCAGCACGTGTTGTACACTATGCTTTATTTCCTACGACCGCTACTCAAAAGAAAACAAATAGTACATGTAATTGTATTTCATTGTAATAACACTTAATCCAAAAAGATAATTTTTAAGAATTAATATGGGAGGATGCCAAAAAACAAATAGAAGGTAAAAAAAAATAGGAACGACTTAATTACACAAGAAGAATTTAATGAAACTCTGTTTTGCTAAAAAGGGAAAGTCAGCATCATTAAGAAGAAGCAGCAAAAGCGCAAGAACGCGGGAAAGGTAGGCGAAACTGTTCTAAGAAACCCAATTAGTAGGGTATGGGAAGACAAGCATATAACACCTGTCCTAATACCTCTAAAAACAAAACAATTGTCTGGATCACTTTTGGTGGTAGATAATTACTTTTAATCAGTTTTTCCCTAAAACACCAAAAACAATTTTATTATAACTGCCATTAGGCAGAAAAACTGATTAAAAGTAGCTAATACCTCTACACAAACAGGGAGATCGAATGATGTGTAAAAATTATGGAAGCATTTCATTGATATGCGCAGCAAGTAAGATATACGAAAGAATATTGAGTTTAAGAATGAAGATTAAGGGCCGGTTTCACCAAGAAGTATAATTGAAGCAATAATGGTGAACACGCAAGCTGGTTTCAAAAAGATAAGAAAGAAGCAAGAACGAAACTGTAAGGCAGATTTTTGACAAAGTGATAAAGAAAGGTGACACGGTAGAAAGAAAAGAAATATGAAAAGTAGAAAACCGAAATATCTGAAGAGGTTTATAGAAGCAGTGAAAATCAGCTACAGAAGAACAAGCAGTCAGATAAAAATACATCAGCATAATAGAGATAGCTTTGTAAATATAAAGGGAGTTAGACAAAGAGGCATCTTGAGCCCGTTGCTATTTATTGTAGTCACGGATGAAATAATAAAGGCAATTAAGAAAAAAACTAAAGGTGCGAAGACAGGATGCAGGAAATTAAAGCCAGTTATCGTGAAAGAACTGAACTTGTACTACGATGACTTGGTCTTATCTATACAGGAAACAAAAAAAACTTACAAGTTAATATTATAGAGATGTGGACGGAAAAACCAAAAATATATAGAATGAAGATTAGTATCAAGAAAATAGCGGGTTTGAAAAACCAAAGAAAATTGGAGGGAACATTGTTATCAATAATGAAATAAATTACAGAATATTTTATTCCTGAGAAGGAAGTGAGTGAAAGTACAAAGATTACGATCTACAATACCGTGTTTGTTCCTTAATACTCATTTATGGTGCTGAATAAAAGTATGTTGAAAATGTTTCTTATGGCGCTTTTCTCACTCCATGTTTGCAGTGTACATTTATAAAAATCGCTGCATTGTTAATTAATGATCAATAATCTTCAAATTTTCAATAGTTGTAGAAATCGGATTGCTTTAGAACCTACGCATATTTTTTTTTCAAAACTGTTTTGCTAAATATGCAAAAATGTCGAACTGAACATACGTAACTTTTGTCACGATTTTATTGACACTTATGAATTTAAAACCTACCAAGAAACATGCGTATCGCCTTGCCTATAGTTTTTTCTTATTGTTTGCTACATTATTGAAGATGGAAGTGAAAATACAACCATGTAATAATGTTTTAAATAAAACCCTGTTCTGTTGATTTCTACGTCAAGAAAGTAGCTCCACCTACACAGCCATGCTACAAATTCGCCGTGTACAGTCCGAGTAAAATCTTAGACCTATACCTAAACAAAATTATGCGTGACGGAGAGCCCCTGTTATCTTAGAACTTCGCGGCCGTGAAAATTAGCTTTTTTGGACGCATCTGCTGTTTGCGACCGAGGCGTGAGTCGAGGACACAATGCAGGTAAAGCCAAAAAAGTACTTTTAAAAGTACAAAATACACTCAATATACGAATTTGGATAGTGTCCGAATCAAATGCACAAAACTAGAAATGAGCATTGAAAATGTCCCAAACCCGAAATATTCATTCCTATCTAGTATTACGCTTTCAATTACACCTATTTTTTTAACAGATCGGTTGGTATCTTACTTGATTCGTTGATTGATATTTTTATAAAATTTTGCAATGTGAGAAATATACTCTTCTCGATTTAATTAACATAGATAATTACATCACTAATATCAGAGCATCAAAACTTCGCTGGCAAAAGAAGCAACAGTGTTAAAAAAAAAACTTTGCATCGAGAAGCCCTACGACCATAAATTCCCTATAATAAAGATAGAGTGCGTAAACCATTTACTACGTAACTACTGTAGTAAATTGAGAGGTTATTTTTGTCAAGGAAGCAAGGAAGGCGAAATCAACACAGATCCAGACATGATCGAGTCTGGCCTTTTTGACGACATTGAGTCGTGTGGAAAAAGACTTGTTCAAAACGGTGCATAATAGTGTAATTTTGAATATGAAAAATAATGCAGCAGAAACTTATAATTCTGTCGTCTGTAAATTTATAGGGGACAATTTCATATAATAAAAAGGAAGAATATTTTGTCCTATTGCACAGGAAAATTTTGTAGTCCAGGAAAATTCGCTAAAAACTATATCGCGGGACTGAAAAGAAAACGCGAGTATAATAAAACTCGCAGAGTTATTTCTACGAATTAAAAAAAGAAAGACTGCTGCTCCACCCGATGAAAATTACGGTCTGACATAAATTCATCTAGATGAAAACGAATTTATTAGGAATACGTCAAAGCTAGCTCGAAATATTGTATGTTCTGAATTTCGAAAGAGCGCAGCTATAATGATGTGGGGAAGAGAACATGAAGCAAAAGCACTTTGCAAAAGACTATGGGGTACTTGTGCGTGAGTGCGGACTGTTTAGTTACTTAAAAATAGACCAAAATGGGGACGTTAAACTAAAGCAAAAAAATAATTATTACTTTCAGGTTCAAGGGCAATTGGCAATTACTGGTGCTAACAATTATTGCTACTTTGTTGTAGGGATGGACATCTAGTGGAATTGTTGTCGACAAGTACAAAAAATTTATTCCATAGCAATTTTATTTTGTATGTTCTTTTGCAGATTGAAGAAGATAATTATGTCCTTTTGGGACAACATTGTGCCAAAATCAAAAAAATATATATTTAAATGTAATGGCCCGCGAAATACTAAAAAATAGTTTAACTGTTTCTCCCATTACGATGTCACGTTCTCATTCGACTGTTTCGTCAGAAGCAAAGTGCGACCAGACTTATAGTAATTTTATGGACTCCGGCTGTGCTTTGGGTTTCCCAACTGGCCGCTGCAAATATTTCTGAACAGAAAGCATTATTTCACAGAATGTACTTTTTCTGTGTCTCGCGTGGATTTTTGTTTACGTCGTACTACTTATGTCACACTTCGAACTTTTTGATCACTCTCACCCAGTGGTTGCTCGTCTTTGCGAAATGCCCCTTAAGAAGAACACTAGTGGACAGAAACTTAGAAACGAAAAAATCCGTTAAACGCTGGGAGTCGTATCATTAAGAGAAATGGTAACCAACCGTCAGCTGGGATGACCCCACCATCAAGTTTTTAATTTGGATCTCAGCAGGATAAGTAAATAAGATGGTAGAGAAGATGGACAAATTTTGTACATTTACAACCACCGGCAATAATCTCATTTCCAGACTAATTTGGCCGAATTTATTTTGCAAAAGTGACCAGGTTTTGACAAAAAGTAGTACCGATGAAAATCCGTTGGCTATCGCTGGAAAGCGAACCCACCCGGTTTCGGTCTTGTCACAACTCATCATCATATTCTATACTAGCACATCTATACCAAATAGTTTTCAACCACCTATACTTTGAAATGAATGTCCAATTCTCCATAATATATACATATTCTCCATCGGTGGAATATCCAAGCCGAGGGGTCAACTACTGGGCGAAAATATGTACAAGTACTGCCGATACTTCCTGAGTACTGCCTAAGTACTCTAAGCGCGCATTTTAAATTGCAAGTAACAAAAACAAGCACTGTCTACGGTAAATTTATTTTAATTACTCTGGTTTTTATAAAATAAGTGGTACAACCATATTTGAAAAATGTGTGAAATAATCGCATACCCGCCTATATGAACTATGTTATATATATGTTACTAATATTACTACTCTACCACGAGCTTTATCACTGTAACTTTCTCCTCGGGTTTCTTCTTGGGATTCTTGGAAGCTTTCGCACTTTTGTTTGTTTTATTTTCGCTTCCTTCGTACTCGTCTTTGTTGTCATTGCCTTTACTCTTAGCAATCTATCAGTTGATAACCAATTTTTTCGCTGAAAAAAAAAACAGCAAACTGACGACTTTCTATTCTGATACTTTTTTGTTGTATTTAAATTTATCGTGAGAGATATTTATCAGATTTCTTGCTTTTAAAATGTGAATATATAAAGTTTAGACTATCGAACGTCGAAAATAGAGTGGATTCTTCAACAGTATATATGTTACCGTAAAAACCCGATTTCAGTTAAAACCCGTTTTAACTATACCCTTTAGACAATACTAGTTTTACCTAGTCGAAACTAGAATTGTCTGATACTCAGCTGTATTCTGTATGAATATAGTTAAAATTTAACAGGAGTTAAAATTTAACTTGTTGTTAAAATTCCAAATACTATTCTGTATTTCTTAACTTGGTTAAAATTTTAACCGAAACTGTTATAATTCCCTGTTTAATCATAAATTTCAACTGATGGTCGATAGGTGTCGTTAAAATTTTAACTGTGGTTATTGTAGTCATGGCTGCATTTGTTGGTTACCTTATAGTTGAAGAAGAGGAAGAAATTATTCGAAAGTTAGGAAAAACTAATACAATTAACACTATTTAATGTCTATAATAATACAACAATAAACACCTACACAAATGTAATTTTACAGATATTCGATCACTGTTTTATTTGGTATTACACACATGCGTGTACCGTAGAATTGATAGAAAATACTTACTTGTTTCCATTCCTTTACGCTTTTCGACGTTCCCATTTCATTCAATTGTGTCGACAAGTCAATCCATTTCTGATGAATTTCATTTGAGTCGTGAATGGAGGTTTTTTCATTATTTGCCATACACACATTATTTTCTATAAACGCAATCAAATGGTTAATTTGATTTTTCGTAGCCCTATTTCTTTTAGCCATAATAAGAACTTTATTTATAAGAACTCACGTGGAACTCACAAACTATATTTGTAAGGTTATGATCTGTTTCTTTCTACCTGTGTTGCAGAGTGAGAAAGAGCATTTTCCTAATGTTGGTAACAGTACAGTATTTTAACCATTGTTAAAAATTTATCATTTTAACAGGCATGTTAAAATTATGGATACAGAATCGATAAATGGTAAACATTTTTAACCTGTCTGTTAAAAAGCAAATATTTTAACTCGTGTTATTTTTAACCAAATAAATGCAGAATACCCCTGAATATAATTTCAGTTAAAACTAGAAATCCACAACGAATTTCATGGAAAGCTGTTTGTACTAGTTCAAACTAGTTTTTACTGGAGTATATTAGTTACAACCCTTGCAAGAAGACAAGAAACTGACAATTTCGATTGCTCGGTGTTACTCGATAAACTAGTGTAGCGGATTGTTGGTCACAGCGTAACTGTTGGATTTTCGCCTCGTGCTTATTATTTCTTTTGGTGTGCATTTAATACTGCGATTTTGGACAGCAATAGCAAATATTAGTTGCTTTTTTAGTGTATCACACTACTATTTAACGGTTACTATCACTGATCTCAACGAAAATCAATTCAAAAGCAGAGAGAACGTTTTTTGCAGAAGATTTTACAAACGAGGAGACCGAAAAGAAAGAAAATCACTACAATGTTGTAAGATGGCTGAAGTAAAGATGCAGAACTGGCTACCAAGAAAACACCGTTACAGAATAGAAGACTGAAAAGATTTAGAATTGTTAAAGTCGGTGAATTGAAAAAATTGGCTTCCAAAAGTGAACCCATCAAGTATTATGTACCTGCTGATGATATTTTTGACATAATTGAAGCACTTGGTCATGGAGGTCGAGACAGGTTGAAGATTGAAACCGCCCGAAAATACGCCAATATAACAATTGATATGATAAATACTTTCATATCAATGTGTAACACATGCCAACGGAGAAGAGTAAGAAGAAAAGGCGTCTCCCTTCGAAACCTATACTGCAGGGTGGAAGAAGTTGGTTATCAACTAAGGGATATTTTCCTGACTTTTGGTGCGCCATTTATTTTGCATTCAGATAATGGCCGAGAGTTTGTTAATACAGTGATAAACGAGGTAATGTCATACTGGTCTAAGGTAAAATTAGTCCATGGAAAAAATAGGCATAGCCAAAGCCAAGGTTCAGTCGAACGAGCTAACCAAGACATTGGGCAAATGTTCGCAGCCTGGATGCAAGACAATAACACAACAAAGTGGTCAAAAGGTCTCGCGATTGTGCAATAGAGCCCACCATTCTGGCATAAAACAGTCACCATATCGGGCTGTTTGGTATTGAGTCTAGAGTAGGGCTTTGAACTTCAAGTTTGCCATCAGAAGTGATTGAAAAATTGACTGATGAGAGTTGTTCAGGAGTTCAGTTCAGAAAACAGGGAATCTATGAGTTCTGTTCTTAAAGGGGCCGATTCGAGTGGAGAACATCAAATTTTGGTAGCTAGAAAGGAAGCATCTGAAGGTTCGAAAAAGCAAGCTAAAAAATTAAATTAGTTTCTGATGCTTTCCATCCTTCTGTGCAAAAAGGCGATAACGTAATTGTACCGATTCCCTATGTTGACAGGGCAAATGCTGATCTGCAAAATATCATCAGAGTCGTGCTTGTCAAGTCAAGAAGGCTTGCACAAAATTTGAATAAAATGTGTTTTAGCGTTAGAATTGTTTTTTCATTCTGTCTTAGTGTTTTTCTTGCGTGTGTCCACATTAGAGTATTTATTGACGTGATAGTGTTATTTCATTTATTATATTCATCCAACTAGTGGTAACACATAATGAATAATGATAATGATAATAATAACAACAAATGAACTATAAAAAGTTTAAATCAATGATATCTGTTAAAATAATACCAAAAAAAAATAAAGCCGGTCCTGCTTCTCCACACAAGCGAGAAATCACTCAGTGATTGAATTACCTTGGCAAACTGCATTAAAGCATGAAAACAAAGTCTACGACTTGGCTGGTCGTCTAGATAGCTTCTGTGCACAATATCGTTTCGGGCAACTATAAGAGTATACAAATCTGATGCTTCCCGAGTTCCCAAATAACCGACTTCGTATAATTATCTTATCGTTTTCGAGATCCCAATGGTGGTACTTTTAGTGTATTTTCACATGCTTATCCGTACCTATGTTTTTTCAGATTAGAATTTGACGTATCTAAAGAACGATTGACGTCTGAAGAAGTGCTCGAAGAAAATATTTCCTTAGGAACTGCTGGTAGACGTGCTGGGAAGGTTAAGGATTTGCACGTTGCCTATGCAAGAAGACTTGCAACACTAATAGATGCTTCTGTAAGAATAAAGAAAAGCTATGCAACTCTAAATGTGACGACAGCCATCCCTCCGAGAACAAATAATTTCTTTATTAACGTTTGACTTCTGTTTGCCAGTTTGATAGGACACATTATGTTTTTATTAAACGTATTATTTATACTAGTTGTTTTACCAGGTATTGTCCCCAGTTTTGTGTTTTAACTGTAAGTTAGGATTTACTGAAAAACTAGTTTTAACTGAAATATTATGTAGTCAAAACTAGAATCAACTGATAATATTAGTAAATTCTAGTTTTGACTAGGTAAAGAGTATAGTTAAAACTGATTTTTCCTAGGAAAGTGGGGTTTTACGGTAACATATATATATTTCATTCCTCGTTTCATTTACCTTTTCATCATCGGACAATTCTAGTTTCCCAAATTTTACATTATTTTTAAAAAATTCGCCTTCATTTTCCTTTTCAAATTCTTCTTCGTTAAGACCGCTTAAGTATTTCCGAGTATTGTCCAATATTTGTACACGTATTGCCGAGAGAGGTTTACCCCTCGATCCAAGCAGACGTGGAGCGCTGTCTGATTAGATTACTGAGAAATCAGCTCCCTCTCCTTTTTACAAGTCAGTCTGTCTAGGAAAGAAAGAAGGGAAGTGGAAAAGATTTTTTCGGATGTGCCAAATTAAGAGCTCTAAAAGATCGACCAGTTTATGGTTTCGTTGTGGGGAGGCCTTGATTTCAAAACATACATGTACAAAAGTAATCAACTATTTATAATCAATTTTGGAATATGGAATTGAAATTTTTATTATTACTATTTGTTTATAGGAGCAGGAATTATTAACGATTAAAAAATATTTGTTTGGTTGTGCTTGGTGAAAATGAATTTGAACTGAATTTATCTAGTTTAGCTTGAATTATAAGTGAACTATTTAATATAAATTAACAACATTCTAAATAATTCCCATAAAACTTTTATATACATATATTATGACCTTTCTTTATTTTAGAAAATAAGCAAAAATATTTTATAGCAATTTTTTATACAAGTTGAGAAGGATTGGGACACATAAAAATGCGACTACAATTTTTAATAATTTTTGCTGGTCTAAATGGTCTATAAAAATACTACAAAATTCCATTAATTGCCTGTGGTTTACAATATTTCTATTCTAATGACGTTCAAAGCCTACTTGCTGTATGAATAATTTCTAAACAGTTTACAATTCGGTTTCAAATCAATTATGGCGAATTGCATAACGGTTATTTTCAATAGGACAAGAGGCAAATGGTAACGACGTCCTGAGATTGTTGTGGATCCACTTTAACAGTCAAATTGTTGAGCACTTACTATTGAGCCTTATGTATTTCACAAGACATGTTTTATTATCCGCTGTCCCAAATTTTTCTAGAGAGATGATTTCATATTTAATCTTTTCACTTTGAAATAATTGCCACCACCGTTGTCTGATCTCAATATCGAAATAAAAGCAGGCAAACAGCTTTTCGTGAAGCAAAGCTTTCTAAATCTCGGGGTATTTGTAGCCAGAAATCTTTTAAAGGCGACGTAGCATTCGAAGCAACGTCGGAGCATTATAATTTAAATTAAAGTCCGCAATAAGTTTAGCGAAGTATTCTCGTAAGGGGAGTAAATGTTTCGTACCCGTACTGAAACAACAAACAACCCTACAACTATTAAGAGACACAAGGCTAAATTGAAATAAACAATTAAACTTGTTCCATTTCATGGCCTTCCCATCTTGAAAGGGAGATCCCATAACATTAAGTTCAAACGCTGCCATTCGTCTTGGGTAAAAAAAGGGGCCGAATAGTTTGAAAGCAAGCGCGACTCCGACGGATGTTCGAACGGGGGGCTTAAAATGTTAATTTACACAACATGTTTAGGCAAAGTTCTAAATCTTGCAAATATGTAGTTAGCTTCATTAAAATGTTGCGAAGCACTTGAATTGCAAATGGTTTGCAATGCTCTACATTCTCTTACATTCATTACACTTAGTTTTCGAATATATGCATGTAAGCTCTTTCAGCTTTAAGGTCTGTTAACGCTACACTGTTGGTTTACGATTGAAATCTTGCTCTGGTCTTTTTTTTAACTGTCTAAATACATTGTTAAATGGTTTGAAAAGAAAACTGTTCTGAATGGAATTCAGTTTACGCAAAACTGATGCTTCAACACCAATATTTATAAAACCACTAGAGGGGTAGGTACATTTGCTTGAATTTTTATAAATATCTGAGGAACAACATATGTATTATTTTACCTCAGTTTCCCAATGCAACCACCGATTTGTACTTATTGCACTCGCTTGTTAAGTATCAAAAGATATTTTTCTTCAAACGTCAGAAAAACGTTAAGAGAGGTAATGACAAATGGCCATTTCACTACCATGATAGACAAAGTCGTCTAGCGGCGCATAAACTCGTCTGGCGGAGCATAGTCAGCTGAAGTGACCTTGAAATTGCTTTATGCGCCGCTGGTGGTCAAAGTCAAATCAAAGAAATTGTGAGATTTTAGCTTTTTAAGAAAATTTGCATACAGACTAACTTGCTCCTAATAAAACAAACTTTAATATTGTCTTTTATTAAAACGGTCACTACTTATCACAATTAATGTTGAATTAGTAATCCAATAAATTTAGTGGATTGCTATTTTATATGCGGTTACACACGCGGCAGGCTCATCGCTTTTTATTCTTGACTCTCAAACTTTAAATTTTATTTTCGTGTGTTGGATACCATTTCTCTGTTGGCTGAAAAATTTCCCTTTTGACTGGTCTTTAACCAGCTAACTGAGCCAAGCATCATGTAATCATTCACATATTCCGTAAAAGCTCGCACTCAGGCCGTTGAAGACGAGACAAACGAGGCAGTTATGTGTGGGCTGGAGGCGGCATTGTAATAGAACTGGGGGTCAAAGAGCGGCTGACCCTGATATATCAGCAAGGGGTCAGGATCATGGCGCGATCAATATCGTACACATATACACATGCAGCAGCGATGTCTGACGAGGAAACCGACATCGACGTCAACACCAAAACCCTCAAAATTAACATTTTTCGGATTTAGAATCTGTCTAATGTCTTAAGTGCTTTGTAGCATTTAGGCTGTTTCCATTTCCAATTGAGAGGATGAGATTTGCCCTTAGCGCGGAACCTGGTCGTGTGTAATTCTGTACAGGGGGGTAACCGAGATGGAGATGGCGCCACTTGTTTTTACTTATCCTTCCTGGCGGAAGTGAATAAAGAATAAAGAAGGAAATTAACTTACAAGGCACATCTGTTTGATTATGTTTCATTCTAAAACAGAAACAAAAAGCTTTTGATAAGATAAATAAGAGATCAAATAATAATAAACCAGCCCTATTCACCGGTTTAGTCTCCAAGTTCCCAGTCCGCATAAAGAGATGGTGTGCACACGCGAAGGCAATCGAAGGACGATTGAAGGCGAACGCGATGGTAACAGGCTTTCTGGCACGGTCTTAGAACTAATGGAGCTAAAGGAGCTGAGACAAAAGTGTCAGCTGGTGTTTATGAGTATCTCGAGTTTAATAAAGCATTGTCGTGTGACATTTTCAGCTTTCGATGATAGGTAACGAGTGAGCAACAAAATTCGTGATCGTAGGAGCCTCTGAATCCAAAAATTTTGAGGCGATACTTGATCGATACGATTATATATATTTATGTAAAAACTCATCGAGTTGTCAAATCTGATTTGAAATAAAAATCTGTTCTTTTGCAAAAGTTCACTTAAGTGGAACCCGTACAATGCCTTTTTCAATCGAGCAAAAATCTTTTTGACTGGAATCTTATTTTCACAATGCAACAAAAGTTAACGGGATTTGGAAACTTTCTATTCCGGATACCTGGGAAGAATTTTGAGCTGAATATCCTGATATTGTTATAAGCTACAATAATTTCTGCAACGTTCTAAATCGATCTGTGCAAAATTCATGTCTGTGAGGCTTCACAGCAGCTGCTGGAGATACTGAAGAACAAAGGACAGGATGATTTAGGTAGATGTCAAAATCGTGTAAAAATTACTCTTATTGGATTTGTAGTGACTGAAAAGAGCCTTTGCATTGGTCTTGCTAGAGTAGGATCTGAAAATTAGAAGATTCTGGCTTGCAGCCTCGAGGAGATGTCCCAGGTAGATTTGGGGGGACTCTTACATTTTCTCATTAGTGCAGGACCTGTATTACATCCTCTTGAAATAGAGTATCTTGACCAATTTAATACTAATTTGAACTTTGGCGCCGTTTTTATTATTTTTTTTCATTATCTAACCTATTAGTATTTGACAACGTTGGAAACAGAAGAAAAACTCTATTCAAATGTAAAATAAAAAACATATTGATGACGTCATTACTGTCAAAAAAGCGAATGAAAAAAAATATAGTGTACTTTCCTCGGATGCGCTATAATAATTAGCCCTATCACATGCTTTTTAATTTCTATTTCTAGTGCAAATACTAAGGGAGTTACTGAATTTAACCCTTACTTAATTTCCACACTGTATATAAAATAGCAGACATAATCGTAATAGGAGTTGTCACTGGTAGTTGTAATTGAAAGTAGTGTGCTAGTAAAGTAAATAAACAACAAATGAAGAACCGAGTTTTGAATACCCAGGTCTACGATTAGGACCTTACACTATTTTTAACCGACTTCAAAAAAGGAGGAGGTTATCAATTCGGTTGTATGTTTTTTTTTTAATGTTTGTTTCCGCAGAACTCCGTCATTTATAAACCGATTTGTAAAATTCTTCTTTTATTTTAAAGAGTATACTTGCAGATTGGTCCCATTGTCACCATTTCAGGATCTGATGAGGGGATCCCATGGAAATCGAGAAAAATCCTCAAATTCTCGCTCCCTTTTTAACCGACTTATCATGTATGTTCACCGATTTTTTGTCAGTTGTGGACCGATTTACAAAATTCTTCTTTTATTTGAAAGGGTATACTCTTGACGTGATTCCATTGTCAAAAAATCAGGATCTGATCAGGGAATCTCATGGAAATCGAGAAAAATCCCCATATTTTTTCTTCATTTTATGTATATAATTATGTTCATACCGATTTCTTCGTCAACTTTATTGAGGACCTCAATATTGGAGAAGCGTCTTTACTAGGTATCACTACCTTATCACTTAAAATTGTAAAAAAATTTGCTTTTAAAAAAAAGAGAACCGATTTCAAAAAGTGAAAAATAATTGAATACATGTATTATTACATGTACTACCCAATGATCTGTCTGAAGTCGGTGCTAAGCCAAATAGGTAGTAGATAGATAGGCTGCCTACTCCAGCCACATCGAAGGTCTCCCGGCGAACGCACCGGAATGCGTGAGCGTGGGTGGGGGGCTCGTGCTGAGCAAAACACCCCAAACGGCAGACGTCGTTGACGGCCGTCTCGAATGATATCGAATTTTGTATGCGTTATAACGTTGTTGATATTTTTGTCTAATTACAATATGTTACAAATTTGTAACCTATTTGGCTTGGCACCGACTTCAGACAGATCATTGGGTAGTACATGTAATAATACATGTATTCAATTATTTTTCACTTTTTGAAGTCGGTTCTCTTTTTTTTAAAAGCAAATTTTATTCACAACGAGCCGACCCGACAGACGTTGTCTTAGGTTTTGTGTATGAAAGTGGGATGTGATTGTGTACACATTTTTGTGGATACTCTGAAATTTAACAATTTGTTGTTCCATTAAATCAACACTGATATTATTATGAAAAATAAATGAGTATGTTATGTATCCCATATGTTTGTATAAAATTTGACAGGAACTCGTCAAACATTCATAATCATCTGTTTTCAATGTTTTTCCAAACGAATTGCTGGTATGTTTGTTTTATTTACTTATATCAACGTTTTAATAATTATTATTCGGAGTATGTATTATTTTTCATCAGTGGGGAGTGACGGTCCACTAACCATGCCCAGATTGTTATTTTCGACAAAAGTTCTATCAAAATGCAGGCCAGAGATGCGATTGCATTTTATATTCTATTTATAGGTTTGTCAAATATTTCAGTCGTGACACGCTGTAGTTCAACCGGAAGTTCAATAAGAATAGCAAGAAATTCCTTGTAAATATTTTCATCATTTGGTTTATTTCAAGGAGAATACCGAATTTCACGAAGCTGTAATAAAAAAGTTCTTATTATAGAGAAATTGCACAATTTCCACTTTTATGACATCCTTAATTACACAAGTTAGTAGATTTAACTCTGTATATACGACTTGCCATTGGTTTTATTATTCAAAAACCGTATGAAAAAATATGAGTTTCTTCTGCTAAATACGAAAAATATTCATATCAATAATTGTATGTTCTGGTTTTCAGCATTTCATGTTAGTTTTGACGTAAACTGTATTTTTTATGCAGTTCACGTAACTAACAATAAGTACATTTTAATAGAATCTAAAATTATGTTGGCCTATTTTCTTTGTTTCGAAAGCAAAATGTTTTTCTAGTTTTTATTTTGTTCTACAAAATTATCAAATCGCGAAAGTCCATAATCTATACCGAGCTAGTTACTTCATTTTTGTCACCACTTCACGAGATTAAATCGAAAAGTGTGCATGCCTTTTTTTTAATTCGTTGTGGAAATGGAAATGGAAAAACCACTGTCACCTTCACCGGGCGTCAGTTGCAAGAAAATAAACATTTTCGAATTTAGTTGCTCTGACAGCTTCGTAACCTACAAAAGTTCGTGATTACCTTTGCAAATAATTTTGCAACCAGATTGCCCTCACTACGATGTTCTTGATAAAAATCCTTATTCACACGGACGATATTTACAAAATTTACACTAGAGCGTGGGCGCTAAGTCATGCTCACTATATAACTATACTAAATACTAATAACTAATACTAAAACTATATAACAATAAAATGTACGGCGAATATGCTAGCAGTAATTTTTTTTTTATTTATTCTTTATTTAAAACAGTAGAATTATATTTTTTTAAATTCTATTAAAAAAAGTATAGGCTTTTTAAAATTCACATCCTAAAATTGATTAAAAGCCTATCCATTTATTTTAATAGAATTAAAAAAAAAATCGCGTTAGCGTGCTTATTTTTCACGCGCGTGGATTATTAAACTCGGCTACGCCTCGTTTAATAAACCTCCACACTTGTGAAAAAAAGTTGCACTCTAACACTTGTTGTCTAATATACTATTCGTTACGACACAATAATTAAACTGCAGTTAATGGTGGAATAGGTAACACAAGAGGGTAGAGGGCGTGTGGTTTCGTAGTGTTTGTCTTGCTTTGACTCCGTGTCATGCCTTAGAACTACTTGTTTGTGTTTACTCATTAATGGGTAATTATTATAAAGCGTTTCATCTGGCAAGCAATGTGTTACACGTTTTAATTACCTACATCAAACACATTAAAGGGAATGTTTGCAGCGAATTATTGATAACTCGCAGAAACTAATCCTAAAATATTTGTATACAGGTGTTTAAAAAACCTGACATAGCTGTAAATGTAGCTGTAGATGACACAGGGATGCTCCCTAGAAAATCAGAGCGCATACTCTCCAGATCTACACGGATTATACTATTTACATATTTCTTTCCATCATTTTTCTTTTTTAATGGAAACAAAATCCTAATTGAAGCACACGTTAGCCAGGCACTTCCAAAAAAGAGTTCTTTTACAAAAATTAAAGCTACAAATTACGATCTAGTAGAATATACAGTAGAAAGATGTGAACAAATATGCGAAAACGTACTACACATTTTCTTTTTATTCCAAAACGGACAGACATATTTTAAAATCCTTTAAATAAATAATTTATTTTAGTTTTTTTTTTTTAATATCAAAGCTTCTTATAAAATATAAATGCCACAAACAAAAAAATCTAACTGAACCTAGAAATCATAAGAGCAAATTTTAGGGCTGAACAATCTGTCCTATTTTTCACATGTTATCCTTATCTACGTTGTCTAAAACCTAGTTTACTAACCACTAAGCATTAACTGCCAAATGGCCCGTTCATACTGCTGTCAATTTTGCTCTAGAGTTTGCCAAAATGCATGCGCGGACTTATTTATTTTTCCCCCAACGTCAAAACAACGTGAAACAGCTGATGGCATTGACGCTGTTAAAAGAAACTAAAGTTCACGCATGCAAACTCAACTAAGCCTGAAAATTCCCAACTTAGATCCTTAGTGGCTAATGGTTAGTGCTTAATTGTTACTTCTTACGAGAAGTATGAACGGTTTTATGGAAACACTGTTATTTATCTTCTTAATCGTTAGTGCTTAATGCTTAATGGTTAGTGATTAATTGAACATAAACCAGGCTTAAGTGTCTCACAGTGAATTCTTTTCAATGTTCGTAACTAATTGTAAGACCTATGTTATTTTTCACTTTACATTCCTATTGTCAACTATAAGTAAATAAATTTTGAGTTTTTATAAGTCATGCAAAAACACTTTAGTATTTCGATTACATATTTACAAACTAAAACACTACGTGAAGCATATTGTAATTAGTAAACTGTAGAGCGTTTGTTGATGCAGAAATTAATTTAGCCGTAGTAATTTCGAGGTAATGCTTTAGGCCTCTTTGTAATAGGTGTTCAAATTAGCGTGTGAAATATTTTGAATGTACCAATGTAATTTAAAACAAATAGCGTAATCAAGGCCATATTCCTAGTGAGTCTTTCCAGCCTTTCAGAATCGATAATGCCGAGCATCAATAATGTAAATTTGTCAGCAAATATACAATTAACGTATAAATTACAGAAAACACTCTCTTCTCTATTGTCTCTCTACTGTATTTTATTGTAGGCCGAAACGTTTATTGCAATTTATGTTTTCTCTGTATTGAATTAGGTGGCAGGAGAGTCGTCTAGCGCAGAAGCTTTTCACTCAGGTTCCAGCTCTCCTCATTATGTTGTTCTTCAACATAAGAGGTACTCGCTACAACACAGAAGCCACACTGACACAAAGTAATGCTAATTTATGTTTAAAAAAATAATTCCTGAGAATATGATAAGATGGAAAGAAAACATATTATGCACAGATATTTACTAATTACTAATGTTCATCGGATTCCTTTATAAGATTTAATTAATTCCAGAAGTTGTAGAAACAAAAAGGTAGAACATAATAGTAACGTACAGTGCTTACAAATAACAAAACCGGAACTACTTGTACTTAATGTCGCGACTATTAATATCGATAAAATTAATCACATTGAAACTATGTTAGAAGAATTTAATACTTTGAAAATTCTATGTTATTCTATGTGAATTAGGTGTTAGAAGCTATTCTTTGAATAGTCTACAAATTAGCGGTTTTAGTTTGATAAGTTCATATTGCCGACCAACCAAATTGAAAGGGGGTGTCGGTATATGGGTAAAGTCCGATTACGACGCAATCTCTTTAGATGTAGAATACTTTTGTAAAGAATTAGACTTTGAGGTCTGTGCGGCCTCAATTACCCTTAATAAAAGTACCTACATAGTGGTGAACTGTTATCGGTCCCCATCTGGAAACATTAATACGTTTGTAACCAGGATATCTGAAGTCCTGGATTATTTATACAAACCAGCAATACGTTTAATTGTTTGTGGAGATTTTAATTTGGATGCCTATAAAAACAATTCTTTTAATCTATTATGTACTGCTTTGTCCGGTTTTAATCTTAATCACATCGTCAAATGGCCTACTCGAGTAACGGATACCACCTGTACGCTTATAGATCAAATTTTTATAAATTTTTACAATGAGGGTGCCTGTTTTGTTCTTGACAACATCATCTCTGATCATAGATCAATATTTTTAGAATTAGACACATATAATAAACTACAAAAAAAAGTTGGTGTGATAAAAAGAAATTTCAACAAATATAATATCGACAAATTCACTAGAGTTTTATGTGATGAAGATTGGTCACATGTGTTCTCATTATCTACTTTTCAAGATGCATTTAAATATTTTTTTGATGTTCTTCTGTACCATTTTCATACATGTTTCCCAGTTCGTAAACACTCGCAACATATATCTAAAAAAAAATGGGTTGACGATGAAGTCGTATTATCCAGTACAAACTTAAAAGATTTGTTTTTCCTAAAAAATGTATACCCTGAATTAATTCCGTTCTATAAAGTGGCGAAAAAAAATCATACGGCACTACTGGCCAATAAAAAAAAGATTTATTATCAAAGCCGCATTTTTCAGTCATCTAATGTTAACAAAGAGGTTTGGAATGTTGTGTCGGACTTAACAAATAAACCAAAAAAACATCATGACATTTTAATTAATAACAATGGCGTTCTTGTGAAGGATCAAATATTGGTAGCAAATGAATTCAATAATTTTTTTGTTAATGCTCCTAAAAATTTAAACCAAATTAATTTTAAAGGTACCCCTATTAACAATTTCGAGGCTAATTTAGAACACAACCACCGTACTATGTTTTTAAATCCTTTTACTGAAATCGAACTCCTTAAACTGTTGGAGTCTAGATTAAAACCGAAAACTTCTTCCGGAGCAGATGAATTTCCTGTATTTCTCTTAAAAAATATAGTAGGACACATAATAAAACCTCTTGTCCATCTTGTGAATTTGTCATTTGAGTGTGGGGAATTTCCAGCCGATATTAAAATTGGCAAGATAATTCCTTTACATAAAAAAAATGATCGCACACTACTATGCAACTATCGACCAATTACAATTCCCTACAGTATATCAAAAATATTCGAATATGCCTTTCTTGACCGTCTTCAACAGTTTTTGAAGAGCAGTAACATAATAAATGTGAATCAACATGGTTTTCACCAAATAAATCAACAATGACGGGAATGTCCGCTTTTTACTGCCAATTAATAAAACTGGTGGACGCGGGCGAGTGCCCTGCTGCAATCTTTTGCGATTTAAGCAAGGCATTCGACTGCGTCAACCATAATAAATTGTTCGATATCTTGTATAAATACGGTATTAGAGGTAAGTCACTAACCTGGGTCACATCATTTCTCAAAGATCGAAAACAATTTGTGTCTCTGTGGGTTAAAAGTGGACATCATCTTCAAACAATAAAATCCGAAGTTGTGGACGTGACCGTGGGAGTACCGCAAGGCTCCATACTTGGTCCTATATTATTTATATTATATATTAATCAGATTGACAATTGTCATTTACCCTGTTATTACACTTTGTATGCTGATGACCTAACACTGCTAGTTTCTGATAAATCGACAGTTTCCTTAACAGAAAAATGCAAGGGCATTCTTAATGAATTAGTCACTTTTTTTAACCAAAGAGATCTGTGCTTTAATCCACAAAAGACTGAGATTATGAGAATACATAACCATCAAAGAAAAATTGAGGATATGGACTTTGAATTCAATAATACAAACATGACCAATACGCATGACAGCACACGCTTTCTTGGACTCTATTTGGACGAACATTTAAATTGGAAGTATCACTGCTCCCAATTAGTATCCAAGTTAAGTTGTATGAAATTTCTTTTTATTAACCTTCGCTCTGTGCTCAGTGACAGTCAGCTTCTCAACATCTACTATGCAAAGATAGAATCAATTTTGAGATATGGTATCTGTTTCTGGGGTAATTCCACAGACGTATTTCGTGTTTTTGTTGCACAAAAGACTATTTTACGATGTGTTGCTCGTATATCGACTAGAACATCATGTAGGCTCTATTTTAAAAAATTTCAAATTTTAACATTAGCTTCTTTGTATATTTTTGAAACATGTGTTTATATTTTTACAAAAAGAAATATATTTCCTCTCAACTCTAATGTTCACAACCACTGTACAAGGCAGCATACCAACTTTCACCTACCTTTTGCAAAAAATAATATGGTGTATAAAACCCCAGAATATTTAGGTCTAAAAATATTTAATAAATTACCATCTGAGTTAAAATCTTGTAAAACTCAGGCTAGATTTAAACATGATCTTAAATTCTTTTTAACCAGTAGATGTTTTTACTCTATAGACGAATATTTAGCGTTTGTGCAATAGAGTGTATTTTATATCTGTATTGTTTGTTATTGTTTTGTTATATTTTATATCTGTAAGGTTTACTTTTTATTTTGACGTAGCCAATATCATGTATTTTTTGATCTCTATGGCAATAAACTTATTATTATTATTATTGTTTAGCTAGCAGAAGAATATTAATATTATCGTCTCCGATAGACAAAATAGCTTGGTGACTATACTGTCATTGTTGAAACAATTTCATTGTCATTAAGTACACTGAACGAAGTGTTGTACTTTTAGGATTGACAATTAACGGGTGTTCAATTGAATAATGATTAGAGTGGTTAGGTCTGTTTTATATTTTTTCAGGGGTTATGGACCTGTCCCAATGTGATCAGATATTTATTGTTGTTTTTGTTAGTAGGACACATAATAATGGAAAAGCAAAGAAATTCCCTTTTAAACGCAAGTTAACGGCAATGTGTTATAACAAATTTGTCTTATGAAAACAAAATCCAAATAGTGAAAACTTTGACACAGTTCTTCCTTTAACAGTCGAAGAAAGAGTATATTTATCTTGTTTATTTCAAATGAAGTGAACAAAATTATTTCCTTCATTAATTAACAGGATGCTGCTTAATGTCCATATTCATATTCTCCTTCACGTCCTTCACATCTTCACAAGTTTCAGACTTTTTCATCATTTTTAGCAAGTGCTGATTTGCTAAAAAAACTCCATTTGAATAATTTGGTAGTGGTTCACTGCTCTTGCCATACTTTACTCTTCCGTATTTCCATCACCCATATTTTTTCATGTTTTGTGTCTTGTATAAAATAGTAATAATTCTACACCCAGGCTGAGATGACATTTTTCTTAGCAAGCTTCCAGGATTTTTAATTTAATTCCTAGACTGAAACAAAAAGTTATCAAAATTAATTTTTTTGTGGGATCCTATTATTATTGAAATCAGTTTCTCCAGACAACTCAATCGCGCAGCACGGTAATTTGTTGTTATTGTACTTTACTTTCGATTTTAAAGCTATTGATCATAAGAGATGCTGGCTTTTTCTAACAGCAAATACACGGACGTTGTATTAATTTACGTAGGTCAAGGAAATTCTGCCGAAGCACAACGGTTTTATGTGCAACACTTCCCAAATCGCCATGTGCCTAATTTGTGCATTGTGTTAGTGTTTTTCAAAATCTTGAAAACCGCCCACAGAAGATTAGTAGATCAAGTTTGAGTATCGTATTGGACCATTTGGAGAATAAAATTTTGAAAGAGCAACAATTGTATTGTATTGATTTTGTATTGAAACACTCGCGAAGTTATTGAATTTGCATATTAGTGAATATTGAGGTTTGTTTTTGAACGTTTCTTCTCCCGTTCGAATTTAGTATTGATTTTAGAAGTGATTTAACGGAACCAGTCCGTGTTTTTAGTTTATTTACGGCGGGCGGTTTACATTAATATTTTGCTGGAGGTTTTTATTGTGCCTATTATTATCAGTCCAACCGTTCAGTGGCGGTTAACTAAATTAACGTCAAAACTAATTTTAACTGGATAAAAATTGAAATTTTTTTAAAAAATTGCAGTTATTTCTGATACAGCTTGAATGTAAATGGACTCCACAACTTCGATTTGAACTCATGTTTATAAGAACTTTTCTAACACTGAATATTTTTGATATAATATCATTATGATCATGAAATTAAGAAAAAGAGGAGTTAGGCTCGCTTAAAATTTCTCAATCTTCACTCGAAGTTAATAAGTTTACATAGCCCAGGCAGCACAACAATATTCAGCCAATATTGGGTCATTCTTGAGGATATATTGGCCCAAACTTGTTTTTCTACATTGGGCCATTATATAATGTGGACATTTCGCAATATTGGCCCTACAAAGTTTTCCAATCATGGCCAAATGACGTATACCAATCATGGCCCAATGACGTATACCAATCATGGCCCAATGACGTGTACCAATCATGGCCCAATGACGTATACCAATCATAGCCCAATGACGTATACCAATCATGGCCCAACAACGTATATGAATCATGGTCCAATGACGTTTACCAACCATGGCCCAACAACGTATACCAACCATGGTCCAACAACGTTTACCAATCATGGTCCATCAACATGTAGAAGTCTTGGTCCAACAATGTATGCTACTGTTGATTCAATAACAGGTATCAATATTGGTACAGCAATAAATCGAATCCGATGTTAAACTGAATGAAAATGTAATGCAGGTATATTCAGGCCATCATCGTAATACACCCTCTATATATTACTTTTATTATTTATTAGAGGATTCCGAAAAAAGGTGAAGGTGAATTGGGTCGTGCGTGTATCGCTCCGATGTAAACACCTAAAATCCGCTGTTATAGTTCGTTATAAATTGGCGAATTTGTACTAAAGTTGTGATTCAAAATTGCCCACCTCAAAAGGTAAGCTGTTAGATCCAGGGTTATCCTTACCTCTAGAAATTTCCATCTGAACTTCCATCGACACCACATCTTATCGCTGTGTTTTACTTATCTCCACCACAAAAAGTAGCCGCTGCGTTTAACACGCAGTGGAGCTACGCGATATGACTTCGATAGTAAATAATGGAAATGCTACTCCACTACGTTCCTATGCTCATGCTTCAAAATCAACTCCAGCCGTAAATTTCCCCAAGCGTAATCAAGCCATAATCATCGACACAATAGATGACTTCAAACTGTCAGACTATGTAATAGCTGTGGGTAATCTAATTGGGCCAAAAAACATCTTATCTGCTTCCAGAATCGCTAATAATCGAATCTGTATCTATCTATCGTCAACAACACATGTAAACTATCTTACTGAAACCGTTAACAAAATAAATATCCAGAATCACGAATTCAAAATCCGGAAGTTAATCACACCAGCTAAACGCATTTTGATCTCAAACGTCTGCAGTTCAATTCCTCATAACTCTATTGAAAAGGAAATAAAAAGTCTAGGTCTGACAACAGTCTCACCAATCACAACGCTAAGAGCAGGCCTACAGGATGAAGCCTACGCTCATGTTGAGAGTTTTCGACGACAAGTGTTTGTTACACCACCTCCAGACGACTTTAATCTTCCACCATCCATTGTTATCACTTTTGAAGATACTAGCTTTCGTATTTTCTTAACGTTTGACGAAATGACCTGTTTTTTGTGCAAAAAACCAGGTCATACAGCAAATAAATGCACAACAAATAATGAAAACTCCCTAAACGAACAAACTGACACTCCACTCATATCAACTTTAAGTTCATCAAATCCAACGACTATCATAAATCTCCCATCGTCTGAAGAAAACAATCCACTAGCTACTGGTCCATCGGGTTCTACTTCAGGCGCCTTCTACCAAACTCAATTCAAACGGCCTGCTAGCACAACATCCGACGATTTAGTTGATTCGACAAAAACCATAGCTGAAGTGTCGAAACCGATAGACCAAATCGACGATCTATTTGTTACTCCAAGTCTTCCTTCAAACCAAAAGTCGAAAAAGAAATCTAAGAAATCTAAGACTACGATGCCTACAGAACCTCCAAATACGGTAACTGATCCGAACCTCCTCCAAAATGAATTATTTTCACTCAAGAAAACGATAGACGAAATGAAAACTTTTCCTCTTTCTTGCGAACAGTTGACAGACTTTCCCTCAAACACAGACTCATCTTCTGATATTTTACATTTACTTAATCAGTACACTACAGACGTTATCGGTTTTCTAGATATGTTAAAACAAATCTATCCACTATTGACAAATCGAAGTACCAAGATAAAATTTACGAAGACCAGAAATAAACTAAATCAACTCTTAAAGATAGATTCTGAATCCGACTATGACACTGATGTCTCCCAAAATAGTAACACCTTTTATTAAGCGTCTTCACCTTGCAGTGGAATTTAAACGGGTATTATGCCCACATTGAAGACCTCCAGTTATTAACAGCCAAACTAAAACCACCTGTCATTGCTTTACAAGAATCTCGATTCAAAAATGGAAAACCTCCCAGCTTAAAGAAGTATCACGTCTATCACAAAAGTCGAACAAATGATTCAATAGCTTCTGGTGGAGTAGTACTGCTAGTTGACAAGTCGTACACTTCCAAGGAAATAATGATTAATAGTGACCTTGAAGTGGTAGCGGCCACTGTACACTTTCCGAATCCAATAACAGTTTGCAACATCTACCTGCCCCCAAACAAAAAGACTACGTCTAGCGAACTCAACGATATACTGGCACAACTACCTACACCTAGGCTCATTGTTGGAGACTTTAACGCTCATAGTCCAGTATGGGGCGAAACAACTTCTAACACAAAAGGAAAAATTATCGAAAAACTTCTGGAAACCTCTAATCTCTTCTTGCTCAATACGGGACAAAAAACGAGATTCAACGCTGCGACAGGACAGTTCTCAACTCTTGATTTATCTCTATGTGATCCCTCCATTGCACATCTGTTTGAATGGTCTGTACTCTCCGATCTCCTAAACAGCGATCACTTCCCCATATTTATTCAAAACATCCACGATAACATCAGCCAGGAAAATTCAATCCATCGACGTTGGAAAATCCACGAGGCAAACTGGGAGCAGTACTCCAATATTGTTGCTACTAAGATAGTCGCTCATACGCCCTCAGACTCAGCAATCCAACAAATCGCTGACTTAACTGCTATAATCACCCACGCAGCAGAAGAAGCAATCGGAAAGACATCAGGTTTGGCCAAACAGCGTTCAGTACCATGGTGGAACAAGAATTGTGAAGTAGCAGTGAAAGCAAGCAAAAAAGCTTTAAATCGTTTAAAACGCCACAATACCATCGACAACCTAATGGAGTTTAAGCGTTTAAGAGCCAAGGCCCGACGAGTTCTCAAAGACAGTAGAAAAGAATCTTGGCACAACTATGTGTCCACAATAACCACTTCAACTCCAGTCAGTCAAGTTTGGAATAAAATCAAGGCAGTCAAGGGAACACACACGAGCTCCAATATAACAATGCTACGCAGCAACGGAAACATCTACCGCGCCAATAGTGAGATTGCTGAAGCTATTGCTGCTCAGTTCCAAAAATCTTCAGCTGACTCAAATTATCAACCTGAATTTTTAGCGTCAAAAAAACTGAAAGAAAATCATAACATACACATTAATATCGATGACACACATCCAATCAATGACCCCATCCAGATTGAAGAACTAAATGAAGCTCTGACTAACTGCCGAAATACAGCACCTGGTCCGGACGAAGTACCGTTTCTTTTTCTCAAAATGTTGCCACCTTCCGCTAAAATTTATCTTCTAAACTCGTATAATGCTTTACTACAATCTGCCACTTTTCCCGAAATATGGTCATCTGCTATAGTACTACCAATTCTAAAACCCAATAAAGACAAAACAGACCCTATGTCTTACAGGCCCATCTCGTTGACATGTACCGTGTGCAAGTTGCTTGAAAAGATTCTGAACAGCAGACTCTTGTGGTACCTAGAATCAAATAATCTATTGGCTCCATCACAAAGTGGTTTTCGTAAGACTAGATCGACAACTGACGACATTTTAACACTAGAATCAGAGATCCACGAAGCTTTCGCAGACAACCAAAAAGTGATGGCAGTGTTCTTTGACTTACAAAAAGCCTTTGACACAGCTTGGCGATATGGAATCCTTCATAAACTATGCACTTGGGGAGTACAAGGTAAAATACTCGCATTTATCAAAAACTTTTTGAGTAATCGAACTTTCCAAGTTTCCACAAATGGCTGCGTTTCCTCAAGACAGGTCTTAGAAAATGGAACACCGCAAGGATCTGTCCTTAGCACAACCTTATTTCTCATTGCAATCAATGACATTGTCAAAGATTTACCAGCCCCAGTAAAAAACCTCTTGTTCGCTGACGACTTAACCCTATACATTAAAGGGAAAAATATTGACACTATGTCCGCCTTGATGCAAACTGCTTTAAAAAACGTTGAAAGCTGGACACACGCAACTGGATTTACTTTTTCCACCCAGAAAACTAAGAGTATCATTTTCTCCAAAAAGCACCCTTCGAGCATCCCGTGTTTGACATTACACAATGGAAGTTTATCATTTGTAAACGAAATCAAATATCTAGGAGTCATATTCGACAGTAAATTAACATGGAAACCGCATATTAACCATATCAGAAAAGTGTGTCACCAACGACTAAACCTGCTGAAAGTTCTTGCACATCAAGTTTGGGGAGCTAATACAGAAATTCTACTCCGAACATATAGAATGCTTATCCGTCCATTAGTAGACTACGGCTGTATAGCATATGCTACAGCTGCACCATCCACCCTTAAACTTCTTGATGCAGTCCATAACACCGGTCTTAGAATTTCTCTAGGTGCTTTCCGCACTTCACCAACAGTCAGTCTTCATTGTCTCTCATCTGAGCCTCCTCTTTGGCTACGACGCTACTACTTAACTGTCACTTATTGTTTGCGAGCTTTTGAAAATCCCACAAATCCAATTAACAACATCCTCAAATCTCGTCGCTCCCAATGCATATTCGAAAAAAAGAAATCCGCCAAACCGCCCATTTACCGCCGACTTAAATTTATCAACGAAGATCTCGTCTTTGTGTGCCCTCTACTATATTCCCACAGTTATAACACAAACCCACCCTGGACCTACAACAGCATCGACATAAACTTCGAGCTAAACAGCTTACCAAAATTACAACAAAATATTAGCCAAATCCAGATGAAGTTCCATCGCATTATTAGTGAAATCCCTGATCCAGTAATAGTCTTCACTGATGGATCTAAATATCAAGATGCAGTTGGATGTGCTTATGTTATGGGTAGCACAGTTGAAAAATTCAAGCTTCCTCCAAAAACATCTGTTCTGACTGCCGAACTCAGTGCTATCCAACAAGCGTTAAACTCTGTGCAAATTTCATCATGTTCAAATCAGCACATAGTCATTTGTTCAGACTCACAAGAAAGTTTGAAACGACTTGATTCTACCTTTTCACCTCATCCCCTGGTACAACTTATCAAACACAGAATAAGTCAATTGAAATCCCAGGAAAACTGGATACATTTCACCTGGATTCCATCCCATATGAACATCGGGCAGAACGAACTTGCTGACATACATGCAAAAAATGCAGCCTCCGACCCCACATCTACTAAACTAAGCAAAGTACAACGAAGTGACGCGGTAACTGAACTCAAAACTTGCATGTTGAACAAGTGGCAAGGCATTTGGGCTACCGAAAATGTTAGTCTTCGAATAATCAAACCCACAATAAATAAATGGTCACATGGTCGCCACTGTAGGCACGAACAGGTTGTTCTGTCTAGACTCCGCCTTGGACATACGCGTCTAACGCACAACCACCATCTTCAAGGCACAGCCCGCCCTAAGTGTAACACTTGCCAAACAAACCTCACCGTAAATCACTTACTCCTAGAATGTCCCCAGTACAAGGATCAAAGAAAACAGGTTGGACTCAAAACCACTTTGGACGAAGTGCTCAGTAACAGGTTCGAAAATGAAGAAAGTCTTTTGGCCTATCTGAAGATGACAAACCTGTTTAGCTTAATTTGATCAGTTATACTTTCTGTATAAATTAATGTACTTATTGTATTACCACTTTGAAATACAAATGTATCGGGTGCTAATTACCCTAAGTGGTAGATGCACCAAAATTAAAAAAAAAAAAAAAAATTTACTACATTTAAAATATTTTGCAATAGACTAAAGTACCCGAATATTGTTAGAAAGTAGCAAAAAAACTAAAAGGCATAATAAGGGTAATATTATCTAAAACCAATCTTCACAACAATAAATTTTAGATGAAACCTTTAAACTTAAAATGAAAGAACAAATAAAATAGTAATTTATTATAAACTTATTATAATTAATAAAAATTTTATAAATTATAATTAATATAATAGGTGTGTCGTATGCACTCTGATTGTATTGCTTGATTATATGTATTAGTGATTTATTTTCTGCTAAAAATATTAAGTTAAGTTACTGTTTAAAAATGAATAAATACAAACCTGGAACTCTCTTTTTAGTCTTCCACCCCCTATACCCAGCGATAGCTAAGATAATTCCAATGTACTGAGTGATTTCCAAGTCAGTCACCTTGAAGTTAGTCGTAACTGCTTCTAGAAAAAAAAATTTTTGTATAAATTAATATAATTATGTATGTATTAATTATATACATACCTAGAACAGCTCTATATAAATTTAGTGCCGAAAATTTCCCTTTTTGCTTTTTCGTGCAGAGAATTGCAGGGAATTGAAGATTTAGCTCTTGATTCAAAAGTTGTTTCATAATTAAGAGAACATTTTTCTTGGCGGTAGGCCCTCCTCCATGAGAAAATACGTCCACCTAAAGATTAAAAAGAAAAGAAAATAAAACTGTCCTTACGTCCAAAAATTAAAATATGTACTTACTAGATCGTTAAAGTCCTCATTATCATCTTTAATTTTATCGTCCAGGCCATTTAATTCTATCTGGCTTGTCGTTTAATTTGACATTCATATCACTAATATCCTTCTTTATTTCAGATATATCATATTTTATTAGTGTCAACGCTTTTGTTATCTTTTTTAATTCTTAAACTTTTGCGGAATCTAAAAAAAAATTAAAACTACTCGAATTAAATAACACAAATTAGCTATTAATTAATTTATTAATTAAGCGTATTAATTTATTAGTTGTAGAAGGAGAACTAACTGTCCTGGTCGAGCGGTTTGCAAACAAACGAGTACCTAGAAAACAGAGATTTTGCATGCCTTACTTGTATCAGAAACCAAAAATACTTACTATTTATTTTTGGAGTTAATCCATGAGTAGAGAAATCGTCATGATAAAAACTGCTGCACTGCAAGACTCACTCCTTTGAGAGTATCGATCGACACTACTATTTGTATCCAGATGAGGACCTAGGGAATGTATTTTTAAGGCATTATTTTTATGAGAAAACAAGTCTGTACTAACCACTTAATTTTCGAGTCTTGGAGACTCGCGGTCTTCTGATGATGAACGCTGTTACAAAACTTGTCTTTTCTTGAGAATTGATCTCCTTCTTCAGCATCACGATGATGATGTAAAAAAATTCCAGTCGTCCACTTAATAATTTAATCAACACACATTTAACAACTGCATAACAAAATGAGATTTGGAACTCTGTTCCGGCTTTCGGGGTGAATATTATTGTTGCACTACTCACAGACACAGATGACCGCTTACTGCTCAAAAACATGTTTTTAAACTAAAAATAGAACCCGCAGGTACCCACCCTACCCGACCTTTTAGAAAACGCATCGGGGAACGGATCATTAAAACTATTATATTAAGTCAAATTTATAGACCAACGAGTAATGTTTTTTCAAATAGTAACAAAGCAGGTACATATCACCTTTTTTATATAAAAAGCTTATACACCATAGAATCACTGTAGAATTTTAAGGTTAATAGAATAAAGTAAGTAATAAATTATATCGATTTTTTATAGATGTCTGTAACTGTAACAAATTCGCTTTCAAGCACCATTTTCTCAAAAAGTAAGGGGAATTCATACATAGATAAAGATATTAAAAAAATGATCTAAAAATAAGATTCGAACTGCACTGCATCTGCTGCAGATTTGTAAACAAATCAGGTAGCTAGGCATTACTTGGGTTCGTTCCTTACGCTCGACCGTAACGGTTCATTGATAAATTAAAGGAATCACGTTGCCTTTTCGTTGTCATAAATAAAAACAATTGGATTATTTTATAAAAGAAAAACGACAGAGGTAAAAGTGGTGATTTGCTTTGAGCGCCTGGAGAGATTCTCAGCGGTTTATTTAGATAGATACACATGGGTATGTAATAGTCATTTTTATATAAAAAGAAACATCCCTCTGAAGAAACTACGCAATGTTATGAAATTTAACAATCCAAAAAATGGGCGATTTTCTCAATAGTGGTAAATCCCAAAAAATATTTTAACATAGAGGAAAAAACTTCCAAATGGTTAAAAAATTAACTTTATTTATCAATATGATAAAAATAATATTTTCATGAATTTCTTCAAATGATAAAGCATTGAGTACAGCAATGAAAATTACGAAAGACTAAAAACTCAAAATTTTAATAAATTGTGCACCCACAGCTACAGAAAAATGTTGGCATACAATACTGGATGAATCTCGTAAAAACAATATACTAAAAGCTACGAAAAAAACATATTGGACCCATATTGTGTTACAATATTGTAAATAAAAGATATAGGGCCAATATAGACAAATTTCTTTAGTGGCTAAATGAAGTATTTTTATATTGGTACAATGTTGGTTTACGATGTTGTGAAAAACAATATTGTACCAATATTGGTGGTACGTCGAAATAACAATGGAAATGAATCGATAACGGGCCAATATAAAAACAAGCTCTGGCCAATGTAATGTGCTACTTGGGAGGGTGTAAAGTTCTACATGGTACCAACACGTAAAAAGTTCACTGTAAATATTATGGTAATGAGGGTCTTAAATTTTAATATTTGACCGAAATCTGACGCCACGTTGGGGGAAACTGTGTCGTTTACACAAAACAAGGAGTTTTATATGAACGACAGGAAGCACTTCAATAATAATTTGCAGATGAAGGGAGGTTTGAATTTCTTATTTAGTTCGAGATGTTTTATAATTTTCTGAATAACTTCATTTTCTCACACCTAGTCTCTGGATCGTCTTCCCGGGAATATCAGCATCAAGCTTGAAACGATCGTTACTTCGTACTTCCTCTCGATCTAACATACGATGCTTGTTATAGCTTCCTGAAACACGCCGTCCGGTCAGCGACTTTCCTTTTGTTTGTCTACATTTCTTGTTATTGTCGACAGTTCAAATGGCCTCAATCCGATACAAAATGATCCTAATTCGGAAAGGAAAAATGAAGGGACTATATTTACGATATTTTTATGTTGATATAAAAATATCGAAAGGATTTCGCTTAATATTCTGAAAATCAACGCCCTTGTCGACTATGTGATCGTAATAGTATATTCTGTAACAAGGCTAGGATGAAGATTCGATACGAGTGGAACTTTAAACCACGAGTAGATCAAATTTTCATTCTAACCGAGTAACAGATTCTATTTTCTCCACGACCAGAACGTATGAATCAAAAAGAATTCAATCTGAATAAAACAAGTTATTTATTGAAACAATTATATTACATTGTATTATTATTTATATTTATAGTGTTTACAGTGTACAATTACTGAAATTAAAAACTGGTGCATTGGAGATATTTTCCACAATATTTGTAGACATATTTAACAGTGGTGTAGCAGGAAGAATTGAAGGTTGAAGGAAAGTTTACTGACGAAATGGATTAATTCGATTTTGCAAAGAATTTTCTATGTACCCTTCCGCTTCTTGAGAAGACTTCCAACCTCCATGCCTTTTTATGTTGAAATATCTGCACCTGCATTTACCAATTTCTGGTGGATTTTTGAGATTCAGAAATATAGCAATTTGTTTAGGCATATTGCACAGTTTATTAATCCCAATTATTTATTTTTTTGTCTACATTTATTTTTTTGGAAATTAGTAAAAAATATATCATAAAGAACATCACAAGGTCTCAGAGCCGAGTGTTCCTATACAATATTATAAAAATCTCCCGTGGTTGTAAACTCTCTTCGTTTTAATAAAAACTACATTTTATTAAAATTACTATATAAATTATATTTTTATATTACCTTTCTAGCTAAATATATCTCATCCCGCAGCATTTTCTAAGAATTGCTTAACATTTTCTTCTGTAGCAACGGTTTCTCAGCTACATAGTTAAAGAAAGCGCCAGGGATATAGTGATATAGAAAAAATAAACGAGTGCAAAATTAAAAACCTGCTTATCGAGAATCAGGGTCGGCATTCTTTGATTGTTGGCGGCCGATCTTTGAATAGCACGTGTACAAATTGGAGAGCATTTTTTTTTATTTTGCACTAGTTTATTTTTTCTATATCACTATCCCTGGAGGTTTCTTTATCGGAAGAGCTTTTTAACATTGATTAATTTATTCATTAATTTATTGTTGCTTTTAGGATTGAATATATTTTCGAGACAGTCGATGATTTCAACATTTTTAATAAATCACCAAAAAACATTTTCGAAAAAGGAGTCAGTTTCTTGTTGCGAATCGCTAAACAAAAGTTTTGAAATCCATCTTCATATTTCGTTAATATAATTATAAATTATAAATTAGAGTAGGCTGTGAAATTTAAATTAGGTTGGCACTACTAACTTTTGACAATTTGATTTAAAATTTGAATGTCAAAGTGAAAAACGGCAAGAAAATGGTGAATGGAGAAATGCCTACCCTATCTTTGCTGCAGATGATCAAATATTAAATTAAATTTCGGGCAAGATTTCGCGATGTTAGTTAGTGTGGTGTAGCGGAGCGAGCGTGAGCTGTGAGTTTTATGATGATCGTGTCATTCAATTTCCGTCTCGAAGTCCGGACCTGACAATTCTCGATCATTTTATTTTCCTGTATCTCAAAAACACCGTATTTAAAAAAAACGCACAATCTTGAATAAGTGCAAGAGGCAATTTTTAATGCATGATGCAACGCTATAACCTTTCAGATGTTGGAACATGCATTTGAAAATATGAAACGAAGAGTTACGAGCTGCATTGAAGCTTTGAACATTTGCTGTAATTCTCAATAAACTTGCATTACTAAATTGGTTAGTGTTTTATGTTTTTTAAATTGAAACAATTTGACATGAGAAACATAAACGTCACAATGTTTACCATAACCTCAAATTTGCAGGCTAGGCCATTGCATAAAAAAACCGCCAACTTTAATTTATAATTCATATCAAGAACTTTACGGTTAAATTGTCTGTAAAGAAATTTTAGATGAATTTTTCAAATACTTCTCAAACACAGAGTTTATTTTAGAGACAAAGTAAACAGCGATTACTTTAATCCATTTTTGGAGTAGACACGTAAAAAACGGCACCCCTTCTGACCAAGTTGTCTCGTGCATGAGGCTGCATAATTTATCATCTCACCTTGTATCCAAATTTATTTGGTCGGTGAGCTAGCTAGCAGCAAACAGTTCTATAAATTCGTATATTTAGCAGGGTAGTTGTGCTTCCAGAGCAAGGCTTTCTCGCCTGTAAACAGACCAATGTAAACTAATCTGCTACCTCTAAATAATGAATATCGTTTATTTCGTATTTATTACACGCATATACACACCTAATTTCGTTTTCTCCTACTCTACACAAAGTGGATTTCAGCAACGTTTTATTATTAAGAGATGAGTTTCTACAATAGGGTTTTAAATCAGTTTCTGCCTGAGCATTTAAAATTAACTTCCCAAAAAATAACTTCATCGAATGCTTACCAAAGCAAAGATTGACAAATAGTCCATAAACGTAAAAGTAAAAATTCGTACGCCTTTGTTATTTGACCTAAATAATAATTTATAATTTTCAATTTTTTTCACCATTTTTTGTATTGAATGCAGGGATGAATTCTATCTTACTTCCGTGTTAGCTAAAACGCATTAAAATAACTCGCAGGCGGTGTTGCCTGTTTTGCTATAATTGACTGTTTTTCGAAAACTCCAAATTCAGAATGTTAAAAACGTGAACATTGGGATTTAGACTCTGCTTTAAAAATAAATAGAACCGTTTGACGATTTTGCAAAAATTTCTTTATCGCGGCTTGTTGTCTGCCGAAAATGTTAATAGTCGATACATTCCGAGTTCACCTACACGTATTGTTGTTAGGACTACATCACTGACTTACATTATCGGGAGCCGGAAAAATGTATTACTTTTATTAACGAAACTATAATTATGTTTTTATTTATTTTACTCCATATATTTTTTTTAATTATAAATTCTTTCAATAACCATCATTTTCGATCTTTCACATCTGCCGGGCGTCCCGTGACGGCTTAATTTTTTTATCAGCGCCATTTTATCTTGCTCTCATCCAGTATTATTTCAACTGCGTGTGTTCCCACGTCAGATAACTACTATCATCCGAAGCGTCCACAAATGTGTATGTGTGTGTGTGTTCACTGACGTCAATTCTGGGTGAATGCGCCTCCAATTCGGAATTTCAGATTGGAATGTCATCCCGGCTGTGGCGAGAGGTAGAAGGTCCCAAACATGCCACTAGTCCCGAAGGTTGTGGAACGTGTGCTGCACAAAGCTTCGCTAACGGCGTCCTTTGTGACATGCATTTGTCATACGCATATTTCCGATTTCAGATCGTCACTTTTACAAATTTCATGTCACTTTGCAGTTCCGTCTGTCTGATGCCTGATGATGAAAACGCTTAACCGAGGCGAGAAATGATTTCCACCTGAAGTGATTTTTTTCCCGTATGAAATGGGGAAATGTAACTTACATAATATAATATGTTGGGTTCCATTTAGAGAAGCTAACCACTTTGGTATTCTAGTTTTTTTAACATGTGAACAATACCGTGAGAGAAAGCTTTTTGCTTGTTGCATTTATTACTATTGTTGAATTTACACGTGCTTTGTTTGTACTCTTTCTGTTTTGATGTCCTGAGGGATTTCCTTTCCTTAGAAGCACATACTTGTTTTACTTCCCACATCTCTGTACTAAATCCTTTGGATTCCTTCCTACTATGTTTGGGTTCTTCCCATACCTCTCTTTTACTAGTAGTAGTATGTATATTTATTACCTTTACAGGTTTATAAAGTACCCGATACATTTCCCATAACTAAAATAAAATATAATAAATCAATAATTCAACTCAATAACTAGCAGCTTTTATCCCACTTATTGTCCCTCTTCTCCACTCAACCTTCCTCATCCATTCGATCCCTCTTCCGTCCTCATTCAAAATTTCTTCTCTACTCTCATCTCTCCCTCTCAATTCTACGCATTCCTTCAACAAATTTAATGCTCTATCGTCTCCTTTTTTTCCTTTTTCCTGCATACTCTATTACTATCCTCACTCCAATATTTATTCTCTCTCTCCTCATTTCCACATCTAAATCTCGCTATTATCACTCTCTCTTCCTAGGTAGGTACTTTGGCATTTCTTCCGTTATTATTTTTTCATACTTCCCATTGTACCTAGACTCCCTAATTCTCGTTATTCTTTCCTGCACTTGCACATATCTATCTCTCTGCACTAATTCATCTGTCATTACTCTGCCTCTCTCTCGCATTCTTTCTATCTCCGCGCCTGCATACCCGTTTCTTTCGAAATATGCCTCCCTCTCTTTACATATCCACTTTCCTATTTCTTTTCTTTTTTCTTTCAATCACTTTTGCAAAATTCTGCACTCTCCTTTCTCTATCACTCTCTCCTCAATTCTTATTGCTCTTTTTCCTGCTTCTATTCTTATTCCATCTCTCTTTGTTTCCTCTATAATTTTCTTTTCCTTCTTCCGTCCAAATATTCTTCACAATTTTTCTTCTAAACTCATTCACACTTCCTCTATCTTTCTCTCTTCCTTTTGTCTTCACTTCTAAGGGCATATGGTCCGACTCCATTCTTTCTCCCACCTTGAATTTCTCTATTTCATCCCATGCTTATTCATTTACCATAACATAATCAATAACTGTCTCCCTTCTTGATCCAATATACTTGTACTCCCCTTTCTCATCTCCTGTGCAGTTCCCATTCAGTATGTCCCACCCTCTTTCTTCTACTAAGCTAATCAGCACTCTACCTTCTGCGTTTTCTGTTCCATCTTTTGTTGATCTTCCTTCTATTGTTACTTGTTCCTCTTCTATCCGTCTTCCTTTTCCTCCAATTCTTACATTAAAATCCCCCCAATCACCAAAGTTCCTTCTTGCTCTTTTACTCGCTCTTCTACTATTCTCTTCGTTTCCTTCATACTTCTGCTGTACACTGTTACAATTCTCCATTTTCTTTGTTTACTTTTCACCGTTCTTTCCATAATCCCTCTTTCTTCTTTTGCTTCAGTTTCATTTTCTTCTTCCAGTCCCTCTTTCACCTCCATTATTATCCCACATTTAGCTCTCCCTTTCTTGCTTTCCCTCTCTGCATATTGACATTTCTACTTAAACTCTTTCGGCATTCTCTTTTCCAATTTTTCCTACCCCTTTTCTTCGACCCACGTTTCTACCACTACGTCAAATTCTATCAAATACTACCTCTCTTTTACTATTTCTATTGTCTTCTATTGAGAATGCAATTTCGACAAAAATCAACAATGTCAAATAAGTCCCATACAAATTGCCACCCGAGAAAATTCATCGATTATTATTAAGCGAAATTTGCGTTTGTGTTTGTTTACGATGAGAAATGTAAATAAAATGACGTCACTTTTGTGAGTGTTATTACGGCTTGATAATCTGGAAAAGAGTGTGGGAGACTACGTTGTGAACGTAACATTGACAATCTACGGTTTAGGCCCTTTAGACTAAGTTATAAGTTTCGTAATAAGTTTATGTACAATAATCTACGAAGTACTGTAATGTAGATAACCAATTATACCATGTCATTCACTCACCGGTTCCAATGGTAGACCCCCAGAACTCGAAATGCCGTCATTTTGAGACACCCATATTTCTCAAATCCTGAATGTTCCCGCCATCTGTCCATTAATTTCTCTTTACTCCTTTGCTGTGACTATATGTATTTCCTTCTTTTTGGTCATTTTCTCTCAAATTTCTTCTTACACTTTTTGTATTTTTCGTACTCTTTTGGTCATTCTATATCAAATTCTTACCAGCTGTGTCTTTAACCATTTACTTTATTTCTAGCGGTCCACTATTTTGTTCTTTGTATATGCTTGTTTTTTTTTTTCATTTTGTTACGATTAATTTCTTTTATTAAATCTTTGTTTTGGTTTCGTACTTGAAATCTTGAATACATAAACCGTTAGCTGTTATACCAGTTTTATACAATTTAAACACAATTTGTATTTTTTAGTTGCGCCTAAGACCATTTAAGAAATAAGCCACAATTGACTCAACCTGTATAAAGATAAAGTTGACAATTCTACACACAGCGAAATACGAATGTGGCGATTGCGTTATTATCCCATACCTCATTGGGGGACACGACTAATGGAAGAACCAAACAATGATACAATCAGTAAAAATGAAGATCGATATTATGAGAAACAGCATAATTAAATGCAAAACAAAGAAAGAAGAGGTCCATCTCTTGTGCTAACCTGCGGAGAGGTTTCTTGGGAGACACTTCCATTACTGCTGCAACATCTGCCACAATCTCAGGAGTTCTTTTTTGGGCGCTCCGCTACCCGCTCTTCGACCAACAGTCCCAACATCACGAAATCTTGCCACACATTTATAAATTTGTTGGACTAATTTTTGATAATCTGCTGGAACTTTGGGGTAGAATTCTATAGAATAATTCCATTCACCATTTTGTTGCCGTTCAGCGTTCTTAAAATAATTTTCAGTAAAAAGAATTTTATACTCTAATTCCAACATTTTCTCACTTTGATATTCAAATTTTAAATCAGATTGTCAAAAGTTAGTAGTGCCAACCTAATTTAAATTTCACAGCCTACTCTAACTTTTAATTTAAATGATCTCATGGTATATCGTCGGCCTAGTGTGAAAAGTGCGTAACTCCAAAATCATAATTTTCTGGAACAGTTTCTATTTAGGTGTTTTTTACGTTGACTTTGAGTGACTAAAATCAAATTTCAACCACTACTGAGTAAAAAATTAAATTTTTTACTTACTAATGACTAAAGTTACGTTGAGTCACTCAAAATCAACGTAAAAAACACCTAAATTGAAATTGTTCGAGAAAATTATGATTTTGGAGTTACGCACTTTTCACACTAGGCCGACGATATGTAACGGGTGTTTTTTAAAATTTGGCGTCATAGTTGGCGCTGGCTATGAGTTTATGTGAACAGAACATTTTTTGTCTGGTTTCATTTAGGCGGTTATGTGAATTCACAAAACATGCGAATGTGATGCAGTTCTGAAAAACCTAATTTTATAAGCACCCCGAAAAGGTAGGAGTATGAGCGTGTTGAACTGTCGCTTAATTAAATTAGAAATAAGGTTAGATATAGATTAAGATGTCAAATTAATGATTGTCAGTTCGATGGCAGGTTCACAGTTAAACAATCATGGCCAACTTCGACGCCAAATTTAAAAAAAAAAAACGTTATAATACACCTGGCAGGGAGATATTATTTCGAAACACTCTGAGTGTCAGAGGCGACAGTATATTTTAAATACAAGAATGGTATTCATTAGGATTATATAACAGAAACACAAAAAGTTTATAAATGTTAATAACAATTTATTACTAACCCTGAAACACTATAGAGATTATACCACGTCGTGAGAGTAATTTTGTCTGTCAAGACGTAAATATCTAACAATGAAGTTTTATTTATTCTTATTGGCTGAATTATTATTAATGAAGTATTTACAGGTACAACTCTTCTTTGTGCACTTATAATTTTTTCGCCTTGACGGTGTCGCGTAACTGAACTATTATAAAATGATCTTAATGATTAATAAGTCTCTGCAAGTTCCGTTGAGATATCCGATGTAGGTTGTCGTTGGCATTTTTGAGAAGCTCACGATTTAGCGATTATGTAAACGGTAATTTTGGGATTAGTGTAGAACTTGGTAAAACACATGCCATACATATTCATGATACTTCTCCAACTTATCTGGAGGAATTGTCGTCCTTTGTGACTGAATCCGGCCAACGCTATCTTTGAAAATTAATGTTTACTTGACTACTGGAAACTATAAACCTTTAAAATGGGAAGAAAATGTTAAAATTGCCACATTTACATCACATAAGTAATCGCCGACGGATAGTTTGCATTAAGTAAGCGTCCCACAAAAACCTATTGCAGAGAACAGTCTAATTGCTTTGGGACTACATTTGCATAGTGGAAATCAATATTTTCTCACTGCATTAAGATCACCGAAAAGGCAAGATACCCGCTTGAAGAAAGATGATGTTTATCTAATGGCGAAATGTGAAAATTACATCCCAAGGCGATTAAAAAAAATATATATGCACCAGCGCCACGATATTTTCTTAGAGGACGTTTTGTCTATTTTAGTAGCTCTCGCGAGTTTTGCATTAAAAAGGGTATTTAACGCGCTCCAACTGCGTTGAAAGTGGCCGGAACGAATAAAATTCGAATCACATCCCTATTAAGGCGATACATTTTTAGTTGTTGCATTTGCCGGGGCATTCACATGGAAAGATAAATAATGATGTATTGTTTGCGAAGGCAGCCTGGAAAGAGTTTCGACCCTATATTACGAATGAAACCCTCTCTTTATCTCCCTTCCATAAATTCCGCAATAAGCGGTATTACATTTAAAATTTGTTTGCAACTAAATTAATTCTATTCTTAAGTAATTACAGCACCAGTTATTTATTTGTTTTTAAGCAAAACCGAAACGGTTTCGTTAATTCTCAGGGCGTGTACCGTTCGAAAAACACGAAAACAAATAAATAAATAAAACGGGAGGATTCCGAAAGCTTGTTCTCTTGGGTGTCACAATCAGCAATCGGATTTTCACCGGAGACCTGGACTTGATTCACTGTCCGCTTTGTTGCACTAAAAAAGCTACACGAACAACTTACTAAAAACTGAGATCAAAGTGATCTCTAATTGTTACTCTACTCGAAGAGCCAACATTCATTACGGCGTTTTTAGTATGCCGTGTCCAGCGCAACCCGTCTACAGGCATCATCCGACTGTTATTTTTATATGTACTAACAAGTTTATAGGAATAAAAATTACAATAGTTAAATTTAAATGTAAAAGCGACGGCCAAGAACGAGTTAGACAAAGGACAATTTTTTTTATGTGTAACATCTATAGCGATAGGGTAGTAAAACCGATCGGATGATGTCACGAAAGACGGCGTTACGCCACCGCTCACCCCGCGCTCTCTTCTCCCATGTGTGTGCGAGAAGTTCTTCTCTAAGTAATTTCCGAAACTTTTGCTTATCCGATTTCAACAATTCTTTCACCAATATTTAGAATGGATCTTCAGGGTGGACATAGGCTGTATATTATGCTAATTAATGCTTTTTATAGAAAAGTTGTAGAGTCTGCGACGACATATATCTATGTTTTAAGGTTAATTCAATTGATAAAAAATGACTATTCCTATGTTAAAACGAATACACTCTGCGCGCATGAGAAGCCGGATCTAAGAACTCTACTATTATTGTTTTCAAAAGAACACTGAAGTGCTTAAAGATTTTAAATCAGTGATAGTATTGACAAAAGGTTTGAATACAATTTTTTTCCCTACAACTTCATTGTAAAAAAGTAAAAAAAAATGGTCATATTTCTGACAAACAAAGTAGGCGGCTAAAACGAACTTGAATTGAAAATTGAATCGTAGGCTGTTTGTTCTATTAACTTATCATCGCATTTGCGAAGTTTGTTCTAAAATTTTATGAAAACAGGGTAAAGTAATCTATTTAAATAGTAACGTGGGATTCTTTAGATTTCCATTCTGAGTAGGCGGTGGAAAAAAAAGTCATGTGTTTGATTATAGTTCATTTTGTAAATGTTACGTTATGGTTATGGTTAGGTTTTTTGGTTGACAGCTATAAGCAGACGAAACAATTCGCCTGGGACCTACGTTCATATTACAAGGCTTACCTAAAATGAAAATTTAAAGAATCGCACGATATATTGTTTTATCCACAATCGGTTAAATATACTGCGTTCCAACTGTAAAGGAGGTTGGAAAGTGACCAATTCCCAACCTCCAATTCCATTACTCACCTGATGTTGCCGGACAATACAAATTTAAATTATTATTAAAAGTATGATTGCTAATAAAGGCAATCACACAACTGTTGCTGCAGCCTCGCGGCAACTCGTGAGCAGTTGACAAATACAAAATTACTATTACAAATTACCCTTAGTGTGATTTACTAATTTTTGTTTTCGTTTGTTGTAAAGTTTACTGTATTGTGTGTGGCCTACTGAAACTTATTGGAGGACCCTTACATTGCTATTACATAATTCCAGATATCCTCCCACTTGTACCATTACCTCCTGTTGTAACTGAGAGTGTCACAGAAACTAAGTTGATACTATACTTACTGTAAATACTTCTAAAATTTTACGAGACTTATTTTTTTAATGGTATCGAAATACTGAGTAATAAATAAAACATTCATACACCTTATTTCCATGTATTAATCTACATTTTATGATTTGTTTCACACTTTCAATAAATTGTATTACATTTAAGCTTTCTATTTGTATCTAGAACATAAGATGTGATTTTCTTATAGTGGAAAATCACGTCACACCTCCAAGAGATAATTATTATCTTGTTTATGAATATCATTATTGAGTGGTTAGTCATCAGAGTCCTCGATGTCCAGATGTCCACATTCTCTGTGGAAATATTGTATAATAGACGACAAAGTTGTCACTAATCTACACACTTTACCTAGTGCATATCCTAATTACTATTATTGATGGAAACCAACGTTAAATGAGTGGTGAATACTGCTTGCCAATCAGCGCCGCCGACTGTAACACTCTTCCACTGCTAAGTAAAACTGAAAGGATCCATGATATAATCTATGCATAGCGTTAATTATATGTACCTAAACTGTATCCGCGAATCTTTTGTTAGGCCGTTCAAAACATAACCAAACATTTGGCGATCCAGTTTAATTAGTTGTTCGAACAAAATCTGATCGGAGATGTTGTTGATTGAATAAAACACCATTCCCTGTGTACTTTTTCCTCACAAGAAGAACAATACAAACATCCGCCGTTCGCCGATACTTCGCAGGGTTCGCTTACCGGGACATGAAATTAGGCCGTTAGACGACACATAATACAATTGCACCATAGATATTTAAGAAACAACAAAAAACACGACTCTTTCTAAATATGTATATTAAACTTCTATGGTATTTCCGAAACTGTCAAAATTCGCTGCCGATTTGACAGACCTCTTCGAATTTTTTAAAGCACACGGTTGGTCAATTGAGCGACAGATAAAGTACTTTGTCAGCCTAGGCTTTTGACAGTTATGACGTCATCAATATTTTTTTAATGGCAACCAATGTTTTTTATTTTACACTTGAATAGAGTTTTTTATTCTGTTTTCAATGTTGTCAAATAGTTAATAGGTTAGATAAGGAAAAAATGAATTAAAACGGCGCTAAAGTTCAAATTAGTAAAATTTCAAAAAATTAACAGAACGGTCTAATGTTATCGGAATTTAAGAAAAAACCATAGAGATACCAATACAATGTTGACAAGTTCTGAATTGCTACAAAATAATTGTTTTTCTCTATTAAATAATAAATGAACTTCTAAATAATAATATCTGGTTGCAACAGGATGGTGCTCCAACACACTAAGCACGGTGCGGCGTTATTTGTATGTAAAATCAAAAACATAGGTTGCCATTAAAAAAATGTTACTGACGTCATAACTGCCAAAAAAGTAATGCAAAAAAATTTGTATATGTTCGTCGGATGCGCTATAATTAGCCCTACCACATGCTTTTTAAGTTTTATTTCTAGCGCACATACTAACGGAGTTACTGAATTTATTCCTTACTTAATTTCCACACTGTATATTATGATAATAAGAATAATAAGAAATAGTAAATTAGGAAATTTTGTTAGGAGCAAGAGTGACGCTAGTCGTGGCAAGTCTGTAGGTTTGATAAATACAGACGAGCCACAAAAGGCCAATTTTCTCGGAATAAAAATGGTATTTCTTCTTGAAACGCCGAATATCTGACAATTTCTTTGATTTGATAAAATTGGACTGACCACCGACGGCGTATAAAGTAATTTCAAGGTTACTTTATGCGCCGCTACACGACTTTCCTGCCTTGTCAGAGAAATGGCCATTTGTCATAACCCTGACGTATACAATGTCAAGTTTTTCTGACGTTGGGGAAAAAAATATATTTATTTTATTAACGAAACTATGTTTTTATTTATTTTACTACAGATTTACAGATTTATCTATTGGTTTAGTTTCATTATACATTTTTTCAATAACCATCAATTTCGATGTTTCACATCTGCCGGCTTAATATTTTTTTCATTTTATTTTATGTATTTATTTTTTATTTTATTTTTTTCATAGGAATGATATAATAAGGGAAAAAAATTAAGAAATAAAACCCAAAATAAACGAGAACAGAAAAATTACAGACTGCATAAGTAACCTATTGTAACGTAGCCTGAGCCGGGCAGGTTCGAGGATTTAAAGAAAATTTTGGTGCACACCGTAGCTACTAACTTTTATTAAAAAGACTGACTTTTCAATATGTAAAAACTTCCAGGATACCACGCTGACCACTTGTTCACGATGCTACCAGTAGACTGTCTTGCTCCGTCGTTTGACCCCTTCTTATACCCCTCCTGGCGTTCTCCATTCCTTCTATTCCGGGTATAATGAGATCATTCTTTCGGCGCAATCGATTATTGCTCTACTTTGTACGAGCATCGTATAGTATGAGATCACCGCGACAGAATCTTCTAGGCTCATGAGAGCATCCTATGTGAACAATTATTCCCAGACATTCTCATGTGGACTGTTCTAGATTAATCACGTTACCATACGTGGTGACATCATCATGACATCATCCGCTTCCGGTGCCGTCGCGCCTTCGTCTCACTATGCTGAGAACAGAATAACGAATAGCACGAACTTATTGCTGGAATTGGTATTGTGTTATGGTAGCGAAATACATATAATATGTAATAAGTGTAAATCTCGAAAGAACAGTCCCGGATCTAAGGGGGGGCAAACCGGGGCATTTGCCCCGGGCGGCAGTTTCATCGGGGCGCCAAATCCTTGAGTTTTTCTCAAACACTGAAGGGAGGGGGCTTGCGAAAGAAGACTCATCACTCGGTATCGAATTGCATCTAAAAGCTCCGTAATAATTAGAATAACAATAAGAAGTTTACGATGGTTTTGGCATTTGAACGACAATCTATGACTAAAAAATAGATACCTCTGGGAAAAAGGAAAAGTGGAGGATCTAGAAGATCTATGAATAAATTCTTGAAAAACTCAAGATAGAGAGACCTGGAGAAGGGGACTGAGTGGGCAACACTTTTGTTCTCCTTACTTTATATAGAAAACATTTTGCCTGTTTTTTTTTTTTCGGTCACCTCAGCTATATTTCGTCGTTCCGTCTCTTCACTATCCTTACGCCCCGATTTACTGTCTACATTGTTGCATTTCCTCTGAGCTTCCTACTAACAAAAATTTATTTAAACCACTGAAAAAATAAATCGCCATTGATGTAAGCATATTTCTGGTTCATGTAATCTTTAACTCCTTGAGGAAGACCGACTTCAAATTCTTTTTTTTTTTTTTCCTTTAAAATGCAAACGGGGGAATGTAAACTCCTTCTGCATTGAAACAATAAACAACGGTAATTGTTTCTCCTTTTTCTGTCGCTGTAACAGAAGCGACATTCTAACAGCCTTTGGCTGCTATTACATATCCGGGGTTGTTATTTAATTGCATCCCTGTCTCGTCTATTTTGAAAATATGAGCAGGTTTATCAAAAGGTTCATTTTTCTTTAAAACATTTTCCAGCATTTTGAAATAATTGTCAACTCGTTTGCTATTCGTGGTAATGAAACTCCCCCGGCCTAAAAATAAATGCATCCAATCGTATCCTGCTTTTCAAACTTCTTTATTAAACCGGTGCTTGATATTTATCTGTTCACCAAGTTTGAAAGCCATTACTTGAACATCGTCACTTGAAGGAGCAACTCCATATTTTTGTAATTTTTTAATATGCATCACCATCTTATTTTCATTAACAACTGCAAAAGTTGCTGATGGTCCTAGTGCTCCCATATCAAATTCCCCGACGCTTTTCGCCTTCGTATAGCTGGTACAATGAAGTTCATTCGCGGCGCCCATGGTTCCCCGATTTACTGCTTCTATAGCGTGAATTAACTGATCCGAAGACCATTTTCCTCTACAGGATTTGCGATGTCTTTTATATCTTGTACTTTTAACTGAAATTAATTTAAACGATTTAATCGCGGGTCATCTACCCCCAAATTTATTGGGCCATCTCACACAAACATGATGGGTTAGATGGCGCACTAAATCACAAATCTAAACTCCCGCTCAAAACACATTTTAGGTTAGAATATTTTTCATTTATATCAACGAAATGTCAAAGATACTTTGCGATACTTATACCTCCAGACACTAAACGATGTTCGCCGAAGTCTGATAATATGTATACAGTACATCAGCAATACCCAAAACCTCTCGTGTGTGCATTTGGCTCTCTCAAATATGCGCTCTTTTTGAATCAACCAATCACAATGTGCTATTTGAAAAACGCGGGCAATATGGGTTATATCTCTTGGGCGACCGCGGTATAGTGTAGTACATTGATAGGGAGAAGTTAGGCGGCTAATATTACGACACTACGCCATCTCAACCGCTGCGCCAACTAATCCTGATTTATTACCCTACATTATATTACACATTATATACAACAATATTACAATTCTACTTTTACTTACGTCAAAGTGCATAAATTTAAATCTTTGTAATGATGATGTTATAGTTATTAATGTCATGAAACCAATAAGTGGCAAATAACAGACAAAAATTTTATAATCAATCGCCTACTCTAATTTATAATTTATAATCTCATGGTACCATCACCAATATGTTGAACATATCGATGGTGTTTATATGTTGCCGCTGGCCGAGCTCGAATGCCGAGTGTTCGACCCCCATGGGGGCGCCTTATCCTGACGGACAATAATCAGCTCAACAGAAGCAAACATGGAGCGGCGTGTCCACGCGCCGATTTGCATTAGTAATGTAACCGATATCCTTGTTTGATAAAGGGAATGTCTCGTTTATCTGTTATCCCATAACAGTTACTGCCGTTACGGCTGTGTCAACAGAACACAATGATCCTCTACGTACGTTTACACGCTTGTTCACCTTTAAATGCTGTCTACCCAACCACTTTTGTACTACAATAATGGATTTGACACAATTTCCACTCTTTTCAGGAATAAGTTTTGCTTGTTTTCCGTTACAACAAATTAGTGTTATTTATTTATTAAATTAGTTATTATATTTACTGGTGTGCATAGTAGATATAGCAAATTTGTCCCAATTAAATGTTTATTTATATTAAAAACAATACGATAAATTTACTTATTATTGAAAATGTTCTCAAAATGTGTTTTCTTCTGGCTAGATAATTTCCATCCTTCCTTGCTTTTGCGAAACGGAAATACGACTACAAAAAATAATATACTATACAGGAAACGATGAAAATTGCAAGCTTTCAGGAAATGAAAGTAGATTTAAGGAACAAAAAACTACAGAATGAGGAAGACAATTCAAAAGGTATTCAATAATAGGAATTCGGGAAGATGCATTCAATCATTCAAGGATATAATTATATTTATATATCATACGTTAACGTGTAATTTAGCATTAGTTAGATTACTAATCGAGAAAGTTATATTATACCAAAAGGTTTAATTTAAAACATGTATCATGTATATTGTAGGACAGCCAGTGAAGATGACTAATTTATATTTATTTCATTCCGCTGCCAATTGTGCTATCCAGTTATAAAACTACAAATAAAATTCAATAGATACTATAATACGTGGCCAAACAGCATGAAATATTGCGACCAAGCTTGTTCAGCGAGCTGTATTTTCTCATTTTTATCATTCATGGCCTCGTAAAAACGGATCGTTTGCGCGGTTTCGCAAAAACATTGCATCTTTTACCCTTCATTAAGCATAATTAAAATAATTTCAATTAAACTGAAACAGGGTTTCTAGATAATAACTGGAATTATAGCCCCGCTAGCGGTCCTTAGGGTCTCGCGGCTTCGTCACGACTTCATCCCAACTGAAAAAATTGAAGAATTGCAAACAAATAACAGCAAATCGTTAAATTATCTTTACTTAACATATATTTTACGACACTACATATTTACCAAAAAGTTTTATACGTCTGCATTTTTGATGTAAATATTAGCCGGTGAACTGCTATTAATCATTTACTTAAACCGGCGTGATATAATTATGTAGGTTCACAGCAAAACCCAAGTCGGTAGGACCACATTCATTGATCCGTTATCACATAGAATTATTGCAAATATTAGACCTTAGACGGGGCTTACGCTATGACTAAAGGTTTAGCCCTTGTCCTAATAAATTTAGTTTGCCGTGTAATTTTGTTTGGGGCTAGTCTTATAATAAATTCAACCAAAATAAATGATTTGGTTTATTCAGTTCACCCTTCGTCAAACTTTACTCATAAATCACAGATTTTTTTGTACATTCAGTTATTCCGATAGTCATGATATCGAAAGTTTCGAAAGCTGTAAAAAAAACAAGAGCACCTTTTATGTACTTAGTAAATAGCCATGGTAACACTGTCTAGAGAAAACTTTAAACTCGTTAGTTCTTGAGCTGTGGTGAATGTATACGTCTATTTTTATTTTTGGAATCAGTTAAATTGTAAAATACTTGTCTATTTTTATTACTAATTAACACACCATACAATTCAAAGTATAATCAGATAATAAACAAAACTTGTCCACGTATTAATCTAAACTCCTTTTGTATTAACGTAATGTATGGAATTGATCAAAGCTGCTCCCCACTTTAAAAGGGCAAATAACGAGTGAGCAACAAAATTCGTGATCGCAGGAGCGTCTGAATCCAAAATTTTGAGTCGATTCTTGATGGATACGATTGTGTAAAAAGTCATCGAGTTGTCAAATCTGATTCGAAATAAAAATCTATTCTTTTGCAAAATTTCACTTGGGTGGGACCCGTACAACCTTATTTTCACAAAGCAACAAAAGTAAACGGGATTTGGAAACATTCTATTCCGGATATCTGGGAAGAATTTCGAACTGAATATCGTGATATTGTTATAAGCTACAGGAATTTCTGCAACGTTCTAAATCGGAGCTACTGGCAGTTCGAATACCTGAAACGATGGGTTATTTCAAGTAGGATGAAGCTACAGTGCACACAACAAGAGCTTCCATCAACTTATTAAGAGAATTTTTTGATAACCGAATTATTAGCATTGCCCCAAAAACCAGACAACCATAATCACCCCATGACCTAACCTCAATTTTTCAGTGCCAGTTCAGTGCTCTTGCATACATTCAAACTACAAGCATTTCCATTATAAAAATGTTCTACATAATCGGCGACTGCAAAGACATCACAGTCAAAGGTCTGGAAAATATAAAACGTTGCGACAAAGTCTGTCTGGAGGCCTACACGTCGATCCTAACATGTGGTACTCACTCATAGTAGCATGGTAGCAGACCAGAACAAGGAGAGCCACGACCCACACGGACCTCGTGCTGAGGGCAAGAGAGCGTAGGGTTGACACGAGGGTGGTCTACAATACTTCCATTTTGAATGCTGTGGATTGCAGCTGTACAGTTTTGAGGAGACTGTCTCAGTTGCCTATTGGGCTGAGGGTTTAAAACCAGATTTTATGAGAGGATTGTTTCTAATTATAGGAATAAGTTGCACACTTTGTGTTTGTTCGGTAGGTCTGTTCAGTATTGTGAAATTTTGCAGATATAAATGCTCCTGGTGCTCCCGGATTGGTCAAGACAGCCGACGTCTTAGAAATTGCGATTCTTATTGGTGGGTTCTGTCAAAGTAAATCATCTGACTTTTTACAGTTACCTACGTCATTGTTCTTGCTGTTGAAAATGTTTTTGTTTATTTGGTTTCTTCACTTTAGCAACAATTAATTTATAAAACTATGCGAAGCCGACAAATTGTTTCCCGATGGATCCACCATTTTTACAGTACATTGCTACCTATGGGGTGACAAACGCAGGTAATAATCTATATACCGGGTGTTATGGAAATGGATACAATAAAATAAAATATTTTAGAGGGTGGTAGAACTCCAAAATTTCAGCAACTTTTGAAGTGATACTTCTTATTCCACGGTGTAAGATCCTGCCGGATGGGGCTCAAGGGGGCTTCTCCATAAGAGGGCCATTACCCAAGGGTGGGCTCTGTCGCAAGGGGGCGAACAAAACAAAATACAACGTCAAATAACTACCAAAATAATTTGTACACTTTTATCGGACGATTTTTGGATTAATCATATCGGCTCTAAACGCATTTTGTGTTGATTTCGACGGATATTTTCGCAAAGTATACTCGCACTTCTGTTCCTTATAGATTGATTGTAATCAGGTAGATTCAGACTGAAAATAACAGATGGAAAATTAGTTCGAGTGCATGAATGTACCAATGCGATTCTGGCGATTTTATATAGTTGGCGCGTGGACTTTTATCGAGCGTTTTTGTCGCAAAAAGTACCTTCCGTATGTTAGCAATTAGTTCTTATTTGCCCCGCTGTCGGCATAACAACTTGGCTAATTTTTGTACGTTTGGTTATCTGAATTAACATACATTTATAGGGTTCGATTTTCTTAACGTCATGTGCCTAATTTACGGACTGCCTGTGTTAAATCCTTGTGATTTTTATTTGTGGGGACACCTAAAAGAATTAGTGTAAATAACTCCTGAACAATATCGCAAAGTCATAATGAATACACGAATTTCCATGAAACGACGAATTCAATTGTGCCAGCGACGGACGACATTATGAGCATTTTGTACAAGAGTCGTAATAAGTAAGTAATTGCAGTCTATTTATTTTGCTCGGTCCGAGTACATTTTCCCGCAATATATATTTTTTAATTTACAATTAAAAAAAAAACGCTCTGTAGCTGCAAAGATTTATATTTTATAAACACGCCCACAAAATTTCAACGGCGGGCAGAAATATACAGCAATGTACGGCGTTGAATTTTACTTTTTTATTTTTGAAGATTTTTCGTTGAAATTTTCTGGGCGTGTTGATAAAATATGGATCTTTGCAGGTACAAAGCGATTTTTTGAAATTTGTAAATTAAAAAATATATATATTGCGGGAAAATGTAGTTCGAACGGCAGAAATGTACCTGCCGCTAGAGGACCCTCTTAAACTTACGAGTTCTACCACCCCCAAGATATTTGTATCCATTTCGTAACACTCATTACACTCAGTGACATATAAATTGCAAAATTTTTTTATTGTGCTAAAATGATGGAAATTCTAAAAAAAAATGAAATCATACTAAGAGAAATGAATTATAATTAATTGGTAGTAGCATTACGGTTCAGTGTGCACTTAGTTCTGTACTGCCCTTTTAAGTTCAATCAGTCTATGGGGGCTATGTCATAACGGGGATCTTGGTGGCAATGGAAGGGGGTTAACATTGAAACGGTCCATATGGTTTAAAGTAACACACGCTATATGAGGCCTAGCTTGAAATAGTATATTACATGATAAGTGTGGTAGGTTCAATTTTACATCACGAAGTTTTAATATTGAAACACGACGCGGAGCGGAGTGTTTTAATAAAACTGAGTGATGTAAAATACCTACCACACACATAATGTATACAACTTTTTAGCCGATGACGAAGTTTTCCACTCGGTGCCCCCATTTAACAAAAATTATCGTTGCACCGAAGTTACATTCACATTATTGACATTAAGATAGGTGCAGGATAGTGTGACGGACGCGGATTTTGCCCAAAAGGATACGGGAGTTGTAGGAATGCATAAATAGCATAAATACGGCACAATTCCTAAAAATATGAGAGAGGTTATGTTTTTCGAGTGTTTTGTTGACTTACCTTAACTTTTTCATTATCTTATTCTTGACGTGTTTTACTTTTAGTTCAATGACTTCACCCATTTTGCCATATTATTGTATTTTATGAGAGTAATAATCGCAATAAATTAACATTTTTAGATTGAGTGACATTGTAAATTGACAAAGTAAATAGGCAACTGAGATGCTTACTATTTATACCACGAGATGGTGCGCCTTCGAGTGTCTTTAAATTGGTCATTATTATATCTTAGAAACCTATTCAAAGACAGTTCAGTGCGGTATCTTCTTTCAAAATATACGATCAATAATTATCATAAAGGATCTTTTTTTTGCGCGTTTCTTAAAGAAGAAAATTTTGGACTATTTTACCGCTTAAAGGCGGTAGGTGACAGCTTCAATGTGTAAAACATGAGTTACCATAGCTGTCTAAAATGTGGTAGAACGTAGTTTACAACTGTCAAGGCTAAAAAGAGTATTCTCAAGTGTTTGTAGGTAAGAGATCAAAACTGGCTTTAGATCTTTTGAATAACAAGACGTTAAGCTTGATTCATACTGTCGGTTCGTTGACGCTCCTGTCACGCTCCAGTAAAATATTGTTCAGTACATTTTGTATTAGCGCATACAGACTACCCGGCACGCTCCAACAATGCTTTGGTAAGTTTACCACGGTGATTCTTCTTCATTTAGTATTGTATCTGAAATAGAGAGCAAAGATCTTAATTTTCACGATACTGTTCTTCAATGTCAGAACTCAGCAATATACGTCATTTCCTTCCGGGATCTTCTACTTCGGGCACAATTATTCTTCCAATTATTCATGTGGGGCATACTTACAAAATTTTTCTCCAAATTATGACGAGCAAGTGTAAAGCGCATCCTTAATAATTACCTATAACATGTGTTTACGTTGGTACTTGCAACCCCCACCCTAATGTGTACCGAGGGATGGGTCAGGTACCAGCACCCCAAATTGTAATCAGTGAATTTTCAGCTCTCAAGTCGAGACAACCTATAAGTCAAGTTTTAGCTCTCAGTATGAGACGATCATTCTAAGTCATGTTTTAGCTCTCAATTCGAGACGATCTAACTAAGTAACGTGTAGCTCTCAAACTGAGACAACTATCTAGATATAAGAATTACAGTAGCTCTCCGTGGAGACGACTTAACTTAAACCAATTTCGTTCAATATACAGTCCTAAGTTAAGAGTAGTTCTTATTTCATCGAACCAGCCTACATAACATTTTGGTCTATCTTCGAGCCGGATTAATCGCGAATATCAACAACGGTCCTTCGAGTAACTACATAAAGTCAGTGTTAGTGTGTGTTGTTTAACTGCACCAACAAATCACCAAGAGGCATCCATCATCGACCATCAGCATCAGAGGCGTACATCTACACAACAGCATCAGAGAGTCTGCACAGATCTGCAGTCAGTCTCAACTTCACAAGATCAGGGCAATTAAGGTCAGTGATTCTCAATCCTTTTGTCTACATCACATCCTTGTTATATGTACATGTTTTCATAAGTGTTTAGAGAACTTTTGAAAAATCTAAGATGACGGATATAGCGAATCTTAAAGTAATACGTGACACAGTAAAAGAAAAATTAACCAGAACTGAAAAGCTATTATCGACTTTTAAAGAAACAAATGATATAGAACTTTTAAAAACGTGCAAAAATATGTTAGATTCGGCTTATCGGGAATTTGAGGAATGCCAAATTCAAATTTTGATACTAAACCCGAATGAAGAAACTGTAGAAACCGAGTGGGAGAGTTTTGAAATTAGTTTTTTTGAGATAATGGCTGCTATCAACAAATGCATATCTAGTCGAATACCGCCGCCGTCGATATCAGATTCAACAGCCGGGACGAGTAGGTTCAATTCTAGCGCATCAAAAGTAAATGTTTTTCATTCAAAACCAGGTAAAGATGGTCATCTAACGTGCTGTTTATGTAAGGGTGAACACCCTATCTATCAGTGTCCTAAATTACTAGACATCATATCTATCAATGAGCGTAGGAAACAAGTTAAGAACCTTAAATTATGTTTTAATTGTCTACGTAGTAACCATCAAGTTACAAGTTGTAAATCCAAATATTCATGTCGAACATGTAAGGAACGACATCACAGCATTTTACATCAAGACCGCGAACAAGTAGTTCATGAGCAAAGCTCTACTGTAGTTGACACAGTAAGTAATCACGCCTTTTTGATCAATAAGGCAGTTCTTCTTCCTACAGCCATCGTACTTTTCAAAAATAACGTCAACCAATTTAGCGAATGTAGAGCCCTTTTGGATGTTGGGTCTCAGTCCAATTTTTTATCGCAACATATGGCTACTAAACTAAATCTTAATTTGCACAAAACAAATTTAACCGTCGGCGGAATAAATCAAACAGTTTCAACAATAACAAAAGCCGCAGAGGTAACCATTAAATCGTGTGTTGACGAATCAGTCAATGAACAATTTAGATGTTTTGTAGTACCAAAAATAACCGAAGATTTGCCCAACGAAACAATTGACAATTCATTACTACATATTCCTCGTCATATCAAATTAGCGGATCCGCTCTTTTATAAAACTCGTCCTATAGATATGCTTATTGGGGCTGAGTTATTTTGGAATTTATTGAGGGACGGTAAAATTTTACAACATGGCCAACATCCGCATTTTCAAGAAACCAAATTGGGGTGGATTGTTGGGGGTTCTATAAACTATGGAAATTATTCAAAAACATCCTGCAATTTAAGTGCCGTCTCACGAAACTCTTTAGAAACCCAGGTAGCAAAATTCTGGTCACTGGAGGAAGTTGACAATAAAGATAATTTGTCCGCAGCCGACAAAGAGTGTGAAATACATTTTCAAACCAATTTTAAACGTGCTGAAAATGGGAGGTTTATTGTCAGACTACCATTTAAAAACAATAAAGTTCATTTAGGTTCATCGTTAGAACATGCAAAAAAGCGATTTTATTCTTTAGAACGAAGACTAAATACTTCTCAACGCGAATTAAGAGAACCATACACCAACTTTTTACACGAGTACCGTGAACTAGGACACATGGAGTTAGTACCATCGGGAGAAATTAACAAACATAATTCTTATTATTTGCCAAATCACGCTGTAATCAAAGATTCATCTACCACCAACAAATTGAGAGTAGTTTTTGCCAGACTCGAGTTGTGCGCAGCTCTGTTACTGGCACGTCTAATTCACAAAACAATACCTGCATTAAATATTGAAGTCAATCAACAATATCTGTGGACCGATTCTAGCATAGTACTATCGTGGTTAACAGCAACGCCAAACACATGGCAGACTTTCGTTGCTAACCGAGTATCTGAGATACAAGAACTAACGGCTGTAAAGAACTGGCGTCATATTAATACCAAGTGCAATCCTGCAGATATAATAACCCGCGGCATGTACCCGGAAACATTAAATAAATCAGAACTGTGGTGGCACGGACCACAATTTTTATCCAAAGATTTATCGGAATGGCCTGTATCAATACCTACTCCAAGTCCAACAGATATAAAACGACGTTAGTCACTAGCATTAATCTCGAGTTACCAATTATGTCAAATTGTTCTTCTTTTGTAAAACTGCAGAGAGTGATTGCATATTGTTTACGTTTTATTAATAATTGTCGCAATAAAGGCCAAAGAATTGAGGGTACTTTAACTTGTCGTGAATTATTGCAGTCACATAATCGGATAATTAGTTATGTACAGAAACGCGAATTTGTTGATGAAATTCAAACATTGTCTAAGAGCAAACAACTTAACAAAAATAGCAAAATATTAGCGTTAGATCCATTTATTGATACCAATGATAATCTGTTAAGAGTAGGAGGTCGTATAAGAAATAGTAATTTTTGTTTTGACAAAAAACACCCAATCCTCTTACCATCGAAACATCACATAACTAAGTTACTGATCAGACAATATCATCATTGGCAATTACATGGCGGGCAACAATTAACTTTAGCTGCTCTTCGACAAAAATACTGGCCCGTAGCAGCTCAGAGCGTAGTGAGAAAAATAATTTTTGACTGCATTAAATGTTTTAGAACAAATCCAAGGCGCTTTAGGCAAAAGATGGGCGATTTACCCAACGTTAGGATTGAACCCGCAAGATCCTTTATTCATGTCGGCATTGATTACGCTGGACCCATTTTAATTAAACAAGGCAATAAAAGAAGTAGAATACATGTAAAATCCTATATTGCGCTGTTTATATGTCTTGTGACAAAGGCCATACATTTCGACTTAACTTCCGAGTCATTTTTGAACGCTTTAAAACGTTTTATGTCTAGGCGCGGTAAGGTTTTAAATATCTATTATGATAATGCCACTAACTTTGTAGGGGCAAAAAATGAACTAAAGGATATGCAAAGATTCTTAAAATCTTTGGAATTTGAAACTAGTATTATAGAAGGTTTAAAAACTGAAAACATATCTTGGCATCTAATACCGCCAAACAGTCCCCATATTGGTGGGATTTGGGAGTCAGGGGTCAAACTCGTAAAACGTCATCTTAGAAAAACGCTTGGAAGTTCTCTGGTCAATTATGAAGAGATGTATACTCTCCTAACACGTATAGAAGCGTGTCTTAACTCACGCCCTATTACCCCCTTGTCTAACGATCCTCATGATTTCGAGGTACTTACTCCTGGACACTTCCTAATTGGAGAATCTCTGACTGCCCCTGTCGAGGCTGATCTGCGCGAGCTACCAGTGAATCGTTTATCCCGATGGCAGCGGATCGAGCAGCTGCGACAACACTTTTGGGACCGCTGGACAAAGGAATACCTCAGCACATTACAACTGCGGAGTAAATGGAGGACACAACCCCAAAACACTATTTCGGAAGGGACCATGGTTCTAATTGCTGAGGATAACCTCCCTCTTTTGGTGTGGAAGTTAGGCCGCATCATCAAGACGCATCCTGGATTAGACAATCGTGTAAGGGTTGTGACGATCAAAACGGCTCAAGGAGTTTTTAAGTGCCCCGTAGTTAAAGTGTGTCCATTGCCCATAAACGTTTCATAAACAATTTATAATGTGCATTTAGTGCCATTTACGTTGTACCTAATTTTAGTAGTATTCAAGTTAGCTTTGTGTGTTTTTTCTTGTTTCTTTATTTGTTCAGATTAGGTTAGATTAAGTTTTTAACATTATTGTACTATAGTTTTAAGATTCATTATTGTATATATTATTCTTTGTTTTGACATGTTTGTTTGTTTATATTGCATGCTCTTATATAGTTAGCTATGTTTAATCATTGTCAACCTAGAAGTCTCCAACGGGGGCGGCATGTTTACGTTGGTACTTGCAACCCCCACCCTAATGTGTACCGAGGGATGGGTCAGGTACCAGCACCCCAAATTGTAATCAGTGAATTTTTAGCTCTCAAGTCGAGACAACCTATAAGTCAAGTTTTAGCTCTCAGTATGAGACGATCATTCTAAGTCATGTTTTAGCTCTCAATTCGAGACGATCTAACTAAGTAACGTGTAGCTCTCAAACTGAGACAACTATCTAGATATAAGAATTACAGTAGCTCTCCGTGGAGACGACTTAACTTAAACCAATTTCGTTCAATATACAGTCCTAAGTTAAGAGTAGTTCTTATTTCATCGAACCAGCCTACATAACAACATGAATGTACAAATAGTTCTGAATTAAACGTTAATTAAAAAAATTACAAAAATGCGTTGAATAATAAGTTTACATACTCTAAAGAAATTGCCAGGTTTTCTTGAGTATTTCACCCTTCTCGATAGGTAATAATTATTTTGTGTCGTGATGTTTTTTCCGATTTTATTTATTATGTAAGTATGTATACAGGGTGTTATGGAAGTCTTAGCAGAAACTTTAACCACAAGTAGAACTCGTCAAAATAAAAATAAAAATAAAATATGTACCAATTTGCTGAAATCCGCAATTTTTCTAACCCCTTATTTTACCTTTCGCCTATGACTAAATGAATTGAACGCATCAGAGGGTTTTTGCCGAACGAGGTAAACACCTTCTAACTTTTTTGGGACAAAGAATTTGTCGTTGATAGTAAATTTTAATTATCAGAAGTGTCGCGCCGGTCGCTATGTTATGAACTATGCTCAATTTTTAAGCAAATACAAAGATTTTTTTATGGTGTTAGTGTTAAGTAATGCAAATGTAATCCGCCGCTTGTCTGTGTCTGGGTCGTCACAGGTGCGTTTTGGAAATTGAACCTGAAATTTTTAAGTATTTGAAGGTGTGTAGTGTCGGTGTGTCAACATTAAATGTATCGTTTACCGCACGTACACCAACAAGGATTTATCCCTGAAGTAAGTTAGAGTTTATTATTACATACAAACCTACTTCAAAATTATGTATATTATAGTAGGTTAGTACATGTTTCCATTTAAACAGTTTTTATTTTAATTCATTTATACATTCCTCACAATCAATGGACGAGAGACCATAGGCGGGTATCGGTTTTAGGGGTTAAACTATTCTTAATTTTAACTTCGTAACGAAGCGTTTGCTAAAAAAAGTTTAGATAAAAGAATGTTTACTTTGACGAGTTCTACTTGTGGTTAAATTTTCTGCTTGGACTTCCATAACACATTGTAGAAAATTTTCTTTGGACATTCGGAAGTATTCAAAAACATTTCTTTCATAATCCCGGAGTGACCTGAATAATGTAAAAAATTATCCGTCTCTTTTTCTGTTTGCATTAATTGGATGCACCCAGTACCGTCTTCTATCCTCTTTTTCTTTTCATTTGGGTTTCTTCGTCGTCGATCACGGCTAAATCCGTCATTAAAAATTTATTAAACATAGTTACACACGGGTGTGTTGTTACTGATGATAAATAGTTTTGAGATTAAATGTGTGCCACCTGACCGAAACAAGACCGTCGGTAGATCGTACAGTGTGAATGGTATACCAATTTACTGGAGCGTGACTGAAGCGTGACCAGAGTGTCACCGAACCGACAGTATGAATTAAGCCCCAACTCCCACAGTGCGGTGAACAGCAAGTGGATATTGTGTCTTTCACCCCGACGCCTTCACACCATCTTACGACCATCATGCATCCCCAACAGGATCTGAATGAATGCTCATAGCAGTAAAAGTTACCGGAGGATAATAGACAGAAAGACCTGTTTACGGTGGTGAACTGTTCCCATGGGCACTGTTCGTCTTTCTAGTTCTCCACACCACTGATTTTCGATTTGTCTTTTGGTTTAAAAATGTCCCTCATAGCGTCATAGCCCTAATTCATAAGCTCAGGGCTCTTCGTTGTTGGGCTTCTGCAAACCATACTCTACAAATTCGGGAAGCAAAGGACTTCCATCATACACCGAAGACCGATAATTCGACCCCTCTCTTTCCAACTCGTCTATGCACTGATGGTGTTGATAAGAAGCTTCAACAAGTAGACTAACTAATAATTGCAAAAAATTGCAACGAAAACGCAGCAAATACTCCATGCAAACCTAGAAATGTGGACAGTTTAGGGCCCAAAAAATACAGTAACAATAATTGAGCTTTCATTTTGAAACTTCCATCTGGTTGACGCTATTGACAGGAACATAATGGAATAAAAATAGTAGATTGTTTTATTAGGAGCAAAAGTGAGGCATTTTGTGTCAAATACAGACGCGCCACGAAAAACCACGTTTCTCCGAATAAAACATGCTATTTTTTCTTTAAATGCCGAAAATCGTCCACGAAATACAAATTTGACAGTTTACTAGAGTGGCAGACAAAATGGCCATTTGTCATTGCCTATTGACGTATACAATGTCATGTTTTTCTGACGTTTGAAGAAAAAATATTTTATAGTTCGACAGTCAGAATTTTCAAATTTTCGCTTGTGTAAACACTCTCTGTCATGCAATAATAAAATGTCAGATAAACGTCACACCATTTTTATGAATTGGGGGCTTTCCGGCACTCGGGGTTTAAAAAAGCACTTGTTTCACTCGTGCGTTTTTAAAGCCCTAGTGCCGGAAAACACCGAATTTACACAGGAACTCCTATAATAATAATTATACTTTTTTTATTGGTTGAAGGTGTTATTTTTATGTTGGTGTACACGGTAAATTCAAAAATGAACAAACATCGCAACGACCCCATCAATAGCGATTAGAAAAATTCTTTTCCAATAAATAAGGGATAATTGAAATTACAGTGGGAGTATTTACGGTCGTTTAAAAAATAACGCTAGCGTAGTGTCCGCTATTTATTTATATTGAACGAGCGAATCTAAAGTTATGGCCGCATCCGCTACTTAAACACATAAATTAGCAGATTTATGTTCGGCCCTGATATCCACTTTGGAGTTCATTTTGTCCGTAATCAGATCGTTTGTTCAGTAACAGTTAACAGCCTAGTGGGTTGTTTTCTTTCCGGGTCTTTTGTGTGGAAAAGTAAGCGGCTTACTTTAGATTTCACACGGCGTGAAATGAAAAAGCTTTGTTTAGGATTCCTTAATAAGCTTATCCTTTAGATGTGTAGTCCGTGTTGGAAAAATTTGTGTGATTCATCGTATCTTCCGTAGAAGTTGTGGCAGGAAAGATGCTTAAATCATGGCGCATCTGACGCGGAAATAAATAATTTGCAGCGAAATCTCGAAGATATTATTTAAGTCGAAAATAAAATTACAGAATTACATTTAACGTCACGTACAAGTATTTATCAATTAAACTCGTACAGACTCCGGCAGAATGCAATAACAGACTGCGCACTAAATCATTTCCAATGCAATATACTTTGTTTCATTTTTCAATTATCTTAAGGTCTATACGTGAGTCTTGTCGCGAAAGGAACGTTTTCTGCTTTAAAAAAGACCTTTTGTTGATCGCCGCCACGAACGTTTGCAGATAATGAAAAGTGCATGTTCTACAAAGAGACAAAAGCAGACGTGTAATGTCTTTGAACTAATTAGAACCAGACCATCTCTGTTACGTAAGAAAACAACTTGCAGAAAAGTTGAATTGGATTTTAAATTTTTAAGTGGCCAACAAAAACGCTTTTTTTATTTCTCTTGTTTCGTGCTTACTAAATTTACAAAACCAGAATACTTATCCTCGTTTTAGACTCCAATTAATTGGGACCAGCAGGAAACTTTCGCGTTTTACCATTACGTAAAAATTAATCTTATTAATGTTGAGACGATTTGTAAGACGAGTTCAGCAAAATAAGGAAAAAGTTAAACAGAGACTAGTTCATTAAACGAAAACTATTTACAATTAAAACTCTTTATAGTTTTCTAACATTTTCACAAATCGGGAATGACATTTTAAAATCTGTGAGTTGAAGTTCAAAACAAAATACATATCAATCTTAAAGGAGAGCAAATTATTGTGTTGGGTTGTGACGTTGAATGATCACCTTGAACTATGATTTGAATAACAAAACTAAAAAAAAAAAATTCATCGTAAAAAATATACACAAGAAATCGAAATAAATGCATATATTTAAACGGGTACACGATGAGGTCGTATAGTATCAATTTCTCGATTTTAGCGGGTTATAAGAGTGGGGCACAAGCCCCTTGAATTATCCCAGTTTAGACGTCTATGATAGAATAATATAAACTGCAGGTAAAAGGTAAAGAATCTACTGGCACAAAAACTGAAGATAATAAACACGAACTTGCCCCTGATGCAAGTGACCTACTGAAATAAACCCACAATTTTTTTTTACATCTTACACCTTACATGTTCACCAGGTACATGTCGAATTGTTCTGTTGTCCTCATTTTCACTGGACTAGTTCAGAAAAACTTAATTTTATCGAAGAGGTCCCACTGCACGCCGAAAAGGTATGAGTATGAGCGGAGTATTAACGTGTTGAACTGTCGCTTAATTAAATTAAAAGTGAGGTCTCCTAGTACTAATCCCCGAATTTTGTTCTACGCCCTGGAGAATTTGCTCTTCCGCTTGCGGGACACTATCGGTGCGATTGCGACCTCTATCTTGTCCTTGAGGGCGAAAGGTCCCGTGATCTCGTAGGTGTTGAGCTAAATGTGCGAACATTAGGGACACGCCGATTCGGCTACTTTTGCATGTGGCATTTTCACCACCACTAATAACGCATGCACGATTACAAACGTACTGTTTATTTCACGATCAAAGCAGGTCGATAGTTTCGAAAACGATTATGGTTTTTTTGTCTACTATATTTATCAATTCAAAGAAAAGTTGCAAAAACTCCTTGATTTCATTGCACCGAATTTTGTTTATTTCCATGGGCGTACCTCGATTTTATAGCAAAACTTTAAATAATTATATCTCGATACAGGGGTCAAATTGAACACGCAAACGAAGGGGGTTGTACTGCATTCGCCCCAAGGTATTACCGGATTTTTTTAATGCATGTATTTCGATTTCACTGTATATTTAAGTATAAAAATATTTAAAAGTATATATTTTTTATAATACCTACCTGTTATTGCATTATATCAAAACTGTCAGCTTGAGTGAAAACTCACTCATAACAGTCACGGCTGTTCTATAAATTAACAGTACAGGAGGAAGTTTTTGATCATTGTTTCTATAGCAACATTTTCAAAATTGATTTATGAATTGTCTAAAAATTATGCTAAACAATTCGTCGGTATTGCCGACGGTATTTTTAAAAGTACTAAACAATATTCGGCCGATACGCAAATAACAGGCAAGATTGATTATAAAGTCTCGGCTCCGCCTCTGCTTTTTAATAACCTAATATGATTGTGTGCCCTTTACACCATACAGTAATTACTTGAGCAACCTCCATCTTTGAGTCCCAATAAAAATTATCATCAAATGGTCGAGATTAATAAAAATCTGAGTTGGCAACAAGACAATTTACATCGAAATTGGTGAGCTTGTGATTTGATTGTTAGCCGAAAACATATGGTTGACAACTACATTTAACTTTAGACCAAACATTACATTTACAAGTAACATTTTATTTTATTAAAATTTTATTACCAAGTGTGCGACACAGAGAAAATATGTCTAAAGTAATTTCGCTTTCTTTCAGAAACGGTTCAACCCATTTAAAATCTACAAATGTACTCAAGGTCTTATTCTGATTCACGCTATAGTGCTAAATTTTAAATTTTTTATTTTTTTTGTAATTTTCAAGAATTTCAAAAATTTTAGGTAGTCATTTCAATTTCCTGCAAATGTCAAGCATTAATCCATTTTCAAAATTCAAATATCGTAAAGAGCCCCGGCCGGAAAAGGTTTTGAAAATTTCCCTTTGTTCTTTGCCGACGCGACGTCCCGCTGCATTGGTGAAAGGAGTCGGACAGTAAAACTGACTGTGGACATACTGACGTATTGTTATCATTGTTAGTCCGCCACTTATTTTACAACAAACAGTCCAAGAAATAAAAGAAACACCTTATCTGAAAGTTTATTGTAGGTAGGTAATCTACAAGGTGATTTTTTGAAAACGATCCATCCAGAAAACAAAAACGTTATGTGCAAAATGCGGAAACCGGTCAATTTTGTTTCTGAGTGGGATAGTAAGTTTTTAAATTAGTATAGTTTTAGACCTGCAGGTGCACTCCCTTGGCCGGAGCAGCAGCCCCCTCAAAAATCTGAAATCGAACAGGGGGTTAAAAAATTAAAAAAAAAGTATTTTCTGAAATAAAAACTGTTTCTTATTCATTGACATTGACAATTATTCAGTTTTAAAGTAAATCTGCATACGTTCGGATCAAAAAATGGTAACTCAGTTGCTGAAAAAGTTGAATTTATTTTTATTTACGGCTCCCAAAACAAATGTGCTAAACATATTCATAAACGAAATTTCAACAAGATGGAGCTCCACCACATTATGCCTTAAACGTTCACATTGGATTGGCAGACGTGATGCAATTGAGTTGCCAGCAAGATCACCAGACTTGGCAAGTTTAGATTTTTTTCTCTGGGGCCATTTGAAGTCAGACAACGATTTGTTGATGAATGCAGGCGAATTCCGCTAGAAACATTTCAAAAAGTTAGAATTTGAATTTGAAAACCGGATCTACTATTGCCTGGAATAAAACGCTGCCCATTTCGAGCATCTCTTGTAAAATTTAACTGTTTTAAAAGATAGGGGTTTTATTTTTGAAGATTTTTTTGTTTTTTTCATCATTGATGGTGTGTTTCTTTCCTTATTAATTGAAATTTAACTGATTACTTGACGTTAAGATCTAAACAGTGGTTCAAACATTAGTTTCATCAAAACATCTCAATATGTCTTTGATAGTTGACATTCCCAAGCGTTGTTTCTACTAACAATAGGTGCTTAACAACAATGTTGTTCAGGAAAAGCATGAACGTGGGCTGTGCTACAAAACAAGCGGTTTTCTCGAAAACTAATCGTAGAAATAAAAAACTACCACATAGTCAAAAAGAGGTTAAATGGACCTTATAAAAAATAAACTTTTTAACCCCCTGTTCCATTTAAAATTTTTGAGGGGGCTGCTGCCCTGGCCAAGGGGGTGCACCTACAGGTCTAAAACTACACTAAGTCAGTGTCCCCCTCAAAACCAAAATTGACCGGTTTCGACATTTTGCTCATAACGTTTTTGTTTTCTAGATATTTAGGGTGGATCGTTTTCAAAAAATCACCTGTATAATATAAATAAAAATAAATGGCCGCATGTATGAAAGAGCATCACTTGAGAACGGCTCAGCCGATTTGCCTGATTTCTTTTTTGTTGTATTCATAATTATTATAAGGACAAGGTTTGTATGAAAAAAAAAATTTGGGTAATCCACCGGAAAATTGGAAAATTTGGATAAAACTGAAAGTGCTTTTTCTATGGGAATTTGGTATGAACTCAAGACCATAACGCACGATTCGAATGATGGTTATGCGTAATTCTTTTTGTAATGGGCGGTAATATTTAGACCTAGAGTCTTATTTGACTTGACAATTTAACTTGTAAATTGTAATGGCAGATAGCTACAAAAAAATTGTCGCTGGAATAAATCTTCTCGAAACATAAAAAAGGTTTTTTTAACACACTGCTGCTTCTTTTGCCAGCGAAGTTTTCTTGCTCTGTTATTAGTGATGTAATTATCTATGTTAATTAAATCGAAAAGAATAGACTCCTCATATTGCAAAATTTTATAAAAATATCAATCAACGAATCAAGTAAGATACCAACCGATCCGTTAAAAAAATACGTGTAATTTAAAGCGTAATACTAGGTAGGAATGAATATTTCGGGTTTGGGACATTTTCAATGCTCATTTCTAGTTTTGAGCATTTTTTTCGGACACTGCCCAAATTCGTATATTGAGTATACACTGTATTGTACTCGACTCACGCCTCGGCCACAAACAGCAGATGCTTCCAAAAAAGCTAACTTTTACGGCCTAAGATAACAGGGGCTCTCTCCGTCCCGCATAATTTTGATGCTGTGGTATGGGTCTAAGATTTTACTCGGACTGTACACGGCGAATTTGTAGCAAGGCTGTATAGATGGAGCTACTTTCCTTACGTAGAAATCGACAGAACAGGGTTTTATTTAAAACATTATTACATAGTTGTATTTGCGCTTCCATCTTCAATAATGTAGCAAACAATAAGAAAAAACTATAGGCAAGGCGATACGCATGTTTCTTGGTAGGTTTTAAATTCGTAAGTGTCAATAAAATGGTGACAAAAGTTCAGTTCGACATTTTTGCATATTTAGCAAAACAGTTTTGAAAAAAAATATGCGTAGGTTCTAAAGCAATCCTTTTTCTACAACTGTTCAAAATTTGAAGATTATTGATCAGTAATTAACAATACAGGGATTTTTATAAATGTACCCTGCAAACATGGGGTGAGAGAAGCGCCTTAAGAGTGTATTTTGTGTGGAATTGGACAATAAAAAAATTATCCTTTTTTGTGAAAACAAATAAATAAAAGTAGATCTGAATAAAGAATTCAATAAGCTTTAAAATGATGTATCACACGACCCCGCATGCCATTTGACTTTTTTAAACGTGTGGCTCCCCTAAAATTTGGTACAATTTGGTCCGCTGTGATAACAAAATTGACCTGTTCTAACGTTTTCTTCTGAGTCTTTCGAAAGTGGAATTGTTGGGGGGTACAAATTTTAGTTTAGACACTCTGTATATTATGATACAAGCGCTACGACTTTCCGAATACGGCTGTGATACGAGCGGAAGTGAGTGTTCCTGAAACCGGGTCTGCAGTTCAAGCTTTAGAACTTTCACCCGTCTTAGGTTCTTGGCGACGCGGTAAACAACAAAGGAAAATTTTCAAAATCGGTTTCCGCCGGCACCATTTGCGATATTAAAATTCTGAAAACACAAAAATTTTTGATATTTACAGGACATAAAAATGTATAGCCCAGATTTAAAAAAAAGTTAAGCAAAAAAACAAAAAAGTTTTTGGATTTTTTTTTATGTTTTACTATACGTGAAGTACACATATTTACTTGGTCCAAAGTTGTGATTTGTTGTTTTAGTCCAGTAAATCTAGTTTTTTCCCAGGAAAAAATTCCGGAAGTTTTTTTCTCAACGGTTCTATATGTTTTTTGCGTCGCTGAGTCCGAATTTGAGGTTTGCCCCCTCGCCAGAGGTGAGCTAACTTCAGGAAATGCAAGAAACTTCAAAAGTTTCGGACTATTTCCAGGTTTTTGCTTATAACTCGAAAACGAGGCGTTTTTACGAAAATACCACTATAAACAAAATTAAAGTAGACAATGTTTGTTTCTATCGTTAATGGGACGGCCGCTAGAGCGCTCTAAATATAGACCACTTTTTCGCTCTTTGTGGAAAATGTGGAAGACAGGATTACGTTTCTTTGCTGGCTTTTTCATTTGTTTGGTTCCATATCTGGAGGAACTTCCTCACCACACAAAAAGCAATGCGTTCTGAATGAAAACTGAATGGTATTTGAACGTAATAAAGGCGCAGTACCATCCTCTTTGCTCCTCTTTATATATAAAGAAGCAATCGACTTTTGTTTGGTGTACTGCTTTCTACATTTTTCGTGGACCACAAGTTCTGTGCTCCATTTGAATAAAACTTGGTTTCCATCGTTACCTCTTTTACTAATCTCAATGAAAGACTGCAACGCCTTTTGTTCAATACAGTCCTTTCTGATCCATCTAACAAGGATCCTTCACAAATGAAGCATTTTCGAGACATGTTATGCACATAAAGCTCGAACATTCACGTAAATATTCAACTGGAGGAAAGTTTCCTTTCGTCGACTAACTGACAAAACGAAAATGTGGTCTATGTTCAGAACTCTCTAGCGGCCGTCCCGTTAAAGTGAGAAACAAATCTTATACCATATTCTGGTAGGAAATTTTATCTACTTTAATTTTATATATACAGGCGTACGTTATAAACAAGGTTGAAAATATATGCACTAAAACAAAATTCCTTTTTTGAAAATACATCTTTTATACGTGTAATCATAATAATAATGCACTTTGTAAAATACTGTGTGATCAATTTTTGCTGTACTTTTCTTTGCGTCCTATTTCTTCATTCTCAGTGTCTAAAATTGCCAGCAGCACGAAGAACTTCGCCACTAATTGGTACATTTAGACTTCTCTAAACCATTTGATGAAAGCATTCTTAACATCCTCTCTAAGAGGACTTCGAAGACGGTTTAGTCACGTTCTTTTGAGGAAAATTGAGGAAAGTGTAAATTTTGCTAGTCCATTCTTTTTTGCATAATTAAGACTTGCATTGGTCGCTTTTTAATAAATCGATTATTTTTAATTTATCGGCCACAGTTACTGGGCCACCTTTCTTTTTCAATACAGCCTTTTCACTTGTTCTAGTAAGAAATAAAACTGAAATACTAATGTTTACATTTCGTTCGATTGCTCTCACAACACGAATATTTTTTGAGAAAGATGGGGATTCAATCATGTTAATTATTCCAAGAAATCTGAGCAGTGAACACGTGCACGCAGTTCGTTATAACCGAGCATACGCCGAAATCTTGGACTCTATAACCGATCGTTCGTTAAAAACGAGGTTCGTTATAACCGATCAGAATTTACATTGTCCTTATGGCGGTTAAAACGGGACTTCGAAAACTCTACGTTATAAGCGAGAGTTCGTTATAAGCCGGGTTCGTTATAACCGAGTTAATCTGTAGTGGTCTTTTAGCTAGAACGCCTCGTTTTCGAGTTATAAGCAAAAAACTGGAAACAGTCCGAAATTTTTGTTTCTTGCATTTCCTGAAGTTAGCTCACCTCTGGCGAGGGGGCAAACCTCAAATTCGGATTCAGCGACCAAAAAAATATATAGAACCGTTGAGAAAAAAACTTCCGGAATTTTTTCCTGGAAACGGGCTTATCGAACCTAGATTTATTGGACTATTTAATAGTTATTTACGGGAAAAGTCTTGTAAATTAGTCTTTACGGGTGAGCCGGAAAATTGTGGGTCGACCGACGAAGGAGCGAGACCCATAACCTGGCGAGCCCAGTAAAGATTAATTGCAAGGCGAATCCCGTACAAACTTTTATTTGCACCTTTTTTTTCAATTTTTATAGATATAAAATTCTGTCATCTGACGGCAGGACAGTCTGTGACGATGCGTTGTCATGGTATTGCACTTTACAGGTCTCTTCTACAAGCCCGTAAAACTTTACAGGTCTGTTTCTGTAATTAGCCATTTACTTAGTTGCATAAATACCTGTAATGTGTCATTTACTTAGAAGGGGGAAATAAAAAAAAATTATATGTACATGTATTTTCATACTTACCTACCGTTGATAATATTTTGAATTTATTTTACACTCCGACGACCTGATATTTTTAAACAAACAAGTGGAATGTTTATTTAGTCGTACGCCCCCGAAGGAAATTCAAGTGAGCCGAGCCTCAGATAAACAGAAGTGTTTTAAAATCCTACATTTCATGGCTTTCTTTTAATACTTTTACGAAACTGTTGTACAGATAAGAGATTTTCGTTTATTTAGACCGCATTTACGAAAATCTCCCGATGGCATCATTCATGGAGGTTCGGTTAACAATTGACTTTTCTTATCGTTCAGGTAATCTATATAAAAGCCATTCCACTTTTGCATTTCCTCAATGTTTATATTACCTTAATATTACGTTTTCCATTTATACTACTTCTATTTGCACTTTTATGCAGTTCTATTGGTTTTACTACCTTTATTATTTCTGCTCGCGACCTAGTTTTCGAGATTTATTCACTAAAAACGGCACTAGCACAAGAAGGGAAACAACGACGAATTTAATTACGCCATATAGATTTTTTTATATGATTGATCAAGCATCACATAATTTTAAACTGAATTCAAACATGAATATTTTTATATTTAAGGATAATATGTTTCTTCCTCTCTATTTTTGAACTGTTTTTGTACGTTTAAGCAGCAACACATTGTTATGTTCAAGTAACATTGCGTGCCTGTTGAAATCGTAAAATTAGTTACGCATTTTTACCTTTACCAACAGATGGTAGTACTGCGTGTTAGCGTGTGAGGGTCAACAGAGAACAATAATAAATCATGTTGGTGAAACCGGTGTTTTAATTAAAAATGAAGAAATAATATGATTAGTAGGATACCCTCTTGAAATTATTGTTTGTAAAGTGTAATTTATGATTTTCGAAAGTTGATATTATTTGTGATTTCTTCTTTAAGATCCTTCCATCGTAAAGACATATAACAGCACTTTTCCTGAAATCTTATTAATGGTCGTATAAAACTATAACAGGATTCACTGATTATAGTCGTAAATAACAATTCCAGCATTGACTGTTTTTAGCTTCTAAAAAGAAGATGAAAATTGTGGGTAGATTTTTGATGACAATATTTTATACATGACATACTACATATTACAACTCATATAGGTCGTTGTCGTTGACTTTGGTGATAATAAAATAATTTATTTGAGTTTCTCGTTGGTACACCGTACATGCAAATTACTGTTCTTGTGAATTATGAAATTTCATATTGTAATAAATTCAAGTCAGGCATTAGTAGTGAGACTTTGTTGAGAGTGTTATCAAAATATGAAACACAACAGAAAAACGTCTATCTTAACCTAAATATAGAAGTCTACAATAAATTTGCATTGCAAAACTGTAATTAACTGCAAAATAAATCTACTTATGCATATTCATCGGTGGCATAAATGAGGAAATGTTTTAAAGATCGATTATAGTGTTATAGTTATTCCCAGCACACTCGTTAACCTCCCACCGCTCCCACAGTTAATCTTTAACTTTGTTTTGGTCAGGAAAAAAATCAGTTCGGTGCTGATATCGCAATAAATATACCAAGCCCGAGAACAGCCTCCCAAATCGAACACGATTTATTACTCCATCGATTTCGAATTATATTCCTCCTATTTCGTGTTTTAATCGTTCCACCACTTTTTCAAATTCAAATTTGGTCGAATCAATAAACGAAAGCAAAACACACGTCACTCTTTGACCATCCTACTTCCAAGCTTTTATATGATTCGGTAATATAATTATTATTAACTTTCTTCCTTCTAGGATTAAAGCAATTTAAGTAATGGAGTTACGAAACACATCAACTACTGCTTCATGGTTGGGGCGGGGGTTAATTACCAGGGGCGCTCAGATGAGATATTGTATTCTTTATTCGCGTATTTAGATCCTGCTCATTAATTCAATCTTGAGCGCCAAAGCCCACATTATTATCTACTATTGTATTAGGAGAGAAAAATCCGTTATTGGGGAAGGTGCAGAATATCAATTTCTCAAATATCAAACACTATATATCATGATATTTTCCGAAGGTGGTAGTAAAAAACAGTATTTAAGATGTTATTTTTATATTTTCTTAACTCCGGTGGTGGTGATTGAAAGATATCAAAACGGGGTTTTCGGGGGACGATAGCCACACAATACCTTCACAATTTAAAATTATTATAAATCATATACAGAGTGTCCTTGTATTAGTAATATACCAAAGTTATGTTTTTTTAAATTTAATTCCCTGTATATTAGTTGGTGAATTGAAAGAGCATTTAATGCTGAGCAAAATGATATAAGGTACCACAGGTTTATTATGGATGGTTCTTGAGTTATGAAGAATTTTAGGTCAAAATTATTGCTTTTTAAAAAAATTGCAGAGACCATTCCAACAGAGATAACTGAATACTTTTCTGTCAATAATTTTTTATAGACCCTTTATTATACTTTAATACACACTGATTGAAAGTCATCTAAATTGATATTTCTATACAGGGTGGACGATTTCGCAAAATGTATAATGTATAATATATAATATAATATTATATTCTATTATACCACCAAATAACATTTTTAATAAGCTTTCTGTCAATGGGACCTATTCTGTAACGAACCTGTTTATTTTAAACAGCCTGTTAAAAATAAACAGTACGATTTTCTCAAATAGCTATTCAGTATGCGTCGGTCTGCGCAGAATCTGTTAAAAAATTAACAGGTGGTGTTTATTGTGGCTGTTTATTCGGAAATTTTAAACGGTACTACTTGACATGCCTTTAAAATATTAACAGTACGTTTAAAATATAAAATGACAGCTGTGCACTCATTTATTGTAGTGGAAACTGAAAATGAAGATGCAGAAAGATGACATTATGCAGTTCTTAGTAAACATTTCCATTTTAAAACAATTTAGCAATGTTTCTGTACTTTTAAGTGTCCAGTCAATTATTATTTAACATAAATTTAAAAATAAGTAATATTGTAAAATTATCAGGAAAATGAACTAATAAGGTCTGTTATAAGGTTATATTCATATAATCTGTTTCGGTCATCAATTTAGACTTTTTTCAAGGCATCTACAGGGTGGAAAGTTTAACTGGAACAAATTCAGTATCTTCACTGCAATTGATTTTGCGAAAAATTCCCGAAACACGTCGATTTTTGTTTTTAAATTGCCACTTTTTAGCCTGATCAGCTTTCTTTTGTTTTTACTCAGGGTGCTGTAACCACCTTTAAGTTTTTTTTTTTCAAATGGGAAGATATTATGTCAACAGACACATCATTGGAAAGCTCATAAAACAAGCAATACAACGATGTGTTTTGTTTCATGTATTTCTAGCTCATCTGAGAATAAGACCCTAAAAACTGTTTTTTTGGATGCTTCAGTGTGTTATTATCTTATCGTCTCTTTTTCTAATCAATTTAATTTTCTTTGCAAACTTTGTAAGTTTTCATCATTTATTTGACGAATGAAGTGATAGTTAATAAGAATAATACACTATTGCAACAGAAAAACTTAAAATTTAAATTTCTTTAGAATGCATTTAGCTACTCCACAAAACCCGATAATCTTGAAGATTTGCAACAATTTATTACCAATGAAATTCAGCAAATCACTTCACAAATGTTGTAGTATGTAAGGAATGAGTTTCATTATCGTCTTGCATTTTGTCAAGAAAAACTTGGTGAACATATTGAACATCTGTTACATTAAAAAAACATTATATTTACCTAAAACGAGATTTTTTTAATTCAGGTCCTACAATTTTCAAACAGTAAACCTACCAAGAAAGAAATAGATTGAAGTTCTTTTTATTTATTTTTTCTTCCATTATTAGCTGGAAAAGTAAAAAAAAACGTTGTACTCCTTTTTTTATAAGCTTTCCAATGATGTATCGGTTGACATATCTTCCCATTTGAAAAAAAAAAAACTTAAGGGTTGCAGCCCCCTGAGTAAAAAGAAAAGAAAGCTGATCAGGCTAAAAAGTGGCGATTTAAAAACAAAAATCGACGTGTCTCAAAATCAATTGCAGTGAAGATACTGAATTTATTCCAGTTAAACTTTCCAACCTGTATAAATCATAACAATATCTTATCTGTACTACACATTAAAATTTGACTTAGTTAATTTATATATTCACACATTAAAATAAATCAGTACTTGCATTACACTGCACTATGTTTTACAATAAAAGTATGTTAACAATTTCTTAAAATAATATTACAATAAAAAAATTAAAGATATAGGTAATTATTTAATTAATTACAATTTCACTAATCAATTATAATAATTTTCTTTCCACTGCTGTTCTTTGCACTTCCCAGGTCCTCTTCGGCTTTTATTTACGTCAGACTTCAATATTCTAACCTTTTATCTTACATTGTTTTTGACATCATATATAAAACACCTGGAACCGTTATAGCATAATTTATGATTTTATTAAAGAGATGATACATACATTTGTCCACTCGATCAAATTTTCAATTCTTCCGTCTGTTCATGTGGTTCTTTTGGCATGTTTTTCTTCTGAAGGTGGCTCCGCTAGTAAACCTATTTGTTTCTGCATTATCTGTTTTTTTCACATTTTCAAAATCACACTTATTAATTAACTCAGCTCGAACATGTACTTCAACCACTTCACGTCAAGAGTAAATTAAAAATGCTGCGAATGCATCTCGAATTCACACATTTCACTCTGATTAAAATGCCCACAGCGGGCCTCTACACGAAATTCTAGACCTTCCAAGCTCCCCGCACACTTCTGGATGTAGAAAAACCCATTTACGCAGAGCTCTCTTCACGTTTGCGTTACGTCTTATGCGTTACTTTAACAGGCCTGTTAAAAAAAGTAGTTTTAACAGCCCTGTTTAAAATTTAACAGTACTGTTAAAAATAGTGCTTCAAGAATAGGTCTTGGTGTTTATTGAATTAACAGGGCTGTTAAAAGTAAAAAATAAACGTACTGTTTAAATTAACAGGTTTCTTACAGAATAGGTCCCAATATATAGTTTGCCTCGGCAAATGTTAGTACTTTAGATAATTTTTACAAAAAACGTATAAAACTTTCTCAAATTGATGAAATCGTGTATTAAGATCAAATCGCCTTGGACTTGTTGCCATGGAGATATCATTTTAGACTGGTTACCATGGAGCCGTTTGTTCTTGTTGACAGTAAGTTATCCTTTAGTTTCACTTTTGTGATTTTTTACAAAATGAATTTTACGAAAGAAGTAATGATGAATATCGTACAATGCCTTAAGAGAAGCCGAAAGAAACTCCTTTTTGGCCACAAAAATTTTGAAACGTTTTGAAAACACTGGAAACGTGGCCTACAACAAAAAACAATTAATTGGTAGAAGAGTATGTGGAAACACTGAGCTAGAAGTGTTACTAATCTTAGAAGAAAATATTCGCTACAGTACAGAAGAAATTGCTGCCCAATCTGATATTTCGAAATCTTCAGTAAACCGTATGATCAAAAAACATCGGTTTCTTCCATACCACATTGAACTCCATCAAGAATTGCAAGAAGCTTATTTTGCAAAAGAGTGGAATTCTTCGAAATAATGGAGAATCTTCTAGAAAGGAATAGAAATATTTTAAACAGAATTTTGTTCACTGATGAGGCGACTTTTAAGAGTAATGGGCATGTCAACAGGCATAACATGCACTATTATGCCACTGAAAATTCCCACTGGACGCGGACGACTGATTATCAGAATCAGTGGTCTTTAATATGGTTGCACCAGGATGGAGCTCCTGTACATTTCTATAGGAATGTAAGAAGATATTTAAATGACTGGTTGCTGAGACGTTGGATTGGTAAGGGCGGCCCTGTCAAATGGTCCGCAAGATCACCAGATTTAGCTCCTCTAGATTATTCCGTTTGTGATTATGTAAAGGATATAGTCTATCGAATTCTTGCGTAAACCTAAGCCTGTCTACCTCTCGGTGTTATTTCTGAAGTAATTTAATAAATTAGACAATAAACGACTATCTCCATGGCAACAAGTCCAAAGCGATCTGATCTTAATACGCGATTTTAGCAATTTCGGGAAACTTTCTAGGCTTTTTGTAAAAATTACCTAAAGTACTAACATTTGCCGAGGCAAACCATACATTGAAGAAAAGCTTATTAAAAATTATATTTGGTGGTATAATGGAATATAGGGTGTTCCATTTGAAAAAAATAAGTTATTATACATTTTGCGAAACCGTACACCCTGTATAGAAATATCAATTTAGATGACTTTCAATTGGTGTGTATTAAAGTTTGGACCTATAAAAGATTATTGACAGAAAAGTATTCAGTTATCTCTGTTGGAATGGTCTCTACAATTTTTTTAAAAAGCAATAATTTTGACCTAAAATTCTTCATAACTCAAGAACCATCCATAATAAACCTGTGGTACCTTATATCATTTTGCTCAGCATTAAATGCTCTTTCAATTCACCAACTAATATACAGGGCATTCCATTTAAAAAAACATAACTTTGGTATATTACTAATACAAGGACACTCTGTATATGATTTCCAATTATTTTAAATTGTGAACATATAGTGTGGCTATCGTCCCCCGAAAACCCCGTTTTGATATCTTTTAAAATGAGGGCGCAATTGATGGTCCACACACCTCTGGAACACCCGGTACATGGAAAGTGTGCCCGGAAAATGTAAATTTTTGAACCCCTGAACGATGATAACAACACACGACAAAAAACTTCGAAAAACACACGGAATTAATCTAAATTGCCCGACGTAAATAAACCAAAAAACTGAAGACTGACTTACTAAACGTCTTTACTTCAACATCCAGTGCAAGTGGATTTTCGTCTGCCCATACGTGCGTACTATTTAAGTTCAAAATACCTTCTCTCGTGCTTCAATTTGGCTGCTGAAAATTATTATTCTTAAATCCTCAAGTAAATTCTTAGGCTGTAAAAATTGGAGTTTCTCTACGTGATCGGAATATAATTGTTGCTCTTTCAAAATTCTAAAAAATGGTATAATGCGATATTCCAAACTGATTCGGTGGGCGGTTTTCACATTTTGTAAAACAAACACAAGGCACACAGCAATTGTAAATTAATGCAATGTCCGTTAATACAATGCAACAAATTACCGGAGCGACGGCGACCTTCGGTATCGAGATACTGATGACTTCAGGTATAAACCAACCGCACGGGACTTTACAAAAATTTAGAATGTTGATAAGCAGGTTGGGACAAAAACAATTGATTCTCACTAGGCCAAGTTAAAATCCATAAGCGGATCGTGAATTTTGTAGAGGAAAAGTAATGCTAATGTGAGTTTTCGGAAAAGTCGTATACAGAAAACTTGTTGCTTTTATTTCTGAAACAGCCTGTATGTAAAAAGCGATCCGATAAAGAGATTCGACTCTGGCTGTCAAAACTCTATAATCGGAACACCTATTCCAATTTGATAACGGGTACGGTTAAGTGAGAATCGTTTTTTTTTTCGACAAGATAAACTGCGAGAACTGTGGGTGCGTTGGAGATTTCATCCTCTTGATGACAGTCGAACACAAATTGGCCGTGGTTTGTTTACATTGCGGAGCATGTATTGGTGTAATAAGCCGAAAAATAAATTAAAAGAGAAGTGGGGAAGCATTTGAAGACAAAAGAAAAGAATAAATAAACGTTGGTCTCATAGGAAATTTATATTGAAAAGGCCACACACTGATGAATTAAAACAAAGAATGTCTTAGCACAAGATGAAAAGAGAAATATAGTAAATTCAACCCTTGAAAGCCCCGCAAATGAAAAGCTCAAATTATGCATGTGTGTAAAGGGTGTTATTATACATGGTGTATATTAAACATTGGCCAAAAATGCAAGGGGCAACTCCTTATTGGGTTTTTCTAGGACTATTTTGTCCTTTTGTGATTTTTGGAAGGCCGCTTTGATACAGTGCGATCACATTTTTTACAATAACAATATTTTATTACCTAAATATTAGATTAAAAATTTTCTAAATCTACTTACAAAAACTGCTGGAAATGACCACCAGCTACAATGCATGCGTCTTCTCCTCATGAACTAGCGAACGTCGTGAGTCGTTTCGTATACTATTACACCCAGCAATTATCCGATTTCTCAAATCTTCTACATCTTTAATCTGATGATTTTAGATGTCCCCATAAGTAAGAATCTAAAGGGGTGATTGAGATTTGGAGATCGAGCAAGCCATAGATGAGGTTCACCTCGACCTATCCAGCGATCCCCACATGTTGCGGTTAAAAATTCTAACTAAAATGATCATCTTGCATAAATCACATTGCATGTCTTGTTTGTTGTTCTAAATTTGTTCTAAAAAGTTCTGGTAGACTTCACCGGTGAGCTTTCCAGGTAGAAATACTGGTCCAATTTAAACAATTACCAACAATTGCGTCCCACACGTTCAACGAATACTGATGTTGAAAACAGTCTTCAACTACTTTATGAGGATTTTCATCGGCCCAAAAATGATTATTGTGAAAAAAAGCTGTTGGGGATTTTAAACCAACTTGTGTTAAAGCCATTGACAAAATGCAATACATGGAGCAAAATCAGCAGGAACAAGTGCCTGAACGCGTTGTATGTGGTATGGGTACTGGCCTTCCTGATCATCCTTATTGTTTAAATGTTTCTGTCTCATGAAGACGTTGATGAATTCTTTGGAAGATTTTCATGCCAGGAACATTACGATTAGGAAATCGTTCAATGTACAGTTATGTTCATTAATGTGTTGTACAGCTAGTTTAGATGTATGTGCATCGGATTTAAAAAAAAATTAAACATCACCATAGTTAGAAAAATGTCAAATTGACACTGCTTGTCGCATCAAGTAATTTCGAAATGCCGGCAATGAATTTAATTGAAAGAGCACATATTATTGCATATTTAGATGAGGGATTATTATTATCCATCAGAGAAGTTGCAAACATTATGCAGACAAGTAAAAACACCATTTCAAAAGTCAAAAAACGATGAGAAATTGACGGAGTAGAAGAAGTCTACGGGTAGGCCAATTTGTTCCGTGAATTTTTTTTTTATAAGTGGCGCATCCACCATTTTTCATCCTTTCAATTGTGAGATTGTAATTATGAAAAAGATTCCCAAATTTCCCAGAATACACCCTCAAAGGCAGGCTGAATTTTTTACAATTTTTTTTAAGCGACCCATCCACCATTTTTCACACTTTCTTAAATATTCCCCTATGGACTTCTAGGTGTCTATATCTGTTCAAATGTGACATTGCAATGACGAAAACAATGCCTAAATTCGGCAAATTTCAGCTCTCAAAGAAAGGCTGAATTTTTACTTTTTTTTTTCAAATGGCGCATCCACCATTTTTCACATTTTCTTCAATCTTCCTCTATAGACTTCCGAGTGTCTTTTTCTCTTCAATTGTGAGGTTGTAATGATGAATAAAATGCCCACATTTCACAGAATACATCCTCAAAGGCAGGCTGAATTTTTTACAATTTTTTTAAGCCACGCATCCACCATTTTTCACACTTTCTTAAATATTCCCCAATAGACTTCCGGGTGTCTATATCTGTTCAAATGTGACATTGTAATGACGAAAACAATGCCCAAATTCGACAAATTTCGGCCGTCAAAGAAAGGCTGAATTTTTACAATTTTTTTTTTTTTTTCAAGTGACGCATCTACCATTTTTCACCTTTTCTTCAATCTTCCTCTATAGACTTCCGGTTGTCTATACCTGTTCAAATGTGACATTGTAATTATGAAAAAAATGCCAGAATTTGACAGAATACACCCTCAAAGACAGGGTGCATTTTTTTAATTTTTTTAAGCGACGCATCCACCATTTTTCACCCTTCCTTAATACAAAATATTTGATGAGCAATATGTTATCACCGGCGATAGAACAGGAAGATTTTTTATAAATTGTTGAGCATGGATAAGTATCCACGGACTTGGGATGTGTTGGGATATTGAAGAGAGACTTAATGCTATAACACCTCAAAATATTTTAGAAACACTTTTTCGAAAATAATTTTGTATTTCAGCATGATAACTGCCCTATTCATACCACAGGACTAGTTAATCAATGGTTTGTTGATAATAATATTGAGGTACTGGTTTGTATTTATGTTATGTATTTAATTTCAGTTCACCTGTCAAGCTGTGACATTGGACCAATAATAGCTGTTATTAAAGTTAACTACAAAAAAATTCTGCCGTGTCTTAATTAAAAAAAGGTGTTCGCGGCAACAACACTCGTAAAATTTAAAAATTTTGGCCAAACAAAATCAATTGCGGCCACATATGGACTAGTACAAATTGCCACCGACAATCGGACTAGTTCTTTTAAGAAAAATGGTTTGTTTCACTGAGTCCTATGATTGGTAGTCAAAGTTGAGTGGACAATTTCTACTACTAAAATAGTTTTTTTTATTATACCTGCATCAGAATCGCCGTTTAAACCACGCCTGAGCGTGCGAATACAGGCGATTAAAGCACGGCGAGCTTTAAAGGTTGTCAAGGAAATATAGGTACCATTATAACTTCATCAAATTTGAAAACTTTTCATATTCCTTCAGGTATGGGTCTTTTGACTTCGATGGTAGTATTTTGGATTCCGCTTGTTCGGCCAATGCTTCTATATCGGGTGAAATCTCGTTTTAACTCATTTTTTCTCGATTTTTGCTGACACGACTAAGTGCAATGACAGACGTGGACGCGAGAAAAACGTAAACAATAATTGTCGTAACTAATGGCAATATTATTACGCCATTTCGATTTATCACGACAAAAAATATTTCTAAGTTTTTAGTGCTTAATTTGTTTCCAGTATTGCTGGTATAATAAAAAATAGCGTAAAGTATTCGTGGATAACTGGTCTTTAAAACACTTTATTAATTCAACAGGCATAGGAACAATTTATATTCGAATTACAATATTTGAAATTCGTGTATATTTTTTTCAACTGTAAGTAACAACAAATATATTAAGTCATGAAGAATAATTCACCCAAAAATCTAACGAGGACATCCACCTGCACTGATGCCTTTCACTTCACATGTTTGCTCTCAAGTCCTTTTTAAATAATTCCCCGTGGGAAATCCAGGAGCCCCAGACAAAAAGTGATTTGAATACCTGCTTTATATACTGCAAGCACTAAACTTATCGTTAAAATTTTGGAAGCACCTTTTGTAAACCCCGATGTGTTTCGGATGAAACCTGAAACTTAAACTTTTACAAACATAACATATTCTCTTTAAAAACCAATAATATCAGAAAACGGGTCAATAATAATAATTAAATAAATAATCATGCTATTCAGTCTTGTGAATATATTCATTAGTAATGCTAGTGGACGTTCAACTTACTAAAGAAAAGGAAAATTTGAAAGACATAACTAGCCAAAAAAAAAAACAAACACAAAGCAAAGACTAAAGACTGAAGAATATGAACCATAAGTAGCTATTATTATTAGCACATTTTAAGTAAATATAATAGTTAAACACGGTTTTTGGAACAAAAGAATTTAAGTTTTATTAAACAGCGGTACAAACAGCTCGGTTCGGGACTAATGACCGACTGACTTACCCGCCAGTCTTCTTTTCCCGCTACATGTTTTTCTATCCTAAACCCAAAAACACAATGACAACCGTATTTTGATCGAGGTTACACTACGTCTCATTTACAGAAATTGATGAAAACAGAGTTAGCAAAATAAAATGTCTTTAACATAAACACAAAATATTCTAAAAAAGGAAAACTCAATAAACGTATACAACAATCAACAAAAATTCTGAGAAAACTGAATAACACTATATTATATAAAAATCGAAACGCTGGAAATCTCCCAATAGAAAATTACTTTGCTAACAAACAGCACATTCTATATAAAAAATAAAATATTCTATAAAACAGTCTTAAATTCCAAGAAAAGTCAATACATAATTATTATTATATAAAAAATAAAACATGCAAAGTTAGTATACTACCAAACAGTTTGGTTGTTTTTTGCTGCAGGGCTTCTCCTACAATACCAAGGAATACCATTACGGACACCGAGATGCTATTCTGAAACAGACTTTTATGATTTTTTTATGCAATGGCCCAGCCTGCAATTTCACTGACAGAGTAAAATTTGAGGTTATGGTAAACATTGTGACATTTATGTTTCTCATGTTAATTTAAAGAAAATAAAATACTAACAAATAATGTATAATTAACGAATTTACCGAATGATAACTGACACCACTGATACTTCTGACACTGACATCCAGAGAGACGTCTGCTGACATCTGATAGTGAAATTGTTTAATATTTAACATAATTACGTCACAAACACAACGACCAATCATGACGCGTCAGATTTTTATCAATTTTAAATTGTTTATAATTAATTGTTTTTTTTAAGTTTTTCACATAGACTCAATATAATTTATTTCATTTTTGTATCTAAAGTGACATTTTTCGGATTATTTATCATACCAAAAGTGGAACATTAGCGTCCTAGTACTTAAAAGAAAAATTTTAAAGTTCTAGTACTTTAAAATTATACATCATTTCATTGTATTGTTCCCGAGATTTCTGTGGTATCAAATTGTTCTTCACGCGATCTGTTTTATCTAGAATATGTTGAGGCATCTCAATTTTATCCATTTTAAACTGAATAATCGAATAAAATATCCAAAACAATTCAACGTGACCCAGTTTTTTCGTTTTCATTTTTGACAAACGTTTGTTACTATGGGGATGTTAGTTTCTACATTATTTAAATATTACGAATAATTTGTGCAAGATAAACACTCAAAATTTCTTTTTATTTTAACCTAGTTCATTAAACTTGCAGTATATGAAAGAAAACGTTGTTACCTCGAACGAAGAAGTGTTTTTGAAGGTACTCACAAGTAATTAAAGTACGAGCAAGTAAACAACTTGCTCGTACTTTAACCTTCACTTTTCGTTCTAGATAAATAATATACTATTATTATACAGTTTTAAAATACATTAAAAAAATCGATTTTTATTTTTTTCAAAAACCTAATTGTTTTCCCAAAATTAACTTTTTCTTAAAATTCACGGTCAAATTATTATTATTAAATACAAACGTCTTTTATACTATTTGGAAAGTAATTGACAGTGAAGTGTCTTCAACTTTTTCTTAGATATAACTATTTCTTCAAGATGAAGTAAACAGAGGAGGTAACATTAATTTGTCATTGTTACTTCTAAACAATCATGTTATTCTTATCGATAATAATCTCCTTTGACTTTCTCTATGGTGTTTCCGAAATTGTAATCCAAGACCGGGAGTTAGCTCGGCTGATTACGCCTGAATTAATTCCTATAAAGGGATCGTAAACCGGCAGCGTTGACAACACTATTAATTTGCATTTCTAGAGGATAATAAGTACAACCATAAGAAGTGCGCAAAAACAAAAGGGGAAAATATTTTGCAAGAAGGACGGCCCCATAAATAGGGTCTTTCCCGAGTGCAGAGATATATGGGGAGTAAGCTTGACACATCCTGACATGGGGGTATTAATCACGAAAGTACAAAATCTAATTAAATAATCCATCGTTTTGCGCAAATTTTAACGATTCCAGCTCAACAGGATGAAAAAAAAACACGACGACAAAATTGTTTTTACGATTTTAGACAGTCATAGAATTAGCGCGCTTTCGATAATAATTTCATATTAAAATTACGGACGTGCATCTGTCGCCATAAATCCGCTCGTCTATTTTAATAAAATTTTTGTTCAAACACTGCACTCAGCTTTAATATAAATTTATGCAACGCAAAGCAAAGGTTACATGCTCATATTATGAGTGCACAATCCTTCGTGTTAATGCCAACATCTGAAAAGTAATATACGTAATAATTTTATATTATATACAAGTTGACCAGAGTTATTACAACAACAACAAAAAAAAAACAGTTCAAAAATTATAAATCACTTATGACATTCTTTTTTGATCAGGTGAGTTTTGAACTTTTAAAAAATACGTCTCTTTCAGGTTTTTTTATGTACAGAGATACTTCAAATCAGATGCCATATTCGGAATTCTCACATCTTTAGGCCTATTTGAAATTTTCTTCAATAACATTGGACCGATTGCAGTTTGTTTTTTTTAGAAAATTCATATGTAACGTTAGGTCTTAAAAAACTGTCGGTAAAGAAGAAGATTTTTGCCACAAATATGCTTGCCGTTCCGATCCTGCTCTATTTATAATTATTTGGAGCAGTTAAGTGGTTGGTTGTTGAGTTGAAGCAGATTAATAGGGATACTCGATGATGCATATACAGCGCAGTTTGCATCCAAAGCCTCCACAAAAGATATAACCTAGGAACGGATGACTTTGCCTTTCTGAGATCAAGTGGACTGAAATCTGAGACTGATTTCATGTTGATTTGCGACTGGTCGCAAGTGCCGGTTGCTATGGAAACGTCGTAACTGAAAACCAGTCAGTAAGGATCAATTTCATGTGAAATGAAACATGAAATTGAGCCTTACTGCCTAATCCATTGCACCTAATCGCAAATTACGACCCAGAACATGAAATCGGGCTGTGACGGATTCATTTAAGCTTGATTCATACTATCGGTTCGGCGACGCTCCGCTCACGCTCCAGTCACGGTCCAGTAAATTGGTGTACCATTCACACTACCAACGGTCTTGTTTCGGTCAAGTGGCATAGACTTTAATCTCAAAACTATTTATCATCAGTAGCAAGCAACACAGTCGTGTGCCAGTGCGCAACTATGTTCAAGAAATTTTCAATGACGGATTTAGCCGTGATATTCTTGACGACGAAGAAACCCTAAACCTAAGTGTTATCTTAAACATTATGACTATAATAAAATAGATATAATACTCCTAATTTGTTTTAAAATCTTATAAATACGCCTCTATGCGATATTTTTGCTTGATATAAAAGCGAGTTGAGTTTTTGTTTAACAACTAGCTGACCCGACAGACGTTATCTTGTCCAAATTTCAATAAATTTGTTTTTGGATAAATCACGAAACAACAGTAAAAACAAATGTACTTTTATTTTAATTTAGGCTAGAATGAGTTTTTTCAAATGATTCTCCTGATCTTTCCGATATATATTTTTTTTCAACATTCAATTGAGTTATTTCTAACTCGTGCAAGCACTCGTCATTATTTTCGTCGCAACAGAAACTCCTAACTGAATCGCAAAAATTATTGTCGGCAATATCCATTCAGTTCATACAAAAAAATCTCATAGATAAAGCATGGCATAGCATAAAAGGGCCAATACTAGAGCTAAACGGGTCGAAAACTGACTGCGCCCTGTTCAAACTAGCAGTGTTCGATCGGGACGTCCGCTCTCGGTTCGATCTCGGTCCGGTAAAGTATTGTGGCGAAGAAACACCGCGGTCAATTTACCGAACCGTTGCTGGAGCGTACCAGGTAGTCTGAATGGTCTAATACAAAATACATTGAACAATATTTTACTGGACCGTGACTGGAGCGTGAGCGGAGCGTTGCCGAACCGATGCGATAGTATGAATCAAGCTTTCGCTACGCAAGACGGTGTAATTAACACCTTGGTCTATTGCACCCGCGTGATGGGTGTAGAGGTGCCGAATGTGAGCTGTAGGGCTTGTAGGTAGGGCCTCTGTAACAGTAATGCATATATTGGCGGCGTGCCCGGTGTATACAGTTTCGGCCTATGTCCTATATCCATGTGAAAAATAGTTCACCACCTATTCTCATACCTGCCAAATACATATACAAAAAAAAAAAACATAAAAATCGGTCCATCGCAAGGGGGCCCCCTGGGCCCCCATGTCCATGTGAAAAGTAGTTTACCACCTATTCTCATACCTACCAAATATACCACAAAAAATTCATAAAAATATCAGTCGAGCCGAAAAATCGGTCCATCCCAAGGAGGCCCCCTCGGTCCCCATGTCTATGTGAAAAAAAGTTTACCACCTATTCTCATACCTGCCAAATATACAAAAAAAAAAAAAAAACATAAAAATCGGTTGAGCCGTTTCGGAGGAGTTTGACCACAAACACCGTGACACGAGATTTTTATATATTAGATGTATATTACCTTTATTTCCCCCTTCTAAGTTATTGACACATTATAGGTATTTATGTAACTACGTAAATGTTTAGTTACAGAAACAGACCTGAAAAGTTTGTACGGGATAATTTTTTTTATTAATAATTTAATTAATATTTTTAATTTGTATTATAGTCTTTACTGGGCTTACCGGGTTATCTGCCGGCTCACCCGTAAAGACTAATTTACAAGGCTTTTCCCGTAAATAACTATTACAGGTTTATAAAATAACCGATTAATACATTTACCATAACTCAAGAAAATAAAATATAATACAATAAATAAAAATAAATAAATCAATAATTCAACACAATACCTAGCAGCTATTATCCATTTTTTTTTTATAAACAATTTTCAAAATGTGGTCATGTTGGTATAAGCAACAGTAATTTTTGGTTGGTCACATTGAATGTCACATTCTGACATATATTCCGTCGTTTAACATGGTGACGTCAAGGTGACATGTACGATGCAACCATGATAAACCATCACCTTTGACATCTATGAACATAACCTTAATAGTGTCTGTTATACAGCTCGGTCCGAAAGGACATATTTTTAGATGATGCAGCCCGCTCTTTAATTGCATTTCGATATTGACAATTGTTTTAAAAAAAAAGGTAGTAGATAGGTATAATATATAGCCTAGTATATTAGAACCAAAGGCCATAGGCATAATTTTTTGTGGTCGAAAATGCCAGTTTGGGAAACCGCGGCTTTCCGAGGTTTCCTAAGCATTCGAGACCACGAAAAATGCTTACGGCCCGCGACTCATATGTAACAAAACACATACGAAATAATAAACACACCCCAAAAAAAATTTACTTGACACAATTAGTCCAAGCAAATTAGACGAAAAAACGACGAATAGAAGCTTTTCTGCATTTTTTCTCGTAAACGGTAACGAGAAAATGTTTTCGGACCTGTGTTCTCCATTCAACTCTGCATACAATTGAAGTTTTTGCCATCTTCCACCATGCGAATGTTTTACTCAATATGGACCTTGTACAGAAGAAAACTGCTCTACAATTTTGTTTCTATACATTTTTTGCTACCACTAATGGTTTTCGAGATAATCGCCGTAAAAAATTAAACGCCCTGTATATAGTGAAGATTAGAAATGTTATTATTAAAAAAATGTTTTGTGGAATATTTCAATTTCAAAAATACTTCAAAATCAAAATCAATTTATTTACGTTATCTGAATAGACGCTAGTCTGAAGCATTCAAACCTGAAAACAAGAAAAGTTTTCTCTGTGAGGGAAGTTACATATTTTTGTTCGACCATTTATTCCGTTCGTGTAAAAAATTATATCAATAGAAACTGAGGGTTGTCTACTTCAGATGTTATATTTTATTAAATTAAAAATTTAAATATATCTAAGTCGAACTCCACAAACTTTAATCAGCGTAAAATTATAAATGGTACATGTTTCGGCAGAACACTTCTGCCATCATCAGCCCTTAAAGAATATAAAAAATTATTAATTATTAATTTTTTATATTCTTTAAGGGCTGATGATGGCAGAAGTGTTCTGCCGAAACATGTACCATTTATAATTTTACGCTGATTAAAGTTTGTGGAGTTCGACTTAGATATATTTAAATTTTTAATTTAAATTTACTCCACTTGGATTTAAGAACATTCTTCTTGGTTATATTTTATGTTTGAATTTTTGTAATTAAGCCGTAAACTTCTATTACAGGAAATCGCCGCCATCCTTATCAGTTTTGATCGGCACGCAGAATGGCAGAGCAAAGAGGTCAAGATCAGGTAAGTTTAATATTCACCGATTTTAATATTTCCACTCGAATCGAGTAATAAAACCCACAGACCCTTCCAATGTATATTTTACAATTTCCATTCGACGAGTATTATTTCTAGAATTCACACTAACATTTTTAGAGACGTTCTAAATACGTTCTTTAAGTACAGCACAATTAAATCGTAATTTTTCTCGTAAAAATAGAATGTGCACACAAACTGCAACCAACTGATTTTATATTGCTTTAATGTTTCCCATAAACAATCTGAACCTTGATATAAGCTTAGTAGGTTATTTTGGTGCAAGAGAATTGCTTCGTTTCTGAATGTTACTCAAAATTGTAGTTGCCCTCGTACAATGAAAGAAAGTTTTTCTCCGTCGGCGTCGTGATTACAATATTAAAAAAAGTACGGATCTAATTCGTTTCAAACTCTGCACTGCATTCAGTTCTGCTCGTGTCTGCAGTAAAGTTGGGAATTTAGGGGCAACGCTTTTCGATTTTAATTGCGATCAACTTGTAATTACAGTTTTAATGCAATGTAAGTTTCTTCTTTATGGATTGTTGAGATTAATTAAAACAAGTTTAATTATGATCGGTTTATTACCCATAGTCCTAGTTGTAGACTGCAAATTCAGGGCAATTCTTTTCAATTAGGTGAGTTTTAATTATACAAAACATTTAACAGGTTTACCAGGCTTGGTCAACTTGATCTAAAAATACACGAATATCTTAACTGCTAAAATACGTACATTATTACTAAGGTGGTCACAATAATTTTACACTGAATACTTGCACAGATTTCAGCATTTATGTGTGCCTGAAAATACATTAAAGGAAAGGGTTGTGTGAAATAATAATTTAAGTGACATGTATCGTATTGGTAATCGAATCAATGTAAAAATTCAAAATGTGACATGTAGACCATTGTCCGATTTTGTTGACGGTACTTTTTAATTTGCCGCAAACAGTTTACACAAAGCTGACCTCACACAGCACCAGAATATCTGGTGGATATTCTGAGGATATCCCAGTTTAGCTTTAGAATATCCGAAGGATGTCCTACAAAAAGTAAACGGATATCCTAGGGACATCCGTGGGATGGTAAAATGGGACTAAAGTGGACATCCTTACGATATCCCTAGGACATCCCTAGGACAACTGATATCCTTGGAATATCTATCACAACATATCCTTGGGACATCTATTCCAGGTTATCCGTAGGATATCCATTACGTATATCGGTAATCTATACTTTATATTTTATTAATAATTTTCATATTTATCTATAATATTTAAGAGATTATTGATTAGGTCTGAATGAAATGATAGTATAGCATGGTTATAAAATAAAAGTTATAATAAAATAATATATAATATAAAATTATTAAATATACTAATATTATAAATGCGAAAGTTTGGATGGATGTTTGTTGCTCAATCACGCCACAACGGCTGAACGGATCTGGAGGAAATTTGGCACAGAGATAGATTATAGTCTGGAATAGCACATGGGCTACTTTTGATCCCGAAAAAATGTACGGTTCCCGTGGGACAGATTGGTTTTTGTTAGGATCGACATGATTTTTTGTAAAGTAAATCATAAATGAATGTGGATGAAAAATCACACAGTAGATATTACGGTGCCGGCGGTTCAGATGGTAACTACGCCACCCTGTCCCAAGCGGGGCCCGATGGTAGTTACGCCCCCCGTCCCAAGGGGGCTCCGGTGGTAGCTACGCCCTCTCTTCCAAGAAGGCCCCGATGGTAGCTACGCTCCCTGCCCCAAAGGGGCTTAAGGGGGTCCCGTTGGTAGATTTGTGCATTTTAATTTTTTTTTGTTTTTTTTTTTTTTTCATTTTAAAAGCGGTTAAATAATGAAGTGCATATACTGTTTCATTTTTATTTAAAATGTATCTAGTAACTAATAACATAAATAGAAAAATACTGAAAATTATTATAATAAAATAATATATTATAATGTAAATATTATTATACTATAATAACTACATAATACAAATAAAAAAAAATACAAAAATACAAATGAAAATAACACTGATCGACAAAAATTACCTTAATGAAAGTTAAATGAAACTGAATGGGTTATTTTGTATCTATAACTAGCCTGTAACTAATCTGCGTTTTTAAAAATTTTCAGGCACCCTCAGTTTTTTTGCAACATCAGTTAACTTTTTCTTAAGTAAATACGGTTAAAAATTGTTTCTAATGAAGAAAAATAACTTATATTTTACTTTTATTCAGGATTTTCGGAAATGTTTAGCGTCAGGTACATCTCTTTTGAGTGTCCAACACTAGTCAGCTGACATCTTCGGTCTCCACTAGCCGTGGTACCATTTTTCCATGTTGGATATGTCCTGATGGAACCGCTCACCGTATTTGTCGCTAACCGTCCCAAAATTTTGAGGAAAAAAATCCAAATGTGAGTGTAAAAGTGTATATTGGACGATATATTGCATCCCATATTCTTGTAAGCTGTAAAGAGGTTGTTGACCAACTCTATAGATTTCGACCCTGTGGTTTCCAGGTAATTACGAACAATAATTCGAAAACATATATTCATGCCGATTTTTCGATAGGATGAATTTTTGCTCAAACTCTTCATCAGTCAGTAAGGCTATAATTTATTCCCTCTTTTATTTTGGCATCGCTAGTTCTTAGGAATTTCTGTTTCAAGTAACAAAAACCATCTCTCTCCATTTTTGTTCATAATATTGACAAAGTTTTTCATAAGTCCGAGTTTGATGTGCAGTGGAGGTAGCAATATACAACAAAAGTTATCGGGATGGTTTACATACACTCTAGGCATCTTATTCCGATGTATAGAAATACCAATCACAAACAAAAAACCGTTTTAATTTCAATAATTTAATGTTAATTAATCGGAAACACACGTCGGTAAGCCAAATTCGCGTAATCAATTATAGTCTATGTTTAACGAAAACTGAGGGTGATTGAACAAAACTAAGTATGACGTTTATATGGGCTCAGGTAGTAGTTTTTAAAAAGACGACTCGATTTCGTTTAACAAAAGCACTGTTTACCAGTGTAATATTAATAGTACATAGTTTAGTTTAGTGGACGTTTTGTGTTTTTTTTTTATTCGGTGTCGAAAACGGATTTTTTGGTCGGTATTTATTTGTTTTCTTTCTTTGAAGCAGCATCTTGTTCACGCACTTTGATGATTTCGGTTATCGGCCCACCCCTGCCGAGCTTAAACTTCCCGAGTTTTCCCCGATAGTTTTTTGAGGTAAAAAAGATGTTTGTCTAAACCAATGGCCTTGAGAAAGCATCACGCCCTAATGGAATCTGTAATTGTGGTTCTGAAATCGGATAATTAAAGTTTAGAAATATTTGTCAAAAGGATTGATTTTAAATTGGATTCGATTCTTCCATTTTTGCCGCGCCCCATCCTGTGATTTGGCAACAATAATAAGTAAATAAAAAAATTACAATGAACCATAATATTTCTATGTGCTTATATAATATATAAAAAAAACAAATATCGGTACAAAAACCATGCTTTCTTATCCAACAAATATTACAGATTTCTAGGGGTCATGTGTGTAGTGTGTGTGTACGCCATCTATAGAATTTTGTAAGTTGACATAATCTTCCATTTCACTTTAAGGCTAAAGGTGATTGAATTTTATTGCCTGGTGTGCGACGGAGACAAAATTCATGCAAAAGTGTCCCCGCTTTTTCTACGAAACGGTTCGACCGATTCAAATTTTGAAAACAGCTTATGTTTCAAGAAATCATTAGAATTCACGCTTGTTGTCGAAATTTTGAAAATTTTTAATTTTTGGAATTTTTTTGAAAAAAAAATAAGAATTATGATTTTTTTCCAAAATTGAAGGTATACAAATTGTGGAGAATCCATTCAGAAATACAAATAACCCAAAGTTTGAAAATATTAGAAAATTCTTCATTTTACCGCTTCCTATGTTCTTGCCGATGCGTGCGGTTTATCGCTTTTATGTCGATAATAATAAGAAATAACGCCTCTAACACTGGGCAACTCCATTTGTCATTAGCCAATGCTATTTTCACGTACATATACATACTATACATAATATATGTATTATGTAGATAACGTAGGTAAAATATTCAGAGTAAATTTCGGCCCGCTGCAAATATGGGTTTTAAATTAGATTCACCATTGTTGCAGATCCGAATAAAGTGCTTAAAACTAGAAATGAGCATTGGAAATGTCCCAAGCCCAAAATTTTCATTCCCACCTAACATGGCGCTTTTCAATTTGCCGAGAACTAGCTTTGAGCATTTTGACGATTTCGTTACCAGTTCTTCATTCTAAAATAAAGAAGTGAGGCTAGTTACGAGAGTTAGGCTTTAATTTTCTCTGTTTGCTATTTTTACTGATTTAATTTCGAAGTATAGAATAATAAATCGATAGTGTGGGGCACATGCAATGACGTAAAGAGTAATTTGATCAGACTACGAAAAAAAAACGTAGGGTTTATTGTTATAACTTATTTTGGCCTGTTATTTGAAAATAATAAGTCCTTCAATAGTTAGATGGTATTTTTAATTTCGTGATAAAAATGAAAAAAAAATCTAAAAAATTGCAAAATATAAGTGCGGTAAACCATCGAAATAAATTCGCAAAAACAGTTAGAATAGAGGTGAAAGGAGAAATAAGTAGGTATTTACATACTTTGTATTCTGCACTTTTTTACTTACCTACTTAAGAATCAGAAAATAAAACGAACTAAAATATCAAAAAATAATACAAATGAAAATATGTATATTGTGGATACCCGCTACCGCCCCAATCGAGGTCATCGATGACGAAGCGAGGGTGTTTATATAATCTTGAATGAATCGGTTCAGACGTGAAGAATAGTTTATGAGTCAGTCGGGAATAAAGATCCGAGAGGAGCGTACCTATTAATTCCCGAGTGTTAATAATCATTTGTTATTAAGTATTACTATTATAGTGTGAAAATAGTGAATAAACTGGTGTAATTTGGTGACACATTGTTTGACTGAGACTGCACAACATCGTAGGGTACCACATATATATAACTAAAAGAATATAATATTAAAATAATCAAAACAAAAATCTATATAATAAAAATGAAATGCTGTACGTTGGTAAGCGCATCACTTGAGAACCGCTGGACCGATTTGGCTAATTTTGTTTTTTAGGATATTATTCGTAATGGTCTAGGTTAGGTTCTTATGGAAGAAAAATTTCTGTTTTCTATGGGATTTTTGTATGAACTCAAGACCATAACTCACTATTCGAACGATGGATATGCATAATTCTTTTTTTGTTTTGTTCATTGTGGTCCTGGAAAAGTTTCAGGAAAATAAAATTCGAGACAATTGCAAAAAAAGTCGAAAAATACGGAACAAAAATCCAAAAAAAGTCCAAAAATCTGTCTGTATTCTCGATCATAACTGACGATATGAACGACATAATATGTATTTAGTTGATTCTTTTTTCGTTTTGTTCGTTATGCTTCGAATGATAGAAATAACTCACTGAAATGTTTTCAATTGAAAAAAAAAATCGGGAGGATCTAGAGAAAAATCTAGGGAAAACGCATTCCAGCCTAAATTAAAACTAAAATAATAGTAGATTACAAAATGCGTCATTGTCACCGAGTGAGATCCTTGAATCTAGTAGCAGGAGTGATACACATCTCACGAGTTTACAATGACATTTCGGTCACGTGTAAGATACGACGTTTTATGCCCGACGTGTAATTTCTTGTGAAACATTAAAAATAAAAAAAAAAATGAAATGGTCAAAATGACGTTTCAAGGAATTATTAATGTCTTACCATTGTGTAACCATAGTAATCCACGCCATTTAAATATTATATCACTTGTGAGTAAAAAGCTACATTATACCTTCCATTTGTGTGGAATAATAAGTCATCTAGACGTTGGTAGGGCATAAAATAACATTACATTTATTTTTACTTTTCGCTTGTTTTGCGATCTAGCCAAAAACAACTTTATTGAAATTTGGACAGCACAACGTATGTCAGGTTGGCTTGTAAAAAAATAAAACAATTCTGGATCCTATTAAAAAAAACTACTCATATTTCTTATCATTCCACGAACTACTGTTGTGTCATTTAGAGTTGCAAAGCACTTTCAGCTTTATATACACGAACATGCTTTGGAGCGATAATTATTTTTTTACACCCACAGATTATAAACCCTAGCGAGGATCCACTTATCGCTTTGGATTTGTTTCGAATAGTTATTACATCGCTATGTACGCCATCGACTTACAAAAATTGAGATGCTTTCTAGTTGACAGATGTGCAGACGATGTGCAGTCAGAACGGGTAATGAAATTGAAAGACGCAATACTAGGTATACCTAATAGGAATAAATATTTCGGATTTGGGAAATTTTCAAGGCTAATTTCTAGTTATGAGCATTTTATTCATAAATTTCACATTGTCCGAATTCGTATAATTGAGTGTGACAAATACATACACTCAGCATTATATCAGTACATCTGAGAATTTTCAAAATTTTACTTTCCCGGCTACCACGTCTGGATGCTGGAAGAGAAAGTATCGTAAACGCCAAAATTTTCTTTCACGGACGTTTTTCAAATGGCGTGCCCGATTTGGGTGGATTTGGCATAATTATACATACTACTTATATTATGTTGGGTCCTAAAATTTGACTCCATTATTCGTGTTGAAGCGAGGATCTATTATTTTAGATAATTTCATTCATTCTCATACAATGTAAAAAAAACACTCCACACGAAAACCGCTGACTATACGTAGTCAATGTAAAGCAAGGGTAAAATAAGGAGTCAAAAACAGTAGTTTATTCAAGGCGAGAAAGAAATTTATCCAAATTGACCGAGACAAAACAAAATCTTTATCACATTTCCTAGAATTTCTAATCTGTCGCTGACTAGGTGCAAAAGTCGGCTTTCTTTCACGGCCATTGTACGGGACGAGCGGCAAAACTCAAAGGAATAATAGAAATTCGCAGTTTTGATAGGGAAAAATAATGAAATTGAATTACTTTTTTTTGTCAATGTGAATGGCAGTATGTCAGCTGCAAAATGTATACCTGGGATTTTTGAAAATTTTCCAAAAAACTGGGTTTTTTCACTTTCAAGTTTTATAAAATTAGAAAATTCAAAAAGTTGAAAACAAGCGTGAATTCTACTGATTTTTTGTCTACAAAACCGTTTTCAGAATTGAAATTGGCCTTTTCGTTTCATTTTTATTGCGGGGATACTTTTCACTGGTTTCAGAGCCATCTAGCGGATTTGCTTCTCACTATTTCATTGTCACCTTTTGCCTTAAAGGCAAAAAAATCTACACATCTGAATCTATTACAAACTGAAACATTAATTGTTAGGTCAGTCTATAGTTCTTCCATCATTTGTCTCTCCTATATCGAGAATTGTGTAACCGCTGAAATTCTGTGAGGCACCGTACTAATAATGGATTCGTCCATTAATCACGAGAGTTTTTTTAGGTCAGTTTTAACCCTCCTTCCCCTCCGATGATCAGTGGTGCGGTTCTAACCTACCCCACCCACATATCCAACGCACCACGTGTATTTTTTGTTGTTGTAAAAGATTTGGCCGTTTGAGTGCTTTACCTACAGTAACTGCAAAACCCTATCTTTCAACAAGATAACGCGCGTCCTCACAGGGATAGGGTAACTGGAGACTTCCTTGAAGAATCTAACATGGAGATTCTTCTTTGACCCTAACGGTCTTCGGATTAGTCGCCCATCGAACATGCATGAGACATGATCGGATTCAGACTGAATAATTAACTTCATCCTTGAAAAAATTTCAATGATCTGCGAATTCGTATTCAAGAAGCTTGGAATGAGATACCACAACCGGACCTAGACCATCTCACTGACGCAACTGACAAACAAATGCATAAGAAGTCGTGGAGGACCCCCATATTTATTGTTAGGTTTAAAAAACGTCTATTGAACAAAATATAAGTAAATTAAATTTAATGCAGTAGTCTGCGTGCTCGTCTCACTCATATTTTTGTTCCTGTTTTCCATACTCGCTCGAGCATAGTCGGGTGTTCGAATTCACATAATTAAATATTTCGTGTTTTTTTTTTTTTTTTCATGAAATTTTAATCGTTTCAATGGTTTCTTGTACTACAACTTCTTTATAAATTTCATTAAAATCGGAGCACAAATTGTAAGTGTAGCAATCTATTAGAAATTGTTCAAATAAATGTCTATGTCAATTGTCTATGCAAGCCCGACGTAACCAGTATCCTTGCACTCTGCCGAAAGCACCAGGCATTTCGCAAATTGTTTGGACAGCAGTTTTCACTCGCTGGCGCAATTCCTGCAATGTGCCAACAGGAGTATCATAGACTAATTGAATCCACTTGAGTCGAGCTACGCAGAAACGACACATGTGCAGTTGGCCAAAGTAGTATCACATTGTAATGTTTAGCAAATATGTCCGTGACTTATGCCGTTTCTGCTGGGTATCATTTATAGAGTACGTAGTCAACAACTCACGCGTAATGCGGACATATGCCGTTTATTCGTAGTACGTTTCAGGACAAAATGGTCATGTGCTGTTCTTTTATACCTACCTCCACATGAAAAATTTGCATTTATATTAATCTGAGGGGCAAGGCGGCCACGGCACAGGTCCACTACGTCCTGTCCATTTATTTGGATAATTAACATTTAACCACTCCCATAATATTCATAATCCACGGGTAAAGCCCGTTTCATCTGTAGCCAGGATCTTTTTGATAAAGTGATAAAGCGATGCAACAGCCAGTTACAAAATTGAGCACGACGAGGCAAAACTTTCGGTTTCAAAGCCTGGACTTTTTGAACATGATATATGTGTAATCCTTGTTCATGTAAAATAAGCCAAATCATCGATCGCGAAAGACTTGTTTGCACTGCCAAGCGTCGCGTGTTGACTACTGGATTGGGTTCTACTCTTTCTAAGAAGTCTTCGGCGTCCAATCTACGGTCACTCTGTGAGGATCTATATCAAGAGTTTTCATTTCAAAACTTCCACTTTCACGGAGGCGTTGTGCGAGGCGCGTAAAACTTTTCGCATCCGGAATACGGCGCGCGGGAAAACGTTCTTCATAGAGCCCTTTTATCATATCATATTGATAGTAAAAGACTGGAAATCGGGCATAAAATAAACGATTCTCTGTTGGACATAAAGTGCAGTTGTTGGCCTTACGATCTACAAAATTACCCTACGTTGATTGAATAAATCTTTGCCGTTGCTAACGGTTCTCAAATAGCTTTGGCAAAATTTTCTTGTATTCTTTTACTCACACGGTTCTACTTAGACTTTTTAGAAGAAATAGTTCATGAAGTTTTAAAATTTTGCTTATGAACTCCCAACAGGGACCCAAATAAAGATCCGAAGAGTTCCTACCTCCCCGGCGGGAGCTCCATCCCCTTTTGCCCAAAAAACCGCCCCCGAGCGTAACTTCATGAAGCTCTTCTGCATAACTCGGGCCTATTATGTTCTGCATAAAATTGATCTAATGAAGTTTTTTCCTATCTCCCACCAAACGCTCATAAATGACGCTGGAACATGAGTATAATCGTGTTCATGAGTATTCAGCGCGAAGGTAAAAATTAGTCCACCCCCGTTTTTTTGCTCGAAAACCATTAGTGGGAGTTAAAAATGTATAATTCCAAAATTATAGAGCAGTTTTTTTCTGTGGAAGGCCCATATTGAACAAAACACTTGCAATAAATTGTTATTGGTCAAAAAAAAATTGTTTATACCGGTACATTTTTTTTAAACCTCAATTAACTATAAAATTAATAAATATGCATTAATTATTATTATTATCCTATCATTGAAGAGGTATAAGAGGGGTAAGGCCCCAAATTAGACTTTTTAGAAGAAATAATTTATAAAGTTTTGAAATTTTTATAAATTTACCCCCTTGAAGTTAAAATTTTTAGTAGTTTTTTTTTTTAATATTCTCCTACTTTTAAACTCTTCGACTTATTGCGGCGTAGCCTCTAACTTTAGCAAATATGGAGTTTATCTTTCGATTGGCGCCCTATCTCGGTCTACCGCTCCTAACATCTTCAAATCACCCACTTCAGCACATTTATTACACATTCAAATTAAAGAGAATTTCAAGACGAACACGCTGGTACTACCAAATCAAGTCAGTAACGAGAATGTTTTTGGGTGTTCATTTTCCCAAGTGCCAAAATTTTAAAACGCCATATCTCCGAAACCATTAGAGATATCGGGGTGAGGGTTACACCGTTGGATTCAGGATGTCGATTTCTACATTATTTTTTTTTTTTAGATTTAGGCTTGATTTAGGGGGAAGCCGACGGTACAGACGGATTTGTCGCGTCAATTTACATATTTATTATGATGATCTGGAAGCGTTTTGAGACAAGTTTTTTTTTCTGAATTTTCAAAATTTACCTTTTTGAGGTTCAAAAATTATAATTCCACAGGAGACGTTTTTCTCTGAAAAAAAAAAAATGAATGGTCACGTAATAATTCTCTAGTCTTGGGCACTAATGGCAGGTAAGGTGGATCTCATAACACGTTTCTGGACGCACTAGAATACCGAAAACAATGACCAGTGAAAGGCTTTGGGTAATTTTAGAAAAGTAGAAATGTTTTTAGATAATTTTTCCATGGTATTATTTCCAATTGGACTGTCAACTTAGGAACCATTAGGGTACGATAAAACATTCGTTTCTGTGTAATCAATTAGTGTATTTAGTTATTGTAAAATTATTTATTAATACCTCTAGACATTTGTTATTTACTTTTGGGTACATTCAGAATTATTGTATCGGATTTATAAACATTTAGGCAAAATTTGCTATAAAGTATGCAGATGCTTTGTACTTCTTTGTAATTCAAAATATACCAGTATTAAATTTTCACAAATAACGTGATCTTCTAAAATTGTTTTTCAGACAGAGCTTTAGATTTATTTAGCAATAATTTCTCCGTTTCACATTGAGTAATTTCTCCAATTTATGGCGGAGTTAAATTCTCTTCACTTATTTTTTACAATTTTTATGACTATTCAAAATTTTAATTGTCAGAGTCAGATTCTAACCTATAACCATTAATATTTCGAATGCCAACCACAATATAATTGTCCAGATTTTAAAAATTCAACATTTTATTTCAAAATGGCAAATAACGTGCGTAGTAGAAAAAAAAATAGAATAAAAATCGCGTTCATACAACTGTGGCACTCATCCTTTATAAAATTCGGCGATGTTTTGTGCCTTATCAAATTCGTTCTTTAATATACCGAGTGATTCAGAGTAACTTTAATTGAAGACCCCTTGGGAAACAAAAAATATTATCTTTATTTACTGGTGTCTCGTTGACTGAAGTATTAAAAAGATTGTTGATTAATTGTGTAGATCACAAAGTGAAAAAAAGAACATATACGGAACATACGCCAAAGTTGCTCCAACTTCAACGTGTTGTATATCAATCAGAGGGCTCGGTAAAACTACATAGAAGATACCGCTATCACAGTCACCGTACCATCATTCAGCTGAAAAAATAAAAATAAGTAAAATAATAAAATACTATTACAGATTTTTTTTTTTTTTTAATAAAACGGGACCTGTTCATGGTGACAAACGTACGAAAACTTTGTCATCACTGTTAGAACTTTATTTAGATCAAAAATCAATCAGTGATTTTTATGGAATTACGTAAATAGGAAAACGTTAGTTTGAAGTTAATAAAGCGGAAACGACACGGCAAGTAAAACGATCAGCTCCGCGAAGGGCGTCTAGTTCGCGAATTCTTCTATTTAAAATCGACTCTAACAGTTTTCTTTCTATTCTATTTGGATTTTGTTGATGCGGGTCCTGTCAAGTGTGAAATAAAATCGCATTTATTATTTAAATGTGCCTCCGACTTGGTACAGTGATTACATAGTCCAGTTGTGTGCACTGCATATTTTCACAACTTTCTTACGTATTTGTCTAACAAAATTGAATGCAGAATGGAAAATAAACCAAAGTTGGAGTTATTTCGTATCAACGACATGTCTTCAAACGTTGGAGGGTTGTTATGATCTTGTAAAAAGAGATTTTGTTATTTTCTTGATATCAGGTTGGTACAGTGAGTATTATGTTGTTCTCTCGCTTTACAGACCAAAGAGCGGTTCCATGTTGTTGTACAGCAGAAAAAAAGTGAGGTATCGCAGAGACGGCTACTGCTGGAAAAAAAGAAAAGATGGCAAAACGACGCGAGAAGACCACATGAAACTGAAAGTTCAAGGAACAGAGGTGAGTGATAAGATTTTTTATGTTTGGCTGTCCGCGCTATTACTAATCGATTTTAGATTATTCCATATTAAAAATAACTCAAATACCATAATATTTGAGTCTCTGGGTTTTTATTTCAGTTTTTTGAAATTGTACTTTGTAGAGCGCATCGACCATTTTTAAATAATTTCTAGATGACTAACGACGCTGTCCGCGCTCATTACTAGTCAATTTTAGATTATTCCATATTAAAAATAACTCAAATACGTTAACATTTGGGTCTCTGGGTTTTTATTTCAGTTTGTTCAAATTTTACTCTTAATAGCGCACCCACCATTTTTAAATAATTTCTGTCTGCCTAACGACGGTGTCCGCGCTCATTATTAGTCTACTTCAGACTATTCCTAATGAAAAAACTCAAATACCATAACATTACAGTCTCTGAATTTTTTATTTCAGTTTTTTGAAATTTCACATGGTAGAGCGCATCCACCATTTTTAAATAGTTTCTAGATGACTAACGACCTTGTCCGCGCTCATTATTACTCTATTTCAGATTATTCCATATGAAAAAAAACTCAAATACCGTAACATTACAGTCTCCGAATTTTTATTTCAGTTTTTTGAAATTGTACTTTTAAGAGCGCATCCACCCTTTTTAAATCATTTCTAGATGTCTAACGACTTTGTCCGCTCTCAATATTAGTCTATTTCAGATTATTCCATATAAAAAGAAAAATACCATAATATTACAGTCTCTGAATTTTTATTTCAGTTTTTTGAAATTGTACTTTTAAGAGCGCATCCACCCTTTTTAAATAATTTTTAGATGACTAACGACGCTGTCCGCGCTCATTATTACTCTATTTCAGATTATTCCATACCAAAAATAACTCAAATACCGTAACATTTGAGTCTCTGGGTTTTTATTTCAGTCTGTTCAAATTTTACTTCTAGGAGCGCATCCACCCTTTTTAAATAATTTATATCAGTCTAACGACTTTGTACGCTCTCAATATTAGTCTATTTCAGATTATTCCATATAAAAAGAAAAATACTCAAATACCATAACATTACAGTCTCTGAATTTTTATTTCAATTTTTTGAAATTGTACTTTTAAGAGCGCATCCACCCTTTTTAAATAATTTTTAGATGACTAACGACGCTGTCCGCGCTCATTATTACTCTATTTCAGATTATTCCATACCAAAAATAACTCAAATACCAAAACATTTGAGTCTCTGGGTATTTATTTCAGTCGGTTCAAATTTTACTTCTAAGAGCGCATCCACCCTTTTTAAATAATTTATATCAGTCTAACGACTTTGTACGCTCTCAATATTAGTCTATTTCAGATTATTCCATATAAAAAGAAAAATACTCAAATACCATAACATTACAGTCTCTGAATTTTTATTTCAATTTTTTGAAATTGTACTTTTAAGAGCGCATCCACCCTTTTTAAATAATTTTTAGATGACTAACGACGCTGTCCGCGCTCATTATTACTCTATTTCAGATTATTCCATACCAAAAATAACTCAAATACCAAAACATTTGAGTCTCTGGGTATTTATTTCAGTCGGTTCAAATTTTACTTCTAAGAGCGCATCCACCCTTTTTAAATAATTTATATCAGTCTAACGACTTTGTACGCTCTCAATATTAGTCTATTTCAGATTATTCCATATAAAAAGAAAAATACTCAAATACCATAACATTACAGTCTCTGAATTTTTATTTCAATTTTTTGAAATTGTACTTTTAAGAGCGCATCCACCCTTTTTAAATAATTTTTAGATGACTAACGACGCTGTCCGCGCTCATTATTACTCTATTTCAGATTATTCCATACCAAAAATAACTCAAATACCAAAACATTTGAGTCTCTGGGTATTTATTTCAGTCGGTTCAAATTTTACTTCTAAGAGCGCATCCACCCTTTTTAAATAATTTATATCAGTCTAACGACTTTGTACGCTCTCAATATTAGTCTATTTCAGATTATTCCATATAAAAAGAAAAATACTCAAATACCATAACATTACAGTCTCTGAATTTTTATTTCAATTTTTTGAAATTGTACTTTTAAGAGCGCATCCACCCTTTTTAAATAATTTTTAGATGACTAACGACGCTGTCCGCGCTCATTATTACTCTATTTCAGATTATTCCATACCAAAAATAACTCAAATACCAAAACATTTGAGTCTCTGGGTATTTATTTCAGTCGGTTCAAATTTTACTTCTAAGAGCGCATCCACCCTTTTTAAATAATTTATATCAGTCTAACGACTTTGTACGCTCTCAATATTAGTCTATTTCAGATTATTCCATATAAAAAGAAAAATACTCAAATACCATAACATTACAGTCTCTGAATTTTTATTTCAATTTTTTGAAATTGTACTTTTAAGAGCGCATCCACCCTTTTTAAATAATTTTTAGATGACTAACGACGCTGTCCGCGCTCATTATTACTCTATTTCAGATTATTCCATACCAAAAATAACTCAAATACCAAAACATTTGAGTCTCTGGGTATTTATTTCAGTCGGTTCAAATTTTACTTCTAAGAGCGCATCCACCCTTTTTAAATAATTTATATCAGTCTAACGACGCTGTCCGCGCTCATTATTAGTCTATTTCAGACTATTCCATATAAAAAAAAAACACTCAAATACCGTAACAATACAGTCTCTGAGTTTTTATTTAAGTTTTTTGAAATTGTACTTTGTAGAGCGCATCGACCATTTTTAAATAATTTCTAGATGACTAACGACGCTGTCCGCGCTCATTACTAGTCAATTTTAGATTATTCCATATTAAAAATAACTCAAATACGTTAACATTTGGGTCTCTGGGTTTTTATTTCAGTTTGTTCAAATTTTACTCTTAATAGCGCACCCACCATTTTTAAATAATTTCTATCTGCCTAACGACGGTGTCCGCGCTCATTATTAGTCTACTTCAGACTATTCCTAATGAAAAAACTCAAATACCATAACATTACAGTCTCTGAATTTTTTATTTCAGTTTTTTGAAATTTCACATGGTAGAGCGCATCCACCATTTTTAAATAGTTTCTAGATGACTAACGACCTTGTCCGCGCTCATTATTACTCTATTTCAGATTATTCCATATGAAAAAAAACTCAAATACCGTAACATTACAGTCTCTGAGTTTTTATTTCAGTTTTTTGAAATTGCACTTTTAAGAGCGCATCCACCCTTTTTAAATCATTTCTAGATGTCTAACGACGCTCTCCGCGCTGATTATTAGTCTATTTCAGATTATTCCATATCAAAAATAACTCAAATACCGTAACATTTGAGTCTCTGGGTTTTTATTTCAGTCTGTTCAAATTTTACTTCTAAGAGCGCATCCACCCTTTTTAAATAATTTATATCAGTCTAACGACTTTGTCCGCTCTCAATATTAGTCTATTTCAGATTATTCCATATAAAAAGAAAAATACTCAAATACCATAACATTACAGTCTCTGAATTTTTATTTCAGTTTTTTGAAATTGTACTTTTAAGAGCGCATCCACCTTTTTTAAATAAATTCTAGATGTCTAACGACGCTGTCCGCGCTCATTATTAGTCTATTTCAGACTATTCCATATAAAAAGAAAAATTCTCAAATACCGTAACATTAGTCTCTGAGTTTTTATTTCAGTTTGTTGAAATTTTACTTTTAAGAGCGCATCCACAATTTTTAAATAATTTTTAGATGACTAACGACGCTGTCCGCGCTCATTATTACTCTATTTCAGATTATTCCATATCAAAAATAACTCAAATACCATAACATTTGAGTCTCTGGGTTTTTATTTCAGTCTGTTCAAATTTTACTTCTAAGAGCGCATCCACCCTTTTTAAGTAATTTATATCAGTCTAACGACGCTGTCCGCGCTCATTATTAGTCTATTACAGACTATTCCATATAAAAAGAAGAATACTCAAATACCGTAACATTACAGTCTCTAAGTTTTTATTTCAGTTTTTGAAATTGTACTTTTAAGAGCGCATCCACCTTTTTAAAAAAAATTAAGATGACTAACGACGCTGTCCGCGCTCGTTATTACTCTATTTTAGATTATTCCATATCAAAAATAACTCAGATACTATAACATTTGGGTCTATGGGTTTTTATTTCAGTTTGTTAAAATTTTACTTTTACGAGCACATCCACCCTTTTTAAATAATTTTTTTCTGTCTAACGACGCTGTCCGCGCTCATTATTAGTCTATTTCAGATTATTCCATATCAAACTTAGCTCAAATACCGTAACATTACAGTCTCTGAGTTTTTATTTCAGTTTGTTGAAATTTTACTTTTAAGAGCGCATCCACCCTTTTTAAATAATTTCTAGATGTCTAACGACGCTGTCCGCGCTCATTATTAGTCTATTTCAGACTATTCCATATAAAAAGAAAAATTCTCAAATACCGTAACATTACAGTCTCTGAGTTTTTATTTCAATTTTACTTTTAAGAGCGCATCCACCCTTTTTAAATAATTTCTAGATGTCTAACGACGCTGTCCGCGCTCATTATTAGTCTATTTCAGACTATTCCATTTATAAAGAAAAATTCTCAAATACCGTAGTAACATTACAGTCTCTGAGTTTTTATTTCAGTTTGTTGAAATTTTACTTTTAAGAGCGCATCCACAATTTTTAAATAATTTTTAGATGACTAACGACGCTGTCAGCGCTCATTATTACTCTATTTCAGATTATTCCATATCAAAAATAACTTAAATACCATAACATTTGAGTCTCTGTTCAAATTTTACTTCTAAGAGCGCATCCACCCTTTTTAAATAATTTATATCAGTCTAACGACGCTGTCCGCGCTCATTATTAGTCTATTACAGACTATTCCATATAAAAAGAAGAATACTCAAATACCGTAACATTACAGTCTCTAAGTTTTTATTTCAGTTTTTGAAATTGTACTTTTAAGAGCGCATCCACCTTTTTTAAATAATTTTTAGATGACTAACGACGCTGTCCGCGCTCGTTATTACTCTATTTTAGATTATTCCATATCAAAAATAACTCAGATACTATAACATTTGGGTCTATGGGTTTTTATTTCAGTTTGTTAAAATTTTACTTTTACGAGCACATCCACCCTTTTTAAATAATTTTTTTCTGTCTAACGACGCTGTCCGCGCTCATTATTAGTCTATTTCAGACTATTCCATATAAAAAGAAAAATTCTCAAATACCGTAACATTACAGTCTCTGAGTTTTTATTTCAGTTTGCTGAAATTTTACTTTTAAGAGCGCATCCACCCTTTTTAAATAATTTCTAGATGTCTAACGACGCTGTCCGCGCTCATTATTAGTCTATTTCAGATTATTCCATATCAAAACTAACTCAAATACGGTAACATTACAGTCTCTGAGTTTTTATTTCAGTTTGTTGAAATTTTACTTTTAAGAGCGCATCCACCATTTTTAAATAATTTCTAGATGACTAACGACGCTGTCCGCGCTCATTATTATTAGTCTATTTCAGATTATTCCATATCAAAAATAACTCAGATACTATAACATTTGGGTCTAGGGGTTTTTATTTCAGTATGTTAAAATTTTACTTTTACGATCGCATCCACTCTTTTTAAATAATTTCTTCTCTGTCTAACGACGCTGTCCGCACTCATTATTAGTCTATTTCAGATTATTCCATATCAAAAATAACTCGGATACATACTATAACATTTGGGTCTATAGATTTCTAAGAGTTCTAAGTGCCCACACTGATACTCCCCTACCACTTTTTCCACTCTTGGTTTTATCGAATTCTTGACAGACCTTAGTCTACATTTTGCGACGCTTATTTCGAGCGCCAGTTTTTTTTACGTGGTATGCTCCACGGGACCGCGGGTAGCTACGCCGGAGTACGGTAATCCGGGGGTCAGCTATCAATTTGGCGGGAGGGGAAATAATAGTTAACGAGTTATGGTCTTTGTTATATTTACACTATATACCTACAATTGTTTACCCGGATATTTACACTATATACAAGGTTATCGATTCTCTCAATTATTCACATTACGCCCGTGTCCATCTTCTGCCGGAATTCACGCGATCGTCTTGTTGGTTAAGGCAGCGTCCGGGGTGGTTAGGATCCGGGATGGACTTCTTGACATGTACTTGACATATTTAGGTACATGCCAATTGTCAGTATCGCGTCAAAACCCTCAGTTATTTTTAAACAATAGCTGTCACTTTTGAGAATTTATCTAAATGCTCAAAACAACAAATTAATCGGTTCAAAATTTGGCTGTCCTAGTATTTTCCACATCGTGGAACTTTTGGAAATCTTGCTTAAAATTAGGACTAAATGCCAGATAGTGCTTCGCGGCTTGTGATGGAAACTTGATTGAACTCATGGTTTTCTTCCGCAACTTGTATTTTAATATACTATCCTCTAATCGTGAATGCATACATGGAGAAAACATAAATACGTATTCATTGAAACGTTTTTACTTGCTTTTTAATTTACAGTAAAAAACTTAATTATTATTAACAAACTTGTCTGTTAATAGAACTATTATGCATGATGTTCTGAAGAATTAATGACATCGAATAAGGTGACTGAAGTTTCTGAAAGACTGAAAGCAGTGGTGTGTAAACAAACAAAATCGGAGTCTGATGAAAAGTTCCAATTTCTACATGCTTCGGGTTACGGTCTAAAAAGCGTCAAATTCGTCATTAATTAGACCGTCGATAATCTGGAACAAAAGCTGGCTCCCTCGAATGTCTGAATTGAAAGCTTTAAAGCTTTTGCGAGAGCTCGACGCTCAGGCGATTCACTCTTCCGAATTAAACAGAATTAAAGGGCGTACCACGTTTTATCCTGTTCGATCTCTAACAAAAACTGCAGAAAGATGCACATGTGTTCTGTAACCTTTTTGTTACCGACATTAAATTGTCTAATTCTGTGTAATTAAAGTTGGCTTCTTCCCTTTGTCCCTTTCCGGTGAAATCGTGCTGAACCACGTTTTGGTGACAAATCGGCTAATCGGTTTACTAAACCATTTGCAACAAGAGAGATGTTATAATATATCACTCGCTAAACTATCACTAATTTTTTCCTACAACTTCTAATTTTTCTTACTAATAATTTTTGTTCGTCACTTTTCCTGGAATACATACCGGGAGTAAGACTATAAATACACTTACCGGCACAAAATTCGATCCATTTGATATTTTTATAAAAACTTTTTTTTAAGAAAGATCAAATGAAAAATGCGTTGTATATGTGACATTATTCTGTCAAATACTCTGTAAACAGTGCTCAATCAATGTTCTACAATATTCTGCAAGTGAGAAAAGTTTCTTTTGATTCGATTGAATTTTAAAAGTTTTTTAGAATTTTTGCGGTCTAGTTCTTTCCTCCCTTTTTGCCAGTTTTTGTTTGAATTTGAACACAATCTTGCCGTAAGAACAACTAAATTGGTCTTGTTAAAAACAAATTATGGTCTTAAATCAATTCGACACAGCCAGGGCAATTGCTTTAATCCAAGATGGGCGGTCGCAGTATTATGCGGCTCGTGTGCTTGGTGTATCAAGATGTAGTGTCCAAAGAGCTGTCAAACGTTTTCGCGAAACTGGAAGCTACACCAGAAAAGTTGGATCGGGAAGAAGAAGATCCACAACTCACCGGGATGACCATTTTCTAAGTTTGACAATCCTGAGAAATAGGGACACTACTGCTGTTAGTGCACGAAATCCGCTACAAGAGGTGCGGGGTGTGGCAGTAAGTGAACGAACAGTAAGAAGAAGGTTAAAGGATCAGAATTTAAGTGCAAGAAGACCCGCACATGGCCCTCTCCTTACCAGAGAACATCGAGTAGCGAGGCTTCAATTTGGCCAGGAACATCAAAACTGGGGCAATGAACAATGGGGCCGAATTCTGTTCACTGACGAATCAAGATTCTGTCTCAAGTCTTCAGATGGCCGTCAGAGAGTATGGCGTAGGCCTGGTGAAAGATTTGCTCAGTGCAACATTGTGCCAAAAATCAATTTTGGTGGCGGCTCAATAATGACTGCAGACAGGTACATTAGGGACATCCTTGAACCATATGTTGTGCCATTTGCTCCGTTTATTGGTGAAGATTTTATGCTGATACACGATAATGCCCGTCCACACATTGCTCGAATTGTCAATGAGTACTTGGACAATGTTGAAATTCGCCATATGAATTGGCCTGCAAGAAGTCCAGATCTTAATCCAATCGAGCACGTGTGGGACATGATCGGAAAACGAATTAAAGCCCGAATTCTAGCTCCTACAAATTTGAGAGAATTGAGTGAAGCAGTAACTCAAGAATGGGAAGAAATTGACCAAGCTGCCATTCAGCATCTTTTTGAAGGAATGCCACGAAGAATAGAAGCTGTAATTAGGGCTGGAGGAGGCATTACACGTTATTAAATTGTTAGTTTAGTTAGATTTGCTGTTAAATTTTTATTTATTGTTTAGTTTATTTTAAAGGAATTTTGCATTGTTTTTGTTTTTTGTAAAATAAAGTGTGAATGTTGGGCTGATTACGATGGAATTGTTCTACATTTCTTCGAAATCTATTAATAAAGAAAAAACAAAATACGCTGAATAGAACAAAACTTGTTTGTTTGAAAGAATGAAATCAAAAAAGTACATTTTTACCCCCCAAAAATTCCAATTACGAAAGACTCAGAAGAAAACGCTCGAACAGGTCAATTTTGTTATCAAGGGGGACCTAATTGTACCAAACTTTCAAGTCCTAGATCTCACCCCTTGAGCCAGGGGAGCCACCCCCTTAAAAAATTTAAATGGCATGGGGGGTCGTATGATACATCATTTTAAAGCTTATTTAATTCGCTATCCAGATCTACTTTTATCAATTTTTTTCTACAAAAAAAAAAGCATAAATTTGTTATTTTCCAAATCAAAAGTATTTTATGTAGATTTGGAAAATAAAAAATTCTTATGCTCTTTTTTGTAGAAACAAATCGATAAAAGTAGGTTTGGATAAAGAATTGAATAAGCTTTAAAATGATGTATTACACGACCCCCCATGCCATTTAATTTTTTTAAGGGGGTTGCTTCCCTGGCTAAAGGAGTGAGATCTAAGACATGAAAGTTGGGTACAATTTGGTCCCCCTTGATAACAAAATTGACCTGTTTGAGCGTTTTCTTCTGAGTCTTTCGAGATTGGAATTGTTGGGGGGTACAAATTTTAGTTGAGACACCCTGTAGAATAGATAGAATGGATTTTTACATCTGATAATATTGGCTTCCTCAATTGGTTTAGAACAAAACGTTAAATGCGAAAGTTGTAAATTATAAAAAATAGTACCTCAGTCCAACAGCTTCTGGTAGACCAATAAAACAAAATGAAAGCAAGGAATTTTACTAAAATGGAAATTTTGATGACAACACGTCACTGTCTGTTACTTACTAAATAGTAAAAGAAATTTTTATATGCTAATTTGGCGCTGAATTTTGAAGAAAGAGCTGGTTTTTTGAAGACACAATATCAGACGTCTGTTGAAAGTTTTGTTTTAAAATAATTAGGGGAGCCAAAATTCTGTTTTTTATTTTTACTTGTAAAATTCCTGTCGCAAAATATATTCTACACTCGGTATGTATACAATGTGTCCCAGAAATGACCAATTTTAACCAGTAGTAGAACTCATCAGTGTCAACAATTTTTGTTAATAAAACTGCCCTAAACCCAGTAGTTAAAATTAGTGAAAGTCAAAATCTTGATAATAATCACAACAGAAAACTTCAGAAAACATTGGGAAACAATCTAAACAGCTCAACGTTAAGAAACTACTAAACGTCTTTACTTCAACATCCAGTGCTATTTATTATTGATGAAAAATGAAAATTGTGGGGCTTAATACCATGCGAATTTTCGTCTGCCCATACGTGCATATTATTTAAGTTCAAAATACCTTCTCTGGTGCTTCAATTTGGCTGCTGGTTTATTACATTATTATTAAATTCTTAGGCTGTAAAAATTGAACTTTCTGTACGTGAAGGGGATACAATTGTTGCTCTTTCGAAATTCTCCAAATGGTATAATGCGATATTCCAACTGATTTGCTAATCTTCGGTGGGCGGCTTTCGCTATTTTGCAAAACACAAACACAAGGCACAAATTAGACACACGGCGATTCGGTTTTAGCACCCATTGTGATGAATAACTTTAAAAACGAAAGTGAAATACAATAAGAAATTACCGGCAGCCATCCTCGGTGTCGACAAACTAATCTCAGGTATAAACCGCACGGGACTTAGAGTGTTGATTTAGAGTCTTGATAAGCAGGCCGAGTTTTTCCGGACAAAGACAATTTATTCTCAGTAGGTCAAATTAAAACAAATATCCATGTGCGGCTTGTGAATTTGTAGGGCGAAAAAAATGAATTTCATAAAACCCAGATGGTGAAATTATACGAAATTGCAGCATTTGGATAAGACAGTAGTCCATTTCACGAATGGCATTTATAACACACTGCCATGTTTTATTTATTGTTTCTCTAATAACTATTAAACATTAGAGGACTCAAGACACTATTTGTGCTGCTTCTGTTTCTACATTATGAAGAGAATGATTCGGCAGTATTCAATTGTACCTTTTCTTGGATTTCTCGGGCACTAAACTTCAAATTAATGGTGGGTTTCAAATTAATTTATTCGTCCATTTCATTTCAATGTTTTATGTGAGAAATATTTGATAGGTCCTTACGTTTTACCTCCAAGACTGACAAGACTTTTTATCACAGAATTTGAATAAATACTAATTATCCAAATAAATGGATAGCACGTAGTGGACCTGTGCCGTGGCCCCATCGCCTCCAAGATTTAAATCCGTGCGTTTTTTGTGTGGGGCCCTATGAAACAATAGATGCTTCTGTTGGCACAGTGCAGAAATTGCGCTTGCTAGTAGAAAATGCTGCCCAAACAATTCTCAAAATACCTGTTGTTTTCGGTAGAGTACAAGGATCCTGATTATGTTCGGGGTTGCATTGACAATGGCCATAGACATTTCAAACAATTTCTATAAACTAGGTCAATGTTACTCACGATAAGAACTTTTTTATTTTGGTGGATCAGGTGAGGTTATCATTTGTAGATCGAAACGAGACAAAACTGCACTTCTTTTCGGGTTTTCATTCATGGCTTTTAAAAGCAATGTCAGGGATTCCCAATAGTGCATTTGGGTGCTTTTAATGTGGCCATTTTTTTTTAAATACGATTAAAGTTTTTAGAGGTTGCAGAATCTGGGGTTTGAATTTCTACCACACTTCGTGACACACAGAAATTTATCCTATCGATCAAAACTTGTTTTAAGATCATATCCATTGATCGAAATATTTGCATCGTACCTACACCTTTCAGACCGTAAGCCATGAAACTGCACATTATATTTCTGATTTCACATATCTCTTCATTTGCCATTTTATTAACCGTAAATATAAGAAAATCTACACATAAACAACGAAAATGAAATAAAAAAAAAAGTAATTATTATTATTCGTTATCAATATCTGTAAGAAAAGGATAGTAGGACAGGACATTTGTGGACAGTGTGATTTGCAATACAACATTAAAAAGTTCTAATTGAAATATGCATTTTTCAGCTGAAAATCTGGTGTTGGCCATGCTCATGTAAAATGCATAAGTGTTGTAGGTTGGCACCGCGAGGGCCTTAAAGAGATATATTGCACCTGTTTAATTCATTTCAGGCCATTAAACGAGGGTTAAAAAACCGTAAACATTTTTACGCTTCTCAAATGAGCTCCTTCTGTTTTGTGCCGCTTTTTATCCTCTTAATTACGCCTCCCGGCAGCGCCCAAATCTTTATAATTTAATGGGAGATTAATTTTTTCTTAGTGGAATTTAATTAACCCAGATATTTGATCGCATTCAGAAAGCTCCGTTATCTACGAAAACCAGGCAATATTTTGCAAAAGTATTAACACTGGGTATAATTGAAAAAATAATATAGAATGTTCTATTAGAATTACAAGTCTTTATACGAATCTACGAGTTATCAACGACATGCATTCCTGGCATAACAGTCCGCTAGATAAATAAATTAAAAAAAAATTATAATTTATTTTGTTCAACTGCTTAATTAAATTAAAGTTCGAGAGGCCATACGCGGCGAATTTTTTTGTTTATTTATTCAATCAATTTGATGGAAGTGCACAATTGTCGGTAATGCATACAAACCAGAATAAAAATTTGTTGAAATATTCAAATGCAGGAACTTGGCCTATTTCTTTTTTATTTCGTACTTTGTCATTTAATTTCGTAACTATCGGCAGAAATAATTTCGTAGGCAGGCCTAATTTTGTGTGATAGTTTTAATTTTAATCAAAAAGTCAACACCATCCTCGGGGAATGTTCAAAATAGAACATACAGGCTGTTTCCTAAGAAAGGCCGCAAGTCATAACTATCTCATTTATTGTCCGATATTAATGAACAAAAAAGCATAAGAAATTATTTTAGAAACACTACAAAATCAAACCGATATTGATTTATTAAATGTTATATTCAACATCTGACGATGGTCAACTTTTTTTATTTAATCTTCAAGGGTCTTATTTTCTTAATCTAATAATGTAACTGAAGACATAATTTCGTGCACAATTAAAAACATTTTTTATGAAATTTTCAACATTTTTTTTTCTACATTGTTATTATTTTTAGACTGGTCATAAGCAATCTTGAACTTGTGTTTCTTATACCAATATTCTCCCTCATTCGAGGATTCTCTTCTTTACTAAGAAGAACATCCAACTTAACTGTTTCAGAAAATTGGCTGTTCTCGCTGAGGCTTTTTAAATGCTCCATACTGTCGTAAATTTTGTCCCAGTCTTCCGAATTTACGAGGGTTTGGAACTTCTCGGTCCAGAAAGCGGTTCATGTAAAGCTGGACAACCTGATTGCTATTTTTATTCCATTGGACATAAGCATCAAACATATAAGCCAACTGATTAGAGTCCATCTTGTTTAAAATGAATAGATACGTTGAAATGTCGCAGGTGAAAACTCCAACACTGACGTTTGAATGACGTTTGCACCTTGTGTGTATGAAACTCGATATGATTGTAATAAATATTTTGTTACTTTTCTAATAATTATGCACTGAATAATAATGTTAAAGACATCCATGAATTAAGAAAATAAATCTTCATGATTGTAAAGCAAAAAAATGTAGGTGGCCATTATCGATTGATACTGAAGACAATGCTCTGACACTTTAATATCGTGCGATCATTTAAATTATAAATTAGAGTAGGCTGTGAAATTTAAATTAGGTTGGCGCTACTAATTGTTGAGAATTTGGTTTAATGTTTGAATGTCAAAGTGACTAGAGAATTTCCAAAGTGCTTTAATTTTTAATTTAAATTTCATAGCCTACTCTAAAGTCATCGACTATTAAGCGAAGTTTGCAAGAGATTTGTGTTTCTATTTGTTTACGATGAGAAATGTCAATAAAATGACGTCACATTTGTGAGTGTTATTCCGGCTCGATAATGTTGTGAACAGTGTGGGAGACTTTGTTGTTGCGTGAAAGACGTTCAAATTTAGACCATCGACGGTTTAGGCCCTTTAGACTAAGTTCAGATCTCAATGGTCTGATCGTAGAAAGAAATTTTGATCCAATACGTGTAAAAAGTGGTGCTTTACGTGTTTTCCAACTCTCATCCTCGTAAAACAATTTTCACAGCGCGTATTCAGTCACTTTTTACACTTGCATAAATAATTATTTTGGCATTGTAAAAGTTTAACGAAGAAGGTTAATGAAGTATAAAGCAAACAATTTTAAAGTAAATAAATCATCAAATTCGGATCTGTTTCTGAGATTTAAAAAGAAAAAAATATTCATAGATGTCACTATTATACTACAGGTAACCTGAAATTATGTAGTTTTATTTGGATTCACTAAATAAAATTACGGACAAATTCCAGCTGGTGCCTGGGGCGGAACTACGTCTACCGTAAACAAGAATAGAAATAAAATAGACCGCACACCGTTTGTGGCCTCTTCGAATTGGGGAAAGAAACCTCTTTTCAAGGTTTAAAACGAAATTATGAATGGTACATTTTCGCCCCGAAACAATAAAATTTGCATAATGGAAATCTGTAGGAAAAAAACAATTTCAACACATTTTTCCAATGTTCAAACGAAAGTCTTGATAAATAATCACTACCTTGTATTAAACAATGAAATTGTCAGAAGAGGGGTTTCCTATAAATGAAATTTCCGGTTTCATATAAACTGTTTACAAAGAGTATTCATGAAGGAAGCTGCTCTCTGAAATTACATCAATTTGCTAATGAAAGGGCGTGAAATTTGGCTTTTGGGATTTGTGCCAAAACTGCGAAAAGTTGTTTAGTCCGTGATAGATTATTATTTAATCCTCAACCGTTTCTATGTACATATTTTGAATATCTGAACACGCATTTTATGCCCTCTTTTATCTCATTACTTTTGTCTAGCACTTCTTATTTTTTTATTATTTAAAATGTATTTTTACAAAAGTGGATCGCCAAATCGCTAATGTATAGACTATGTACTTCCAGCATTTCGCTAAATATAAGTTACGTAAATAAAGTTCGTTATGTTACTGATGGAAGAATGTTGTTGAAGCTTTGTCAATGGCCATCTTAAGAAAATTTCGAAACTATCGAGCGATCAAGATAATTTGTAATCGAGTCATCCATGAATCCGAAAACGTATGTCGTGGACTTATAAATGTCAAATAATGTGTCAATTGAAAGCTAAAATGGTGGAAATTCTCAAACAGAATTTTATTGTCAAAAATACATTAAATTTTAAGGAAAATACATTCATTCAACTGTTATAATAAATTAAAAAATTTAAATACATCTAAGTCGAACTCCACAAACTTTAATCAGCGTAAAATTATAAATGGAACATGTTTCGACAAAACACTTCTGCCATCATCAGCCCTAATTTAACAAGAGATTAATGATACAATTGATGAATTACAAGAGGGCTTCTTAACCTTAAAGAATATAAAAAATTATGACATTGACGTAATTTTGAATTAAATTTGACGTTTTCAAAGGGTTACATGATTTTTAAAAAACAACATTTTATAAAATGTAAAAATTAAAAATGGATCAAAGAGAATCTGGTAAGTTTGTTTGAGTGGTGAAAAATTAAAATAGTGAATTAATAATGAGATTATTGAAGTTATTCTGTTCATTTAAACAAGATCTGTTTTCCAGTTTCAAGGCTTTCCTTATTTCCAAAGTCTCAAGAAAATCTAATTTCCGGCCTTTATTGCATTTATGAATCAATTTGGAATTTGATGGTGAAAAACTATGTTTCGTTATTAATATATGATTGGCGAAAGAAGAAGGTGTTGATGGTGGAGGATCAAGATCTGTGTTGTTATAATAAATGGTGAAAATGTTCTCCATTTTGGTCTAAAACATATTATCTGGATTATTATTTATTTCATTAATTTTTTCGGTGAATCTGGATTTTTTTAAAAAGGCCACAAAAAAGTCCGCAGGTGTAAGGTCGCAAGATCTCGGAGGCCAGATATTTTCTGTGTTCGTAACTCTCGTAACATAGCTATTGTGGTCCTTGCCATATGTGCTGTAGCTCCATCTTGTTGAAAGTAGCCAAGTACCAATTCATCATGAAGTTCGTTAATAAAAGTCTCCAAAATCACTTATCAACAAGTGCAGTTAGGTTACCTGAAGGAGGATTAAAAAAAATGGTTTAAATAACTAATAATGAATGATTTACTTTCAAAAAATATTGCTCCTATTATACGTCGTCGGCCAATTGCTGTCCAAACACCATTTTTTGTGGTTGTATTTTTTTTTTTTTTTTCAAAGGGGATGTTTCTCGAAACTGGATAATACAACGCTTTAATGTATTGGAGAAATGAGCATAATCGACGCTATCATCGGGAAACTGCTCACGAAATTCTGTCCATGCATCTTGAACATGTTCTAATGAAAATGCCATTTTTAAGCAGTGAACAAATGAAGTTCTTAAAAGAACTGATTTTATAGAGTACAGAGACTGTTTCACTAGACAAAAATAACACAACGACCAACACAACATCAACAGCGCAAGCGGCAAGATACTGAGATCTGAGGTTAATTTGACATTTGGTGGCAGTGGTTCAGGTTACACCGAATTGGGATTTCATTTATACACAAGATCTGGCGAAAAATTGAAATTAACAATTAAAAATTAGATTGTGGAGGCTACATTTTTTTCGCATCTGTTTATTTCCTAAATTTAAACTTCTTGAATGATGTAACTTTATATGCCACAATTAAGCATATCAATCGCGAAAGACACATGGATTCGAATTAATGGATGACTCGATTACAAATTATCTTGATCGCTCGATACATATGATATCATTTTTTTTAAAACACAGACATCTATTACAGTAGATTGTTTTATTAGGAGCAAAAGTGAGGCACTTTTCTCGGAATAAAACATGCTAAAAATCGCCCACGAAATACAACATTTTACTAACCTTAATGAAATGAAATTAAATGACATGAAACTTTTTCAAAACACACTCTTTTTCAATTGAAGGGCAGACAAAGTATATTGTGTGAAATGGGAGAAAATTTTCTTGAAATAATAGTTTTTAAGCCAAGTTGAAGCTGATGAACAAATCATAGTAATCTGGACTACAATAATAACACTGCGTTACAAATTAAAAAAAAAAGTACCCACTTCAATTTTTCCTGTTTATCTATTCATACACATCGCTTAATCCGAATACATAGGTATTTTTTTTCTATCACGTACAGTTTTTTAGGTATGGTAACTATAACAATTTATTAGTACAAAATTAAAGTTAACGACCAGTATACACATTGCTTCATTTAGTTATCAATAATTCGATTAAAACTGACGTTAATACTTGTTATTAATATATTTACACACATTAAACTATAAAGTATATATTGTACACAAAAAATTAAAAATATTTAACTTTTCCGTTTATGTTGGGAAGTATCTTCTTCATTTAAATGCCAGCAGTAATCTACTAACATAGGTGAGTCCCAACGACCTTGAAACCTTCATGAAACCTTTCTTCAAGCTTTTTTACATCCTGGTGAAACCGCTCTTCTTGTTCATCACTCACAATTCCAAGATTTTAAACGAGAAAAGTGAAATGAGAATGGTGACAATGAATTTTTAATGGCAATCTTTTTATATGCATTTAATGAATTGTTCACCAAGAGTTCCCCGTTTTTGGCTCTGTAATTACCTAAAAAAGCTTCTATCACAGCTTTTAATAACGTTCATGTACATAGTTCTTTGGCATTTAGTTTTTGATCGACATTTTGATTCTTCATTAATAGGCGTATTTGTGGACCGATAAAAATCCCTTCTTTTAACTTTGCGTCACTTAATTTTGAAAAAATATACTTTAAATATCAAAATCTTTCACCATTTTTATCTATTTCCTTTACAAAATGAGGTTCGTTTAAAAAAACACTTATCGATGTGTACCTCAAAAACAAGACGAAAACTATAATATATAATAGCAATTAGTATTTCGGGTATCGAAATCGTGTCACGCAGTGTAATTAGTCTTGTCTTTATTTGGAAGATGCAAAGCTGTATAGGGCAACAAGGAAGCCGGATATGAATCCAATCGAACACAGTAAGTTAGTCAAATCACTACTCCAGAACAGAAGAAGCTATACTGAATCTTAAAATTACTATATTTCTCTTTGAAGAGCATTATTTTGGAAATTTACAATTTTAGGAAATTACTTGTTTGGTTCTAATTTTCTTTATATTATTTCTTTCATGGTTACACATAAACGGACAAACAAAATTTATAAAAAGCATCTCAATATAATAATAATAATGCTAATAATTGTACAATTTGTTATCATAATATATTTGCAACTACATAATTATTAACATTAACAAAAAAAAATTAAAATGGTAGAATATATTTATAAACAATAAATTTATTTATACACAAAAGTACTTCTGAACCTCCAAAATAATGTACTGGGGCCCAAAATTACACTGAATAAACCTTTCGCTTGGTCGTTTATAAAGATGGGCATGTGTATCTGACGAGTATTGAGTATATCTGGACTCAGATAATAAAACCTTCCAGCTGCTATTCCGAATGGTTCTACTAAATTGTAATCTGGCAACTCGAGCAGAACCGTTAATGTCGATATACAATGAAGTGAAATCCGAACACCCCGAAAAAAACAATTTTTATTAACAAAATTTTGTACAAAGAGAGAATAATGCTTAAATAAGGTAAAATAAGCAGAATCACTCAAAAACAAAAACTAATTTTGAAAAAAACTAGTAGTTTGTTGTGCGGCCACGTAGGCAAATACACTCGTGCAGTCGACAAGGGATGCTATCAATCTGATTGTTTATGTACTGTAGGGGTACAATATGCCAAGCATCTTCAACTGCATGACGAAGTTCATCTAAAGTCGACGGGGGCTGCGGCAAATTCTGAATATGAATACCCATCCAATCTCACACTTTCTCGATGGGCGATAAATCTGGCCACCGAGGTGGCCAAGGTAATGTGGGTATATGATCCTCTTCTAAGAACCTCATAGAGGTTAGCGCAATATGAAGGCGGGGGTTATCTTGCTGGAAAACACCATCTTCGATCCCCCTTACATAAGGAAGAACAACGGGTCTTAACACATCATTAACATAAAGCGAGGATGTTATTGTGCCACGGATTACGATTAGAAGAGAATTGCTACCAAAAGCAATAGTTGCCCAAACCATAAGTCCGATGGTACGGTGGACGTGACGCTCAACACCAAACTCGAGATGACGCCGTTCTCCTCGTCGTCCCCTGACTTACCCTCTACCATCGTGACCCCCAAACAGAGTCTAGATTTGTCAGAAAATGCAATGTCATGCCATTCATTGCCCCAGTTTCTGCGTTCATTGCTCCAGTCCAGACGCTGACGAGGGTGTTGAGGTGTAATGGGGGGGACGAGACGCCGACGCTAAGAAGTTAGGCCCATTGAATGTATTCTGTGGTAAACCAAGCATCATCAATTGACTAAGTAGACCTCCGTCTTTCTCTTAGGGCCATTAATTGAAGAAGACGATCTTCGTGTTGGGTAGTTCTTCTGGAAGCTCCTGTGCGTCTAGCTAGCTGTGTTCGCCCTCCATCAGACCACACTTGCCATGCTGCCATCACGGTAGCCACACTGCGCCCCATAGCTGCAGCGATTGCAGGGTGCGAAACACCACGTTCTGTCTCACACTACGATCTTTTTCAAATGGGGTTGATTGCAAAAAGTTTGGTTGCTGTCGCTTGCGAGGCATGATTGAACCCCACCAGAACTAAAACAGCCGTTTTTGCAGTAATAATGTCTATCAGTTTGCAAAAAACCTCAATTTCTTTTTCAACTGTTGAAATATAATTCTTAAAAAAAAAATTGCAAACATTGTTGGAATCATATGAAACTTTAATCGTTTGTTAGGGACAATGCCCCCAATATTTAACCAAAATTTCGTTTTAATAAAATAATTTATTCGGGGTGTTCGGATTTCAATTGCGGCCAGTATATTATCCTCTCTAAGCCCAATTTATGCTCAAGAAACTACGAACAACTAACTACTAACCATTAACCACTGACCATCAAATGCCAAATATCCCATTTATACTGGTGTCAATTTTGCTCTAGAGCTTGCCAAAATGCATGTGCGGACTTTTATATAATTTTGCTAATTTACGTATTTACATATTCATATTTCATCCGCTGTGCTTGTAAACTAATTATTGTTGTGTTAACGGCTAACAGCGCTACAGTGACACAGAAAATCGTATTTTTGGTCTTCATGGCACAAATTTTGTTGTTGTTGCGTTGACAAGAGAACAACTGATGGCGTTCGTTGACGCTTGATAACTTTTGACGAACTAAAGTCCACGCATGCCTACATGCAAACTTAACTAACCACTAACATCCACTAACGCCGATAGTTGAAAATTCCCAACTTGGATTCTTAGCGGTTAATGGTTTGTGGCCAATTGTTACATCTTACGAAAAGTATGAACGGTTTTATGGAACCACTCTTATCTATCTCCCTAATCGTTAGTGCTTAATGGTTAATGGTAAGTGGTTACTTGAGCATAAACTAGCCTTTATGTAATTTAGGTATGTGCCTAAATTCTAACGTCACGAGCATTAAGGAGTTCAGACTGAAGCATTTTTGCAATACAATGTCTTATCCGGAGTGCAGAAAAATGATTTATACCTTCCATTTTGTTTATTATTGTGTACCTTTAAACACATTAACGTATTAAATTAATGATGTTCATTCGACAAACTTTTAGCAGTAAATTGATATTTTTTTCTGTATTATTGAAAATAAAAGCAACCTTTTTTATCGGCAAATCTTGTAATAACTGTATCCTCTTTGGCTGTATCAAAAGGATCAGCCATCCGTTGTTCGAGGAAGTTTCGTTAATTAGTCTGCAATAATAGTCACAATCCTTGAAACGTTAACAAAACAGCTGTCGGCCGCTTGAAAGCTTGGGAAGCGTGTTAAATGGAAGAAAGAAAAGCAAAATATTATGGTAATTACTGCAATTAAACTACAAATCTTCCTGAAAAAATCATTAAAGCTTTTATAAAGTTGTTCTTGATACATTTATGATAAATGAAATAGTTAACACGCGTCCTACGACATTCTCGACAAACCATCCTGATGGAAACCATTCATCACAAGGAGTGATATTAAAAATCTCGTATGAATACGTACAGCCTCTGCCCATTGATTAATTAAAGGAAGATTTTCGCATGTTGTCAGAGTTTTTTTCACCTCGTTTTCCCAGATGCAATAACAATCAAACGGTACGTCAAGTATGACAAGCGCTTCCAATTAATAAAAGGAAACCTTTGGTTAGGATAGCGATACAATTTCAGATTAAAAAGGGAGATCCACAAAATGCCGATGGATTTTTTGCGTTTAGCGCGTGACATGACAGTGTGATTTAATCAAAGTCGGGTTGAGTCGGGGCTATATGAATTTAAACTGCCTTATTACTAAACTCCGTATGTGCTATATTAGATCCCATTGTTACGAAAGAAGGATGAGACAACCGTAAAGCGTGCAATGCGCGTACTAATAATTTCATTTTATGTTTTAAGGCGTATATTACAATTTTTCCGGAGGCGGCAATATGCCTCAATGAGAAATGTGCATATAGTCGCGTCAATTAAGTCTTTTTCTCGGAAGTCCTCAGAAACAGCTCCGATTTTGATGTTTCTTTTTTTAATTTTTGTTTTTTTATATATTACTTATACATATTCAGAAACCTCTTGAAGCGGGGATATAACAGCTATTAATATTATTTATAGTTCGACACTGTCAGAATTTTCAAATTTTCGCTTGTGTAAACACTCTTCTGTCAGGCAGAAGATAAACGTCACACAATTTTTATTTTAAGCAATTTAAAGACTTGCCGGGGTGGTGTAGAACTATAAAACGTTTTTTTAAGGTGGTTCCATTATCAAAAAATCAGGAACTGACTACGGAATCCCATGGAAATCGAAAAAGATCTTCAAATTTTTGCTCCCTTTTATTAACCGACTTCATGTATGTTCACCGATTTCTTCGTCAATTGTGTACCGATTTACAAAATTCTTCTTTCAATTGACAGGGTATACTCTTAAGATGGTTCCATTATCAAAAAATCGGGATCTAACCAGGGAATCCCATGGAAATCGAGAAAGATCCTCAAAGTTTCGCTCCCTTTTATTAACCGACTTCATTTATGTTTACCGATTTCTTCGTCAATTCTGGACCGATTTACATAATTCTTCTTTTATTTGAAAGGGTATACTCTTACGGTGGTTCCATTATCAAAAAAGCGGGATCTGACTAGGGAATCCTATGGAAATCGAGAAAGATCCTCAAATTTTCGCTCCCTTTTATTAACCGACTTCATGTATGTTCACCGATTTCTTCGTCAATTGTGGACCGATTTACAAAATTTTTCTTTTATGTGAAAGGGTGTAGTGTTGAGGTTGTTCCATTATCAAAAAAGCGGGATCTGACCAGGGAATCCTATGGAAATCGAGAAAGATCCTCAAATTTTCGCTCCCTTTTATTAACCGACTTCATGTATGTTCACCGATTTCTTCGTCAATTGTGGACCGATTTACAAAAATTTTCTTTTATTTGAAAGGGTGTAGTGTTGAGGTGGTTCCATTATCAAAAAATCGGGATCTGACCAGGGAATCTCATGGAAATCGAGAAAAATCCTCAAATATTCGTTCCCTTTTATTAACCGACTTCATGTATGTTCACCAATTTCTTCGTCAATTTTATTGTGGACCGATTTTCAAAATTCTTCTTTTATTTGAAAGGTATACTCTTGAGGTGGTTCCATTGTCAAAAAGTCAGGATCTGATCAGGGAATCCCATGGAAATCGAGAGAAATTCTCAAATTTTATTGATGAACAATTTTTAATAATTTTTTTATAAATGTTTAAAATAAATAATCCACAATTCATAATAATTTTATAATTTACTTTTGTATATTATTTGTAGAATAAGTATTGTATGAAAAACTGATTTTTTTATATAAATATCATAAATAGTGTTTAAACAATATAAATAATTATTTCCCCACTTCAAAAGGTTTCTGATTTTAAATAATATAAAGGCTATTTTTTAATTATTTGTCCACTCATGTGGCAACCTCGATCGAAAATACAAGTGGCAACATGGCTGGTGTTTTTTCTGTCAGTGTAAACAAAAATTAGGTTAGGCACTCAAAAATTGTAATAAATTTAAAAATTAATTATTATTCAATCTAATAATACTAATAAAGTGTAACAACAACAAATGCAACATAAAGTGTGCTTCTCTGTCTGTAGTGACTTCATATGAACAACTATTCGTTTGTTGTGGGACAAAGCGTAACGTCGTCGGACTGTTTAATTTGTCGTTGCTGAAACCAGTCTGAATGGTCTGAATCTTCATCTATGTCATCAGATGGAACCTCATCATCAAAGTCAGTTTCTAAATCTTCAGCTAGATTTCTAATTATTGGTGGAATATTTCGGACATTCTGCAATGATTTCTTCACAGTGCTTTATACTATTTTGCCAAATAATTGGAGTGTACTTAGATATTGCCTTTGCCCACAAGTTCATTGTTAGTTCCCTATAATTTGTTGTTAAATTAATGTGATTATTACATTTTTTGCAAAAAAAACCAAGCCAGTTCGATGGGGTTATTAATCCTGTTAAGCTGACGTGATAATAAAAAATGTCATCTAATGTCATGCAAGTTATTACCAACACAATTTTTTATTTACTTCAATATAGGGTTTTTTGTTTTAACAAACATAATGCAACAGGTGGTGGACAAATAATAAAAAACAGCCTTTATAAAAACAAACATTAAAAAAAAATCATTAAAATCGGAGCTGTTCTTGAGGACTTCCGAAGATTGCCTGTTTTATGTATTTATTGACGCGACTAATAGTTAGATTTAATAATCATCCAAAACAGGTAGAGGTTAATCCATCACATGGTTTTATCATGCAGTAACAATTGGATTTGGTGGGTAGATGGTCCATATCGGGTGTCCCAACTAAAATTTCTACTTCCCAAGAATTCCCATTTCGAAACACTTCGAAGAAAACGCTCGAACAGGTCAATTTTTTTATCAAGGGGGACCAAATTGTACCAAACTTTCAACTCTTAGATCTCATCCCTTTGGCCAGGGGAGCCACCCCATTAAAAAACCTACTTCTATCGATTTGTTTCTACAAAAATAGCATGAATTTGTTATTTTCCAAATGAAAAGTATTTTATGTAGATTTGGAAAATAACAAATTCTTATGCTCTTTTTTTTATAGAAGCAAATCGATAGAAGTAGGTTTGGATAAAGAATTGAATAAGCTTTAAAATGATGTATCACACGACCCTCCAAGCCATTTAATTTTTTTAGGGGGGTGGCTTCCCTGGCTAAAGGGGCGAGATCTAAAACTTGAAAGTTTGGTACAATTTGGTCCCCCTTAATAACAAAATTGACCTGTTCGAGCGTTTTCTTCTGAGTCTTTCGAAATTAGAATTGTTGGGGGGTACAAATTTTAGTTGGGACACCCTGTATTTTGTGCTCTCCGCTTTCTGCTCAAATTAAACCTTAGCTGTCAGTGTCATTACCCTCACTTTTAAGGTCTTTCAAAATCTCATGGGTGGTTGCGCGCTAGACCGATTTACGTTCGAAGTTAAATATACTATCGGACTTTGATATATTTTGATAGATATTGTCATTGTTTTCGCCGCTGTCGGACGTTCCTTCGTGTTTAATTTTATTATATGGAGTTTGCCACTGAATTAAACTAAAACGACAAGTTGAGTTATTTTAATTGTGAAATAGTCACAAATTCTGAATTACAACAATAATTATTGTGGAAATGTGTAAAATAATGCAGTGAGCACATGTTTTCAGTTTCACTTATAATGACCACTTACTTCCTGCTTAGGCCGCCCACTCTTCGCGCAGATTGTTTGAAGGACACTGCCCATGAGGTTTTGGAATACCTCTACCTCTTGTTCTGCGGCAGCAGTGAAAAACAAAACAAAATATGAATATTCTAATAAAAGTTTTTTCAAAGGAGGCGAACGCAATCACAATTTCTCACAAAATGAAATGTAACTTTAACGCTGGAATCATAATACATATACTATTTTATTGTCACGTTGTCGACTTAGTTGTAGTGCGTGCTATTAGTTACCAAAGTAACAGTAAAGTAAAGAATATATTGAGAACTTGACTGGTCAACAATTTTTTTATATATATATTTTAACTGTCGTTTTGGTATTTCGGTCAATGGAATTTTATTTTGTTCCTACGTTTAATAGGCAAAGAACAGCGTTTAGCTTTGAAAACCATGGTAGTTTTGATATTTTATTTTTTCTACTTTGGTGTCACAAAGTGTTCCTTGTGACCCTAAAAGTAGTGTAACAATTGAACTTATTATGCAACTGCTTTTGTTTTTTTATTTGATACGTATTACGGTGGTAACACCTGTCTAAGTCAAGCCAAGTGTCAACTTTTCATATAAAAAACATAACCACTAACACAACCAGTACTACCTAATTATAAAAATCTCTGGAATATTTGAAAAGCTAAATTTTAACATTTTCATAAAAGGAAGAGCTCGAAAGTAGAAAAAATACAAGCTTATTACAACAAGCTAATATTAGTAAATACCGAAATAAAAAGAAAACCTGTTGGTGATATCGTTAACAGCAATATTTTTTAATTTAATTCTTGTAGTTGTCGTTAAGTTCTAGGAAAAAAATATTTTGTCCAACAGATGCATATTTTAGGTGTTTTTACTTTGGTTTTGAGTGACTAAAATCAAATTTCAATCACTAGTGACCAAATAAAACATTATACGAGTTTTACAAGAGGGTTTATTGTGACATGAGTGTCTCCAATAGAACGAATGTCACAATGTCTCGTTAAACGAGTGTAATATACTATTTTTTCTACCTTTAGAACTCTGAAGTTCTGCTTTTTAAATATTCTAGGGATTTTTAGAACGTAATACGTATCAAATAGAAAAACCAAAAACAGTTTCACAATATAAGCACAGCATCTATAGTTTTAGTGTCACAATGAAGAAGTTGTGACAGCAAAATAGAAAAATTTAATTTTTGTATTGGTTTTGTGAACTACATAATGCATAATTAAATACATAACAACATGCATAAATATTATAGCATATGTATTTAATTTTACAGCTGTGTTTTTTCTCATTTTGCGTGAACGAATACAAAAAACACCGTTCAATACTCGTGCGCTGTCACTTTTCAGGGGCTCGGGCTCATTGCAACCTTCGGCTGGCGCCTCGTGTTGCAAAAATTCGTCCTCGCCCTTGAAAAGTGTCATGACAGCGCACTCGTATCGAAATATACTATTGTGACTAACTCATAGTGCAATACCATGGTTGCTTGACTATGTTTTAAATGTCAATGTCGTTTCAAAAATATTTGTTCAAGATTCTTTGTTGTTGAAAAAATTCAACTGTTGGACAAAACGTCGTATATCACACCTGATGACCGAAATGCCACCCATTGTAAGCTCGCGAAATGTGTATCGGTCCTGCTATCGCACTGGTGACTCAAAAAAGTGCGACTGTAAAGTATGGAATAAAATTCTTTATGTAGTATGGATTAAAACTTCTTATAGGAACAATAATAAAAAATGCGTTTATTAGCTTTCTTACGTGTCTTTTATCTTATCTGTATTGTGTTTATTTTGTGGTCTGTGTAAAACGTCCATTTGTTGTCTATTTTGTTTCTGTGTGTTCGTCGTCAGTTATAGCTTTCGAAACAGGCCGTAAACATTTTTTTAATTTTCAAAGGTATATATAAAATAATTAAATCTTTTTATTTTATTTAGTCATCTTACTAATTTCAAGGTGTGAGTCTCAGCAGGGTATAGTTATATTTATTACATTTTTTTTTTCAGTGCATTTACGGCTGCTACGTCCATTCAGCGATATTGCCGACCTTCCACAGACGATGCTATTGGCTCCTTCAAGTTAGTAAATATCGAACACAACCCTTACTGGAACTTATTTTTTATGTTGCAGAACCCAGATATAGTTCTAGTACATTATTTAAACGTTCCGTATCCAGATGACAACAAACTAGCCGTAATAACCCCAAGTTTGGCCCTTTGGGCTGACAAAAAAGAGTGGACTAAAGACGAACTTGTGTCACAATTGAAACCGATGTTTTTCAGCGAAGACGAACCCGACTTGAACAACGAATTAGAAATATCGGTAATTATCATCGTCTCAATATAGGACAAACACTCTAAAGCCTTAGCAGAATTTTAAATTGCAGACTGCTGAAACTGTGGAAGCTATTGTTAGTCAATTAATGGAAAAACAACGCGTAGCCCGTCAAGCCGCTTTAGTGAAACAATTAGAATGCGGTTGTCCCGATTCTACGTGTGCTGATGGCAAAAGTTGTTCCCATCCCATGCGAAGAATTACTTCAGCGAAAGATGTTGCTTCATCTTTGCCCAGCTCCAGTTCAAATTCCAGACCTCCCAGCAGAGCCGATAATAATAACCAAGTTTCCTCAACTACCGGTTCTGGCTCCATGCTCTTAACTAATAATAACTCCCCGAGAGTTTATTCAAGGGAGCCGCGAAATCATCAAAATGGTGTCCAGAATAATTGTTCGTCCAGTTCCGGGAATACGCCCCCCTTAGTGTTGAGTTTGAGTCAGATTCAAGGAGGTGGAGGTCTGCTTATCCTTAACAGCAATTCTAGTAACTCCCCTAACAATAGCAGCCATCAGAATCTTGTTACTCCAGTCTCGGTAGCCAACTTTGTGTGCAGTACTAACAATAGAGGAATACCAAAAACCGAGACTCGGAACGGACATCTGGTTCTAAAGCAAGAAGTTATGGATACAAATTCATCGTCTTGTTGTCACCCTTCTTCCAAACAGGATATTAAAGCAAACCAGAGAGAAACTAAAATGGAAGTTAATGAAAATATGAGACAATCAGTATTCGATAGCATTTCATACAGCAGACATCAACAGCATCATCAAACCGAGGTAATAATGTCGAGCGCTCCCTCCACTCCATCCAAGCATATGGATACAAGCCACGAAGAAGTAATAGAAGACTACAAACATCAAAACTTTTGTGGCGATACTGTGGTTCTTTTGGGAACTGATTCTAGTGGTTCTTTAGTTAGCAAAAGCGACGGTTCTTCCATCATAAACAGTGGTTTTTTTAATGAAACTCTGGATTTGTCTCAAGAGGACATTCAAAGAACCCTGTCCGCCAACATGCCCTTGTGTTCAAACGAGTTAGAAAACCAACAAAGACACAATTCAGAACCTAACACCACGAATCAGAATAAGAGCCAAAACGAGCAGCAAAACATGACTCAAGAGATTAATCCCATGGATTTCATAGATAGTTGTGACGTTGTTGTCTCACCAACCCACGTCGTTGACGATGATGTTTTTGTTAATTTGGACGCTTTCGATATGTTAGGAGAATTCCCTGACTTAGAAGCGCTAGATTCAGGGCATGCTGCACTCCTAGATGTTAATCCGTCCGGTGGCCATAGGCACGAAAAACATCAGAGCGAACACACTCCAATCAACAATTCGATGGAGGGTTCCGCGAAAATCACTGATTACTCGCCCGAATGGGCCTATCCTGAAGGCGGCGTCAAAGTCCTCGTAACCGGGCCTTGGCATTCGTCCGGCCCTTACACGGTACTTTTCGATACATTCCCGGTTCCCACGACTTTAGTACAAAGCGGGGTTTTACGTTGCTATTGTCCAGGTTTGTTGGCATTTATTTCGTTAGTTCTTGTAAAACGGGTCCATTTTATAGCACATGAAGCAGGACTAGCGACACTTCAAGTAGCGTGTGATGGTTATGTGATTTCCAATTCTGTGATATTCGAATACAAGTTACCACCCAGGGAAGAGCAAATCGCTGCTCCCGAACCTAAAATCGAGAGATCGAACGACAACCTACTTAAGTTCACGCTTTTACAAAGGTTAGGGGCGATGGATGACAGACTACAGATTAAACAGGAGCCAACTGATGGCTCGGACTCTGTGAGTATTACTTTTTGTCAATTTACTGTTACACAGGGTGAACATAAACAGTTTTTTGATACAGTAGAACAAACAAATGTTTCAACAATGCAGGTCAAAACAATAATTATTTACAACGAACAAAAGTCTTATATCGTTAATAATTGTAATACCACCGTTGTTTCCTAGGTGGAGGACACGGCTCTCTTCTGCCAACCAAACTTTGAAGACCGTCTCGTCACCTTTTGTCAAAAAATGACTTCCCGAATATGGAGCCATGGTGAAGAATTGAGTGTTTCATGGTTCGCAAGCCACAGAGGGATGACTCTATTACATTTAGCTGCGTCGTTAGGATATTCCCGTTTAGTGTGTGCTATGCTGCATTGGCGTGCAGAAAACTCGTCGCTTTTATTAGAGACTGAGGTGGACGCTTTGAGTCAGGATGAAGATGGTTACACTCCATTAGTAAGTGGTACATATTAATTTGCAAACTATTCGCTTTGGCGTGTAATAAAATTAATTAGACTGTAAGTAAACGGTGATGTTAAATCTATTGATCAATTTTTTTACTCCGCTGAAATAATAAATATCGGGTGTCGCAACTAAAATTTGTACCCCCCAACAATTCCCATTTCGAAAGACTCGAAAGGTCAATTTTGTTGTCGAATGGGGCCCAAAGGGTCCCCGTGCAGAAGGGGCTAAGTCCCCTGGCCCCGATCGTCGGGTGTTTTAAAGTAAAGGTCAAGTAATAGTCGGAACTAAAAAACGTTAAAAACGTTACAACTTACAGAAAGAACTCGTATCTAAATGTAAAACTATCTGCCGGAAGCGAGGGGAACCACTCGCTATACTAGCCAACCACATACAACGTAGTAGAAGCAACGATTTTAACGTGGCCTTTCAATTATAAATAAAATGTAAATGTTTGTTCAAAATCGTAAATCGTAAAAGTTCTTCACCGATTGCTTTGAAATTTTGACATAATATTGCATTCGAATACCTGCGTGGTTCTTATACCTACTGGAACGGGAAGGATTAAATTCATATGTGAAAACAAATACTACATAAGCGAAGCCATGACGGGCCAGCTAGTACTACCTCGTTTTTTAAGTTTTTAAACAAAGATGATTTTTGATAGTATGAAATAAAAATTTCAACGAAAATTCATCATTTTTTTCACAAACGCTCCCTTACGGAGTTAAAATTAAGAATAGTTTGATCCCTAAAACCAATACCCGCCTATTCACGTTCGTTCATTGTGAGGATGCACAAAAACTTATCCGATAAACGAATCGAACTAGAAACTATTTAAATGGAAACATATATTATATGTATAATATTGAAGTAGGTTAGCATCTAATAATAAACTCCCTAACTTACATCAGGGATAATCCTTGTTCGTGTACGTGCGGGAAACAATAAAACACACCGACACTTCGAAGCACATCTTCGAATACTTAAAAATTTCAGGTTCAATTTCCAAAACGCGATTACATCTGGGACGTCCGAAATCTGGAGTTGGAGAAGAAAATTTGCCATAACCAACGAGCGCAAGACTCGAGCACAGGCGATAACAATACATAGCGGCGCGACACTCAACTGATAAATAAAATTTACTATCAACAACAAATTGTTTGTCCCAAAAAAGTTGAAAGTACACACCTCGTTCGACAAAAACGTTCTGATGCGTTCAACTTCATGTAGTCATAGGCGGAGGGTGAAATAAGGGGTCAGAAAAATTGCGTTTTTTAGCAAAGTGGTAAATAGAAAAAATGTTTATTTTGGCTAGTTCTACTTGTTGTTCAACTTTCTGCTTGGACTTCCATGACACCCTGTATAATAACAAAAATACTCCATACCTAAAAATTTGATCGCCTTAGCCTAAAACACTGAACACCTATGAACCTAGGGGTTCAAGAACGTATTAAAAATCGGAAATCCAAAATCAGAAAATTTATGAACTAAATTAGAAGCTTTAAAACAGCAAGAACTGAGTCTAAGAAACAGATCCTGTCAAATTTTTAACAAACTGTAACAGACTGTAAGTCAACCTTCGGCTTTATTGTCATTTATTCTCTATTTCAGCATTCTTTGTTCGGCCATTTTGTCTTATTTTCCTAATATAGTCTTCATTGAGTTGCCATTCTACTCTCTATTCTGTATAGTCTAGTCAAGAAGTTGAAAACCTGCGAAAAATAGTTACAAGGATCCGAAAAATATGAGCGATAGCTCATTCGACTCGGAGTTTATTCTGAGAAATGAGATCCCGTTAGAAAAATCGATTTAACTTAATTTTTCAATTAGTTAGGCAATTGTTAATTAACAAAATTTTATGGGACTCCGCTTTCTTTGAAGACCACAAATAATGTTTCAAAAATTGACCTATAAATTTTTCACTTCTTGGAGCCTTTCTTATAATATACTCAAGAAGTACATAATCTAAAAGTTTTTAAAAGTTAATTATTTTGTTAATAATAATTTTTTAAACTTGGAAAAAAATTATTAAACTTTAAACAATTTTATTATTATAAACAAAATAATTAATTTTTAAAAACTTTTAGAACATGAACTTCTTGAGTGCATATGTTACCGCTAATATCCGAAAGCAGTTAATACGCATAATAACTGAGCACATCAGGAATCATGCATAATACCTAAAACATTTTAGTCATTATGCATATTTCCTATACCACTTCGTAGTTAGTAGACATAACAACAATTTAAATTTCATTATGCATATTTAGGGGTAATGTAGGTAAAATGCAAGAAATATATAAGTTTAGTTTTACGTAGGTACTAAAATCTATTTATTTTGAAAAAAATAGCTTTGATAATACAAATATTATGGCACAATACAAAACAGATAGAGATACTAAAATTTAATTATTCGAACAAGAAGAGCTTTAAAAACAAGAAGAATGTTCTTAAATCCAAGTGGAGTAAATTTAAATTAAAATTTAAATATATCTATGTCGAACTCCACAAACTTTAATAACTGTAAGATTACTAATTACATTAGTAATCTTACAGTTATTAAAGTTTGTGGAGTTCGACATAGATATATTTAAATTTTAATTTAAGAAAAGCTTTGGTGGCAGTTACTAGATATTTCATAGTCTGTTTTTTTGACAACGCCAAGTACTGTTTTTGCAAAAACATCATTAACATTCAATGAGTTCGAACTTCACAGTGCTCAAATCTTTAGTTATTATTTATCAGTATTAACGGAGTGTCCCCGATATTATGGATAATTCCTGATATGCTCAGTTATTATGCATAATCAGTGACTACTTTAGTATTTATGCATAATTCCTGATGTGCTCAGTTGTTATGCATAATAACTGACCGTTTTAGTGATTATGCGTAATTCCTAAAATGCTCAGTTATTATGCGTATTACCTGCTTTCGGATATTAGCGGTAACACATATACACTACTCAAAAAAATTAAGGGAGCAAAAAAATTCAAGCTTTTCGGTGATTTTTGACGGGCTGTATTTAAGTGAAAAATGGTGGTATAGAGGACTTAAAAAAAACATTTTAAAGCTCCAAGATTCTAGTTTTCCGATTTTTTGGGCAAAAATTTTTAGGAGCCATGTTTTCCACGCAATCCAAAGAAAGAGCGCGGATTTTTATTTATTAATTTTCTTTTTTCTAAATTTTTGGCCTTTTTTTTTACTCCACGGGCGCGGAAAAATTATTTCGGGTTGAACCATCATATGGACCGGATAGCCTATTCAGCTTCAATTTCCTTTTTTTAGATTGTGTCTACGACCATTTTTCGCGGAGATATCCGATATCAAACGAAAACGGATCATTTTGCCTTCACCCATCGATATCTCAGCAACCAATGATCATACAGGAAATCGAAGGGCAGTTTCGGAAACTGGAACAAATTTTCTATGAAATCAAATCAAAACATTTAAGAAAAAAAAAACACCCGCAATATCGGCTTTTTCCCTTGTTTTGGTAAATCGACCGAATCTTCACAAATATTGATGGGGAAGCTAAGGACCTTAGGGATTTTTACACCTCAATGTACCCCCAATAGCCCTGTCAAACGGCAAATCGATCCATCAAGCCGTTCTTTTTTCCCGATTGATCAAAGATTTTCGTTTTTAAAAATCGTATAATCTTAATAAAAATGGAAAAATCAATTTTTATTCAACAAAGTTTCAACCAAAAATGTTTGTCAAAATATCGGAAAACTAGAATATTGGAGCTTTAATAGTATATTGTGCAACTAGTGCGGCAAGTTCAGTTTTCGGTAGTTTGTTTATCTAAATTTGCGTGGGCAAAGAATAATTATTAAATGGGCAAACCGTTACTTTGCAACCGTAACCAAGCTTGCAAAGATACTATTTGTCTACATGAGAATAAAAAATGCTTTTTTTCACTACTAGCTGTAGAATGTACGATTATATAGTTTGTAGAGGAGGTGTGAAGTTGTTTTTCTTTCCTAGTAGTTAATAATTTTTTCATTATTGACCAGTAGTTAATAATGGGCAGAGACCGGATTTGATGCAAAATGCATATCGATTATTTTATCTTCCTACTTAACAACAGCGCCCTTCGATTTTCAAAAATTGCACCAGTTGCAAATATTAGACATTAATTAACTGCAATTCATGCAAAAAAAACAAAAAACGAAGTTAAATTATTACAAAAGCACAGGTATACATTGTGCAAGTTTTTACACGAAAATCCGGTCTCTGACGGAGAAATGTCAGAAAAAAAATACATAACCTCGGATGCCAGTCACAGTCGATCCTGTCCAAATTTCGAGTTTCACGTACAGGAAAATATGACATTCTTGGAGTAGGTTTCTTTAAGGGGTTGAGCGCGACGCGCGAGCCAAAATTTGCAACGATCCACGGAAGAAACAAATGTTCAGCGACGTCAACGTCTATTCAGGATTAACTGTGACCAGGCACCCGCTAGACGATTGTATTTTTGATGCTTCATTTATTTAACGATTTAAGCCGCTAGTAGTGAAAAAAATAATATATAAACCACGGTAGAGAAGCCCTTTCTCAGCTTCGCAACTTAATTTCCTCGATGCTTCGCATCTCGGGAATTAATAGTGCTTAGCTGAGAAAAATTACTTCTCTACCTTGGTTTATAATATACTATTTTTAAATCCTCGATACGACCATTTTTCACTTAAATACAGGCAGTTAAAAATCACCGAAAAACGATTTTTTTTGCTCCCTTAATTTTTGTTAGTGGATAAGAAAGGCTCCAAGAAGAGAAAAATTTATAGGTTCATTTTTTGTTGTCTTCAATGAAAGCGGAGGTCCCATAAAATTTTGTTAATTAACAATTGTCTAACTTATTGAAAAATGAAGTTAAATAGATTTTTCCAACGGAATCTCATTCCATCAAGTATTAGGAACACACAATTAATATTTAATACTATTAAAAAAATATTTTATGTGACGTACTCTCTTCAGAGGCGACGCCCGCATACCGGCACGGCTACGCGAAGCCCTATTTTCACCGTTAAATTAAAATTATTAAAATAACAACGGGAGTTTTTGTGTTATTGCCAAAAACTGAACCCCTTATTTTTTGTAGTTTTTTTTTAATGACAACTGTTATTTTTATTTGCGGAACAAACAAAGAAATCGTCTTTCTCAGAATAAAATCCCCAATCGAATGAGCTATCGCACATATTTTTCCGATCCTTGTAACTATTTTTCGCAGGTTTTCAACTTCGTGACTAGGCTAGTACCTATAGTAATTTTATATTCGGTTTTAAATATTTTTGCTGTCGTTTTATTTTCATGTAGATCACTTTCAACCAGATTTCTCAAATATTGCCTTGTTTGTGGCGAACGGAAATCGATATCGATGACCTCAAGTCAATACCTCGTAGGTTCGTAAACATAAATTTTTAACTATATTTTTTAAACAAATGTTTGATCAGACGAGCCGAAATTAACTGAAAATAACGTGAAAATAACATTTTGGCCAATAGGTGATGTTAAAAGTTTTGGGAATAAACTTCTCAATACATACAGCGTGATCAAGAAGGACTGTTTGAGTTGGTAATACTGAATTTCATTTTTAAATGGTAGCTTTGTAACAACTTCCGATTGTTAACGTCTTGACACTAAAAGCTGTCATTTTCGCTTGTCAGCATCATTCACCAGCAACCATTCATTCACAACTGAGATTTCAAATTTTAAATTAGACTGAATGGGCAGCAGTTTGGACACCGACACCATTGCCAATGGAACTTTAAATTCATACGTTGTGGTGAGCTCAATTACTGAGGTGTGAGGATTTCCAACCCAAAACTCGAACAACAATAATTGTAAGTACGCCTAGGTATGACGACGGGTAGACACATTCTACGATGCAAGTTGAGGAATAGACCCTATAGTGTAGGTGTGTTAATATTACTGGTGCCGGAATTCTGCACAATAAAAAATTGAAACATGGTAGTGAATGTCTTCGAGAGCCTAAAACGAAGAGTTAATTTATGTTTAGAGCAAAATGGGGGACATTTTGAACATTACCTTTAGTCTGATTTTATTAACGTTCTGTATTTCAAGTTTAATTTCTTCTTCGTTTAATTTCCTTGAATTAATAGAATTTCTATTCGCCTAACCTACAATTTTTGCGTCAAAGATGTGTATCCGGCTGCAGTGTTACAAATAGCCGAACAAAAAAAGTATCTTAAAAGTAATACCAACTCAAACAGAACAAATAAATGTGAAGGAATTGTAATTTTCTTTATTTCCCCCTTCTAAGTAAATGACACATTACAGGTATTTATGTAACTAAGTAAATGGCTAATTACAGAAACAGACCTGTAAAGTTTTACGGGCTTGTAGAAGAGACCTGTAAAGTGCAATACCGTGACAACGCATCGTCACAGACTGTCCTGCCGTCAGATGACAGAATTTTATATCTATAAAGATTTAAAAAAAGTCGTCTTAAGGTGGAAATAAAAGTTTGTACGGGATTCGCCTTGCAATTAATCTTTACTGGGCTCACGCGTAAAGACTAATTTACAAGGCTTTTCCCGTAAATAACTATTATAAGGCAGGGAAGCTTTTACAATATGTACTTTTTGTGCCGAATCTGTAATTGTTTTAGGTTGACGGACGAAAGCAGTGAGTCCGACATAAAACTACTATACAGATGAGGCACAAAAGATAACTTCGACGCCGCATAAAGAACGCTATTTTTTATTAAAGCATAAATCTAATTTAACTGTTTCCTTATAATAATATTGCAAATAGTTGACTCACACATCACATCACCACTGATGTTTCTATAGCGACAATCCATCGTCGGCAGCAAAAGTTACTTTTCGCTCCGTTCAATAACTTTTAGTGGCGCCGTCGTAGAAATTAATCTTTAAATATACCAACTTTATTTAATAATATTTAAAAGTATTATTGAATTATTAGAGTCTTTTTTGCTTTGGTTGGCCGCCTCCTCTTCCTTTTGAGGTCAAGAGGTACATTTTTTGCTTCCGGCACTTTAGCCCATAGCCTAAATGACTAAATATACCAAAAGAATGTTTGCAAGCATATTGCTTTAGAAAAATTGAACAAGTGCACCGACGTGTAACTTTATCACTTTATTATTTTGTGAGCTCTACAAATAACTACAAATAAAATATTTCAAAGTGGAATTTATTTTCTTCATGTAATACTTTTCATTAGTTTTATATAGTTTTTTTATGTTTATTCATTTCTTTTTAAAGCTATTTTGATCTATCTTAAAGTGTATTTAATACCAACCCATATTATTAGTTTGGTGGAGCACCCTGTGTACATACTTTGATTTAATAAACTTCAATTCCGAAAAAGGAATGTGATGCACAATGTCAAAGATACTGTTGACGCAATAGTATTTTATTATACGAGTGCCATGGCCGTTTTGGCAGTAGTAAAATGCTACATTTTTTATGCCTCTGTACGGATTTACGGATTTGTGTATCACATTTCCGCCTGGAAACATCACTTGATAGATGCTTTTGACGTTCAAAGCCTACTGAATGTATGAATAAATTTTTAAAGACAAAAAGGAATTACAGAGGAGATTGGATATTGAAATCTTCAATAACACGTGCAGTCGTGCAGATCAGCCTACAAGAAATCATGCACACAGATTGAAGTTACATACCCATTTTGAGGGGCTTTTTGTGATATATATAAAATTACGCTGAAATATGTAGGAGTAATGGTTGATAATAATTAACTAAATGTAATTACCCATCAATCCGTAAAATGTTATTTTAATATAATATGACAGTGGTACCAACACAACGAAATTAATGTTGTTTTATTTTAAATTCTCATAGATGGCGCCACATGTAATAATAAAAAATAAAAAATTATTACCGTTTTATTTTGTACATTATTGTGTCAATTATGGTGTAAAGTAGCGTGCACTAAATTAGACTTTTTGTCTAATTATGATTCATGTCAAAGCTAACTTTACAATTCAGGAGGTCAAAAAGGTTTTTTTCGGAGGTTTTCCTTTACAATTAACTGAATGGTGAGAGATGTAACATCCTCTGAATCCTTCTACAATTTCCCGTCACATTATCCTGTTACTGACTGAAAAGGCGCCTAAGCCTATAGCGGCCCGCCCCGCTGGGGACTGAAACATTCCATCTTTCCTATTGGACCAATGTGTTTTTATTTTAGTAGAAACCCGCCTCAGACAGTAAAAAACCGAGCTTTTTATATAAGTTCAAGGCCAAAAACCGTGTACCCGTTTGATCGTGTGTTTATTGTGGAGCAAAATATCTAATATAATAAGTGTGTGTCTTAACGATGCTTTAATCAAGTTGTTTGTTTATTTTTGACGATATCGTTTTAGATTTTTTTGCGATCATGTTTCTTTTCAGTTTTTACGAAATTATGCGCACCGGGACTAATAAGAATCCAAGAGTGTTAGCCACGAAAATATTATTTATCGAGTGTGGAAACGGTTATCTAAGTTTGATAAACATTCTCTATACCAGCGCAATAATTATATATGTAAATTAAACGCTGTGTTAGCTTTTGATGCGGTTACTTGACTTGCTACTTGAAGAAAGACATTACTTGAAATGACATTAACTATTTTATAAAGGCGTAAAATTTTTATGACTAGACATCAAGAAATATTAAATTTACTAGAATTTATAACTATATACGTGTATCACTCATTGAAAAACGGAATTTTTGTGCAGCTACTATATCGATTATATTCAAATGTGAAAATACAAAATTCAGATTACGGAAAATTTCTATTTTGCGACATGAAATCAAATTTACTGTATAGCTTCTGGTGTGCCATATTATTTTAATTGCTTTAATCTCGTTTTAGATGTGGGCGTGTGCTCGCGGCTACACTGAAACTGCAATTATGTTATACAAGTGGAATCATACAGCGCTCAACATGAAGAATACGTCCAATCAGACGGCGTTGGAGTGCGCCAAAAACAACAGTCATAATGAATTAGTGAAAGAACTCGAAAAGCTCGAGTTGCGACGGGATAAAGCTAATATGATGTTGCACTCCTCAAATAGTTTTTCTACTGAATCCCCAACGGTTATTTCCCCAGCAAGTTCAGTGGCGTCGTTGACATCAATTGCTTCCACCAGTAAGTCTCACGATGGCGTCTTTTTGCGACCGGGTGCTGTGACTAGGAGCGAATCCCAAAAGTACAAAATGCTCAATATCGATATGGAATCCGATTCTATCATTGGAAGCAACAAGATAATGAGTTCGATGGCGAGTCCCCTACTTTCAGATTCTTCAGCAAGCACAAGAGGAAGTAACGGACAAAAGTTGATTAAAAGGCCTTCCATAGACAGCGGCATTCACATGAGTTGCAGTTCAGAAAATTCCAAATCTAAAAACACACGTTTCTTTGGTTCCCCCAGGTTATCCAAGTATTGCCCTGAATGAAATTGTACTTGAGTTTGTCTAATGGAGAGGTTTCAGGTTCGACCGAAGTATGTCTTTACCTCTTCACTCACCTTTGTCCACTCGTGATAATTCGTTTGACAGCGAAAGTGCTGAATCAATGGGAAGAAAAATGGACTTCGCTTTATGTAAGTAAATTTTAAAAATTGAATTTGCTGTTGCATTGTGTTAAATTGTGCAATTATAATTCACACGAAGGTAAGGGCTTAGTGTGAAAAGGAAAAATCAAACTTTGTGCATGCTTCCAGTATTATCTTGGTTTTTCGACATACCAAGTTTTTGATTTTCGAACGCTTTTAATGTTTTATTTTAAAACAACTGTTATTAATAATAATAAACGAATCGAAATTTGACCGAAAAACAAGAATAGTTCCATTGTTACTCATGCACTGACTGATGATTTTGATAGGCGAGATAGGGAGTGGGCCAAGAAGCAGTAGTCCCCTGATTGATGTGGAGGCCGTCTCTGATGACGAAAGTGACATCCACAACAGTACCGTAGGTCAGTGCAAGATGGTCTTTGTTGTCTATCGGTGTTGTTTCACTGTTGTTTCATTAATGTTGTTGTTACTCTTAATTATTATAGTTGTTCAGATACTTACTAACGTCTTAGTTATAGTACTTCTGCACTTCTAACTGTCCTACATTTAACAGTTGTTCTCAAAGAAGTCGTTACCTGTTGCTATAGTCGATAGAAAAAATATTGAAGCTAAGTTAATGTATATTAAAAAAACTAAACTAACATATTAATATAGCGCTGTGCTGCTTGTTTGCCGTTTTGCATGATGGGTTTCTGTTGCTTTCGTTGTTCTGTACGTTTTGTTTACATCATTTATTTGCTTCCAAAGTAATTCTAGAACAAGTTTGTAATGGAATCTTTTTTTTACGTTAATAAACAACCTGATCCAAACATTTGTTCATCAATGACCTATATGTATTTCCAAATAACATCCAAATTATCAAATGGTACATTAAAATATTTTATAAAGTGTTGGTCTTGATGATTTTAAAACAAAAGTTAAACTCATTATATTTTTCACAGATGTAATTACATACACAACTTGCATAATAAAAATCTAAAACTTTTTTATTTTTTGAATCATCAAAACAGGATTCAAGGTTTTCAAAAATCTATTGGAGGAAATTCATTCAACCTATTTTCCTGTAAAGTACTAGGAAGCGGATACTTAAAATTTTGAACCATTAAAAAATCAATTTTCTAGAAGATTTTTAATGTTCTAAAACTTTTGTCTTTTAGGTTTTGCTGTAAAATAATAAGGGGAGTCAATATTTGAAGATACGTATTTTTACATGTTTTGTTTTCTTTTTCTTTATTTTATTGGTCTTCTACATGGTTTCTTCTTCCTCTTCTTCGTCATCATCCTTTTTGCTATCAGAATATTGAATGTGATGCTGCTGAAGTTGTTTTTCGTAGAAAACAAAATATTGTGAGATCCGTTCAAACTGAATTTATTCTGTCAAATGGGGTCGTCCCACAATTTTCAAAAACACCTTATTCAAAATCACGCGTTTACTACACGTAAAAAAAACGAAACGCGCGCCTTTCTGTGACGTCAACACGGGACAAAATTCAAATTCACTAGACGCACGGACTAATTAGAAACGCACGAACCAATGAGGATGCTATCCCGAAATGACGTCACAAGAGGCGGCAAATGTGCAGCATTTGAAAATGCTAGCCGAAATTGCGATTTTTGATACGCTCTGTTATCTCACAAAATAACTTTATTAAACAACAGAACACGTTTTAGGGTTTCATTTTATATAGTCTACGAGATGCTATAGTCCAATTCGTCAAATTCAATTGAGGGGACCACCCCATTGGATATATTCTCAGCGTCTTCTGTCACTCTTTAAACGGGCGTTAATTGAATAAACAACCAAAATATTTGTTTCCAGTTTGTAGTTTGCAATATGTGTTTAAAAGTTGTTAAGTATTTAATTTATTCTTGCTTAAAGTAAACAAAAATAATCTTATAGGTGAACTGTATTCTAGAACTTCTAGATAATATTTTGACAAATCTTCTTGCACACTTTTTAAAAGACTTGATGATCAAAACCTAGTAACAACTTGTTCTGTAAATATTTAAATGTTTTGCGGCTTTTTGCTTCAGTAGTTCGTTTTTCTTCTTATTCTCTTTTACAAAACAGTATATTGATGTTGTAAAAGTGAATAATTTTTCATTTTCCCACATTTTTGAGGAATTAACAAACAATTCCAATTAATTATTAAAGGTCAAATAATTATTGTGTTAACATGCAATAATGAAAAGCGACAACTTTAACATCAACCATTTCTTGTAACGCAGGGGAGCAAGACGCTCGAGTGTTGACGTTAGCCGAACAAATCATCGCTGCGATGCCCGAAAGGATCAAGGTATTACATGTCATCCATCCTTTAAATTCGTAAAAGCCTCTTTAACTTCTCGTTTCTTTTTACACAGAACGAAAGCGAGGAGATGTTGTTGGATACTAGTCCTGGACCACCTGACACTTTGCAGCCGAACGACACCCTCTCAGACGTTTTTATGGAACCTTTGTTGGACCAATCATCCTCAAGTTTCGAGTCAAACGAGTTCAACTTTGAGTTCTCCGACAACAACTATCGGTAAACATAGTTTCAGTGTTCTGACTAACTACTTGGAAATTTGTTTGTGGCAGTTACTATGACGTGGGAACGCCCTGTTCGAGTCTGAGTCCGGCCTCTTCCAGTTGTTTACAATCTCCTTGTTCCTTTACACTCGATTCGCCATCGCCTCCACCCACGACGGCCGACTTTTGTGAGTTTTTCCAAGCTTCCAGCAGCGTCTTCGAGAAGGATTTCTCAAATCTGACTCTCTCAGGTATTTCGTTTTTTATCGCTGCAAGGAAATTAGATGGAAAAAGTTTCTCAAGCTAGAAAAAGTAGCTGAAATTTATGTTTACGTTGTATGCAAAATTTGAAGGGAGCAACGAATTTTTAGTAATTTTAATACAATTTACAGTCATTTAATTCATAACGATTAGCAATTTCGGCAACTGTTTTAGTTGTTTTGAAAACTTTATAATAACTAAGCACAAAATCTTCTTTTCTTTTACTCCTTGCAAATATTTCAATTGAACACAGGCTACAATATGTTGTAAGTGTATAAATATGTACATTGTTTAACTCAAAAAGAAATCTATTCCACAATCAATAAGAAATATTATACTTTAGGAAATGGTTCATAAACCCGAAACCATCAACATTATGCACAAAATTGTTCATCAGGGGCGTTTATGCCGGCTATGGAAATCATTTGTTTAAAGCGCCGGCCTGATACCATTGGTTAGCGCAGTGTAATCATCCGGATTTATCAAAACTGCACCGAGGAGGGTTGTAGTGTCAGACATGAGTACGGTTGGCGAGAGAATATAGACCAGTATAGTGATAATGCGAATACCACAGCCGTATCTAGTGTACAGAAAGGAAAAACTTACTCACCACGGCTCCGTGGGCTCCGTGTGGCCACAACTAACGAAATAAGAGGTCAAAGGATAAGTTATTAATTCATACCGAATCTTTCAACTGTTTGATTTTATAACAATAATTATTGTTCATGTCATTTAACTTTTTCGTTGACTGATTATTAAGAGCCAATTTACGTTTGATTTTGACTAACAAATCGATAGTTAATCTACGTCATTGATGCTCGATTTTACATTAACACAGGATTTTACAATAATTAAAAAAAGCTTTTGCTTTTACGGGATTCGAACCTTCATCCCGCCGATTTTGAATCGGCGCCTCTGACCTCGCACCCATTTGCGTGTCAGTTTTGTATGCAATTGAGCTACTTATCTTAGTCGCTACACATGATTGCCGACTTTTCGCCCGCAACAAACTCAAACATGCATTATTTGCACTTTCCGACACTACAGACGCTAGTAATTCATTATTTTCTAGCCCCATTTATAAACTTACACAAATTAACAGCACTTTCACAATGGCGAACTGTTGTTTATATGGGGACTTCATTTATTTTCAGAGACAACATATGTTTATTGGCATAAGTGACAATTATTTCATGAATTGAAATTTCAAAAGCGGATTTTTGTCCCCAGATTAAAAAGGTTTCAGTCAACGAAAAAATATTGTAATCAACTCGTAGATTAATGGGCGAGTAATATTTGGGAAATAACTAACGAGAGAAATAACTATTAAAAAGCGAAACACACGTTTTTTCAACTTTTAATTAATTGGCACCCTAACTTGAGCAGTTTTGTTGATCATATTATGGTATTTCTAGATGGTGAATATCTTAACTTAACTAATCTTTAACTAACGAGTAAAAAAGTTTGAACAGATTTACATAGTCTATACGTGATATTTCATTACTTTCTCACAAAACTGCTATAAACTAGTATGTATTTAATTTTTAAATAGGGACGATGGTTTCACGTTGTAAAAGTTTAAGTAACAAATTTAATTCAACACTAGAATGAAAAAAAGGCAACACGATTTATACCGTTGGGCTGGAAGAAAAACATCTATTTTTATTTATAAATTAAGTGTGCTATAATATTAGAAGGTTGAAATGCTCTTGAATTTTTGCACGTTACAAATTTTGGTATACATTTTTTTTTTTTTAAGAAAAATCCAAATTACGCGCCGTCTCTCTTCACATTGTGTCTTTGTACTTTTTCCATCTAATGTAACAATTTGTATGCGCATTAGTTATAAATCAAGTACTCAACTTGTAACTTGAGATAAAATTTGTAGAAGCCAACGTTGATGCTTTTCTTAAAAGCGCATTTGAAATTCAAAACTAGTGTCAGTCGGGGATACTGTGTTCCGGAGACTAGTATCCAGATAAAAAGTCGCCATGTGAAACTAGCCTTACAGTATTTATGTATTATGAAAATGCGCATTTAAGAAAACGTAAACGTAGGAAGTATGCTCTACGTGTATCTCTAGATGGTTATCTACATATTATATAGGGCGTTATGAATGAAGGGTCCAATATGATTTCCTAGTCTTTAATCTTAACAATTGCAAATCTCAGTATAGGCGTTTTTACTGTGGTTTTTATTGTGTACCCAAAGCAAGGAAAACAATCATGGGACATAAAAAGAAAACAATATTAGAAATAGCTTTACTAGATGTAACGAAAATTTCAGGAAACTCCAGAAAATAAAATCTGTCAAATTAGGTAAACTGAGAAACGAAAAGCTTCGAAATGATAATACATACAGGCTGTATCAAAAGTTGCGCACTAACTCTTCAGAACTAGCTTCCTTGAACTTCCCGTGCATCAAACTCATTTTTACTTTTGGACCTCATAGTTTCTGAACTATACGTAAATTAAACTGTTCAATTAGAATCCTTTATTAAATTTTCAATATATTCGTTACGTTGTAACCACAAAATTATTGGGCATCGCCTTTGGATTAACATTAATGAAGGCATAAACTATTAATAATTTCTCTATGGAATGTTATATAAACGGTTTGGCTATTGGTACGACCTCTGTTATAATCTTGAGGAGTGCGAACCTTAATACATTCTGTATATAAACAGGAGAAAAGCAAAAACATTGTTGGTGTGCTTAAGACCAACCACATGGCTGAAGTGAAGACTTCTTTGCCGATCGTAATTCGAAATAATTTTCTTTCTATTGGCAGTTGTGAGCATTTAAACACTAGAAAATAACTTTTATCTTACAGGTGTAGTTTTTTAGGTACCTTATACCATTGTTTTCGGTGACAGAAATCAAATTTTAGTCACAAGAGAGATAAAGCTGTCAGTTCTACTCACAAGTGAGTAAATCTGACAGCTGTCAGTTGTAATTAAAAATTGTAATTATTAATTGTAATGTAATTACATGCGATGTAATGTAATTCTCTGCCTTCCACTTCACGAACAGATCATACTCTTTCTCGTCCATGTGTCTCGACCTTACTGGGAGCAAACTGGAAACAGTGGCTTCCACGTCTAGTTGAATATGTTTCGGTAGAAAGTCAATTTTTATTACTTTAGTGAAAATTGTGAAAAACAACGAGACTGTTTATTTAACAATCACAGGTTACTACGGAAACTGATATTAGAACCATGCTAATGTTACGGGCGGATATTTACTTGAATAAATATTTCTTGGATTTTTATACAATGCACCTGTAAGATAAAACGTCGTATATCACACGTAATCGAAATATCATTATAAAGCTCGTGAGAAGTGCTTGCGCACTCGTGGGTCAAAATTCTCACTCGCTAATAATGATGGATTTCTATCACTTATAATATAATGTACTATTAAACACTGAAAATAAGATGGGAGGCTTTTAGGATCAGGTTTTTGTGTCATTTTGAAATTACTCGAACTAAAGAACAGTGCTTAAAGTGGTTGCATTTTGTATTGGGCAATGTAACGAGTGAGCAACAAAATTCGTGATCGTAGGAGCCTCTGAATCCAAAATTTTTGGGTCGATTCTTGATCGATACGATTGTGTAAAAAGTCATCGAGTAATGTGAATTGACGATTAATGTAAAGAGTAAAGTAAAAGAACCGATATACGTTTAGCCAACTGCGATCACGAATTTTGTTGCTCACTCGTTACTATCCAGAGTGATTGTGGTTAGCATTTGTTGATACTATGGAAATTGCCTATTACCTGTTTCCCTGAATCATTTCTCAATAATGCGAAGTGTAAAGTTTTTAGGCTTTATTAAGACAGACAGACTCACTGAGCCCCCACTAATTTCATAATACTCGATAGATCTATTGAAGTCAAATCTATAAATTAAAATCTATTAAGTAATCTAACACCCTGTGTATTAATGACATAACATAAGTAAAATAGAAAGCGAAAAAAAAAGAAATGCGAAGGAAGCAAGAAAGTAATGGAAAAGGACAAAAATTGGAATCCAGAGGCTGACCATACACAATGAAAAATGGGACTGGGTAGCAAAGAAAGCAATTTTTTATAAAACGATTTTATTTGATGTATCACTCGTTGAAAATAACAAATCACTGAACCAGAAGGAGGAGCTGAAATTCCCATTAAAGAAAAGTTAAAGTCGTGTTAATGGATGTTATAGTTTACATTTTACGAAAATCTTTAGATATTTTTGGATTAGGTTAAGATTAGTTTAAGATGTTATGGTTTTCTGCCTTTAAAATCCTTTAAGGCTGTCATTTACTAGGGATAGAGCCTATACCAAATGCACGGGAAACATGTTACCATTTTATTGAATTTTACGGGTTTAATTTTGATTATTCGAATATGCAGTTATAAAAAATCGATAAAGGACATCTTAATTTTAGGTAAGACGGTATTACAAAGCCGATATTAGCATTTGTTAATTCATAAAAAATGACAAAGTTGCTTCATTTTTAAGAGTACATATAAATGAATGTCTTTGGATTTTTTTTCTGAAAAACAACGCACAATTGGTAAATTTCAAATAGACGTTACCCAGTAGCAAGAATTAAACTTTCGTTAGAAAAAAACTCCCGTGCCTTAGCATTGTTGTTCGTCAATAAAATTCAATAATGTTTGGCGGGAAAATTATTTCTGAAGTAAGCTTGATATATACAGAAAGCTGTATAATTTGGTAGGAACTTGGGTAGAAAATTTAGAATTTGGTGTAGCCTTGGAGCGGAAGATGTCGCATTTAACAATGTACAAAATTTTATCTCACTTCAACATCGGAAGAAATTTGTGTCTCAGTAAATGACAACCTTAAAGGGTAATGTTTTAAAATAAAAAGAAAAAACCCTCAAATTTTCAATAAAATTAATATAGTTAACGGGGAATGTAATTATTATAATTGCACGCCAAAATTGGTATATCAAACGCCAAATATTGCACGACGAAAATGGGATAATTAACGACAATAAATGTAAATTCACCACAAATATTGCTCGTTCCACGACGAAAATGGGATATTTAACGACAAATATTGCATACCAAAATATTGCACGACAAAAGTTCACTCTCATCAATATTTCTTAACCTGCCTCAATAATTATATTAATTAATTATACAATTTTTGATTTTTGCGCAGGGGCCATATTGTCTTTCGGAATTTCATTTCTTCCTTTTGCTTAGGACAGGTCAAGTGAGAGCAACGTATTGTCGTGAATTTATATTTATTCTCGCTACAATACTTATATCGTCGTTCATTTATATTTGTCGTGAATTATATATTCCCCTCAATATATTGTCGTTTGATATACCAATTTTGTCGTGAATTGTACTAATTTTGGAGAGCTAAAAAATACCACCCATAGTTAACTAGCTGACCCGACAGACGTTGTCCTGTCCAACTGGGCCCCTATGTCCATGTGAAAAATACTTCTCATACCTACCAAATATACAATAAAAAAACATAAAAATTGATCCAGCCCAAGGGGGCCGCTGGGCCTCCATGTCCATGTCAAAAATAGTTTGCCACCTATTCTCATACCTGCCAAATATACAAAAAAGAAATCATAAAAATCGGTCGATTCGTTTCGGAGGAGTTCGACCACAAACTCCAAACACGAGATTTTTATATATTAGATATAGATAGATAGATAGATTGGCTCACATAAAATTGCAAAGCTCTCTACACTACTGAAGAAAGAAGTCAAATGATAAGAGGTATTGTATTTTATGCTGAAATTCGGGATCTGACAACAAAGCGCGCCTGTGTAGATGTAAATTGTCGCGAAGAGTTAAGACGTGTTGAAACAAAATATTGAAAGTACAAAGTATCGAAAATACAAATTATCGAAAGTACAAAATATTCAAAAACAAATCATCAAAACTACAAAATATTGAACAATAAAATATCGAAATACACAATTTAATGAAAAACAACGGAAAAACAAATTTTTACTCAATCTGCCCTGTCCACATTTCAAGTTTCACGTACAGAGAAATATGACCTTATTGGAGTATGTTTCTTTAAGGGGTCGAGCGCGAGGCACCAATTTCAATGATCCACTGAAAAATAAATTTTCACAGACGGCAACTTTACAACTTCAACTCAACCTCAAAACGTCAAACTTTTGTGCAAATTTTGTGTTGTTTTAAAATATTTACAACAAACGGATCGTGTTAGAATATTTTGGTATGATCATTTTTATAGAAAATCTTGTAGTTTTTTGAGTCGTTTATCCTTTTTACCTGCAACATTTTGTCGTTTCGATTATTTGTTTTTCAATATATTGTACTTTCGTTATTTTGTATTTTCGTTTTTTGTTTTTTTTTTTTTTTTGACAAATTGTGTTCGATATTTTGTAAATCAATAACATTTCCGCCTCCCGTCGCTACATATAACAATAAAAAGTCAATATAAGGGACAGCACGCTATTTGATGCTGCAAACAGAAGGATTCTTCTCGTGTGCTTTTGAAAGAACGAAGAAGTTCACATAGGTCAAAATTGACAAAATAATGCCAGAAGAGATTCTCGTTTTCAATATCTCGGCTTTGGAGATTTGTTTCCTCAAACGTCTAGAGTAGAATATATTATCAAAAACTAGGTTTCTATTGCATTTTACTATTTTGGATCCATCATTACATAACCCCCTGTATTACAATTATAATAAAAATTAGGGAAATCTTTCATTCCACTGTTGTGTGATTATAAATCTGCGCTCTTGACTGAAATGAGACATATTTTACCTCGGCATCTAAGATACTAGTGTTAACTAATCTGACAGCATAATAACTACTTCTTTTAACTGAACAGATCGAGAACAAAGGGAACTTTACGAAGCGGCGAAGATTATCCAGAAAGCGTATAGGTCCTACAAAGGGCGTTTGCAGCAGGAGCAGGACAAGGAACGGACAGCAGCAATAGTTATCCAGAATTATTACAGGCGATACAAACAATATGCATATTACAAACAAATGACGCACGCTGCAATGGTGATACAGAACGGATACCGATCGTACTGCGAGCATAAGCGTTTCAAGAAGAGCCAGGAAGCTGCCGTGTGCATCCAGAACTATTACCGTAACTACAAGGAACAGGGGGGAAGGGGAAGCAGAGAGGGAACACCCGCTTCTGGGTTAAAGTAAGTTTGGATTAGTTTGCTAGTCTTGATGTAAGGCTTTCTGTGGTGGTGGAAAAATTTCCTAACATTTGCTAATCTTCCATTATTATTATCCGTATTTTGAAACATTTTTTAGGGATTTTGTTTAATTGTCGTAAAATGCTTTACTAACACAGGATATGAGAAACACTCGCCTATAAGTTTAAAAACAGTTCTGCAATTTATTTGTTAGTGCACAGATAAGGACATTATTGTTGTGGTGTGTGTCACCAACAAATCAATTTTAGTTCAAAATCTTCAACCAAAGCATTGATTTTATATCAAGACACATTACCTTTTAAGATTCCATGATTTTTGTCAAAACTTGAAACTCTCTCTAGATTTACTCATGCTTCTGTCAATATAAAATAATTATTATTTATTATTAATAGTGCATAATTATATGAAGAGTATGCAGTATAATCCTGGAAAATTAAAAAAAAAACTTTCTTACGAGTTCCCTATGTATATCGTAAGCCACCAAATCGATGTGAGGCTGTCAGCTTCGACGAGCACATGATCTTCAAAAGGAATGGCCATTTCTGGATTTGATAGTTAAATAAAACTTTGTTTACTCATTACACAAAACTTGTTTATTTCTGTATTTTAACTTTTCCAAAATAAAAAACACAACGGGACTAATGTGGCGGTTAAAATATACATATATACGACATTAGTATGAAGCAAAATTAAAAATTCTTACATACCACAAGATTAGCCAACTTAATTTTTTCAATTTTTGGTTAACTGTAGCCCTAGGTGTAGATGTATAAACAATTGTTGTGACAATGGTTTCTATAACTATTGACCATAAGTTACAGTTAACCATTAACTGAAAAGCAGCCTCTTCCACTTACCCACATTGCCCTGCCTGCTTCGATGTAGTTGCGATGTGAAAGTTGTGTAGTAGTTCTTGATGTCATAACATGTATGTGTCTTCTTGGTGCACTAATAGACGATCGTGTGTACTGTTCCTTAATCTGCATTTTTTATGTTGTATTTTCCGTAGACGTACATATTCGCAAAGACGCCAACATCAAGCAGCTCGAAAAATTCAACAGTTTATGCGGCAGTCCAAAAACAAGTAAGTTATCATCGTTGTAGTTATTCTTTCTTGATACATTCAATGACAACCTTTTCAATGCTTACCTAGTATGTGGGATGAAAATATGAGAAGCGTGGTAAGTGTATGTATTTCACTTACCCACCCGGGAAATGTTTTGTGGTTAACGGGAGTTGCAATTTGTTGTTTATTTCAGGTTACAGAGAGAACGAGCCGAAAGAGAGAAGCAGGGGGGCCCGTCAGCGGATGCCCATCAAAAGTGACCGTCTCGAGGGGGCTCCTCCACATTCATAGGCCCAAATAACAGGTTGTAGATTCTGTACCCAAAAAGAAATAATCCAGTTAGTTAGTTATAGATCAGGTAACACCAGCTATACAGGAGACCAGTGCAATATCAATGTGTAGACATGAAAATGGTTCAAGACAGGCTTTGAGTACTTAGCTTCTAACATCTAAACATAACGCATCTAACTGATTTCTAAGTAATTGTGAGCCTTGATAATCAATCAATCTGAAAATATTTGAAACAATTTGGTTGTAAATTGTTGCAGCATGTAGTCATTATTCTATTACATATATCTTCAATATGTACTAAACATATATCTTTACAATGTCTATTTTTGGCTGTTATTTGGTAATTTTCATGCATTTAAAATGAATGCAAGGATTGACAACAAAAGTGAGACGATTTTAGACGTTGTATGAAAATTTATTATTCTGATTATGGATTCAAAGCTGTGATTGTAGTTTGGTTGCAAGTTTTCAAGGTAACTCTTCCACCAGTGAGCAAAACAATCATTATTGAGACCTTCAGAAATATTCGCATTACCTTGAAAAACTGTTTTACCGAAAATAGAAATTCTAGTCATAGTGTAGTTAATAGTTTTATTTTTATCACCTTTGAAATGTCAACGATTTTTGTTTCTTATACCGTGGATGTTTTTGTACTTAAACTTCGACTTTGACTAATTTCTTAAATATTTTCACTGCCACAGTAGCTGTAGTTCCTTTAAAATTAGTTGCAGTTAAAACAACCATCCAAAGTTCAGAAGCAATACACAAACTGTTTATTTGTCTCGAGAGTAGTAATACATATTAGAAACTTATTAGGATAATTTCTGTAATGCTCATACATATCATTGTAGTGTTTAATACATAACTATTATTGTAAATGAACCTGCTGTACAATGAACAATTTTTCTAGAGGATGCTGTAAATACATAGTTCTGTTTGTGTATTGCATACGGATTATTCTCTATATTGGTGCTCAAGTATATGTATGCACAAATTCTTTTTATTAAAAGATAAAAATTAATTTGATTTAAGTCAATTAAGGTGAGGGAAACTTTAATTCAACATTCAAGTACCTGCAGGCAGGATTAAGTTGTACAATATTGTATAAAGTCCCTCCTCTGTAAATAGCTGTTGTTTGTTTTTGAAATTCTATCGTTTTTTCGAAGCTGAATAATATATTTCTTCTATAACATGGAAAAACAAAAAACACGACATAAGTATTATGTAAATTTTAATGTTGATATTTATACATAAAAGAGGCTTACAATTTTTAATCTTATTGCATATTTAGACGATTATATATGTAGTTTTGCAATTCGAACTATAAGTAGAATATCTTAGGTGATATATCAGATTTTCAAAAAAGTAAATAAAAATATTTTTTAATCAAATATCTTGTCCAGAATGATTGGTTTTTGTGTGGATGCGTGTATGAATATCAATAGACAGTTGCTTTTGCTTGTTTTATTTTGTTGACGAATGTAAGACAAACGCAGGCCTAAGAATTAGTTGATTTGTTAAACACATAATACAATCAAAAATCCAAACAATCTTTAGTAATAATAGTGGTATGTTTGGGAAATAATTTCTTGAAAGGCTGACTAACTGTACATATTTTATTGGATGGCAATTTGCTGGATCTTAAATACTGTAAAGATTTCAAGTGAAAAAAAAACATAACAACACCAAAAATATCGAAAAATTGTAAATTTGTATTTTGAATCAGTATCTATATATAGGAAAAAAGTTTTATTGAACTATTCAAATTAAATTTTATATCTATGAGACATACATTACCTACCTAAAAATGTATTTAATATACTGTAGAATGAATTTATTTTAGCCAAGTTAAGTTCTATTTATTGGACTTTTAAGCTTTAAACTTCCTACTTAAATACAGTTTAAAAATCTGTAGTATTTATTGAGTAGATTTTTGACTTATTCTTATCTTAGGCAGAGTACTGGTAATTTTCAATAATACATTGTGTATAAGCTGATGATGCAGGAAAAATAACCAGTATTCATATAGTTGTAGCTGCACAGTACCTATATCTATATTTACTTGTTCATAATCCATTTAGGAATTTCAAATTGTTATATACACACTTCAATTCAGATGTATATTTCCGACAATATACATGTTTCACTGTATTTTACAATGGTTACTGCACTCAGAGTTGACATTATGTTAAGAATTAAGTATGTTGAATGTTTAATTAGATTTAAGATTGTTGTTACTTTATATTGGCTATCATTCCATTATAGAAACGTTGTTTTTGTTTTTTGATACTGTTTGTGTATTTTATAGTATTGATTGTATTGATTCAAACTCCATCTTCTAGTACTTGTTAATTTTTTCAAGTGATAAGTAGAGTGCAGTTGTTCAACTATTGTTACATATTATTGTGACTAATAAACACTTTTCTGATTACAAACTTTTTATTCACTGAAATCGCCAAAATACGTTCCTGTCTCCATAGTTTTTTTTATATTGTTAAAGACAATTCTATGTGAAAAAGGAGTTGAAAAAGAAAAGTTGTTGTATAGAGAGTGAAACTGAAAGATATATTTAAATTGTGACATCCTGAAATCAAACAGTGCAATTTTTTATATTTCACCTAAAAATATGAGTAGGGCACAACCCCTTTGATAGAAAGAAAACAGTTCACAATAGCATGCACAAAACACAGTCCGCAAAAATACCGCTTCGTCCGTTAACAACACCAGATTTAAAAAATTGGGTATTTCTGTACATTATGTTAACAACCACTGACAATAATTTACACGACAATTTACAATTTCAGCTGCAAGACGTCTGGTGCTTATTTCGGGGCGTGCTTCCACTTGTGATCCCTAAGATACGAAAATATTTTAAGAACACTTATTTTAATTACTTGCGTTGGTAAATAATTTGCAATGTTCTATGATTTTCACCTAAGATGCTGAACGGTGGACACAAATGTAGATGCACTTGGAACTCTAGAAATCGTTCTATCCACAAATCCCGAGCAAGACGTGCATTACCGCCGGTTGCTCTATAAAAGAGCACCATTATTATCCGTACGTTCTAAATTTTAATAATCACCCATCTTAAATTAGGAATTAATCGCGTTCGGTCCGGTTCGATTAATAGGCCGATGCAAAACCTAAAACCGGCAAAAAAAAAACATCGTGTGTGAAATAGTACATTATTATACGAGTTTAACAAGAGGCTTCATTGTGACATGAGTGGTTTTGGGGCACGACGAGCGCAGCGCCCCAATAGAACGAATGTCACAATGCCTCGTTAAACGAGTGTAATATACTATTTTTTCTACTTTGGAGCTCTTCGTTTTATGAAAATGTTAAAATTCTGTTTTTTAAATAATCTAGGGATTTTTAGGATTAGGTAGTTAGATTAGGAACGGTTGTGTTTCTGGTTATGTTTTTTAATCCAAACTTATTTTCTAGAAACAGTTAGCACATTGGACTTTAAATCCAACGGGTTGATAATCTAATCATCATCATAAGATATTACCACTGTTTTTAATCAAAATATTTCGATTTCACTCTGTATATAGTATAGAGAACAGATGGCACACACGTAAGACTCCAAATATTTTTGAACGAACCACAAGAAATGTAAAAAAACGAGCACGGGCTTGCCTCGCCAGCGCTGCCCTTCACTTTGATCACCTTTTGTCACAGGTAAAAAAAAGGACTTTTTACTCGAATTTTAATAAACTTATGTATTTACTTTTGAATCACAGGTAAAAAAAAGGACTTTTTACTCGAATTTTAATAAACTTATGTATTTACTTTTGAATTGGATGTAGTTCTTATAGAGCAAGATCCCGTGAACGCCAGACCTACGTCATTTTATAAAATCTGAAAAATTCCTACGGAAGCACACAACTATAGGTAACAACGATTGACTACTATAAACTATCGGTCATGGTGGGTTTGACAGGTAACAGGTAGCAAAGGTGTGTAAAATTGGTGCTCTAATACGTCATACTATAAAGCGTCATTTTTTTGATATTATTTACGAGATACTATAATAATTTACGTCCTCCACTGCCGAACACTTTCTATAGGCGGTGTGCACATTTTACCTCAGCGCCACCACGCGGCATTTCTGTCATTTTTAGTGGTACGGAACCGACAGATAGATTTCTTCAATTCGACAAATGTCTGAAAACGAGAAAATGCGAGAATCGGTTGTTGTGTTGACCATACGTCCCGTTTTCAGGCCGCCTGTCCCGCTGCCCCCTGCGAGGGCAAAATGTCTCGGTTTGAGAAAAAAATTTATTTGTAGTTTCTTTAACACTATCCTACTCAAAAACTCTTCGACTTATCGCGACGTAGCTTCTAACGTAGCAAATATGAAATTTTTCTTTCGATTGGCGCCCTCAGAAACCTCCTATCTCGGTCTACCGCTATTAACATTGTCAAATTATACACTTCAGCACATATTACACATTCAAATTAAATAGAATTTCAAGACAAACGCGCAGGTACCACCAAATCAGGTTAGTGACCTATAGTTTACGAGATATGAGCGAAAATGTTTTTGGGTTTTCCCAAGTGCCAAAATTTTAAAACGCCATATCTCCAAAACCATTAGAGATATCGTGGTGAGATTTGCGCCATTGGATTCAGGAGGTCGATTACTACCAAATAGTGGTCATTTGGATGCAATTTTAGAGATTTCATTTCGGGGGAAGCCCAGGGTACAGACGCATTTGCGTCAATTTACATAAATATGATAATGATGATGAATTTTCAAAATTTACCCCCTTGAGGTTCAAAAATTCTAATTCCATAGAAGACGTCCCACGTCCCTATAACAGTTCACCGTTTGTGACTGACGTTTATTTGTTTTACCACAATGCCAGCAAGGCCGTTGGAGGCGTTGTAAAACGCGCCCCCGCCAGACAACCTTGAAGTATAAAAAAATTTAAGTGTACTTCGTTATTTTTTAAATCTGAGATTAATATAATTATGTCACTTGGATAACTATTTTAAGGTTTGCTGCCATGACAGTTTCGAATGTTCCAACCCTCTGCCAGGCAAAGTTGAAGGTTAGCTGTAGGTATGAGCGCAAAGAAAAGGCAAATGTATATAAAAACGAGTACGAATGCGACAGTTAGGTTTAACGGATAATAATTCATTTATGTAGAAATGATTTATAGATTAAAGATAGATTTTGGAATAATTCCTTAAGCAGTTTTTTTTTTGTTTTTTGGCAAAAATTTATTGAAATTTGGACAGGACAGGGTCTCGAAAAAACTCGAAAATTTTTGTGTGTATTTGAGTGGGTCCCTGGATGGTTTAGATGGACAATTGGATCCGGTATTTTTTAATTTTTTTTTGTTTTTTTTTTCTTTTTAAAATTTAAACAAATGCGGACAAGCCAACGTTCGGACAGAACATCGTCTGTCGGGTCCGCAGGTAATAATATAATAGTAAAAAACGGTTTGATAATAAAAAAGTTAATTGACAAATTGTGTATTTATATTTTTAGTAATAAGGGCTTGTCGAATTTCAAAATACAGTTTTATAGAAATTAATATCGATTGATTAATATGAATATTCAATATATTTATTCATTGTGATCATTGTCGAAATCTTTCTTCATCACTGCCACTCCATTCCGTGCTTTCATTATTTTGGGCATCGTCTTCTTGATCAGTTTCTGTAAAACTTGAAATTTTTCAGCAAAAAATGATATTGGACACCCAAAATTGTCAGCAAGAAAATAAATTGGACACCAAAAATTGACAACAAAAAAATGAAATTGGACACCAAAAATTGTGAGCAAAAATTAAATTTCCCACCAAAAATTGCTGAGCAAGAAATGTAATTTGACACCAAAAAGTGTCAGTAAAAGTTGAAATTTGTCAGCAAAAAATGAAATATGCCACCAAAAATTGTCAACAAAAATGAAATTGGTCATAAAATTGTCACCAAGAAATCGAATTTGCCACCAAAAATTGACAGCAAAAAATGAAATTTGACACCATTTTGTCACCAAAATTTGACCAGCAGCGCGAGAAGTTTTCAGGGGCAACAAACACGCGTGCAGACAGGGAGGGAAGATTTTAAACAATATGCCCGACCGAGGGATATTTGTTTAGGCAATCGCTCGAACAACATTAACGAAAAATTGAAACGTCAAGATCTCATAAATCATGTCATGAGTTGGTTGTCGTGGTGGTGGACCATTTTCCTAGGGAGATTTTCGCCACGCGGGAAATTGTCGCGAAATTCAAATTTAATTGGTCGGTTTAAAAAAAACCTGACGTTTAGATTGGTCCGACATATCAGTTTGACAGGTGAGGGCGATTGTCAGCAAAAAAATTAGATATGCCACCAAAAATTGACAACAAAAAATGAAATTGGACATAAAATTGTCACCAAGAAATGGAATTTGCCACCAGAAACTGTGAGCAAAATTTGATTTTGCCACCAAAAATTGTCACCAAAAAATTAAATTTGACACCATTTTGTCACTAAGATTTGACCAGCAAAAAAAAGAAATACGACACCGAAAATTGTCAGCAAAAATGAAATTTGACACCATTTTGTCACCAAAGTTTGCCCAGCAAGAAAAGAAATATTACACCAAAAATTGTCAGCAAGAAATGAAATTAGACACCAAAAATTGTCAGCAAGAAAATGAAATTTGACACCAAAAATTGTCAGCAAATTATTGCGCAAGTTGTGCGATTGTAGAAAAAAAAATTATTGCCGATTTCGAGAGAATCATAATATATGATTTTGCGCTTTTAATACACAAATAGCTATTTTTGACAACTGAAATACAAAGTTTAATTCCAAAGTTTGTAACAAGTAGGCAACCAATAATACGTTATGATCGTATGGTGTGAACCAAACTAGTAGTGAATGGTCTTGGGCGCAGTCTCGACTAGTGCTGGTCTTTGGTGTGAACATTAACATTTTTTTTTTTTTAATTTACAAAGGGCTGTTTTATTAATGTTCCTCTGTATAAGGGTATACATAATTTGTAAGATTAAAGGCTTCTCTTTCTCGGACTTCGCTGGCTAGTGCGCTTTAATATTTGACAGGGGGGACAATCCCGATCTCAATTTTCCAAGTCGTGCTGTCCCCTTGTAAGTTTTCGGTATGGAGTCCATAGTTTTCGGGGTTGAAAGAGTTCTCATTCGGCCGCCATCTTGATAATACAGGTTACATACCGAACCGTGCGTCTCGGAAAAAAATAAAATATTTTTCCATAACTTTTTGCTATATGTATTTATTAATACCTAATAAAGAAAATGTAAGTCATAAATAACAAGACATGTTTGAATTATGAGTTATAAATCTAAATTACATGCTGATAAAACTTTTTACTTTTTTTGCAAGAGTTATTTTGACTGTATATTCACGGAGATAGTGGAAGCAATTTTGGAACCGTAATAGATTTTTCATACTTGTATAAGGTTACTTTTTCCTTTTAATGTCTTCATATTTATTTTTATAAGAATGGATAAGTAATTATGTGAAATGAATGTGAAAAACTAAAATAATCGACTGATTTATTGTCAGAAATTAAATGTATTTTTTTAAGTAGAAACAATCAAGGTGCAGCTCAAAAAGTTTTTTAAATCGTCCCATGGAATAATTTGTCCCAATTATTCTCACATATTCTGACGAAAATATTAAAACAAATTACAATCTCAAAACAATATATTAAATAACTTATTCCCAAGGAATTAAAACATTCTTAACGTAGAATTTTATTGCATATTTTAATAATAAAAAAAGCTAAAAGCGTAAAATAAACTTGTGTAAAATTGGAAGGTAAACGACCATCACCCCTTGAAATTATCCATCTCGCTCGCTTCGCTCGATCGTTAGGCAAGCTTTTCAGTCTTATTTAAATTGTCTTTTTACCTTCGTATAGAATAAATTATACAGGGTGTTTCAGAGTGGCTTTTCAACTAACCTCGTTTTTTATTTTTGTCTTTCTTTTCATGTCACCAGTATAGTCAATCATAGATTAACACAAAAATTACGAAGTTATAATTTTCTTGCAAGTCTGCAATTCGAAAAATCGCTGCAGTCTTTAGATTATCTGGAGTGTCTTCATCATAGATGAAACCAAATTTAAAAATTTATTTACGTCAAGACAGAATGACCGAACAGGTTGCATTTAGGTACTCAAATATAAAAAAATATATATAATTTATAATTATAAAAGTACATATTAATTCACAATACTAACAAATTATAACATTTTATTAAACTTAAAATTAAAGACTGCAAAAGTCAATATATTTGCTCTGTTTTTTGTACAACCAAGGACGATCTGTTCCTCATGAATAGGCACAGATTTTGATGATAGCTCTGGAGTAATGATGCTATCCATGTTTAGGTAATCCCAATCAAAAGTTTTTCCCTGTTTCGCGGAACTTTTATTTTTTTTTACTAATAATCCCCACGTATTCTCTATTGGATTTATATCCGGATTGCGACTGGCCACTCAAGGACGTTTATATGACGAACTTGAATCCATCCACCCTATGGGCTGTCTGGATTGAGCAATTATTATGTTACAAAATAAAATTATTATTGGGAAAATGTAGTTCCACAGAAGGCAGCAGCACGTTTTCAAGAATCCGAATATAAACGGCACTGGTTGATGTACGTATGTCCTTTATATTTTGACGGACACAAAATACAAATTTATGTCACATTTAATAAGTACAAGAAGTAGTTGTTTTTGACAGAAGATAAGCTGAAAAGTTACAAAAAAAACTTTACTTTTTCAGATAATCATGAGAAAACAGAAAAGTCGATTGATTTTAGTTAATTTCTTCCGAGGTTCGTTCCGAGATATTCCTTATTGATTCTCGTATAAAATGCCATATTCGGCACTTTAAAAAAATAATTAAAAATACACCGGCCACAAAAATATATTTTTTTATATATGAGCATATTGTATATATTTTTTAATTCATATTGTATGTAACTCAATATTGTGTCCTTTTGCACAATACAATTTTGTACAACTTCGAAATTTTGATTTACAGCGGTGATAACATCCATCTGTGAAAATTTCACACCAAAACCCCCCACAAAATTAATTTTTAAACGACAGCACTCTACAGTATTTAAATACTCTTAGACGTAACGTAGGAGTTACCTGTTCGGTAATAAAAGAAGTGACACTACCAGTTAATAAGTGGCGCGAACAAAAATCGCATAACTGCTAATACGACTATTTTAACATGACACTGCCATCTCACGGCAAGATCTCAGCGGGGTTTGCTAGACGCCCCCCTTAACGAAACATTTTGGACAAAAACCGACTATGACTAGTTATTTCTTCAGGCCCCAGGGATGTTTCTATTAAGCGTTGCCACAATGTTTAGGTAGCCCCCTGTATAGACCATCAGGAATCCCATTTTATCTGTTCAGAAGTGGGCAACATATTAAACACTTCATCAACAACTATATTTTTTAAGGATTTACAGTTCAATATTATGACAATTTAGTATATATTTTTTGATCTGCTGATTGTGAGTTTAATTTTAGACCCACTATGATTCTTCATTTAATAGTTTACGCAAAGTGATCTGTAAAATGTTTAATATGTTGCCTATATCTTAATCTGGCGTGAACAAATAAAATGGGCATTCTGTATATAAAAATCAGTTGCTTTGCGTTAGTCTCGCAATAACTCGAGAATGGCCCTAAGGGCTCTATCGATATTAATGAGTGGATCCCAGGATGGTTTAGATTCATAATTAGATCCGGTAGGTGGCGCTGCAATCGGGTTCAAGGGAATTCTTTTTTTTTACTTTTTAGTTTTTCTTTAAAATTTTTCGCTTATCAAAACATCTAACCCCAAAATTTTACAACCCCACCCCACATTTTTTTAAATGTAAGTTTTCTGTGCTTGTGTATCTCACTGAACTCCTCCTAAACGGCTGGACCGATTTTGATGAAATTCTTTGTGTGTATTTGAGTGGGTCCCTGGATGGTGTTGATTCAAATTGGACTCGGTAGGTGGCGCTACAATCGGGTTCTAACTAAGGTCACTCGATGAAAAATTCGCTTTTTAAAGGTACCGCCATCAGTTATGTTTCAGATAGATATAGGATGAGTTTTAATGTATTAGAAAAAGATACAAGATTCTAGGGATTTTTATCGATTCGTTAAGAATTTTAATGACATATTCCGGATTTAATGTTATGGTTTTAATATTTGCTGATCATATTATGAAAGATAGTAAGAACACGATGGTGTATTTACCAATCTTCAACTGGCAAACAAAATAACTACATAATAATAACAAGTGGTATTTTAATGTTATTTATTCAATTATTTTTGTCTAATAATATTTTGTTTATCCCGGCCGCTTCTACTTCCACATCTCGTTGATTATGGTTTCTTTAATTTCTTCTTTAATAACTTCTTTTAGCTTGAGCCTTCAAAGATTGGCTTCAAATGTAAGGAAGGCTTCGTTAACATTATGCTTACAACTCACTATAAAATCTTCTGAACAGAAATAGAACACTTTATCAACTCAAAATTTTGAACTTTTTAGATTCCTACATAATCCTTCTCAAGTATCCCCATTCTACAATATGTATAGTACTTGTATGTATGTATAATGTTTTATAGTACTTATTCTTCGAATGACCATTTTCTTCTCCCCTGAAAATTTGGGTAGGGGTTATTTACCTGTGGGACAACTGAAAAGGCTTAACATCTGTACTTGATTGTGCTTTACAGCCTTGAATTTCACATAGTCGCACCATATTTATCGAAAAATCAAAATACGCCTCTGGACTTTGCCGAGAAACATCATAAATGACAGTTCAAGGCATACACGAATAACAGAAAATATCCATGTCAAATTTTCATGATACAGAATGACAGAATGAATTATGTCGCAACCGTTGGCGTTACCTTTAGAAAGAGAATTTTCATCTAGTGACCTTATTTCTAACATTTTTTTCTTAATTTTTTGACGATTTCTTTTATTTTTCTTTAATATTTTTCGCATATCAGAACATATAACCCCAAAATTTCACCACCCCACCACCCCAGTCTTTTAAAATGAAAAAATAAACAGGGAAGTCAGCGTTCGGGCAGGACAATACGTCTGTCGGATCCGCTAGTAATGAATAAAATTTAATACATACATATTATTATAAAACAAAATAATTTGCAGACTAATGAATTGCAACGCAACGTGAGTTGATAAACTATTCTTATCTTTCATACAAATCGTGTACTTATGTAATTAATTTTATTGGAGTGTATTGCACAAACGTTAAAGCACGCGTGATAGAAAAATAATTTTACACAAATATCTAAATAAATAATGGATTATTATTACGTGTTCTTGTCTACATTAGACGTCAGTAGATACATAATCATTGTCCGTCTCAAGTGTAGCATACATTAAATTGCCTTCTATATTTGTCAAAGATTAGGTTTTTATCACGTTTTCAAATATATAAATAGGTCTGATAATGCGATATCTGAGACCTTTCAACTTTCAGTGGTTATCACGGAACGTTCAGATAAAAGTTTATCAACGAGCAAAAGTCACAGTTCTTGTGAAGTCACCATATTAACCTTATTATAATGTTAACATTATCATGAAAAAATATTACTTAATTAGACGCATGTGAAATTTAACTAGAACTATAAACAATTATGAAATCGTAAAAGTTATAACTTTTTTGTAACTGCTTGAATTTTAATTAATTAAACCAGATTTTTATATGTAGTGTATGGAAACCTACCCTGCAGTATCGTATTTGACCGACATAAAGGGAATTTATACGGTGTCATCAATTGAATTTTTTCTGGCACGCGGTTACATCACGAATGCATGTCGTTTATAAACTAAACTTGTTTCAAGTTTCAAGTTAACTGTGTATAAATCTAGTAGCCTGATAGATTAGAAATTCAATTGATCACTATGTATGTATTATCTTAGGCAAAATGTCAAGCAAGTTCGCCGCTCCGAATGTTATGAACTTGTTATAAACAATAATTTACCTTTTTTAACGGGATAATAAATATGTAAAAGTTGAAAAATGGTCTTGTTTATTTTTATGGAATGGGAAAAATTTAGGCGACACATTGGACTAAAGTATTTACGGCGACCTCAATCTTTGAATAATTCTTAAGGAGGATTAAAAAAAGAATGAATTGATGACTCGTTTGTTCAACGAAGCGTTTCAAATGTACTAAATGAATATAAATGTAAAGCCATGTAAAGGTGTAAAGATAACCTTGATTTTTTTTAGAAAGAGGGCGAAATATTCCTAATATATTAACAGATTAATTTCCATGTAGATCTTTGCAGCCGTAAATATTTCTTTGTATCAGTAATGTGAATAATGGAATGAATTCTTAAAAATGTTAGCAGTCACGAATGTAGATAATTACAATATTTGACGTAAATATTTGAGAAGGCAATTTAAAATAACTTAAATATTGTTATCAAATTTGTATCAAAATCAAAACAGCTACAGTGAGCCGGTAATTTATAAATGCAAGCATCAGTTTACGTTCGTTTGACTGCCAATCCCGACTCTCTGAAGCTTAGCGCAATCAGATATGGTTACATTGTGAATAAATAAACAGAATGCCAGCAAAAATAAAAATGTAAAAGAATAAGCGTGCAACACGCACCTTTATAGTATTATTAAATTGCGAGAGCGCCATCAAAAAATCTATTTTACGTTTACCACAGTTTACGGAACTAAATTCATTTTCAACATCTACACAATAATCACAACAGGAATAGTTGAATGTTAAAAATACACCGGCATTCGCGGATTATGAAATTGCTTTAAAATTACACTAAGAAAAATTAAAAAGTTGAAAACCTAAGGATTATTATTGTTGATGTTCTTTTATATATGACATAATTTTGGTACATGGCCAAAAATATTTTTAATGAATGTATAGAAATGCTTATGATAACGGCAGTTGAAAACAATTTTATTTGTGTGAAGCCGCACCCTAACAAGGCGTTACCACATCGATCTGTAGGGTGTGGTAGAACAACCCTCGAAACACCCCTGGTGGTATTTAGAATACCCTATAATCATGTCGTGTTAACAAATAACATATCTTTCTCCCCACTGACAACAGAGAATACTTGTAATTTTAAAATTGAGAATTAAGGGTAAGCAATAAGGTAATGCCTTAAAAATTATTTTGGTAACTGACTAATTTAAAACTTTGAATTTATAGTGAAGTGAAATACATTTAACTGTATGTAAAAATGTAAGCGTGTGACGTGCGGCAGCCACCTAATATACAAATTAATGTAATAAAAGTACAAAATAAATTGGAATGACTATAAATAGTAGAAATAAAAGTTTGGACAATTAATCTTTTAAAATTATAGATTCTAAACCATTTTTCACTTGTTTACATTAAATTTTATAATTCAATAATTGGTACCTATTTTAATTTGTTTGTGTATAGAACAGAGAACCTCAGAGAGCAAACCAGAGAAGTAAAAAATACTTCACAATTTCTGGATTTTAAACTGGCTCTGATTCGGTTAGAAATATCGGTATCGATGTAGCAGACTTGTTAGTGCCAAACAACCAGGTGCGTTGGTGTTCCGGCATGAGGTCACTATTAGAGATAAACGTGAACATTATAATCCATGTTCATAAGGTCTGATTTCAGCTGCACGGAAAAAGCTGCAGACGCCCAACTGCTAGTAAGAACTGACTAGGGCTTCTGTTCATTACTGAAGAACATTATACCGTGCTATCAATACAAATACGATCTAAGTTATTCATGGAAACAAACTTGTATAAACAAGGAAGTATTTGAAGAGCACTGACAATTATTTAATTTAAATGGCGACATGTCATCACATGTAACAAACTATATCTTGTCTTCATAAATGATTCTTACATCATATTGAGGGTGGAAAATAAAAAATAAAAATAAATCTTTATTTGCCCTACGGGCTTTCTGATTCCTATACATATACAAGTAAACTTAACAATTATAATAATAAAAAAAAACTAAATAAAATTCTCTATTTCTTCTCCCCTCCCCTTTCCTCTTCTCCCTTCTCTTCCATACCTCTTTCATCCATTTAATTTCCCTTCCATCTACATTCAGTATTTCCTCTCTTTCTTTCCTCTCTCTTTGTTTCATCTCACTGCACTCGTTCGTTCCACATAGCACATTCTACACATTCTTCCTCCATCTTCTGCCCAATACCTATTTTCCCTCTCTTCATTTCCGCACCTAAACCTCGCCATCATCTTTCTTTCTTTCTCGCTCTCCCTCCCCAAATACTTCGGTACTTCCTCGATCATGCATCTTCCGTACTTCCCGTTGTATCTGGATTCTCTAATTCTTTCTCTCCTCTCTTGTCTATCCGTATCCTTGTCTCTTTCACTTAGTTCTACATTCATCCACACGTCTCTTTCTCTCAGTCTCTCTATTTCTTTGCTTTCATACCTCACTATGTACCCTGGCGTTTCTCTCTCCACCCCTAGCACCCACCTCAGATATTTCTCTTGCACCCTCTCTATCTCCTCTTGTTCTTTCCATCCCCAGACCTCTGCTCCGTACAACAACACGCTTTCAATAAGATTTTCAAACATCATCATTCTCCTCTTAAAATCGTCTCCCCACCTTCTCTCTCCAATTCCCCATACACATCCTATCACCTTGTTCGCTTTTCTTGCCAGTTCCCTAATATGTGCCTTATATGTGGCTCTTTCATTGAACACATACCCCAAGTATTTGAATTCTTTTACTTGTTGTATTACTTCTCCCTCCCACCTCCAATCACTCTCTTCGTTCTTCCTCTTTCTCTTATTGAACACCAGCATTTTTGTTTTCTCTACATTCACTTCTGGTCTTTTCTTCTTCACCTATTTTCCTAAACTCTTTATCATTTCCTTCATTTCTCTTTCACTCTTTACCACCATTACCACATCATCCGCAAACGCCAGGCTCCACACTTTTTTTCTACCTACCACACACCCCCCCCCCGCTTGTGCTCTCTCTAACATTCCGCCCATATCTGCCACATACATCGTGAACAACAAGGGGCTGAGCGGGCACCTTTGCCGCACTCCCTTTGTTGCCACAAACCATTCACTTTCCCTCTCCCCTACCTTCACTTTACTTTTTGTCTTCTCATATATCTCCTCCACCTTTCTTACCAGCCATTCATTTACCCCTTTCTCCCTCAGGCACTCAAACATCCTCTCTCTGTTCACCTTGTCAAAAGCCGCCTTGAAGTCTACGAATAATGCATACACCCTCCCCCCTTTCTTCTTTAACTCACTCCTCGTCAAATGGTCCAGGATGTATACATTATCCATAGTTCCCCTCCCCTCTCTAAATCCTGCTTGGCTGTCTGGTAATGCTCCCTTTTCCTCTATCTCTCTGTTCATCCTTTCATTCAGAATTGATGCATACAACTTGTACCCTGTGTTTAGGAGACTTATCCCTCGGTAATTTTCTACTTTATTTTCTCCCCTTTTTTGTAAATGGGGTAAATTACCCCCTCTCTCCACCCTACCGGGAATCCTTTTCCTCTCCACACCCTATTCATTACCTTCACCAGCCCCTCTAGCACTCTTCTCGTCCCATACATCCACGACTCATTCTGTATTCTATCCCTCCCTGGTGCCTTCCCTTTCTTCAGTTTCTTCACATGCCTCTCCACCTCTTCCATTGTAATTTCTTCTCCTTCAGGTTCAACTCGGTTTCTCTTCGTCTCTATTTCCGTTTTCTTTTTTTCCTTTTCTCCCTCCAGCAGCCTCATGAAGTACTCCTCCCACTCATTCATCGTTATCTCCTCGCTCCCATTTTCTTTTTTCTTTCTCTCTCTATTAATATAGTTCCATATTGTACTCTATTAATATTGTTCTCTGTTCTTAATGCTTTTATCTCTTCCTCCTCTCTCTCCTTCTTCTGCCTTTTCTTCTCTGTATCTTCTTTTCGCTTCTAAAAATCCACTTCTGTCCCCTTTAGTTTTTCTCCACTTTCTTAGTTCTTTTATTGCTTCCTTTTTACGTTGCTCACATTCTTTGTCCCACCATTTATTCTTTCTTTTTGTTCCTCCACCTCTTACTGTTATTTCTCTTTTTGTCGCTGCTTTTTCCAATATTTCTACCAATTCTTTCTCCATTTTCCCTACTTCTTGTTCTTTGAATCTTGCTTTTTCCAGTCTTCTCTTATACTCTTCCACCCCTTGCTCGTCCCATAGTTTAATTATCACCTTCCGCATTTCCTCTATTTTTTCTTCTCCTCCTCTCTTCTCTCTCCCCCTTCCTATACTTATCTCTATAGGCAGATGGTCTGACTCTACTCTTTCCTCTATTCTGAATTCTTCGACTTCTTCCCATGCTTCTTCGTTTACTATTCCGTAGTCTATCACCGTCTCTCCTCTACCGCCTATGTAGGTCCATTCTCCTTCTTTGTCCCCTTGTTTATTTCCATTCAGCACTTCCCATCCTTTTTCTTCTATCCATTCCATCAACTTCTTCCCTTTCGCGTTTTCTTTCTTGTCTTTGGATTTTCTTTTTCCCTCTCATCTCTCTTCTTCCCAATCCCTGGCTCCTCTTTCCTCAATTCTCCCGTTAAAATCCCCTCCCAGAAGCAGACATTCTTCCCTGTTGTCTTTTAATGTTTCTTCTATCTTGCTTATTGTTTCTTTCATCTCTTTGCTGTACACTGTCACTATTTTCCACCATTTACTGTCTATTTTAACGTTTCTCACCATGTGATCTTCCTCTTCTCCCTTCTTTTTAGTATTCTCTTTTATTCCTTTTTTTACCCCTGTTATTATTCCCCCTGCTGCTCTTCCTTTTTTCTTTCCCCTTCTCGCCCCTTGCCATTCCCACTTGAACTCCTTTGGTAACAGTTTTTCTATTTTTTCCCAGCTTTCTGACCATGTTTCTGTTAATCCAACAATATCGAACTCCTTCACATAGTCCCAAAAATCTTCTTCTTTTTTCCCTAGTCCTGCTACATTCCAAAATAATGTCCTCACCCCTGTTTTTCTTGTTACCTTCTTTGATTTCCCCCTTCCTTCCTTAGTTTCCCTCCTACTTCCTTCTTTGTTTCTTTTTTCCCCGTTTCATTGTCCTTTTTACTTTGCCGTTGTCCCCCTTTTTCCCTCCTCCCCTTCTTCTTTTTATTGGAAAACCTCTAGTCTCTCTCCCTTTTCATTCCATCTCTATTGCTCCCCCCCGTCCACTATTAATTTCCTGTATCCCACTCTTACTTCTTTCCCTTCTTCCCTTTTTTCCTTCGCTATACTTCTTAGATTCTTTTGTAAATCTCTTTTTTTCTTTGTGAGGTCGTTGTCTATGTATATCCCCCTTGTTTCCCTTTTCTCCCTCAATTTTCCTTTGTGCTTCATTATTCTTTCCTTCTCACCCCATCCCTTCATCTCCACCAATACTTCCAATCCTTGTTAATCCTGTAACAATCTTTTACTTTACTATCCTCTACATTTTCCTTCGAAAACTTCTCTACATCCTCTTTTTTTACATGACTTTTTCTTTCCCCGTCCCATCCTGTTATCACGATGTTGTTCTTCCTCTTTCTTCTCTCTTCGATTTCCATTCTCTCTTCCAGCTTTTCCACTTTCTCCTTCCCATCTCTTCTCCTTCTCTTTAAATTCTTCTCTCTGCCTCTCTATCTCACTCTTGAGTTCCTTGTTTTCTCGTCTTATTTCTTTCATCTCCTCCTTCATCTCTTGCAACAGCTCCATTTTTTTTTTCTCCATCTCTGTGTCCGTTTCCTTCTCTTTCTCTGATGTCTTCTGTGTTTTCTTTACTCCAGGAGACCTCGCCGTCTTTTTACTTTTTTGAAAACATTTCTCTTCCTCTTCTTGTTTTTCTGTTCTACCCTCCCCTTTTCTCTTTCTTTTCCTTTCCTCCAGGTAAGAGTCCAGGCTTCCCTGATTGAGCGAGCGGTTTCAATCCTCTTTGTTCATCCGCTTTCTTTGGCGCCTCCTAGATGTCGTTATGTTCCGGCTTCGCCGATTTATTCTTTTTCCTGACTATATCTCCTCTTCCCTGTCCAATTCTTTCTTCCTACCTTTCTCTAATACCTCTTCTCGCTTTTCTCAATATCTTCTCTAATTTTTTCTTTATATCACCTTCTATTTCTCTATTTTTCGCTACGTAACCTCTCTACCACGTGTTTACCTTCAGCTCGGTAATACAGGAATCCGAGGGTGGAAAATAAAATTTACATGTAATTGGATGAAGAGTTTTGACGTTCAGAGGCTTCTGGATGTATATGTACTTTATTGTTCGATACCTTAACAATTCAGTGTTTATAGATTCTTCGAGACAATTGAAGACAAAAATGCAGTCCAAATATGCCAAGTGTATGAGACGATATCACATCTAAACATCTACGAAATGCCTACAGAACTGTTAGAATTGTTAATGGTTTTGTATGCATTTGAGGATTATCAATTTTGAACAAGAGATTGCTAAACACTCCTTTGACACTAACCTATCAGATTTAAACTGCATTTTTAATCTGCCATTCACATGAAGTAGGTACACATGAAAATTGGAGCCAACATAAGGGGGCACCGTATTTAACATTTTATCAAAGGTGGTACATTTCTAATAGGAGGAGATAATGTTTAGCAAGTGCATGATGATCATGTCAGGTAAGGTAGAAAAATAAATTTTTTCACTACTAGCTGTAGAATGAACGATTATATAGTTTGTAGAAGATGTGTGAAATTGTTTTTCTTTCCTAGTAGTTAATAATTACTATTTTTCACTACTAGCAGCTTTAATCCTATAAATCATATTTTTCTGTCCATTCTTGTATTTATAATTACATAAACAATTTCACGAATATTCTGCCAAATTTTAATAAATCGATTTTCATGAAGTCCTGCGCTAGGTATTATTATTATTAGACATGCATTTTGGATTAAATCCGGTCTCTTCATTATTAACTAAGTCAATAATGAAATTATTATTAACTACTAGTCAATAATGAAATGATTATTATTAACTACTAGGAAAGAAAAACAGTTTCACACATCCTCGACAGACTATATAATGGTACATTTTACAGCTAGTAGTGAAAAAAATTATATATAAACCACGGTAGAGAAACCTTTTCTCAGCTTCGCAACTTAATTAATACTGCTCAGCTGAGAAAAACAACTTCTCTACCTTGGTATATAATATACTATTACTAGCTGACCCGGCGAACTTTGTACCGCCTCAGAATCAATAAATGTTGTGTTAACTTTTTAGCTGAACAATGCCTTCTACTGGCATTACCGGAAAAAGCATACAACGCAATGTCCATTTTTGTTTCTGTCATGTATCAAAGATGGTGCTATATAGGGATTTCATACAAAATGTATGAGTTTTTTTTTGTTAGTTTTAATAGTTATTCGCCCCTGAAAAATGTCAGTCAATCCGTTCTCGAGATATTATCAAAAGAATTGTGTGTGGAGTCCACGCGCAACAGAAGTGAAACTCCTTTTACTCCTTAAAAATCGATTTTCATTTTTAAAGCCCGGTACGACAAATTTTGGTTGGTTATTGTTGCCCTGTACCAGTGAGGCTTCGTTATTGTCGTTGCCCTGTACTTTGTCCCCGCCCCCAGTAATTTTTCCGATGTGTTAATAGTTATTCTGCTATTCTGGGCGGAGGCAAATCCAACAAATTAAAGATAATAAAAATTGGTCCAGTCGTTCTTGAGTCATAAACCCAAGGGATACTCCTGAGCTCCCCTGTCCATGTTTTCATAGTTATTTTGCTATTTGGGGCGGAAACAAATCCAACAAATCGAAGATCATAAAAATCGGTCCAGTCGTTCTTGAGTTATAAACCTAAGGGGGTCTCCCTGAGCCCCATGTTCATGTTTTAATAGTTATTCTGCGGAATAAGGAAAAACTAAAAAATAAGACAGGACCGAAAATCTTTGTAAACAACGACCTAACAAGGAAAGAAAGAGAGAGAGAACTTGAGGAAAGAGGGAAAGGGAAGAAGGAAAGACGGTAAGGGTACGCTACAGGAAACTGTAGGTTAAGGGAAATTGGAGGAAATGGAACGATGACACCGAGCCACTGGAAAATTTTTAAAGGAGAAAGGAAAAAACCGGGAAAGAAGAAGCAGATAGAAGGCAAAAAGAAAGAAGGTACATGATTCAACGGGAAAGCAACAGAAGGAAATAAAAGGAAGAATAAAATTGGTATATTGAAATGTAGCGGGGATAAGAAACAAAGGAGAAGACTTCTGGAAATGCATAAGTGAATTTGACGTAATTGGAATGGTAGAAACGTGGGTAGATGAAAAGGAGTGGAAGAAGATAGAAGAGAGAATGCCGAGAGATTATGTATGGAGATGTCAAGCAGCAGAAAGGAAAAACAAGAAAAGACGAGCGAAAGGAGGCATTATCACAGGAGTAAGGAAAGAAATTGAGGTCGAAATAAAAACAAAACAAGAACTACAGAGAACTGGAATAACAGAAAGAAATCTAAAAACAGGAACAAAAAAAGTTAAAATAATCACGGTATACAGTAAAGAGATGAGTAAAACAAAACAAATGTTAGAAGAGACGATAAGTGGGACAGAAAAAAGAATTGTAATAATTGGGAGCGGGGCGACTTTAATGCTAGAATTGGGACAAGATTAGGAAGTCGGAATAATGAGACAGACGATGCGAGAAGAACATCGAAGGACAAGACACAAAATAAAGAAGGAAGAATAATGCATTTTTTAAATACTATTCATTCATTTTAATCATTAATCATAAGCACCAATTTTATTGATGTGCACCTAAAAATTTAATCTTGAACAATGAGAAAAAAAAAGCAAAATTAAAAAACAAGAATATTTGTCCCTTGTCTTCTGGGTGTTACAATTTATGAAATTTAAACAGAAATGGGTTGTAAATTATCGAATTTATAGAAGAGAGAGGATACGAGGTACTGAACGGGAACTGGGAAGATTATACAGGGGAATTTACGTACGTTACGCAATAGTCAAGCAACATGCATGGGATGAAGTAAAAAGATTCGAAGTGGGAAACAAAGTGGAATCAGATCACCAACCGTTAGAAATGGAAATCGCCGGAGAAGAAATAAAAACAAAAAAACCTGAGAAAGAAACAATTATAAAAACAATCTGGGAAGAAGAAAGCATACAAAAGTACAGAACATATTGAAATAGAAAAAAAAAACAAAAAGACACCGAAACAAGAATGAAAGAACTCGAAAGGAGAATGAGAGGAGATGACAAGAAAGAAAATACAAGTAGAAGTGGGAGAAAGAATGGGAAGAAATAGATGGTGGGATAAAGAATGCAAAGAAATGAAAAGACTAGCCAGAAAGCAAATGAGAAAATGGAGAAGTGGGAAGGGATTGAGAGAAGAATACCGGAAGCAATTAAAGAAATACAAAAACACTTGTGAGAAGAAGGAGGAAGAAAAGAAAAGAGAAGAAGAAGAAGAGGAAGTTAGATCAATCAACACAGAAGAAGAAGTTTGGAAATACATAAACAGAGAACGAAAAGTGAAAAAGTGGGCAGACGAGAAGATAAGGATAGAAGAATGGAGAGAGTACTTTAAAGAATTACTAAACGGAAAGAAGACAGAAGGGAAGAGGACCAAGAGAACAAGAGAAAGGGGAAGAGATTACAAAGGAAATGATTAAAAGTGGGATAGGAAGAATGACGAAACGAAAAGCGGCGGGAGAAGATGAACTGCAAAATGAAGCGTGGATCTATAAAACAGAAGAAATCATAGAGATAATGAGGAAGATAGTAAACGACGTCTGGCAAGGAAAGGGGCTACCAAGCCAATGGAGGATGGGGCTAGTGTTTCCGATACACAAAAAAGGAAAAAGAAAAAAGGTGGAGAACTACCGAGGAATAAGTCTGCTGAGCACGGCGTACAAGATCTACGCAATGATACTGGAAGAGAAATTGAAAAAATAACTAGAGGAAAAAGATTTGTTACCAGATGGACAAGCCGGTTTTAGGAGAGGGAGAAGCACCATCGATAACGTGTACATCTTGAAACATCTAATAGATAAAGAACTCGATAAGAAAGGAGGGAAGATGTACGCGCTGTTTGTAGACCTGAAGGCGGCTTTTGACAGTGTAAATAGAGAGAGATTATTGTGGGAGTACCTAAGAGAGAAAGGAATCAACGAGCAGCTGGCGAGCAGAATAGAGGAAATTTACGGAAACGGAAAACAAAGTAAAAGTAAACTGGAAAAAGAGTAAAAGATTCTGGACGACGAAAGGAGTAAGACAAGGATGCCCACTCAGCCCCAGTCTATTCGCGGCACATATAAGCGACCTGGAAGAAAAACTAACACTACCACAGGCAGGGGGAGTGGTGGTAGGAAACACGAGAGTCCACTCGTTGACATACGCCGATGATATGGTGTTAATAGCGAGGGAGGCCAAAGAAATTAAGGGAATGATAAAATGCCTAGGAAGAAGAAAGAAGCAAAATTAAACGTGTAGAAAACAAAAATGATGATTTTTCATAAAGGAGCCAGAAGAAAGAAAGAGGAATGGAAGTGGGAAGAAAAAGAACTAGAAAAAGTAAAAAATTTTAAATACTTGGTTACACCTTTAACGAGACTAACAACGAGAAAAGTCATATAAAGCAACTGGAAAGGAAGGCGAACAGGGTGGTAGGTCAAGTATGGGGAATAGGCGAGAGAAAATTCGGACTAGATATAAGAAGGAGAGGACTGATGTACGAAACGCTAGCACATAGTGTAATGATGTACGGAGCAGAAATATGGGAATAAAAGGAGCAGGAAAAGCTGGAAGCAATACAAGCGAAGTACTGGAGATGGGTACTAGGATTGGACAGAGAAACGCCTGCATATATCGTACTGGAAGAAGTAAAGAGAGGCAAGATAAGAGTGGAAGCAGAAAAAAGAACAGTAAGATTTGAAAAGAGAATAAGAGAAAGAACGGAATGTAAAATCTTGCAAGAGTGTTGGAGAGAGATAAAGAATGGGAAGATGGAAAGAACAGGAAAAGAGATAGTTGAGGTGGACCGAGACGTACAGAAGCAGGAAAGGAGAACGAGGATAAATGGAAAGTATAGGTCACTAATCACGGAGGAATTGCCGGCATACCTGAGAAAGGAAAGCGAGAAGAACGATAAGAAAGTAATAGCAAGGTTTAGATGTGGAAACGAGGAAAGAGAAAACAAATACTGGAAAGAGAGAGACGAGAGAGTGTGCAGACTGTGCAGAGAAGGAACAGAAACAATAGAGCACATGATGAAAGAATGTGAGGAGCTGAGAGAGGAGAGAGAAGATTGGAAAGTACTGATAGGAGAAGAAGGGAAAGGACTAGGCTGGATGAAAGGAGTTTTAGACAGAAGAAAAAATGTAAAGAAAAGGGGGGAAGAGATGGGAGGAATATAAAATTAATTTAGCTATTGATGATGTTTATGTTTTATAGTTTTATTTATTCAGTATTTAGTTATTTAGCATTGTATGGGAATAGGAATTCTTTTCAAAGCCGAAAGGCAAGGAAATATATCTTATTATTATTAATAGTTATTCTGCTATTCGTGGCGGAGACAAATCCAACAAATCAAAGTTCATAAAAATCGGTCCAGCCGTTCCGTTATAAGTGGTTATTTCGGGAACATTCTGTATACAGTGTGGTGATAAAGAAAGGAACAAAATTTATAATTGCGTTATTTAAGGTTTTTTAGCAAAGCGCTCGGACAGGTCAATTTTATATAATTATAGATTACAATCGATCAGTAATCTACGACTTTCTTTATTCTGTTACTTTATTTACTTTATTACTGTTGTTGAGTTGAATAGTACAAAAATGCTTAAAGAATGCTTTGACATTTATTTTGACAAATAATGTTAAATGTTGTAAGATGTCGAGGGAGGACCCTCCCTTCATGTGAGATTTACCTTATTATTTTTATTTAATTGAATTTACATAAATTTTAAATTCTCGTGTATTTTGTTTCATATTTCTTTGAAATACAGGAGAACCATGTTATCTTGTAGTGCTGGGGTGGAGGACACTGATCGAGAACAGTTAAACGAAGTAACACACTATATTCACAAAATATGTATAGAGTTTAGAGTAAAACTTTGGAGGTTTTTCTCGTTAAGCTAACGGTCCTCACCCAGAGGACGCAGAAGCTAGAGTTGGGAGGAGTTCTCGTTCTACTGGCTGAAGGAAAAATGGAATGTTTCATTCCCCTAAGCGAGACGTCTTTTCAGCCAGTAACAGGATAAGGATGGGAAATGTAGAAGGATTCGGAGGATGTTACACTATTCGGCTAATTGTAAAGGAAAGCTTCCGAAAGAAACCTTTACAAGAGAGTCAGGCCGTTGAGCCACTGTCACGGTGCTGCCTGAAGGGTTATTTGGGTCGCCAGGTAGTCCTTAAGGGTTGGGGGTTAAGGCGCTGAGTGACTATTGACCCCCTTCAAATGAAATTTGGAGATTTAATTATAAATTTACATTCAAAAAAATTGCAACACCCACTAAATTTTTATAAGAAAAGGCGCTGTATTCAATAGTTTTTTACCTTTGATATATTATACATACATATCTAGTATTTCTTCAGAGCTTTATTTACCATATTTGAATGTGTTTTTTAAAGTGGTTTATGAGTTATTTGCTACCATAGTGAGGTAACAATGTCTCGGGTACGTAGGGTTGAACAATTTCATCAATTATAGTGCGACGATGGCGGTGGCACCGGAAGTCCCATCGAGTGATGTCAGCGGATGATGTCATCTGTGTCGGGACAACTACTTGAATGATCACATACGATAAGGTCATCGCTCTGGAATATTGCATAGACCGTGGGAAGTCGCACTGTGTGGGAATTATTGTTCACATAGGATGCTGTAATCAGTCGAGAAGGTTCTGGCACGTCGAAAGGATAATGTCATACTCCGGTCTATACGACGGTCGCACAAAGAGGATGACGTCATCACTCGAGAATGTTCTGTCGCGCCGAAAGGATGATCTCATTATTCTGGAACAGAAGGAATTGAGAACACCAGTAGGGGTATAAGAAGGGAACGAATGAGGAAACGAGTGGTAGTGTACTGAAGGCGTAGTGAACAAGTCGGTCAGCGAAGAAAGTTATTGGGAATAAGTACTGTGCAAATTGTTAATTTTCGATAAAATTTAGTAACTGTACACTTATGTACACGTATGTTTAAATCCTCGGACCCGCCCGGCTGAGGCACGTTACTATACCTATTTGATTTTCGTGAAATCGCTACAAGAATAGTACTCAATGTTCGACTGTAGCTAGGATATACAGGCGTCGATCTGGTAGTGGACGTCGTAGAGCTATCAATTTCCGCGAAGATTTACATATCCTTCAAATGGCACTGCGCTAACCAATCGTTTAAAACAAAAGGTTCGGTTGAAGAGCTTTGGATGAGTGCTATGAGTCGACCCATATCAATGGCCACGATTTATCGCAGGAACAATTCGTTTAGACTTTACAGTTACCTTGATATCGCCTTCTTCTGACTCTGCTCAACGCGTCACCAGAAATCAATGGTGCGTTGAAAGACAAAACTGACTTTATTCAACGACGCCATACCGGAATAACTCCAGGAGTGATGGTGTGGAAAGACATTGCACATGGAAGCCGAACACCTTTAGTTGCTCTTAGGGGCACTGTTACGGTACAAGGTTATATACATATTGTGCTACGTTCAACTTTGTTACCATATTCGGCGATTAAAGAAAAACAACATTCAACAGCACAACGCGTAACCCCATACGACATTGACGACAACGACATTTAGAGAAGAAAACCATGTTAACATCTTATCATGGCCATCAGGTTCACCGGAGTTAAACCTCATAGAACATGTATGGGACACCTACTTCCACTTGCTTGCAATAGGTGACAACGATCATAAATTTTGAGCATGCCTTGAAGAATTGCAGAATATATTAGTATTTGAGATCATATTGTAATTTTTTTTACATGAATTTGTCAAAACATTTTAACGAATTTACATGAAGTTTACAAAATTTATCTGAAACTTTAACCGTTTCGTTGTTGATTGATGGTGATTTCTTTGTTACAATTTAATTTGTGAAATTAATTATTTCCTTCATGGTATTGTTAAACTTTATTTGGGATGATTGTGAATAAAATAGTATACAAACCTCGGTGAAAGCTCCATTCTTGTTTCTCGAGAATTAGTTTTATCTTTTTCAGATTTGAGCTACATATATGTTTGGTCACTTCATAACTCCAGAATTGAAAGTAGTTTACTTTTAGTTCGTGCATCTATTAACACCGTGTAAAGTAAAGTGTTGGTCACAAGTGGCCTTTTTGTAAAATGTTGTTTTTGTTGAAAATAAACAACTCCAAATGTGTAAAAACTTACATATTTATTTACTTTTATTACCCTATTACCAGTCCGAAACGACATGCAAATACATAGTCAAATATATGTACATACATACTTGTTATTTTAAGGTCATAAGTTTGAACAAAATTGCACTTCTCATCGTGCACCCGGAAAATACTTTATTACTTTTAGTTGCTGCTAGATGCCAAATTTTAGTATGGATTATACAACAACGTTTTTGAACGGATATTAGAAAAGAGCCATGAACCATGATCAACGTTTTGATAACTCTATGGTGAACTCAAGACCATTGCTATTGAAAATTTTCTAAAAATACCTAGATATAGTGATGAGGCATTATGAACTTAGATGGTGCAAGATAACATCTTCACTGAACATTTCAAATTTATTGTAATAACATATCAGATCCGTATTTATAGTTCGAGAGCTGGCTTTAAAAAAATAAGAGCCCACTACTGTGTTTGACCTTGAAATTTGAGCTCGAAAAAATAACACTGTATCTCAGTTAAAACAGACCAAAGGACTGTGTCATTTGCTTTTTATATCATTGAAATCAAACAATAAATAAGAAAGATCTCTGTACAAGTCTTTTGCAGCTTTATATTATATATTTTTTGACATTTCTAACATTATTAATTAATATTAGTATTAAACGCGGCACAAATACAGATATTATTACAAATATTAATATAATAATGGACAACAACAATTTTATCCTGTTATCTTATCGCCCGGATTTTTGCAGTCAGTTCTCATCAGTCTGTTATCAAAATTAACCGTAAGTTAGTGAAGTAAATATAAAGACAGGAGCATAATAACTATAATAATATAGATATTATGGTAAAATGTTTTATTCACAATCGCTTAGTAATATCCTGCGTTCCAACTGCAAAGGAGGCTGAAAAGTAACCAATTCCCGACCTTCAATTCTATTACTCACCTGATGTTGCCAGACAACCCGAATTAAAATTAGTATTAAAAGTATGGATGGTATTATGTAAAGGCAATCATACAACTGTTGCTGCAGCCTCGCGGCAACTCGTGAGCAGTTGACACATTAATATAAAATTACGATTACAAATTACCCTTAGTGTGATTTACTAATTTGTGTAATAGTACAAATTCCAAAAAATCCTTTGACATTTATCTCACAAATAATATCAATTGTTGTAGTTGCAGTGCTTACTAAGTGCAAAGATTTCACTGAAATTAAGCGTTTATTTTAATGAGATTTAATTATTAAATTTCGAACACCTAATTGTGAATAAAGTAGTTAAAGCTACTCCACTTAACCAATTCAACATCAGTATTACAGAATATATAATACAATAAAACTGAGTGTCAATATACAGAGAAAACAAAATTCAATTAAATTTTTATAACCATAAATATTACTCCTAGATAAATAAAATTGTAATTCCTACCAAAAAGAAAAGTTACAATAATTTATACTTGAGTATGTAATATAATAATTATGCAAATACAATTTCCTTTTAAAACTATGAAGAAAAAGATTTTTCATGTGATCCGGCAAAGCAACGTTATATATATCGACTGGATATGGCTGTCCGAAAGCGAGGAAAACTAAAGAGTGAAATGTGCCTCAGATGCCGATTATGCATTATTTCTCGTCGCGTCAATTTTGAAAGGAGATATAAGAATAATTGTCGCTTTACACTCTGCGACAACTGATTAACTTTTATTTATTAATATTCATGTTTTTAAAAAGTCGTCCGTGTGAAACTAGCCTTACATTACCTGTGAATTATAGAATACACATTTCAGGAGAGCATAAACCTAGTAGTTGACGTTTCCCAGCTTGACTACAGCATGTAGGAGTCATCAATTTGTTAATGACTTTCTGGAAGTAGGAGCTGCTAATGCGTCTCTGATAATATAGGGCTTTCATTTTATTCACTAACGCCTGCAAAATTTTAAACACATAATTCATACCACAGGCTGCTTTTCGATTTTGTTAATTTCATTTGTCAGTGTCAGCTGTGAATGTCAAAAATTTTACTCAAAAATAATTTACTTTTCAAAGTTACCGTTGCACAGTATTATGTGTTGCCTATTTAAAATTTGGCAGGCGTTAGCGAATAAAATGAAAGCACTATATCGTCGCCCTAATTAGAAATCCTCGTAACTGCGAAAATGTAAATTTTACAGGAGGGACAAGTTAAAAGTATAGTTAAAAGTGATTTAAATATTGAATGAAATATATCAATGGAGTTACATACATGGTTTTATCTAAATGACATTGGAGGTACGAGGTTATAAGCTTCATTACAAAACTGATTAATAAGCAAAATTATGTTTTATATTTTTTTTTTATTGCAATTTTTTGCTAAGTAACATCTTATCATCTTAATAAACTCTTAACTATAAATATGGAATATTATCATAATAAGCATGATAGTCAACGGGTAATGTGCTTTTTAATGCCTGGAGATGATCGAATTTTGTTTTTTTATTTTGAATTCTGGTGGTATGTAACTACGAAAGATCTTCAGATTTTCTCGTCACCTCGTGAAAAGAAGTTTCACTTCACTGCTTCAAGCCTCAAAAACGTATTAAATTTTATGAATTGGGGATATGATTATTATTGAAATGAGAATAAAAATTAAACTAAACTAATAATGTTTCTGGATTCCCGATAGTTATCAATATCGAGGAAAAATATTATTAGGTATTATATGAAAGTTTGGATAATTTCCTGCAGATTATAACGTTACATTCAACTTGAGAAGTTAATTTTATTTCCCACTTTTAAATGGTATTGGTCGCTTAATAGAATTAAAGATGTTGCGTGCACCACTTCATCGCTTTATACCTTCTTATGCAGTGCTATTACAGCACAAGGAGTGTGTTATGAGGAGGCATATAATCCACAATTAGCTATAAATATTATACAAACAGGTGCTACAGGGATCTAGATTTTCATATGTTGATCCGGAGTACTTAACGGAGCTTTGGATGGGTGTGTCGCCCCATGATGGTCGCACTCTACCTGACCTTCAGCGACCTTCCTTGAAGTCAGTGAACTCACACGCAGACATACAACTGCTAATTCTGAATATTAAGCATATCACATGGGCATGGTTCAAACTTTACTGGGACACTATTGTCACGATTAATGCCATAATCCAGCGATCACGGTTACATTTTTCGAACGTTTCGTCGATGGTTTCAGATCACCACGTAATTTTTAATACATTTATTAGATATAGATTTATCAAGGTACATAGGTATTAAAATTAGAAGTAGATAACGTGTGCAAGATGCATATTAATTTTAGGGGCCGTCCATTAATTACGTGAGATCTATCCCTTACAATTTTTAAATAATTAATTTTTATGTATGTTCATGTATTTTGCTAAATACCACTAAATACCTAAGCGTTCTAAGATTTCAAAATTCGCTAATTTCGATACACCAATTCGAATATTCTTACATTTTCAAATGCCGAGTTTGACTTCCAAAAATAAAAAGGATCCATTCGTTTACAACAAAAACGTTTACGTCGACTTTATCACACTATTCATAAACACAAAATCTTGTATGCAACTGGCTCGATCATGTAATTTACTGATTCCCATTGTTCATGAATAGCAGCTCGCTTCGCTCGCTCATATATTCTAACTCGTAATAAAATGAATAACGAAATAATTTTCTACAATGCATAAACAACACGAGTCAATAATTTCGCATTACAGCCGAGTTTCATACAAGATTTTATGTTTTTGGAGTCAAACTTTGAAGACTTTGGTAATTTTTCATTTCGTTGCATATTTACCAATACTGTAGTCATTGTTTGGTGTTATTTTTGTTCTCATTTCGATCACTTTTTCCAAAATTCTATGAATTCAAAATTTTTATATTCAAAAATTTGCTACCTTAATTTGATATTTTTGCATTTTCAAATGCCAACTTTGAGTTCCAAAATTAAAAAGGATACATTCTTTTACAATAAAAAAATGTAATCATTTTGTAATATATGAGCGAGCAAAGCGGGCTACTATTTATAAACACAAAATCTTGTATGTAACTGGCTTGATTATGTAATTTACTGATTCCCATTGTTCATGAATACCAGCTCGCTTCGCTCGCTCATATATTTTAACTCGTAATAAAATGAATAACGAAATAATTTTCTACAATGCATAAACAACACGAGTCAATAATTTCGCATTACAGCCGAGTTTCATACAAGATTTTATGTTCCGTTTGTGTTGTTTGGAGTCAAACTTTGAAGACTTTCGTAATTTTTCATTTCGTTGCATATTTACCAATACTGTAGTCATTGTTTGGTATTATTTTTGTTCTCATTGCGATCACTTTTTCCAAAATTCTATAAATTCAAAAATTTGCTACCTTAATTTGATATTTTTGCATTTTCAAATGCCAACTTTGAGTTCCAAAATTAAAAAGGATACATTCTTTTACAATAAAAAAAATGTAATCATTTTGTAATATATGAGCGAGCGAAGCGCGAGCTACTATTCATAAACACAAAATCTTGTATGCAACTGGCTTGATCATGTAATTTACTGATTCCCATTGTTCATGAATACCAGTTCGCTTCTACTACTATTCATAAATAAGACATTATTCAGATAAACAAGACTTTACAGTCGAGTTTCATACAAGATTTTATGTTCCTTTTGTATTGTTTGAAATCAAACTTTGAAGACCTTCGTAAGTTTTAATTTCGTTGCATATTTTTACCATAAAAACTTTATTTCATCTTTTTAGTTTGTCACGATTTTATGATGTATGGGCGAGCGAAACGAACTACTATTCATAAACAAGACGAGTCAATAATTTCCCATTACAGCCGAGTTTCATACAAGATTTTATGTTCCTTCTGTGTTGTTTACAGTCAAACTTTGATGATCCTGATGGAATATAAAGGGGAAAAATAGTAACATAACAATAAAAATAGGCCGTTCTGTATTGTTCGTTGAATAATTTTTCAAACTGGCGGGGATTTCCACGAAAAGAGTGGTAAATAAATTGTGCTTCGATTGTCTCAATTCGGGGAATCCCATATATAGAAAATATTTAATACTGTCTATATGACCCCCTGCTCCCTTTAGATGAGATTTGATGATATTTTACTGGACCCTTCCCCCCCCCCCCCTTTTGAGCTCACATAATTAATGGACGACCCCTTACCCCATATATTTTTTTCTCAAACTAGCCAGATTAGCTATATCACTAATATTTTGATTTTCACCAAACCACAACAATTTCAGTTGTTGGCAAAAAATTGTTATCTATGGAACAAAGGTGTATTCTCAAATTCTTAACTTGGGAGGTGGTAACAGAAGTATTTTGTTCAATAACAAAGGTGTAGTTCAAAGGTGTATGTTCTTTAGTCAATAGTAACTATATTACACTATATGAGGTTGGTAGAAACTCGAGAGAATTTTGAATATTCGAGACGCAGCCGAGATTTTAATTTTCAAAATTTGGAGTATAACGGTCTTTGTACAATCATTTCTAGAAATCAAATCATAAAAAATTCAGATTACATTAATTTGACCCTTTTGACAAAAACATTTTCAAAGTACGCGGTATGAACATATATTTTTTTATTTCTATGGAAACCATAGCCATAGTGTTGTATATTCGACTTACAAATTGTGTCAAAAATGACAGTAAATACATATAACAAAACGATTGTACTAAAAATGAGTTAATAAAGTCTCTAATAATATTAGAGTGCCGAAATGTAAGTTGTCAGGTTTCGATTTTCTATAATTTTAATAATTCATTTCAATAATTTTCTCAGATGTATAGATCGTTATTTTATGATAAAATAATGAACTCTGATAGCTTTGTAATTTTATTCTAATCTAATCCAGAAGCATCTAAAATATTTTTGCAACATGTAAACTAGAAGATGTTAACAGGACTTTAAATTTATAGCAGGTTTATTCCTCTGGTGGGCTACTAAAAAAAAAAAACACTACCTATTAACTACAATGGAGACTTTTACGGTTACATTTTTCCAATTAATTGATTAGTCGTTCTGGAGGACTATAAATTCTAAATGCATATTTAACGAGCGTATTTTCTCAGATTGTCAGCTCTGATGCAAATCGTTGTGGCTATATTTAGATGTTGCAGTAGAAAGGACGAAGTCTGCATGAAGACACCAGTTATGTTTTATACCACGCAACCTACAGACACCTGCGAAGATAGACAAGGATGGAGATCCACATTTATAAATTATGGACATGGACAATCAAAAATGTCAATGATCACTATTTAAAAAGATGTATTTTATTTGTTCGTTTCATTAGTGATACGCTTCTTTCATATTGTGATGTCACACTGGAGAAATTTATATTCTTTGAACCCCATCTTTGTGTTGATTCTGACGTTTTATCATAAATCATTCTGTAAATTAACATACTGGGGGACATATTTAAAGGCTGTATTGTCATACAAAACTAATTTTGAAATAAATTTACAAAAAAGTATTCTGATGTTTAACGGGAAATTTTGAATGAGCAGTCCCAGAAAACAACCTTTTGCTATAATAAGAGGTATATTAAGAGATGCTTCAATATTGGGCAAAAACTTCTACACAGGGTAATTGCTAAATAATCTCTGATTTGTTTTAAAATCGTAATTTTGGCTAGGATTTTCAAACGCTGTACGTTTACCGCCCTTTGTGACCTCATTTCGGAAGAGCATTCTCATTGGTTCATGCGTCTCTCATTAGTCCGGGCGTCTAGTAATTTTGAATTTTGTCCCGTGTTGACGTGACAGAAAGGCGCGCGTTTCAAATAAGACAAACGTTTCGAATTTTTTTTACCTTGTAAACGCGTGATTTCGAATAAACAAAAAAAATAGGGGTATAATACTTTTCCGTTTAGTTTCTAGAAATTATGTATACGTATTACCATTTTAATTTTTTGCAAGCAGATGCAATTGTTTATACTCTTATACCTTTACAGGAAAACTTGTAAATGTTAACAAAAGGTGCTCATTTATTACTTTTATTCATAACATGATTTTTAAATATTACCATTTTAATTTTCTAAATGTCAAAGATTATTTTAATTAACAACTCAATTAAAACTGTTTCATTTCTTTCTAGACATCATAATTGTTTCACCTAAAGGTTATGAGTAATGGTCTGGATCTAATCAAGTTGATGTGGTGCAACGAAATCAATTCCAATGTTAACCAACTTTTTTATTATTTGCATGCGAGTTCTCTCAATGCAGTTAACATTTAAAAAAGCAGTGTTTTATTTTTTTATTGTAAAAATTCTTACCATTTTTGACGAGCTAATCAAAACGAGATCCTGAATGACATACATCTCTGGGATGCTGGTTTTTCAGCGACATCAGGTTCGTTACATCGTGGAGTTGGAAACCAGTCCAACTTGGTTTTATAATTAAGAAAGTCACACCGTCTCATTATTGAATCTTCTTATTAGTTTGGTTTTCTCCACTTGAGATTATTTGGAATATTTTAAAACTGTACTGTAATGTGTAACGCAATTACAAAAATATTTTATTTAAATATACCTACAAAAAGTACTACAAGGGCCGAGAATATTATACAGAAGTTTATCATCTTTTTAGATCGGCTTATGTTGAAATCTAGACGTAATGTACGATTATTATTATTAAACCAACTTTAAAAGATTGTTTAAAATTAACCGACGAGTTCCTCGTAAATTCGCAACAGTGCGACTTATACGTAAGACTTCCGTTGGCAAACGACTCTTAAAATTGCGATGATCACACGATAAATGGAGTATACTGTGGAATAAACTACTGGATTATTGCTTAACTGTTTTAACTCCATGTTAACGTTTAATTTCATCTTGCAGAAAATCGGGTAATAAACAACCTTCTGCGAAAGGTCAAAGTGCTTGGGTCTGACAAATTCCCGGTCCATCAATGAAGACACAAATTTCCAACGATGTTCCCTCCCTAAAATAATTTTGGGACCGGACCTAAATTTTGTTCACACGTATTTGCTGCATATTTAATATTTGTTTCAATTTGACCGTCGGTTGACCTTTGGCCTTTCCTGCTTGGTCTTCTCCGACCTGTTTTTTTTCTGATACCAACTTAATCTTTTTGTTAGGACCATACCTTTATAAACGACATAATTTCCACAGATTGTTCACATATCACCTTTTTATGATCAGCTCTCTAGAAGTAGAGTATACTCTGAATCTGAGATCTAGCTGCTTATAAATAAATGCCTTTATATTAAAATAGAAACATGACCCATATCATTTTGACCTACGGTGAAACTCGTGCATACGTTCTTGTGGCTTAGAAGTTGTCCAGTGTGAGATTAACAGGTGCCCAATATTTAGAATTTTTGAACAATGAACTCGATGAATTATTAGAGGACGTTCCTCTGAACATAAGACAACAAATGTGTATCAGAACAATTGGTCCTGGATACGTCGCGCCCACGCCTGCAGCTCCAGGTTTTATGGACCTATTAAGACCCTGCACTTGTATTTTGTTTGGGTGATCATTCCAGTGACCATCAAAAGTTTTGGGCCGTGCATATTTCAATCTATTAACTATCAAGTCAATCTATTAACCGTATACCAACTCCAGTTTAAATATTTACGTAACTTGGTAAATCATCCTGCCACGCGTATGTCTCGTGATAAATTCAACCCATTTTCTGGACCGCCGTGGTTTTCAACACAAATACATAATTCCTTATCGTGCAAATTTAAAACTGTACTGTATTTGTTTCATTATTATCAGGCTTGTGCAGAGTACACAATAAATTATCATCTTGTTTTGCCATGCAAATAAAAAGAAAAATATCGATCATGTAATCTAAATAAAGATTTCCTGTCTCTTATCTATCTAAAATAAATTTACTTGTTGCTATACTGACTATTGCATACATTTACATGAGAAATCTGAGTTTTATCGGTCTCATAATAAAAGGACAAGTGAGATATCTAAATGAATTTATACTTGACTGGTGTTTATCAAAAATTATATGTAGTTAGATGGAGAACCCTACTGGATGTATGAAATTTATAAAAACCCTGTATAAAACATTGTGTTTTGACTAGAAAACTGTACGATTTGAGACTTTTCGTAAACATCAATTATCCATTATTCTGGCTGTGTAAATTAAAATGAAGGTAAACACGAAATAAAAAGCTGCAGGGTCTTTATACATCCAGTAGGACCCGATATAATTATGTATCAGATTTTACAAATGTACTAAATTAAGTATATTATATATTATTTATATTCTTTAAGGGCTGATGATGGCAGAAGTGTTCTGCCGAAACATGTTCCATTAGTAATTTACAGTTATTAAAGTTTGGGAGTTCGACTTAGATATATTTAAATTTTAACTAAATTAAGTGCTTAAATTTATAATTTGAAACTACTGTTTCCTGAAATAATATCAGTAGAATAGTATTGTGGACTGCTACAAAGACCACAACTTATTTATTAATCAGTTTTATTCTGCTGTTAAATATTGCCACTTCTGTTGAGACAAGAGACACCTCTCTGGTGGCTAGTCATCAGTAATCGCTCTCTTATTGCATTAGTTGGGTTCTTCTCGATTTAAGGAGGGTATAAGGCGTTATGTCAGCTTCCTTGTTATTTCCCGTTAGCTGAAAAGGCTAATGACTCCAACAATAACTTTTATTGTATTTTAAATCGCCAAACCTTGGCGCTTCTGTCGCCTAAATTCATATCGGCCTACACATATCCCCGAAAAATTTCTTGGCAGACTCCTTCGTGTTATATGCGTAATTAAATGGTGAAGTAGATCGGACAGGCATGCTTGAATTCTTCAATTTAAATCGCTGAAACGATCTTTTAAAATCAACAATGAAAATTGTATTTTTTTATTAAAAATAACACCCCATTTTGTACTGTTGTTTATTTTTAAAGCATGAGAAACTGTCTTCTGTTGGCATATCAAGCGTATTTTTAAATTTATTTGTCTATCGTGCGTTCAACAAAAAACGACGTCAAGTGGGCCATGGGTTGCATCTCATCTCTGTCGGTCAGGTGCGTGGTCCTGATTGACCGACAGAGATGAAATGCAGTCCATGACCCACTTGACGTCGTCATTTGTTGAACGCACGATACAACTGCTGTACAGAGTGAACATGAAGTTCCGCACAAAATTCATAATTAAGTTATGTAATGTTTTTGCGAAAAACGCTCGAACAGGTCGATTTTGGTTTTTAAATTGCCTTGTTTTGGCATAAAATTTTTGTTGATGACGTCATCTGTTTTTGAACTATGACACCGTCATCATTTTTTTTAAATGGCAACCCCTAAACTTTTTTTCGGGTTTTAGATACACTTTTTTATTCTCTCTTCAACAATACATAGTAAAAAAGTGATACCTTGCATGACTTTTTTTTTGAAAAAATTACAAGTTTTACTTCAAAAAATATTTTTTTTATTCTTTGAAAAAAATAGTTTTTGAAAGCAAACAACGAAAAATGATATACCATTTAATAAAAGTTAACGTAAGTGCTCAAATTGCCACCCGCCAACTATTTGACACATTCCCAGACGCGTATAAACGCTTTAAACACTTCGTTCAATCACTTATCACTTATCAATCACTTCAATTATCTGTCTATTAAAATAGACCTTCGATTTTATGTGACCCCATAAAAAATCTAGGGGTGTTAAGTCAGGGGAACGCGGTGGCCACTCAATAGGTTCTCGACGTCCAATCCATCGATTTGGAAATACCTCATCAAAGTATTCACGAACCCCAGCGCCGAAGTGAGGAGGTGCCCCGTCTTGTTGAAACGAAATATCCTCGTGAGGAAGATCATTATTTTCATTATTTGAAAAAATAATTACCAATGCTGGTATCAGCTCAAATCTTAAAAAGTCTAAATAGCGAGCGGCAGTTAGGTTTCCTTCAAAAAAATAAGGCCCTAGCAAACGCCGTCCAATCATGCCAACCCACACATTTAATTTCCCGTTTCTTTGACTGTGTGCTTCTTGGATCCAATGGGGATTTTCTCGGGACCAATACCGACAGTTGTGACGGTTAGCCACACCATTTAGACAAAAGGTGGCTTCGTCAGAAAAAATGATGTTATTTATTAAATTTGGGTTCTCCTCACAACGGAACATAAGTTGTTCCCAAAACTGTAGGCGCCGATCCGGATCGTCCTCATTTAACTGATGTATTATTTGAACTTTATAGGGGTGATATTTTTCTTCATAATGGTAGATTATATTACAAGTGACAGAAATGCTTCATTATCAGCGAATGAGATGAGCACGATGATACACATCTCACGAGCTTACAATGTCATTTCGGTCACGTGTAAGATACGACGTTTTATGCCCGACGTGTAATTTTTTGTAAAAGTTAAAAATCAAAAAATTAATGAAAGTGTCAAAATGACGTTTCAAAAAATAATTCATGTCTTACCATTGTGTAACCATAGCAATTCACTTTTTTTTATCATTATATCACTTGTGAGAGAAATACTCCATTATACCTTCCTTTTGCGTGGCAAAAATAGTCATCTAGATGTTAGTCGAGTATCGGAGGATTGGGATACATTACGATATAAGGCCAGTTATCTGGTTGACATGTGATGATTTTCTCACACAATCTCACGTGGGGGAGAGGGAGGGGCTGGGCAGAAATCACGTAATTTTTTTCCTGCAAGAAACAGTGTAAAGTTGCGAGAAAGCGGTTAAATTATGTAAGTAAAACATGTTTATCCATAAAATAGGGCTAAATCCTACACAACAATATTTTTCTTCAAACGTCAGAAAAACATGACATTGTATACGTCAATAAGCAATGACAAATGTCCATTTCTCTGCCTAGACAGACAATAGTATATTTTATTACAAGGCCAGAAAATGTCATTTTGCAAGTGCGAGCACAGTTTGTGGAGGCGAGGCGGAGACTTCACAAGTGCAAGCACTTGCAAAACAGTTTCGGGCCGTGTGATAAACGAAACTTTTTCGGCCGACAAAAGATTTTCATTGTTCACTCTTGTAGGGGGGCCTCATGCCTTATGGGGGCCCCCGTGTCTTAAAAAGCCCCCTTGGGCCCCCATGTCGCAAGGGCCCCCACAAGTCTAAGGGCCCCCCCCTGTAATTTTTCCGATGTTTTAATGGTAGTTATTCTGCTATTCGGGGCGGTGACAAATCCGACGAACATAAAAGCTTGCATTGAAAAATCCCTAGTTTCCATTTTCTAGCCTAGGCTGGCAAATATCGTTTTCAAGCCGATTTGGACGACTGGAAAATAACTAAATTGAAACGGAGGCCAAAAAAGTATTTTGTCTGCCATCCAATTGGCCATACTTGGTGCCTAGTCAGACAAAGTGTTTTGTCTGCCGCACAATTGACCATTTTAGCTGCGTAGACAAAATATTTTGTCTGCCGTTCAATTTGCCAATCGTGTGATTTGAAAAATTCTAGCGGCCTGCCAAACCTGCAGCGTATATCATTTATTGAATTTTACATTATTTTGAAAAAAATAGAATTTCATAAAACTTTTGTATATGACGTCTTAGAAAATAATTGGGAAGTTAGTGAGATGTTCACTCTTAGACAGAAATTTATGTGTACATTAAGGTTAGTAAACTGAAAAATAGCATGTTCTATTCGGAGAAAAGTGACTTAATGCAATTTGAAACGACATGAAATGTTTTAAAAGGACTTGAGGCAACTTGAAATGTTTTGAAAGCAATTGAAGATTTGAAAAGACTTCAAATGATTTGAAATTACAGAAGGTACTGAAAGCGACTTGAAGAGAGATAAAGCGACTTGAAGAAACTTTTAACGACTTGAAGAAACTTGAAACGACTTGAAAGGATTTTGAAACGACTTGAAATGTCTTGAACAGGCTTGACGCGACCTGGGAAGATTTGAAATATCTTAAAGGGATTCGAACCATTGGAAGCGACTTCAAAATACTTGAAGCAACCTGGGAAGACTTCAAATATCTTGACTGTAAGCAACTTGAGGAAACTTGAAACGAAATGAAATGTTTCGAAGGGACTTGAGGCGACTTGAAATATTTTCAAAGGTCTTGACGAAGTGATTTAAAAGGACTTGAAATGTCTTGAAGCGACGTGAAATATGTTAAAAAGAGTTGAAGCGACTTGAAAAGTTTTGAAAGGAATTGAAGTGTCTTGAAGAATCTTAAAGCGACCTGGGAAGACTTCAAATATTTTCAAGGGAGTGAAAGCAACTTGAAGAGTCTTGAATTGACCTGGGAAGATTTGAAATGTTTTGGATGAAATTGAAGCGACTTGAAAAGACTTGAAATGTCTGGAAAATACTTAGTCTTGGAGCGATCTGGGAACACTTCAAATAATATCTTTAAACTATTGGAAGCCACATGAAAAGACTTGAAATGACTTGAAAGGATTTGAAATGTCTTTAAATGACTTGAAAGACTTGAAGCGAATTGAAAAAACTTGAGATGTTTTGAAGGGACTTGACGTGACTTGAAATGTTTTGAAGGGAATTGAAGCGACTTACAAAGTCTTGAAATGTTTTGAAGAGTCTTGAAGCGATCTGGGAAGACTTCGAATATTTTGAAGGAACGAAAAGACTTGAAATGTCCTTTACCGACTTAAAGAGAGATGAAGTGGCTTGAAAAAACTTGAAACGACTGGAAAGAACTTGAAATGTTTTGAAACGACTTGAAAGACTTGAAGCAAATTGAAAAGAATTGAAATATTTTGAAGGAACTTGAGGCGACTTGAAATATTTTGAAAGGACTTGAAGCGACTTGAAGAAACTTGAAGCGATTTGAAATGTGAAGCAACGCGATCCAAATCTCAGGATATCTCACTAAGGGGGGAGGGGGTTCGAAAAATCGCCAAAATCGACTCAGGTAATTAATGGACGCTCCCTAACGATCTCATTATACAAATTTATTATTTTTAATTTAGTGAAGTTTACTATTGAAGCCTGTTACTCCACGAGTGGTGTAATAAAATTATACCACTCAAATTGTGTAATTTGACTTTGAACTCGTTGCTGTAATGAAGCATCATCATCGACACTTGGCTTGTATAGAATGTAGCGTTCTAAAAAAATTAAAATATTGATTTGACGTATCATTAATATTAATAACAGTTAAGGAAGAAATATAATGTGTGTATGTCTATGATCAAAATAAAGTATTTGAACTCCAGTCTCCGACACTCTGGTGAAAAAAGAGGGAAAAGAAGAATTCATATCCTGTACCACCTATCCCAGCTAGCAGACTCACGTAAATTTGACGTCATTTATCGGTGATATTACGTTATCGACGTCATATGACTAAAATTCGACCTGTTTTTGACATTATAAATTTGTCCAAATAATGACGTCATTGTAATGACGTCAGTTATACATACCTACATACCAAGAACGTCTTTTTTTAGTACATATAAATTGTTGTAAATTTTGGGTTTTATAATAGTATATTATTATACAAGTTTCACAAGACGGTTGATTGTAGCACGAGTAGTTTGGGACACGACGAGCGCAGCGAGGAGTGTTCCAAAGGCACGAGTGCTACAATTTCGGCTTGTGAAACGCGTGTAATATACTATTTTTTCGAATTTGGCTTTATTTAATTAAGAAAAACTGAAAATTTGTGCCAAATTAATAACTTTGGGACTTTTGAATAACACGAGTGGTATTTCAGTCTAATTGGTATTTCTGCTAAATGGAGTTTCTGATTTATAGGTTAGATTTGGAAACTTTTGATTATGCAGACACAAGCTGTACCTCACGTCTGATTGCCATTTTTTCAATTCTTGTTTTTACCAATGTTTAAAGTCATTTACTTCTCTTTGATTTATTTTCTTTCACATCTGGTTCACATCATAATTATGGCGCGATTAGTTGACGTTTATAACGTCGTTGTCGCAGTCACATTGCAGTACAGTTGCAAAGTTGCAGGCAACATTAAGACAAGAAAAGTTACCAAAAACAGAATTATAATTTAGATCATTATGATTCTGGTTTTGGTGTTATAATTTGTGAAACCAAATTCGAAAAAAAATGTTTTAATATTATATAACTAGGGTGAAGTAGATGTATCACACATTTATTAATTAAAAAACATATGTTTTTCATTAAATGCATCATACTGAAATACGTTAATAGGTATAGGGCTGTGACATATTCAAGTCCAAATTTTATCATTCTGACGACAAAATTTTGGTAACTTCATAAACTTAGGACCGCGGTGCCGGTCGAGCGGCCACGACTTTAACTTCCTGTGCTAAGCGGTCTGTCCTAGTAGAGTCCGATTCTCGTTGTGGCAAAAAAAATATTGCAAGACACTCAGACACGCAGTGGTGGCTAACCCAGTCACTTTAAATAAAACTCGAGTTCTGCATTAGATCGAGAGGTAATAAATATGCGAGTGTCTAGTGCGTGGTGCTCACCAAATCACCAGCATCACTTCGTGTCACGGGTGTCAGAAGTAGGTAAGCATGACGAAATCCGTGGCATTTCGGCTTGCAGGCCTTAAGCTGGATTTATAGAGCATGCGCACATCGATTAGTTTACTTGACATTTAACGAAAAACAAAGGCAGAGCAGGTTTTACTAGTAGTTTACTTGTAGTAGAATTTGTGGGTTATGTTCACTAGGACCATTCACTAGGACGTGTTAACGCGGCAAGTCTATGCGTTATGTCTACCGTTTAGCGGGTAGACGGGCGCGTAAAATAGAATTCTTCAATTAGCCTAACCAAATGCTTTCATTCATCAACGATTAATGTAAAAAGACCGCACAATTAGTCAAATACATACTTATGTGGGTAAAATAATTATTCACTTATGTACGCTGGCAGGTCTATTAGACAATGTCATCTGGTAAAGAATTTCTTCTCGAAAGTACTCGCTGCCGAGAGTAAAATCTTTTACAGGTGAAAAATACTGACAGTGGAAAATTATATAAGACAATCGACCCCCGCGGCTACCTTGTTCACAAAAAAGTCCAATAACGATCAGTAAGTTTTGTAATGTCGCTGTAATTATTATTCAAGATAAGTGACGATGTAAAATGCTACTGCAATTATTATTGAGTTGAAACACAGTAACTGCTTTGTGAAAGCAGTAACTAGCTTAATTGCTTTGGTTTGGCGCCGTGATAAATTATCATAATTACATTCTATATCTACTGGTGAGGACAATGTTGAATATTTCAAATAACCAGAGGACGTAAACAGTATTTATACGTAATTCAGGTAGTTAGGTGAATGAAAAATTTAAGTCAGACCGCACGGCGCACTGGAATATGTGCAGCCCAAGGAGCTTTTTTACATTCAATTAGATTATATTAACACCTTGTTCATTTTTTTGTTCTTCGCAGGGATTAGGGCAAGAAGTAACAGAAACTAGGTTAAATTGCCGACGTTTCGTTGACAATTTTTTTGTCAACTTCTTCAGGGTTCTCTGCGGCACAAGAATTTATTTTTTAATACACTAACAAAGCATTTTACAATTGAGGCCATTAGTTCCAAAACTTGTTCTTTCGAAAATTTATGAAAATCAAGGTGGCAGTGGATTCTGATAGTGTTTACCGCCCAGGTTATATACCTAATGTCGGATAGTGACAAAAGTGGTTCGTTCTAGGCGATAAACGCATGTAAAAACACGTTCAGTTCCAAAACTCGTTCTTTCGTAGAGTCTCTTCTGATAATACTTACATTTTTTCAATTTCTAACCTATAATAAGTATTCTGGATTGATAAACAATTTAATTATTAGCTAATATTGATAATTAAACAGTTTAAACAAATAAATATCAAATATCAATATCTAGTAATAATAAAGAACAAGAACATAAATTTGATGTTTCATCATTCATGCAGTATGTTTTATCAATATGACGTAGTCAAAACTAGTTTTTTGAAAATTCACAGTATCAAAACTGCTCTTTTTCGAATATTAAGTGACAAAACTCGTTCTTTCAAAATTTGGAAAGGCTCTAGTTTTTTTTTTAAGTAAGTAACTTTAATTCTCATTATGGAAGTTAATTCAGCAGTGTTGGTTACGTAAAAAGAAAAAATAAGAAGTAAATACACCTTGCCAAAAATCGCTTAGAACCGAAAGAACAAGTTTTGGAATTAATGGCCTCAATTATTGTACTCTTACCTAACAGTAATGTTTTCCTAATCCATAGGAAAAACAAAATAATAATTTAACAATAATAGGGTGAAAGGAATATAACAATAATGATTCTCTAAACAAATTTAGGGATAGCTTGAATTTTTAGTCTATTAACAGGCGTTTGATCGCGTAAAAGAAAAAATGGGATAAAAGAACATTGATAGATTTTAAATAGTATATTACGTACCGTAAACTGTAAGTGCAATTTTTTTGGTCGAGAATACAATATTGGGAAACCGAGGGTACCTTGGTGTCCTAAGCGTTCGAGACCAAAAAAAAAAAAACTTACAGTTTGAGGTTAGTAAGCTATTTTTAGCAATCCCTGCACAAATAAGAAAAAGCAGAACATTTTCTGAATGTGTTTTTATGAAAAATCAATAAACGTCAGATTGTTGTCAAATTAAAAATTTGTGTGGGATACAAAACAAAAAAACATCACTTTAAATCAACATTTGTTGCAAAATCAACGCTTCAATACTGTTCTGAAGGTATTTCAAGTGAAAATAGAAAAATGGATGATATTGAAGAGGCTGCAAGTTTTGCTTGTGCATCATTGTCACCTGAAAAGTCAAAAAAATACGAGTATGCTTTAGACCACACGACTGAAGTAAAACTAAAACTTCAGTTCGCCATTGTGAAAGTGCTCTTAATTTATGTAAGTTTATAAATGGAGCTAGAGAATTCTGAATTAGTACTGTCTGCAGTATTCGATAATGAATGTTTCAGTTTGTCGTCAATCATGTGTAGCGATTAAGATAAGTAGCGCAATTGCATACAAAACTGGGACACGCAAATAGAGAGAAGTGCGGATTCACAACGGATAAGACGCGGGTTCGAATCCCGTTAAGGCAAATAAAATTTCTATGAATTAATTATTATAAATTATATGAATTAAGTGAATTAAGTGTCCGTAAAGAAGTTTAACTTCAAAAAAGGTACGAAGTTACGTATGCCCTATTTCGAAAGTGGAGCGAAGGAAAAAAGTGAATAACCATACCGAAGGGTCAGTTTTGTTGGCGTATTTCCTGGAGAAGTCTAAAAAGTACTCATCCCCATCGAGTTCGTGGTGTGAATACTCAATGCTGCGTCCTACGATTTCTCTTAACGATAACGTCGATATTTCAAAATATTTAAAGTTGAAAGCATTTCTGAAGAATAGAAATATTCATCGTCCCAAAAAAAGTGAAATATTTACTATAGAAGAAATTGACAGATTCTTGACTGAAGCACCGAACGAAATATATCTTATGAAGAGAGTGGTCGCTATTATGGGAATTGCAGGGGCCTGTCGCAAAGATGAGTTATGTAAAATAAGTGTAGACATTACAGACAAAGGAAACATTGTCCTGGTTAAAATACCTGATTCAAAAAACCATCAAGTAAGTTTCTCCATTGTGGATAATGAAAATTTTCGATGCCACAAAATACGGAAAATAGAAGATTCTTTTTGAGAATTTATAACGGGAAGTGTGTCAATCAAGCAGTTGGGCCAAATATTTTTGCTAAAATTCCTATTGAAATCGCAAAATTACAAATTATTTAAATTTAGCAAATGCACTCCTTTCGCCGAACCTCTGCTACTATCCTGGCTAACAACGGGGCTGATGTTCTTCAACTTAAAAGGGCCGGAGGATGGAAGTCCTAAAGCTATGTTGCAGAATCGGTAACAAATAAAGTACAAGTGGCCAACAAAATCTTTCAAGTCAACAGTAGAGGAGGCAGTTCATTTCTTGAAATCATTAATGTAGATGTTTGCACTTGTTCCCATCATCCAGAATCGAGTTCAAGCACTTCGAGCGCGAATATAGAAGAAAATATAAAGGAACAAATTCATAAATCTTTAACATGAATATTTACTCTAAATATAATGACTAATTGTAACCGCAATTCGAGTCGTATGTATTAGATTGGTAATAGAATCAATTTAAAAAAATATGAATAAAAACATTTCTGAATAATCCAACGTTACAAAGGAATCGGACAAAAAGGAAAAAAAATACTTACAGACAACCGTTGCAATGCATTGGGCAAAACAAATGTCGATGTTTTCTGACACCCTAACAAGGACCCTCAAAACAAACAAAATAATATGTTCAACACGGTTAGTGCAAGTTTCTCACGCATTTCCAAAAATAAGAAGTGATGTTCAATGAAAAAAGTAAATAATCAAAATCAGTGCAGTATGAACAGTTTTAATTGGTTACAATCGTTTACAAATTCAGCTTCTCCTCCCCTATTTAGAATAATATTATATCTTTTTTCATGTGTGTGGGACGAATGAATAAAGCTTTCATCCAAGGTCAGATTTTGTTTACGGTCATTTTGAATTTGCCGCAAACAGTTTACACGAAAGTGAGGTATATTATTTCAATTTTGTGGAGTTTATTCCATAAAGTTTCACCCCGCATATCCTGTATCTTCACAGAATTTTTTGTGAAGTCGCCGTAAAGTTGGAAATCTTTTTTCGATAATAATTATGATAATTTATTACTGTGCGGCGTAGTATCCCTTCCCGATACGAATGGAGAATATTCTACAAGCTCTGTTACCCACTCTGAACATAGATAGATAATTATATAGATTAGATGTTGAGGGGCGTGAGGGAATTGACTCCTCTCACTGACCACACCGCGGGCCCATTGTGTCATCCCCTCGTGTCTCTCATCAAGCCATCGGTCATAATCGAAAAAGCTAGGATGTTTCCAGACGAGGTACACTTCAAGTTGGCCCAGCTGGGCCATGTTTCCCCCAGTATATGGAGTTTTTGGTCCAGGCGTGAGCACCCCGTAGGATATGTTCGATATAGTCTTGTTCTCCTCTAAACCGTCACGTGGAGGTGTTTCTTTAGACTGCAATGTCCCGGAGTCTATCCCTTGACAACTGCAGACAGGACTCGGCTTTTTTAAAGTAAGGATTTTTGATAAAAATCTTGCTTTGTCTGCATCCTGTCGTCGTTTCCCATTTAGCACAATGTTTAGAATGAGTGTCAGTTTTGATTAGGTTTGAGAGGTAGCGGTTATCCGGTCGGATGGGCGGTTTGATACCATCCGGTGTTCACGTCGCACCCTGTCGAACCAGCTCGTCCGTCCTCTCATTCCGTTATTACCGTTATGTACTCGAACCCACATTAGCTTTAGCCGTTTTATCACTGACATTGCGTCTAGTGATTTATGTGGCAACCTGTAGAATGGCCGCAATCTCCGTCTGGAAAATATTGGCACATTTTCCTAGGGTTGCGCTGAGATTGAAATGTCAACCTTCGGATGCTCTCCTGTAACCGTATGCACTACATTTATACAGTGTGGAAATTAAGTAACGCATAAATTCAGTAATTCCATTGATATAAGTTTTTTGGAAAAAATCTTGAAAGGGTATAGCGATTTTAACCTCAGCAAATATTTTCAGCCTATTGTCAGTTTCTTATGTCATTTGTTTTTTATGTTATGACGTCATCGACTTTTTTTTTAAATGACAACCTGTATTTTTTATTATTGATTTTGGTAGTACTTTTTATTCGGTTTCCAACCGTCTAAAATTTTCAATATGTTATATTTGAAAAAAATCGAGAAAAACTGTCTTAAAGTTCAAATATTAAGAATTCAGTAAATTATGAAAATGAATGTATCCACCTAAGTTTGAGGGAAAGTTATCGACGACACATTCGTTTTTATTTTGAAATTATAAAAATAGTTGAAAAATCGAACTAGAAATTTATTATCTGCTCGATTCAAAGTTAGTAACAACGATAACTTCGTGAGACAAACATTATAATAAAAAGAAACTAAATTGATTAACCAAAAAAAAAAAAAAACTTTAACAATACCATAAAACACAAAAATAAGCACAGCAATAACAGTTGTTAAATTACATTTACACTAATTTACACAAATTGACGACCCTGTAGCATCTGACAATAAGATGATTATAAAATTCATTTGTCACATTCTGGATAGTTTGAGGCGATATTAACCTAATCTCATGTTGAATTTTTTCCCTGAGATCATCTAAATTATTGGGTCGGTTGTTGTACACTTTACTTTTTAAGTACCCCCATAAAAAGAAATCTAATGGCGTTAGATCAGGAGACCTAGCCGGCCATTCCATCGGACCTCTTCTCCCAATCCATCTTCCTGGGAGAACTTGATCCAAGTAGCGTCGCACATCAATTGCGTAATGAGGCGGAGCGCCATCTTGTTGTAACCAAATGGTATTATTTGGTAGGTCAGGGTTATTTGCATTGGGGAATAATGCAGCTAATGCAGGCATCAATTCCAACAGTAAAAATTGCAGGTATATATCTCCAGTCAAATTGTTTGCAAAAAAGAATGGACCTAGAATTCTATCGCCAATAATAATTCCTGCCCAAACATTAATTTTCTGAGGATATTGGGTATGGACTTCCCGCATCCAATGGGGATTTTCCCTAGCCCAATATCTACAATTCTGTCTGTTGACCGTTCCATTTAAACAAAATGTTGCTTCATCCGAAAATAAAACACGCTGGGAAAACATTGGATCGCCAACGCAAATTTCCATTATCTGCTCACAAAATTCTTGCCTACGATCAAAGTCATCTTCTGCCAACTCATGTACCAATTGCAGCTTATATGGGTGGAATTTTTGAACTTTCAAGACTTTTAGAACTGAAGTGTGGCTTATATTGTGGTCCAAGGCAATGCTTCTACTAGTTGCATGTGGATTGTTTTCAATTTCTAGTAGCACATCAAGTTGTGCATCTTCATTTAATGTCGCCGGACGTCCAATTTTTGGAAGATTTTTTACAACGCCATGTTCCAGAATTTTTTTTTCAATCCTACTAATTGTTGATTGATTTATGGAGTGATCCAGGTATTTATCTCTAAAAAGTTGACACACTTCTTGATGGTGTTTTAGCTCTGTCGCCATAACCAATCATGATTAACACTTCAATTCTCTGTTTTTCGCTCAATTGTATACCATTTTTATTAATAAAATAGTTTTTCTAATTTAGAAAAAGCAGAATAATAGCACGTATTTTATTGTGACATTTACAAATTGTGTAATAAATTCTGATAGCCGTAACCAATTTTTTTGTTTTTACATCGGCAACTAGATAAATTTTTCCAATTTAAGGAATTTTTAATATTTGAACTTTAAGACTGTTTTTCTCGATTTTTTCAAATATAACATAGTGAAAATTTTATACGGTTGGAAACGGAATAAAAAGTACTACCAAAATCAATGATAAAAAATATAGGTTGTCATTTAAAAAAAAAGTCGATGACGTCATAACATAAAAAACAAATGACATTAGAAACTGACAATAGGCTGAAAATATTTGCTGAAGTTAAAATCGCTATGCCCCTTCAAGATTTTTTCCAAAAAATTAATATCAACGGAATTATTGAATTTATGCGTTACTTAATTTCCACACTGTATAGCTTGCCAAAGGTTACCTTCCCGCAGCCTGCGAGGGGAGGCAAGTGCCATGCCCTCCACGAAGAGATCGTTGGGAGGCAGACACAGCATAGCTTCCAGCCACTCTGAACATAATCTAACGCGCAACCAAGCCTTGTCAAGTTGGCTGTAGAGTTCGCCAGCTCGTTTCTCAAAACGACTCACGCTCATTCAAGTCGGTAACTGCTTTTCGCTGAAAAAAAAATGCAAATAATCAATAAACCTGTGAAGTTTTTGGATTTTATCAATGTCTTTCATTAAAAAGAAAAACAATTATAATAATCGGTGCAGTACACACTGTTTTATTTGTTATTAATCGATGATTCATATTCAACGGTTAAATATACAGATATAGGGGGTAATCGGAGAGGTGTGCTAAGCCCATTACTATACCCGATAGTACTGGATAAAAGGAAGATGAGAGAATAATCAAACCACTAAAAGTGTAATATAATATTATAACATGCGATTCTTTAAATTTCCATTATGAGTAGGCGGTGGAAAAAAAGTCATGTCTTTGATTACAGCTCATTTTTTAAATGTCGTGTTATGGTTATGGTTAGGTTTTCTGGTTGACGTTTCAAACTGACAGCTAGAAGCAGACGAAACAATTCGCCGGGGACCTACCTTGAAATTCCAAGGCTTACCTAGAATAAAAATTGAAAGAATCGCACGGTACTTACATATTGGAGTATAAAACCTTATTTCGGTGGATAATATCTTTGCTGATAATAATAAAAATTATTAAAGTACGTGCAAATATGAATAGACATTACATTCAAGAAAAACAGAAAATAAAACTGGCCAATAAGAATCCTCTCTCAAATTTTCATATTTGTTACCAAGTAATCACAAAATTATTGGGAGTATAACCTTTGGATGAACTCTAATAAAGGCATTTCATTGGTCAAGTCGATAAAAACTTACTTCTCGTAAACTATTGCTCTGTGATATTATATAAACGGTTTCGGTGTTGATTCGTATTCGGTCCATTACATAATTTTTTTTACGGTTTGAATTCGACGCGTCATGTCCATACGTCTTCGGAAAGCTTCCTGATAACAGTTATATCTAACAGATATATTATATCACAACAGTTAGAGGACGAGCATAAAGAAACGCTTAGGAACTCTCTATAATTAAATTTGCTTCTTCTGTCTACACTTTTATCTGCATTTTAATGATAATTCTGATGAAAACGACTAACTACAATAATTCTATTAATACTTAAATTCTGCAAAATTAAAAATAATTGGTGAACTCATCTTCAGAGTTTTTCAAACTTCACTGAGTCGCTGTCTTGGAAATGTCGGATGTGCCGGTGATGGTTTTGATTTATACAGGGGGCTTCATATTGGATAATTGTCGTTATGGTTAGTAAACGTTTTTTAATAAGATTATTGACGCTTTCATCCAGTCAAGTGACTTGTAGTAACTATTCAAATGCAAACCATATGTGTTCCCATGATGGGATCGTAACCAACTGAACGTTGCAAGCAAAGGTTGTAAGCGACTAGTTGGTTGGTGAACTTACGTACATGCGGTGTGTTTTATCGCAATTTCAAACTAACACGTGAAGCAATTACAATCAGAACGCTACTAAAATTTGTACGCAAAACGTTTGTGTGTGGATTTTTACAACATACTTCAAGTTTTTTTACAGGTAAGACTTAAAGTGAGAAATACATTTGCAAGGCAACATATTGGTGTTGGGATCATAAGGAGCTTGTCGCAATTTAATCTTATTCATATTGAGATATCTGTATTATTTGCACGTCAATGATTTTGTGCGGTCTGTACAGTAAATCTAGAATGTTCCATTAGTGATTAAAAAAATAATTTGTATTAAAGGGAATAAGTCAGCTTTATTTTCTGAAACAAAAATAAATATTTTAAATCGTTATTATTAAATATCTGTATTAGTGCTACGTTAAATATTAAGCCCAAATCTACAGTATTTATTTGTTTACATACATCGTAAGTACTTTGAAATAAGGATGTTTTGCTATTTTGTCTTTTGTATTTTGCGCGCCAAACTACATTTTTGTATTCATTTTAAAATGCTACCTACTTTAACATTCCTTACATAAATTTCCATATGCAAACAAAAATTCCAATCAAAAAGATCGTTTCCTACACCCGCAATTTCGTCTGTAAAGCATTGTAAATTATGAAAAATTAATTTCTTTGTAAGATAAATATAAAAATATTTAAAAAATATTTAATAAGGTACAGAGTTTCGGAAGTTATATTAATTCCAGTTTTAAACAACTATAACGAAGCATTTCCGGTCACATCTTCATAAATACATATGGATGGTCTGCTTGTGTGCATTGTCTGTGCATATGTATTTTTACGTTTATTTTATTGTTAAAAACCAAGTCACGTTATTTATGGATCGCATTTTTAAAAACGTCACTACGCATGAGACATATACTTATACGAAATGGATTTTTTGATGACTCAAATAAATTGTGCAATTAAGGAAATAATGTATTAATCTCACATGTATATTAAGTGAGACACAATTTAGGTATCTACTTGAATAATGTAGCGTGTGAGTAATCACTTATTTTCCATCGTCCGTTTTAAAACCATTTATTGACTAACTAATCTGATTCTGATGATAGTCCAGTCAAATAAGGATGGAATCTCGGAATGAACAAAAAACCGATCTTCTTGTCGTTTAACTTTTGATATTTTGAGTAGCCGACACGATATTTTATGATTCCTTCTTTTTCAAAACAAATGCAAATGCAACTTTCCTACTTTCATTCCGAGACTTAGGTTTACCAATGACGCCATGAAAAAGAAAAAATATTTGGTTCTGAACACTGAATATCTAGAATCATTGCTAAACATGTTTGTTTGATACTCAGTTTTAATATCACAAGAGCATAGAAAAGAATCGATTAAACTTCCGAGTCATGAGACGTATTCCGCCGAAACACCACGACAGTGCAGCTGCAGTGGTGTTTCGAGGAATACGTCGAATGAGGAGGTTAGTATAATCGGATGATTTTCGTTTGTTCGAGTGGTATTGGTTACGATTATATAACCAAAACGATCCAAAAAATGCGAAATTTTGACGGAACTTTAATTTGACGTTTATTAATAAATCATCAAAAAAAATTTACTATGACAAAGTTCATTGTTGGACCAGCCGAACAACCGAAGTGATTATACCACGTCGGCAAGGGTTTTGTCGCATACTTATACATAGTAACTAGGAAAAATCTGTAATTACTATTCGCTCGATTTATTATGTGTTATACATATAATCCAGATAATATATTTTGAGTTCAGTTACATGATAATATTAATAATCACTGGTCTGCAATGAAATCCTCCTTCGAATAAAAATGTGATAAATATGAAGAGTTTAACGTGCTGAATATACATCTGCTTTTATTTTTTTTCTATCACGTATATATTTTTTTTAAATGTTTTTTATATAATTGTTCAAAATTCTTTTTTGTTTCGTTCTCACAACAATGCTAGTTTATTCCATTTAGATCCTATTTGTATATACAAAAACGGTTCGAATTTATAGAAAGAGAGGGAACGATATTGACTAACGTTGTTTCTACACCAATGTAAGCGCGTGCGCAGTTCTTCCTGTGACTCTATGGCGCTCAGTACGAAAAAAGTTGTCCAGTGTTTCTATTTTAAAGGGTATATTTTGGTAAGTATTTCATTATATTGTTACATGTTGCGAAAATTTATGTGTATTCTCAACTATAGAGCGAAATAAAATCACATGATTATATTATGATTTCATAGCAAATTTAATTTTGTTGTAGGTCGAAAATGCAAAAACTCTGCAGGCCTGTTTTGCTACATTTACGGGAAATTTACCATAAAATTTCAATGAAATACAATAACTGTTTTAGTTAGAAGTGCTTATCAGCGTTACTTTGTGTTTTCTGTCGATGAAAGGGGTGTAAAAATTGGCTCTCGAAAATATGCTGTAACGGTTGTTCAAGAACTTTGAGAGATCGGCTCGAAGGCAAGAAAAAGAAGAAAACTACGAAGTGAAATGCTCCTAATAACAATTCATTAGATTGTATTGATAATTTTTAACATTTTGGGACCATTTTTGTCTACTACTGTCGCAGTTAATAAATTTATTATTTGAATTTAAAGCAAGAAACACGTTTTAATTAAAAAATTCATAACAAAAAAAGTATACGTGGTACATAACTTTTAATGCTATATCTGTGTTCAGAAGTATCAAATCTATAATAATCATGCATAATAAATAGAAGGAGGAAAAAAAATTTTTGTTTGCAGACCAGTGGAATCAGAACGTACCATTCAAAAACCTTTTTTCGAATTTCGTTTCACAATTTGCAAATTATAACACCAAAAACAGAATCATAATGATCTAAATTATAATTCTGCTTTTGGTAACTTTTCTTGTCTTAATGTTGCCTGCAACTTTGCAACAGTACTGCAATGTGACTGCGAGAACGACGTTATAAACCTCAATTGATCGCGCCATATGATGTGAACCAAATGTGAACGAAAATAAACGAAAGAGAAGTAAATGACTTTCGTTCCTTGATTAGATGTAAACATTGGCAAAAACAAGAATTGAAAAAATGGCAATCAAACGTGAGGTACAGCTTGTGTCTGCATAATCAAAAGCTTCCAAATCTAACCTCCAAATCAGAAACGTTATTTAGCAGAAATACCAATTATACTGAAATACCACTCGTATTATTCAAAAGTCCCAAAGTTATTAATTTAGCACAAATTTTCAGTTTTTCTTAATTAAATAAAGCCAAATTCGAAAAAATAGTGTATTACACGTATTTCACAAGCCTAAATTGTCGCACTCGTGCCTTTGGAGCACTCCTCGCTGCGCTCGTCGTGCCCCAAACTACTCGTGAAACAACCGTCTTGTGAAACTTGTATAATAATATACCATTAAAATTGCAAGAAGTTACCCCTCTACATCTTGCCAACCTATCAAAATGAAAAATAAAGAAAATTTGTTGCAAATCTGAACAAACACTCGTCTTACGTCTCTATCGGAACGAGATGCCCTAATGCTGCCGCTGTGTCCATGTGTATTTTTAAATGTCGGGTTTGACAACATTCCCTCTTAGAAAGGATCTTTTTCTATGCCGTGAGAAAGTGTCTTTATCAGTGACTACAATATTGCTAAATATGGAAGGAAATGAAAAATTACCAAACTTGACTTTAAACAACACAGAAGGAACATAGAATCTTGTATGAAACTCGGTTGTAATGGGAAATTATTGACTTGTCTTGTATATGAAGAGTAGCTCGCTTCGCTCGCCCATACATAATTATTGTCAAATGTGCAACAAAATAAAAGCTTACGATAGTCTTCAAAGATTGATTTCAAACAATACAAAAGGAACATAAAATCTTGTATGAAACTCGGTTGTAATGGGAAATTATTGACTTGTCTTGTTTATGAAGAGTAACTCGTTTCGATCGCCCATACATATTGCCAAATGTGCAACGAAATAAAAACTTACGAAAGTCTTCAAAGTTTGATTTCAAACAATACAAAAGGAACATAAAATCTTGTATGAAACTCGGTTGTAATGGGAAATTATTGACTCCTCTTGTTTATGAATAGTAGCTCGCTTCGTTCGCCCATACATATTGTCAAATGTGCAACGAAATAAAAACTTACGAAAGTCTTCAAAGTTTGATTTCAAACAATAAAAAAGGAACATAAAATCTTATATAAAACTCGGCTATAATGGGAAATTATTGACTCGTCTTGTTTATGAATAGTAGCTCGCTTCGCTCGCCCATACATATTGTCAAATGTGCAACGAAATCAAAACTTACGAAAGTGTTCAAAGTTTGATTTCAAACAATACAAAAGAAACGTAAAATCTTGTATGAAACTCGGTTGTAATGGGAAATTATTGACTCGTCTTGTTTATGAATAGTAGCTCGCTTCGCTCGCCCATACATATTCTCAAATGTGCAACGAAATAAAAACTTACGAAAGTCTTCAAAGTTTGATTTCAAACAATACAAAAGAAACGTAAAATCTTGTATGAAACTCGGTTATAATGGGAAATTATTGACTTGTCTTGTTTATGAAGAGTAGCTCGCTTCGCTCGCCCATACGTATTGTCAAATGTGCAACGAAATAAAAAATCACGAAAGCCTTCAAAGTTTGATTTCAAACAATACAAAAGGAACATAAAATCTTGTATGAAACTCGGTTGTAATGGGAAATTATTGACTCCTCTTGTTTATGAATAGTAGCTCGCTTCGCTCGCCCATACATATTGTCAAATATGCAACGAAATAAAAACTTACGAAAGTGTTCAAAGTTTGATTTCAAACAATAAAAAAGGAACATAAAATCTTGTATAAAACTCGGCTATAATGGGAAATTATTGACTCGTCTTGTTTTTGAATAGTAGGAAATTATTACGTTCTTCAGTTTGTTACGAGTTAGAATATATAAGCGCGCGAAGCGAGCTGGTGTTCAGTAACAATGGGAATTGGTAAATTACATAATCAACCCAGTCGCATACAAGATTTTGTGTTTATGAATACATAGTTGCTCGCTTCGCTCGCTCATATATTATAAAATCATTACAAATTTTTATTGTAAAAGAATGTATCTTTTTGGCATTTGAAAATGCCAAAATATCGAATTAAGGTACCGAAATGAGCGAATTTTGAATATAAAAATTTTGAGTTCATAGAATTTTGGAAAAAGTAGAAGATCCAAATAAGAACAGAAATAACACCAAACGGTGACCACAGTGTTGTTAAATATGGATCGAAATGAAACATTACAAATACATCACAGACTTTAAACAAGACAAATGGAACATAAAATCTTGTATGAAACTCGTAATGGAAATTATTGAGTAGTAGAGTTCTTCAGTTTGTAACGTGTTAGAATATAGAAGCGAGCGAAGCGAGCTGCGTTATTCATAAAGAATGCGATTCAGTAAATTCCAAATGTATTAATGAAATAAAAAAATATATATATTAAAAACAAATTCCAAAATTTGTAATACGTTTTTTCTGAAACTAAAAAGTCCAAAAACAACCATATATAGAATGCAAAAGGTAAATAACATTTTTAGTTTAGTACCAAACTTGTGTAATAATAATATCTAAACATTGTTTTTGATTTATTGAACAAATACAGATTAATTATGTCTAAATATGGTGTTAACGCAAAATGAACAAAAACACGTTAATTGTTGTGAACTTAATTTTAGCAATTTCTAATGATCCCAAAAGTTGATTGTTCATTTCTTGGTGGATTTCTTTTTTTCCCGTCTCTGCTGTATTGGATCCAGCAATTCTGTCAAAAAACAATTAAAATAAAAAATATTCAACCACATTTCTTCAGTCCAAAATTCTTCGTCAAAAAGAACCTAAAAATTGCAAACGCTATTTATTTTATTACATTTCATGCTTTAGTGAATTTGCTAATGTATTTTTTCACTTACTTGACATAAAAGGATCATACTATGGATATAGAATTTTTTTTTCACATACCTTACAAATAATTCAGAAGCTTGAGCAGCTGGAGAATAAACTCGGCTAGGAGCTAATTCCTTTGGGTAACTCAGTTTTCTAGAATTAGATAAAACATTGTAGGCACTTTTCCCTGCACAAACCTTAAAAAAAATTGGGCCAATCGCCAGTTTCTTCTTTTCCCCGATAAAGTTCTGTTATATACCCTTACCACTATCGCGTCTTTTAGCCACACACCCCATATCACTAAAACTATCACTAACAAAACTGTTAACACTAACAATAGTCAAAAATAACAGAGTAGTGAGAAAAACTCGGACTCACGGAATAGTCAAATCAACCAAATGCAAAACTATAGCAACCATTCCATACGTCTATACTTTTAAATTAAAAATTAAATATATCTAAGTCGAAATCCACAAACTTTAATAACTGTAAAATTACTAATATAATATTTTTTTATATTCTTTAAGGGCTGATGATGGCAGAAGTGTTCTGCCGAAACATGTTCCATTAGTAATTTTACAGTTATTAAAGTTTGTGGAGTTCGACTTAGATATATTTAAATTTTAATTTAAATTTACTCCACCTGGATTTAAGAACATTCTTCTGGTCTATACTTTTAATGGGAAATGGATAAAAACACAAAGGATTTAATTATTAGGAATGATTTTGGATAAAACTTAATATTGCACTCGTGTGGAATACTATATGTATTAGGCACTTCAGACCCGTTCAGCTGATCCAGGCGGTCTACCACAATGCAATGAATTTTTATATGGCGAATAGTTGGAGATTGATATTGAACGTTTCTTCTCCCGGATTGGTTTTGTACTGAATTTGAATAAAGGAACCGTGTCCTGGTTTTAGATTGAATTATGCCCTTGCGGCTGTTGAATAGTAAGTTGTTGTCGGAATGAGATTTGGATTTTGACTTGTTGTTTGATTGAGAGTTCGTTTTCGACTTGTTGCGGGCGTGAGCGCGGCCAGTCAGGTAAAGGTTTTACGACCCTTTGGGTTTCCCAACTGGCCGACGCCACGGCCGCTGCAAATATTTCTCAACACAGGGTCTTTATTAATGATGCATACGTCCAGAAGGCGTTGAACGTCAAAATACTCTAACTACATGTAATTTTTGTTATGCACAGGCAACTTGATGTAAGAAACATGCTGGTGCCATTCTCAGAAAATACTTAATCTTTTAAGAAGTGTCTATCACCAATATGTGAATTAGGACGGTGGAGTTGAGACTCGATTTCTCCATTCTTTGATATTCTAGGCTGCTGTTTTGATGTCCTTTTATTATATTGTACTCATTTTGTTTACTGCAAGATCCAATATCTATAATACATATTCGGTTTATTCCAATACAACATTCTGGTCTACCTGACATAACTCCCGACATCGACACAAAATAAGGAAATGTATTGTATTATCAGTTTATCTTACGTCTGATTATTTTAAAACAAGGGTCTGGCCACTCCCAGAAAAATGTATTATGTCCCTTATAAGCGTTGGAGTTATCACTCTTTTCACTACTTCTCCTTTGGTTTCTTTATCAATGTCTTTTTTTTGATCTTTTTGAACTTTTTAGTCAGTTATAATATACCATAGCCACTTTTCATATTCGTTTATACATTACATGCCTTTTGTTCCTATTATGTATATATTATTCTTCTTTATTTGTTCAAGGTTTTTTCTCCATCTTCGTTCTATTGTGTCTATTTAACTTCTGGACAATTCTGTGAAACGATGAAACGATTGTAAGTTTTCATGGACTCGCAAAAATTGAAAATTGCGAAATATCGAGCGATCAAGATAAAATAAAATAAATAAATAAATAATTTATAGTTCGATACTGTCAGAATTTTCAAATTTTCGCTTGTGTAAACACTCTTCTGTCAGGCAATAAGAAAATGTCAGATAAACGTCACACAATTTTTATGGATTTTAAGCAATTTAAAGACTTGCCGCGGTGGTGTCGAACTATAAAACGTTGTATTACACTCGTTCCTGTGTAAATTTGGGTGCTTTCCGGCACTCGGGGCTTAAAAAAGCCCTCGTTTCACTCGTGCTTTTTTAAACCCTCGTGCCGGAAAGCAGCCAATTTACACAGGAACTCGTATAATAAATAACTATTGTAATCGAATCGTCCATGAATCCGAAAACGTATGTCGTGCACTTAAACTGCACTTATAAATGTCAAATAATGTGTCAATTGAAAGATAAAATGGTGGAAATTCTCAAACAGGATTTTATTGTCAAATATAAGTGAAATTTTAAGGAAAATACATTTATTTCATTCAACTGTTATAATAAATGCTGAAAATCTATTTTGGTCTATGCACAAATGAGCCCTTCGTATAACACCTTGAATAACATTTCGTAACATATCTGGATTATTATTTATTTCATTAATTTTTTCGGTGATTCTGAGCCTTAATTCTTGTAAATTATGAAGAGGCGTTCGTTAAATAGAATTTTTTAAATAAAGCCACCAAAAACAGTCCGCAGGTGTAAGGTCACAAGATCTCGGAGGCCATATATTTTCTGTGTTGCGACTAATAAGTCTGTTATCAAAGAACTCTCCTAACATAGCTATTGTGGTCCTGCTTAATGTGCTGTAGCTCCATCTTGTTGAAAATAGCCAAGTACCAATTCGTCATCATGAAGTTCGTTAATAAAAGTTTAAAATCACTTGTTGATATGCAAGTGCAGTTAGGTTACCTGAAGGAGGATTAAAACAAATTTAGGTTTAAATATCTAATAATGAATGATTTACCTTCAAAAAATATTGGTCTTATTATACGTCGTCGGCTAATTGCTGCCCAAACACCAAATTTTTGTGGATGTAATGGGGCCTCTACATAAACATGAGGCTTTTCACTGCTCCAAATTCTCATATTTTGTGCATTAACGTATCCACTTAGATGAAACCATGCTTCATCTGAAAAGAACGTTTTCTCCAACAAATCATCGTCAAACGTGTTCAAGAACCATTGACAATAATAATATGCAGCCCTTAATGGAAAATCATCTTGATGCAGTTCTTGTACGCATGTTAATCGATATGGATATAAAACTAAATCTTATTTATTACTTCTTCCATTACGTGTTGGACAATCTCAACGTTTTCTGGTGTTCTTTTATCCTTTGATCGATCACTTCCTGGTTTTCTTTCTAAAGTGGATGTTTCTCGAAACTGGGTAACACAACGCTTGTATTGGAGAAATGAGCATAATCGACGATATTATCGGGAAACATCTTGAACAGAATATTGCCACACGCCGTCTACTTTCTGCCCATTTCGAAAATACGACCCAACCATAAACGCTTAGTGTTCTAATGAAAATGCCATTTTTAAGCAGTGAACAAATGAAGTTCTTAAAAGAACTGATTTCATAGAGTAGAGAGATTGTTTCACTAGACAAAAATAACACAACAACCAACATCAACAACGCAAGCGGCAAGATATTGAGATTTGAGGTTAAGTTAATTCATTTGACATTTAATGGCAGTGGTTCAGGTTACACCGAATCTGGCGAGAAATTGAAATTAACAATAAAAAAAATAGGTCGTGGGGGCTACATTTTTTCGCATCTGTTTAAAAATTTATTTCCAAAATTTTTGGAAACCACAAAATTATTTTTTAAACTTCTTGAATGACACAACTTTAGATGCCACAATTAAGCATATCAATCGCGAAAGACACACGGATTCGAATTCATGGATGACTCGATTACAAATTGATCGTTCGATACTTGTTGACGGCATGGCCTTTGCGCAAGCATATCTTTTGGTTGCAATTCATTGGGTGGGATCTATTGTCATTGGGGTTGTCACTACTCTGTAGTTATGTTCTGCCCGGCATTCATGTACTGAAACGTTTTTGAAGGACGAAAAAGATCCGCCAACATTCAATCCGTACCTCATTTTATCGGTAGATCAACGTATAATAAAAATATTGCAAATGTAATATTTATTTCAATACCAAGCGTCATTATAAAAAATGGTTCTAATATTCAACTCTTTAGAATTGCATCACGTTTTGTAATATGATTGAGTTTAGTACATCAATTATAATTTTCTTTAGTGCATTTAGACACGAAATGTAAACACATTATCAATTATTATACCGCATGCTGTATTAGGTTACAGCATACACATTGGATAACCTTTGTTTGGCAACAACCTAGCTTATGCGTAATGAAAAATAAAGTCTGACTGGCCACCTTGAAATGACCACCAAGCAAAGAGAAAATCCCAGTAACCCATTTAATTATAAAGCTAACTGGATTTGTATTGCATTATCATAATGCGCATAAAACATAGTCAGCCTTATAGACGTCAAAATATGACAGAAAAATACGTTTCTTAGCCAAATTTAGTAACAAAAAGTCGTCACAATATGACAGAAAAACACCCTTCTTAGCAAAATTTAATAACAACAATAAACAATATTATAATCACGAAAGAAATAGGTAGGTAGGGTACAAAAATGATTAAGAAATACTAACTTGAAGTAAGTGTTCAAAATTCCTTCCATCGTTATAAAATCTGATGGGTTTAAATTAATGTGTTCTCGAACAAAATTACAATCTGTTGGCTTTAACTCCTGGACAAGTTAGATACGGTACGAATGAAATCTATTCTCTTTCAAAATTCTGCAAACTCACGAGTGACTTATCCACTTGCCTTGATAACTCTATTTGGCCCATATGAGGATTTTCAGTTACAGCTTCGTAACTGCTACTTTATTTTCGGGACAAGTGCCAGTTCTGGTACTTCCTCTTTTAAAATCAGGACAATTTTACATGATTTCTAAACTCTTCTTAGTAAAACGTATTTTGGTTGCACCTTTACCTGGTCATCACCTTACGTGAATAACCCTGTAGATGAACACAAATAGTAAAAAGTCAAAATCACGGACTTGTTGGTAAAAAATTAACCCTCTATCTACTCCTAATGTTGATTATTCACAAAATCCACGCTATTTTCAAAACTTTCAAATATTAAACTGGTATTACCTTCTAAAAGTTTTTTTTCAATGAAGTTGAGATTTTCTTTTTTGTCTTATGATACTGGGTAATAAATATAAATATGTACATCAACCTATATGGTTATAATGGTCTGCATTATAAATACGTTCACTATTGTATATCGGCGGTATTACTTTTTGGGCTGAACATATTTCAAGTCATGCACAGTTAATTAAATCTGTAAATATTTAAAAATATTTAAAGTGTGCATAGCATGTCATGCGTGGCTTCCAGTTTTCAGTAAAATCCGAATGAAATAAACATCTAATTTTTTAAATAGAAGGGCGTGGTAGTGGCGTGTCCACATTACGAATTGAATAAGTAAACCATTACGAATTAAAAAAATATCAATAGTGGGGCCGATGTTAAAATTTTAGGAATTTATTAGCTGCATTTACAATCACTAGTAAATTATAAAGGATGATGAATTTAAGTTTTCGACTGCAGAGGCTACAGGTTTATGGCTCGTAAACAAAACTTTGAAATTAAGGAAAAATTTACGACTTCGTATAAAGAATGTACCTATCTACTTGCATACCAAGGAAGTGTTATAAGCTGAAATTATACTGTTTTGTATATCTGCACTTACTTTTAAGAAGAAAATGAATCAGAATTCTTAAGATAGGTCTGTTGAAATTCCACAATGTACATAATATTTTATAATTATACAAAGTCTACGAGAAATTAAATAAAAAACTTTGGTGTTAATATTCTCGCATAATGAATAGAAAATGGGTACACTAGATTTTTTAATTGAAATCATATTTTATAGACCGGTCAAAATAGACATTTCAATTTACATTAATTCGCATAGAGCTGAAAATTGGTACAGGTCTTGGATGCACTGTTACACATAAAATGCTCACCGATCCTACGTCCGCTAAAAAAATATTCAAGGTAAAAGTAAAAAGTATAGTTTTTTTTGCATTTTTCTCGTAAACCGTAAGTGTTATAAAAATAGGTCAGACAAAAGTTGTAGAAAGTGAAGAAGACATTACTGTTGATGAAGCATTTGAAGATTATCAGTCAGACTACAACTTTTCTGTCACTGTCTGTAATTTGTGGCCAGGTGGCTTCATGAAGTGAATGTCCTTTTCATGAAATGGATAATTACAACATATGGATTCGACATATATAGACATTTCTAGGTTGTAATTAAAGTAAAATAATCATTTGTGATTAAAAAATCTGTTGTAAATACGAATGATAAAAGTGTGAAAGGAGAATAATGTGGGAGGAAGGGAAAGTTAAAGAATGACACGCGACAAGGACTGTTTTCGTCTTGATCGAGAACCTTGTACGAAAAAAAATTAAAATCACCGCTACAATTAGTCTCAATAGTATTTTGAGTTTTATTTAGTGAAATAGAGTTTTTTTGCAACTCCGACACCAAATCAAAAGATTACACTGGTCTTCACAATTAATGCTCAATGCAAATTAATCATTTAAAGAACCAGGTACAGTAAATTGGAGCCGCCAAGAACTGTCAATAGTTAGAGCTTACAATTAAAAATTCACCTGAGGTAAAATATAAAACTTTGTTTGTGGTGCATGATAGACATTTGTATGATTGATATTTGAGACTATTAAAATGGAATTTTTCCCAGATCTTCATATCATTGAGACCACCTACATAATTTTCATGGTATTTATTAAAATATTTCAAGACAGAGAAAGAGAGAGAGAGAGAGATTTTTGTTATTTCTTTACTTGTTTTTGAAACTTGATAATAAGGTTAAAGATGAAAAGAAACAGAAAAAAATATGCCGATAAGGGTACAAAATAACTTTGTATGTTAGTTTGCCGTCACTAAAAACTATGTCATTTGGACAATAAAGCTCTGCCCGTTTTAAACACTGACATAAAACGGTCAAACCAACCCTTGAAATTGCCAAAAGCTAATTACTATTAAATAAACAAATATATTTTATGTTCAGCCCTGTTTTGTAGAGATGCCAGAGATTTCTATGCCTGGATGTCTTTATTGCTTATCGACTCTCATATCCACGTTGCTTTAGTCTTTTCAGACTGAAATTAATTAGGCATTCATGCATCTGTGCCAACTCGAAAAATATCTGACACTGCTAGATTTTACTCAAAACAAACATAATTCCAAGCTGAACAAACACTATCGTCTATGTACAAGGCCACTGATTGCCCTATGTGTACATATAGTATATTGGATTTTAATAGACTTATGGAGCAATTACTGAATACATTAACTTGTAATGATAATTAAGTGGACAAATTTACAGTAACAAAATAAATACGAAATATTTTTTTCAGTATTACTTGGCTTGAAGAACTGCAGAACGTCGTTTACCATTGGTTTAATTAAACCCTCAATGTAAGGGACACGAATGTTTTTCCATGCAGCATGGAGCCCGTCAAATAGATCCTCATTACTACAGGTTTAGATCAGTTGAGTATGGGAGCCTAATCTGTTTTTTTTTCATCTCAAAAATTATTGCTTACAAATTTACTTATATACCGGGTGTGCAATGGATTTTGAGATACGAATTTTACATGTAAAAATAAAAATCTGGTAATATTGGCTCCTATAAAACCATAATTTATTATTTATTTAACAAGTGTTAAACTAAAAAAGAAAACGAAGTGAAGGAAAACTAAAAATAGCAGTTGCTATGAAAATGCGATTACTTTGATGATTTTATTAAAATTATTCTGCGAAGGTTTCAACTGGCGAATTTGTTGTCCAACATGCCTTTACAAAATTCACCTTTTTTTCCAAATACACGGTCATTACATAGAAACCTCTTCTACTATTTAGCAAGTAACTGACAGTGATGACGTGTCACCTTCAAAATTTAAAAGAATCACTAAACCCGACACTGTCTCCCACTATAATCCCCTAATTCGTTCGTTCTGTACTGAATACTTAATGTGGTGTACATTTTTGTCAAGCTGAAAATTATATTGTTTGTTTTTTTTTTACATTCTTTTGTACTCTCTTAAACAACAACAAAACATTAAAAACCATGGCCGTCAACTTTCATTTCAACATTAACTTCAAGTTATCTTCAAACGATCCAAGTAAAATGTATAAACCCGCTATTTTATCATTACCAATATATTATGAATAACTGAAATCATTGTATAATGTATTTCGTAAATTAATTCTAGGAGCTAAGAGAGATTAGGTTTATATGACGCCAAGTTATCTCAATATTCGTATTGAAATATTAATAAAGTGTCTATTTCAATATAAACCGTCTTTCGCAAGCAAATTACCTGATTTTGGGATTTTTCAACATTTTTTAATGTCCACATAAGTATCTCATTTACTTCAAGGTTTCTAAATATATTTTACTGATTGGTTTATAACTAGTTACTTAATGGCATAAATTTACCGTATTTTTTGGGGGCTACAATTTTTTGGTAGGGCAACCTAAACGATATTTCAAATCAACTCATTATTGTCAACTAAAAAATGCTAAATAATAATAGTAATTTACTGCCGAAATAACGTTACAAAAATTTGCCATTTACAAAATCAGCCATATTATTAAAATAATTTATTTCACTTCAGCCAGGAATAGAATCACAATAGTATTATACAGAGTGTATCAAACGGTGCGCACTAATTCAGAACTATTTCTGGCCATACTGAGAACCCTTTATAAATTATCAATATTTTCGTTACGTAGAAACCACAAAATTATTGGGAATTACCTTGGGGATCAACATTATTGGAAGCATTCCATTGGTCAACTTTATCGACATGCTGCTCGTAAAATATTGCTCTGTGGCATGTTATATAAACAGTTTGGAATTGGTAGGATCCCTATTATACCAACCTTTTGATACACCCTGTATGTACAGGGTTTTCATGAATGATTGAAAACAAAATAATCAAGTTAAATCGATCAATGAAGATGTGGTTTACAAAAGAAGGTAATTCTAAAAACAAACAAACATCTAAACTCTGACAGTGAAAGTTAAATTTCTGAACTTAACGAATAATTACAATTATTACATAGTGGTAATATCCTATACATAAATTAATAGCAGTTATATTTTGTCTAAAACACAAAAAGATAAAATTCATATTCGCTTTGCTTAATGGGGTCGTCCCACAATTTTCAAAAACAGCTTTTCTAGAAACTAAATGAAAAAATATTATACACCAATTTTTTTGTTTATTCGAAATCACGAGCTTACTAGGTAAAAAAAATCGGAAACATTTCACTTATTTGAATCGCGCGCTTTTCTGTGACGTCAAAATTCAAAATCCGTGGTCCCCACAATGTTTTCTTTGTTTTTTTTTAATTGCAGCATTCGAAATTTTCAGGTGCAAAATTATAAAAATAAGCCGACGAAGCTCAAACAGGTCTATATAGCTTGTGTGTTCTTAGTAAGTTATGATCCCACGACAGCGAAATCGTTCATCTTCAAAAATTATCAAAAAATTATTACCAATAAGTGTTCTAATGTATAGACATACATTAGACAACTCTTCTTTTGTAGTCTTGGCATTTCATCACTTTTTTACTAAACGAACAGAATTGCGTTTCACTTTATTAAAAGTGGATAGGATAGGAAATTTGATTTTCAGAAAAAAATGTATTTTATAAAATTTCGTATAGGAGGTATGATTTCTTGTACCACACAATTACCAACTTATTGATTCTGCTGCGATAGACCACAACTTGAGTTGTTCACGGAATTTTCTCCCATAGTATGAAGAAAATTTGGTCGAGTGGAAGGAGTTAATCAAACAAATCAAGTTGGGGTATGCACGCAAGTATTAATTCTTAAATTATCTGGTATGTACCTAATTGTATCACTTTAGGGCTTATTGTACTTCCCAGGCCCAAATAAATACTAGATATAATAGTACCTACTTATAAAATAATAATAATTAATCCGATGCAGCCACTTATTTTCAAGACAGGCTGTTTTTCTTTTATTGCTTACTATAATAATTGCACTCATGGATCATAGTTGAACACGGGTCGATTTGTTTGCTTAGTGGAATGTGTTGTGAATCGAGCATTTACATTTATAATTTTATAATTCTATTGAAAGTGCTTACAATGGCAGACACTGAATACATTTGTTTATAAATATCCGTTTTCGAATGTATTTAATATTACTACACTACTATACAGGGTGATTCATAAAGTGTGGCAAACATTTAAACCTCAAATTATAGGGGCCCCTAAATGTAGTTTTGACGGTATTGAAAAACTTAATGGCAACCAGCGATGCACTCAAAAAATTTTGATAGTCGCTGGATTTATTTTGGGCAAAAAACTTACTACTTACGATACCAACTATTTATTGACTAACCTTTTCCGACTGACAAAAACCGTTTCCGTTTCGATCATTTTAGTTCTTTTAATATTTAGTAACTTTTTGCATTTACAGAATTTTATCAAACAGTCTGTGCATAGGTCCTGACTACATAATTAAAATACAATATCAAAATATTAATAGGCACTTTTAATAATGAAGCCTACTTAAAATACATTTTCTTAAATATTAAGTATTAAAGATTTTATTAGTGCAACAACGCGCGTTTTCAATTTGAATTCATTTATTATTCGGACTTATTTTCTATTCTTTAATAATTTGTTTGTAAATACGTGACTATTGATATCTTTTCTTTGAAATTTCGTTTGTAAATATTCATGTTTAGGTGATTATGTCGTAGAATTAATTTCGTATTTATTAGCGTTATTATTTTAGCTGAACTCTCAAATCTGCTTTAGCTGGACTGCAAAGATTACGAAACGCATTACCGTAACTATTAAATTTTATTCCAACATAAATCATTAATTAGATTAATATGTATGTCTAAATTTAACAAGGTGACATGTGGCCGCGATCATCATCTATCTAAAACCTTCTCATGTACACCAAATTTCGAATCAATCGGATCTGTGAAAGTTAGTAAGACCTTTTTGTCAAATAGGAAATGAGCTGATGATCATAAAACGCCTGAATTATAGCTAAGAACCATCTCGATCAAGTCAGTTTTCAAACAAAAAGAAAAAACGCATCAACATCGGTCCATTCGTTTAGGTGCTACGATGCCACATATTATGTGATATGAATTGAACTTTATCAATTTATTTTATTATTATTAAATTGATAGGTATTGTAAAAGTTTAAGTAATAATAATTAAGACCGGCTCATTCAAAGTATGGCATAAAATAACCCCTATGTCTTTGTCCGATAGTTACAGACACTTTGGGATACCATTTTGGACAACGATATGACCCCTAAAGGCACACTTTTAGCAAAATGAAACATTTTCGCGACAACGGCGGCTTACTTTTGATGACTACTCAAGTGTGGTCAAAGACCACGTCCTCAGAATGGAAGCACCTCAACAACAGATGTAGTACATCTGCACATGTTGTTGCATGTATCATAATATGGAAGTATAATCCAAAAGTTACACATAACAGAAAAGATACGATCCATTACCGTTAACGAAGGTTTTATTGTATGTTTGAAAGGGAAATATGTAATATGAAATTATGAAAATTGGTTTACCAAAAACTCTTGTAAGGTGGTCAAAAAACAAAACTTGTTTTAACTTAAATAACTGTAATATGTAATACAAAATCCTTTAAATAATTTCAAGGGACATTATAATGTACCATTCAGTTGAAACATTATGTAACCAACATGAGGTACAGTTATAGCTATGAACACACCTAGTATGTAATAACTGTCATAACTGCCGCAGATGTCACTTTAATTATTTCCATAGTAACAATTAACTTTCTTATATTGTTCCCGAGATTTCTGTGGCATCAAATTCTTCACGCGATCAGCTTCATCCAGAATATCTTCAGGCACCTCAATTTCAATATCCCAAAGAAAAATAAAAAAATAAACGTGACGCAGCTTTTTCGTCGTCATTTTTGACAAACGTTTGTTGCTATGAGAATGTTAGTTACCGCATATTTAATTATTACCAATAATTTGTGCAAGATAAAAAACTCTAAATTTCTTTTTATTTCAATCTAGTTCATTAAACTTGCAGTATGAAATAAAACTTTGTATCTACCTCGAACGAAAAGTGTTTTTAAAAGTAAGTAATTCCGGCCTCGGTTAGGCGTACTTGCTCGTACTTTAAACTTCACTTTTCGTTCTGGATAAATAATATACTATTAAATTATAAGGTATTATTTGGTGTTCCCTTGTAGTGTTTGAATAAATAACGTTACATACAATAATTATTAGTTTTCACACTAATTCGTTTTCACTTTCTTTACAAATACATATAGGATACAGTTATGGCTTACACCTAAGACAGGACTTCATGAAAAAAATCTCTTTCTTAGAAATTGGTAGAATATTCGTGAAATTGCTTATGTAATTATTATAAATACAATATGGACAGAAAAATATGATTTATAGGATTTAAGCTGCTAGTGTAAAAAAAAAGGAAAATATAAACCACGGTAGAAGAATATTTAACACTATATAACTACATACCTGTAAAATTTTGGACATTCACGGCTAACACTGGCATGTTTAAGAATATGAGAATGTTTACTATTTATTAGTTTTCAAATTAATTAGCAAATTCGCAAATTCGTTTGTGTTATGAATTATGTATTGCCTATTTAAAATTTGGCAGGCGTTAGCGAATAAAATGAAAGCCATGTATTTAATGTTTAAGTTTATTTTATTTTTATTATTTGTTGTTATATCGGCGATAGTAGTAGGTACACATTCTATGAAAATTTCAAGTGTATCTATTACAGTTCAAAAAATATAGCCCTGTGACAGACGGACGGACGGACATCGGAGCCTTAGTAGTAGGGTCCCGTTGGCACCCTTGGGGTACGGAACCGTAAAAACGACTTCTCTACCTTGGTATATAATTACTATTTTTCACAACTACTTAGCTTCAGAAAGCATCATTATATGTCGTGTTTGATAAATTGACTTTCTGTACCTTACCCAATAATGGATTTTTCTCTCCTGCCATGAGATCATTTAAATTATAAATTAGAGTAGGCGGTTTTTTTACGCAATGACCCAACTTGCAAATTGACTGACAAAGTCCAATTTGAGGTTATGATTATATTGCCACGTTTATGTTTCAATTTAAAGAAAATAAAACACTAACAAATAATGTAGATTTATTGAGAATTACAGCAAATGTGTTCTCCCCAGTGTTCTCTGCTGCTCTTAACTCTCTGTTTCATACTTTTAAATGCATTTTCCAACATCAGAAAGGTTATGATATATTATAACGTTGCATACATTAATAAATTGCCACTTGCAGTTCTTCAAGATTGTGCGGGTTATTTTAAATTACGGTGTATTTGGGAAAATGAAATAATCTAGAATTGTCAGGTCCGGACTTCGAGGCGGAAATTCAATGACACGATCATCATAAACCTCACAGCTCGCACTCGCTCCGCTACACCACACTAACATCATGAAATCTTGCCACACATTTATAAATTTGTTGGACTAATTTTTGATAATCTGCAGGTAAATTAGGGTAGGCATTTCGAAAAACCCTTAACACAGCATTCTATAAAATACCCATTCACCATTCTGTCACTTTGACATTCAAATTTTGAATCAAATGGTCAAAGAACTGGAGCGCTGGAATTTCTTGCAAAATGATAAATTTGTCGCCTGGACCACACTCGAAACATCGCAACATAAAATATAAATAACGGGTATTTATTTAATTTCATATGCTACTTGCTTTTCATTGATATCTTAGTTAAATTCGTTCCGACCTTTCGCATTATCATGATTAAAGTTACACAAATGTGCTAGTAGTGAAAAATTATAGTATATAAACCACGGTTGAGAAGACTTTTCTTAGCCTCGCATTATTATAAAATAAAATAGCTCGGCTAAAAAAAATGTCTTCTCAACCTTATTGGTATATAATTACTATTACTAGTGATCGCCCGTCACTCGAAATTCGAGTGGTATGTATTGGATTGATAAGCGAAACAATGTAAAAAAAGTGAATACTTACGTAAATAGTGTTGAATAAAGACATATTAAAATATTAATATTATTGTGTGGTCTAAGATGCTCCTGATTAAATTGCTAGGCAATGTAGAAACAATGTCTGAAGACAGGTTGTTATAATAAAATCCCAACCTTATTAAAGGTTTGCCATTGCGATTTATTAATGGTCATAGCGAATGCTAACATGATTGGAAATTAGGTTCGCCTTAAAGAAAATGGCACGTACCAGAATACGTCATATGGATTTTGGATATTAAAACACAAATTTCGCAATCAATTGTATTTTGATGTAATCGTTTAACACGCATTCTTATACCATTCACTAATGCGTTGCCCGTATTTAAATTTCGTATTAGCAAAACAAATGCATTTTCTTTATGTGGAGGTAATTCAGTGGGATATAGTGAATTTAAAAACTCAATCAGGAATTGATTACGTTCGAATTCATCGTAATTTTATCGGACATTTGTAGAAGATTTTTTTTTAAATAAATACACAATCTTCATTTTTGGAATCCAACATAACACATCATAAAATTTCTGAAGACATAATGTGGAATTTTAATTGGGTGATAGGGATAGTTCAAGTTGGGTTAGTTCCCGTAGTTATAATTTTTTTTCGGTATTTTATTTGTATATTTTATTACTGTACCCCTTGATCTCTTTCTCCTGTCAAACTCCTGTCGCAGCATTCTTCTCGAAAGTTTAAAACACCCCGAGCGTCCCGAGGTAAATGCCAATGTCTCTGAACCACTTACGCACACAAACCTTAGGGGAGGGGCCAAGTTATATTTAGCTCTAGTCAACCAGCTTGTTACTTAAAACGCTTCTCGCTTATTGAACTCTGTGACTGAAATGGACGGGTATCTGTCGAAAAATTACATGCAATTAATCAACGAACCTGTGAAATTTTTGACAATTAAAAGTAATCTATCGGTGTATCATATCAATATCTTTCATTTAAAAAAACAATTATAAAAATCGGTGCAGTACCCACTGTTTTATTTGCTTCAAACGATTCATGTTTAACGATTAAATGTATAGATGCTGATCTTCCGTTGCTAGGTTATACATTTCGATGTCAATTTTAACCTTTTTAGATACATAAAATTAGATTCGATTGAATACTACCTTTAAAAAATCATGTTACAAACCAAAATGTAATGCTTTTTTATGCACAGATACAATTGGTAATTACGTTTATTTAGAGCTAAAGAAAAGGTTTAATTTCACGAAAAGTCACAATAACAGGGAATTTTTGTTTCTAATGTTTACTACTTATAACTTTTCAGCTAAGTTAAGAGTGTATATTTTTAAAGCATCTTATTCGCACAGGGGAAACTCTTTTTTGATTGGCATGTTTTTTCTGTTAATTTTGGAACAGCCTGTATATTTAGCGTTGTAGGTACATACTTATTTTCAACAATGATAACAGTTTACAACACGCCGGACCTTACATTTCTTTTTGATCACAATTTTCACTTGGTCCTCCCAAGTTGTAATCTGGCAACTCCATGTTCCCGGATGAGAAGCGAGGCATGAGCAGTAACTTTGATGTGGAAGTTAAATTGTCCTAATTGCTTGTACCGCAATTCTTACATCATGGACATACACAAGTTTATACTGAAGCATTCTTCCATTATATTGTCTTGTCCTCCGGAGTACACTCAAACGAAGAAAATGGTCGTCTCTTTTAGAAATAGCTCTTCTATGAACTTGGCCAGGTTTTCTATTATATTCAAGAATTTGTCTAAAACGTTGCAGAACCCTGTTAATTGAAAATTCGCGTACCATTATAATGAATAGGCGACATCTTTTTGGGTATGACCTTGGAGTAATGTAATCGCTCTGATGGCTTCATTGTAAGACAAATAACGATTTATAGCTTTCATTTTGTTACATAAATTGTCCACCTTTGAACAAACTAATGTAGCTATGTTTTAAACTGATGCTCTTTTAGCTCTAAATGAAGAATGCCGTGTACTCTAACAAGAAATTTTTTATCAAAATTAGTTCGACCTAAGATCACTAAATTCTAAGGCCAAGTTTTGATTATCTTTATTTGGACCTTTACCATACGTTTTAATCAAATTAATCAGTCTGAACTGTCAGCAGAAACTATCTGGCTCTTCAGTAGAATTACCCATTTCGCAAAAGAAAATCTAACCTGTAATTCTTATATCATAACATAATGCTAGGTTGCTTTACAACTGAAAATACAGCTATAAAAATGAATATTTTATTTGAACCTCTTTTTAATTAAATATTTGATTTCAATAAGGTTTCAAATTGCAAGAATTTTCCTACTGAATACTGTTTAACATATTAGTGATGAATTTTTAGCGTGTTTAAAGTGTGTATACCTTATAACATTCAGTATTTAAATCAGTACCTACTATGTAATATCCTGCCTTTATGTTTGGTCGATCTTACAATGCATAATACCAGTACAAATAGCAGTATAGCATTAGTTGCCATATAAACAATGCATTTTAAATTTAATAGTCACTGTATACAGGCTGTTTTCTAAAAAACACCGCAAGTCATACCTATATAATATACCTCATTTATTATCCGATATTAATTAACAAAAAAGCGGAATAAATTACTTTACAAATATGTACTATACAAAATCAAACTGATATTGATATTTTTTAATGTTATATTCAACATCTGACGATGGTCAACTTTTTTTTCTGAACCTGTTTTTTTTTTATTTAATCTTAAAGGGTCTTTTTTTCTTAATCTAATGATGTAACTGAAGACATAATTTCGTGCACATTAAAAAAAATATATTATCAAAAGCATGTGATTTTATGAAATTTTCAAGAGGGCTGTGGGGAAACAAACAAAAGCACTCAACCTGTCAAATGCCATTCAACCTTCAATGTTGACATTTTCAGCTGTGGTTTTTATTTTTTTTTAACATCCACAACTTAATTGTTTCAGAAAATTGGCGCTGTTCTCGCTTAGACTTTTTAAACGCTCCATACTGTCGGTAAATTTTGTCCCAGTCTTCCGAATTTACGAGGGTTTGGAACTTCTCGGTCCATCTTGTTTAAAGTGAATAGAAACGTTGAAATGTCGCAGGTGAAAATTCCAAAACTGACTTTTGAATGACTTTTGAACCAAGTGTGACTTGATTGTTTGCCCTGAAAATTTCGTATGAAATTCGGTATGATTGTAATAAATATTTCGTTACTTTTCTAATAATTATGTCGATGCATAATTGTAAATTGTAAAACAAAAAAATGTAGGTGGCCATTTAACGAAAAGTTGACTATCAATTGATACTGAAGATGGCATTAAAAAAAATCAAAGCTCTGACACTGAAATAGTACTTATATATATATAGCCATTTCGTTTGCTTTTTTATTCGTTGAAATCGAACAATAAATAAAGGAGTTATATAGTGAGGCGTTTTTTTTTTTAGGAAACAGCCTGTATATTAGTTTTGATAAGTAGATACTTTATTATTGCAAAATCGGTACACTTTGTAATTATGTACTGTTTTACTTGATATGATTCTCATCCAGCTGATTCCGAAAACACAATTGATATCCAATTTTTTGTTAATGTTGCATTATTTATAAGTAGGTGCTATATAAGCGGAAAGTTAGAATATAGCACATTGTGTAAAATTTTAAATAAGCTTTAAATAAGATTCAGACATGAAAACATGTGTTATACCTATTTAGAATGGTCAATATACAATGATAATTGTATGGTGTCAAAAGCAGACACTACGAATATCAATTTGAATTATACTTCCCATTGAAGGTTTAATCGGAAAGGCAGATGTAATTATAAGATAGAGTCTAACTTAAAGTAATTGAACTGACTGCTAAAAAAACAAGAATATGCATCCACTGTGTAAACACATTTTATACTGCTCACTGTGCTGATTCATAAGATGCATGAAATTAATTTTGTTGAATTTAGGATGTATAGCTAGGCAATTAGTACTCATATCTGCGTCATTAGGATTGAACCGTCTACCCTGAAACTTTTCTTACTTGATGACAAGATTAGGTAATTATAAAATTCTAATAGGTACATGGTTGAAATGAGAATTAATTTTAGGTGTTATGCGAAGTAGATTTCTCAACAATGAACGTTCGTGCCTGCGACTCGTAAAGCAACCTAACGAAATAAATCGGGCCTTATCTCGAACGATATTCGTTAGAAAAATACAGGAAGTTTGACAGATAAGAAAAGTCATCGGGGGCGAAATGGTTCTTATCGAGTCAGCTGACCGTCCATTGGCAAATATGGAAAATTTGTTCCTAATTAAACATAAACAATGTTATAATTAGGATATAATGGGCATGTCACATCTCAACAAAGTGATTTTAAAAGTCGCTTGCTTATCGGTTTGGACGTTGTCCTCCGCGCGTTCTTACCCCACTTGGTCTGTTAGTCATATGCGCCGGCGCCAAATACACATAGCTGGCTCCCATACGCCGAAAAACGACCAGTTTAGCCACTGACTTTCGTGGGTTGAACGTTTTCGACCTTAGTTTCGGCATTGAGTGAGTTTCTCTAATTAATTTTGTGCTTTCACACCAATTTTGTGACTAGTTTAACGTGCTCAAACTGCTCGAGTAAGTACCACGCCGAAATTCAAATTTTTTGCAAATCATCGCAGATGGCGCCAGTGTAGAAGTCCAATTTCCAAAAAATCTAAATAAAATTTCAAAATTCACGCGACCCCACTTCGTGTCATCACTCTCTTCTAGCTTTATTAACCATATAATGTTGGGAAAGATTACATTCATTCTTCACAATTGATTATATGTATTGTAAACGGATTATTATTGTGGTAACATTATATGTATTTCGACTCTACATGTCCTCTTTTAACGTTGTTCACCTCGGTGGCAAACACCTTAAAATTTTCATAAACATTTGCATTTCATTTGTATAAATATTTAAAAGTTTGAAAGCAAGACAGTAGTGCCGGGACGTTTTGTTTGTTTAAGTTTTTGTACTTGCGTATCAAGAAGTATTAATTTTGTTTTGTAGATTTCTGCTTTGTTTAAAATTCCCAACCTTGTGTCGGTTTTAGTTGAAAAATGTGGAACGAAGCGCCATGTTTTAAATAACTGCGGTTTTCCCCATGTTACGAAAATTTCAACGATTTTACGACCTATCACTTCTGCGGCCAATAAAAGGCGTTTTGAATAACGGCAGCACATTTGGCACAGTTTCACGGTATGTACGTTAAGCCTGCTACTTATTCTTGGAGCCTTCAGCAATGCGTCCTGCGCAAAATTTTAAAAGTCCCACTAATTAGGGAAAAGGGACAGCCGTGAGCATCGCACTCGCTTTTGGAAAGGCTTCTCCAAATTATACAAGAACTGAATAAATATTTATAAATTCTAGAAATAATTTAGAAACGTGTTGCGCAACACAGCTAAACATCAGTGCATTTGCATATAAATTTACTAGATTTCATAATTATTTTAGTGAGAGTCACTAAACATTTAAAATGTAGAAATTCGCCAAGATTACCATTAGATGACCTTAAAAGTATTTGTTTTTCATACATGAGATGTTTGGACCGGGGACCGAATTTCTACACATATTACACCGTGACCGTAATGGTATTATTGATATCGTAAACAATACACACTCCTACGGATATTGGCGACATTTATACGTTTATACATGTATTAAAATGCATACAACACTTATTTTTCGTTTTGTTGCAGATAACCTAGGACTATTTCACGGTTATATTTTCATGTGTTTCGATGAAAATATTGGGTAAGTTGAAATTAAACTATCTGTGGCAACCACCAGTACGGCATTATAAAACGGGCCGAGCGTAGATCGGAACGACAGAATATATTTACGGTTTACGTAACAAGACTGCCTACCTAACAGGTTTCCAGAGACAAATTCACCTGACAATATTTAATGACTTCCAAACGGTTCAATAAGATCCTGAACTTTATCGCACTCATTCAACATTTTGAAAAATGGCTAAATGGTCACCAAACCAAACTAAACCATAAATTTTTCGAATTACCACAGTGACAGCTGTTAACAAGTTAACACCACTGTTAATAATCGTGGATTATATGGGGAACGTTTTATGGGATAAGAAAACGTGGTATAAGTTGAGTTTGCTCAGCACAACAGATTCGACACATTTTGGAGAGGTCTTATTTAGTCGGCTCAAAACAATGTTCTTTATTATCCAATAAAATGTGTGATTTTACAGTGTTAGCCTCGTAAACGTCTAAAATTGCTGAGTCTGTTCGGATTTGCAGCCGTCTAATTTAATTACGTTGTCTCTGTAATTACAGTTGACCAGAACGAATGAACACTTCTTTCAATCATGTTGTGTCAACGTATTTTTAGGCTTGTTGCATTTTTTACAGAGCGTTGACTTTTAAACTCTTGTTTATGGAATCAAGGCGATTTCGTTGCATTCATCCTAATTACTACTGGAAAAAAGCGCGAACCAAATAACTCCATTTGTTTAATTGAGAAATTATTGATAATACAGTATATACGGTAATTGTTGCTAGTTTGGCTTGATTCCCATTATTACGATTGTTTTAATTATTAATAAGGTTCGAAGCCCACAAAAGGTTAGAGCAATTGCGCCAAGCTAGTAATTTGCTTATGTAAGTTATTCGGATCGATTTGTTTTAATCGAAGGCAGTGTGATCGTTAGCAGAAAACGGCTGTAATTTTTATAGATTTTGATACTAGTGTTGTCGCATACTCTATAAATCTGATACTGCTCTACGCCTACTCTTTCGGGTTAACACACTAGCAAGTGCGGTGCGATTTGTGTTATCCGATTTTTGTACCAAGCCGATGAATCTGCTTGGTTATTAAAAAAATGATGTGATGTCTTGAAATGGAGAAGATGCTGACGTTACTTATTTCCAAGAAGGTTTCAAATTGTCATTTAGGAGTACTGTTAACATCTTACCGGGCAGCATTAGATTACATTTTATACTTCTAATACTGTCAGGTAAAGATGTCCTCCGGGCTCCGACGCCAACATCCGAAGAACAAAAAATTCCTTTTTGTAGTAATAAATTCAATGCGACACCATTTTTCGAAAACACGCCGGTATCGAACGCTTTTCCATTGTGTGCTGTAATTTTCCAAACAATGAAAAGGGAAAAGACTAGCAAGTTTCTTGGAATACCGTTCGATAACGATTTTCGACCCGTAATCACGGAAGCCATTCATGACTGTAATTAAAATATCACTCAAATTACTTAAATAGTCTTCGCTCCCAATTGGTTTATTTTTTCAAACTGGTTATTATGATGTGTTTGTTGTTGTAAGTCGTCCAAACATGTCGTACATGCACGTTAGTGTTTCAACAAGTGGTCGTCTTATGTAATATTTATCCGTCTAAACTTCACTCGGAATGGAACACTTAGGCACAAACTCTATAAATATAGCTATAACCAGATAACCAAACATGACTTTGCCACTGTAGTGTTAACAGCAAATGCAAAGCTGTCTGATTCTGCATGGTTTTTGGGATATTTAATTTTATTAGTACGACTGCCTTGTTTTAACTTCTTTTAGAATTTTGTTTTTTCTTGCTTCATAAGCATGCGTTATTATCGCCGTAATTATATGTTCCTTGATATAACCCGTAATCACTTATCTAGAGCAGTTTGAAGAAATAAAGACGTTTTATTTTCTAAACATAATTAATGAATTATGGCATTCTTCGAGATGACTGGAAGATGGACATGGTTACGTACTTTCACGTTAGCATTGTTGCTGACTCCGATAATTTTTTGGAATCACAGTTCGTTGAACTCGTGCCAAGGTTGACAATTTGCACGTGTATTCCAAGATTTTTAAAGTTATCTACCAAGATACGAAATTATGTCTGAGTTAAAGAAAAAGTGATAACCTACTGTCTATTTACCCAAGTTTCAATATAAATAACATTTCTATAAATCAACTTGATAGGTTATCAGTTGGGTAGTGATTTATTTAACATCACCCGATAATAAACATAATTATTGCCGCTATTTTAAGAGCGAAAGTAGCTGTTTAATCCGTGGGGCAGAAGGGTCTTATTATAATTTATTGAGTGGAAAATTTGTTTCTGAGCCTTAAAAATTTACCTACATTTAAAGAGTAGTGTTTAAGCTAACCACTAATTTATAAATAACGTTTCCATGTTGCTTGATAACTCAGTGTAACACTGCACTGTTCTTTTATTTACGGGAAACATCCATGTGGTATCTCCCTACCGGATACAGGCACATATTTTAAATGATATGACACGACATGTGGTTGCTAATGCGGTGATAGCACAAACCGTTGTCATATCCAGTGCAAATTTAGCGAAAAATCTTAACTTTCTTACTCCGAACAACACTATGTGTAACTTCCTTTAGTTTTTTCTTTCGCAGTTCTATTCTCTGCAACATCAATTTCTCATCTTCCTTTTTTGCATTCAAAAAGATTTTCTCCAAAATTTTTTTGGCACCCACATGGGACAATTTTTCATTCTCACCTCTTTAAGCCCTCTATCCGAAAAAACAACCACAGGACCATAAGGATACAAATTTAAACTTTCCGGACATTTCGAGTCCTGTAACCGGGCAAATATATTGAAAAACATATTTTTTCTTGACGAAACTCAGGATTGGGTGTTAAATTTAAGTCCTTCAGACCTTTCACGTGTGGCGGAAGTAGGTCTTTATTAATTATCGCTTCGATTATGGCTGATTTGTTGTATAGTCTACCCAGACCACATGTTACAATGGGGCGTTGAAGAAATTGTTGGGTTATGTTGCAGTATCTCCACTGAAAAATTAAATGGGAGGTTTCATCTCTCGTCTCCGGTTTCTGTTTGACTTTTACTAGTTCGTTTCGGCGAGGAATGGTTCCGCCATCACATCCCATTCTTGAATTACACCTTTTGATGATTTGGATGAACAGAAAATGCTTTGTTTTGACCTCTTCCAAATATGACAAGTTTATTAAGTTCTCGGATATGCAGACGCGTTTAGAAAATCATAAACGTCAATTCGTAAAACTTCAGTTTTATTTTACAGCTAAAGCCACGAAGATATAAACCTGATTGTCTTCTATCACAATACAATAATTTGGATCTTAATGGGTGGAAAATGAGAAATTTATGCTGATATTATCCCAAAACTTTTTTTTTTACTTTTGTACATTTACTTTTTGTTTTGTCTTTCTTAACATTTCGAACATCTTGACAAGTACTTACAATTAGTTCACAAATCTTATAAACTTTCAGATGTCATAGTGATAATAAAGCATAGCCTACATAAACATTCAATATGACAGAAAAAATGACGTCCAAGTATTTCTACCCGCTACTGTAATTAACATACACAGTGTAGATTAGGTACATACTTGGATTTATAATTTATATGTATTTATAGAAAATAAATAAACGTTTTCAAAGACTATCATATCAAATTAGTGCGCATGACTGTCCAATGTCAACAATGGTCGTCAAACAGATGAGTTGAAGTATTGTGCTTTGTTAGGTTTTTGACTAGTTTTACGTATTATTATATCTAAAAAGGGTAGATATTACAGACTGTGTGGTGGGTTCGTGAAACTGTATGAATTATGGATATTGATTGGTTCAAACAAGGAGTGACAAAACTATGCGTTTTCGGTGGTTCCAATACGTAAAACTAGTCAAAAACGTAACAAGGCACAATACTTCAACCCATCTGTTTGACGACCATTTTTGACATTGGACAGTCATGCGCACTAATTTGATATGACGTGCATGTTATACAGTGTGGAAATTAAGTAAGGAATAAATTCAGTAACTCCGTTAGTATTTGCGCTGGAAATAAAACTTAAGTGTTTTAGGGCTAATTATAGCGCATCCGACGAACGTATATGTACTAATTTTTTTTTCATCATTTTTTTTACAGTTATGACGTCATCAATATATTTTTTTAATGGCAGCCTATGATTTTGATTTTACATTCGCATAGAGTTTTTTATTCTGATGTCAACGTTATCAAATACTCAATAGGTTACATAAGGAGAAAATAAATTTGATCCACAAAGGCGAAAACGAAACCAACAAAAAGAGGTAAAAAAGTGTAAACTGTAGACTGAAAAGCTCGTTTTCATGTCGGACCGTAATCTGTGATACATATTTTAGTAATTAACTAGCTGACCCGACAGACGTTGGACAGATCGCGAAACAACACAAAAGTAAAAAAATGTAATTTTATTTTAATTTAGGCTGACATACGTTTTTTCCCAAAAAAATTGCCGTCGAAAACATTAAGTTATTTTCCATCCCGGGGCATAACGAACAAAACAAAAGAGAATTACGCATATCAATCGTTCGAATCGTGATTTAGGGCTTGGATTCATACAAAAATCTCAAGAAAAAAGCACCAACTGCCATCATCAGTTATGATCGATAGTGCGTAGAAAAATTATGTTTTTTGCATTTTGTCCAAATTTTCCGACTTTGCTTTGTAACTGTTTCGAATTTTATTTTCCTGAAAACTTTTCCACGACCATAACGAACAAAACAAAAAAAGAATTACGCATATCAATCGTTGGAATCGTGATTTAGGGCTTGAGTTCATACAAAAATCTCAAGAAAAGGCACTTTCAGTTTTTCCCGAATTTTCCAATTTTCCGGACAACTTTTCTAACTTTTCTTTCCCAAAGAACCTTATCTGGACTATTACAAATATTTAAAAAACAATTAGCCAAATCGGTCCAGCCGTTCTCAAGTGATGCGCTTACCAATGTACAGTATTTTATTTTTATTGTATTGTTATACATAATAAATTGAGCCAATAGCAATTACAGATTTCACATAGTTACCGTGTATAAATAAGCGATTAAACAATTTCATGAGATAAACTATTTCTTAGCGTTATCTTAATCAAATTTACCTGTCTAAATATGTATTTCACAACTCGCACTTCAATGTGACAAAATTAGCAAATTTAGTACGAATATTTGGGAAGAAATAACGATAACCTGTGCATTTATCGTAGGTACATTTGACGGTACGTAGCGAAATAAATTGGAATAGAGATAAAATAACTACATTTGTTGGACAGATCGCGAAACAACACAAAAGTAAAACAAAAATGTAATTTTATTTTAATTTAAGCTGGGATGCGTTTTTCCGGATTTTTCTCCAGAATGATTTTTTTTCCATTTGAGTTATTTTTATTTCCATCTCGGGAGCATAACGAACAAAACAAAAAAAAATAGTAAAACAAATATGTCTTTCCTATCGTCAATGTTATGATCGAAACTGTGTACAAAAATTTCGATTTTTGCAGTTTGTTTGAATTTTCTCTTTCCTTTCTAATTGTCTCGAGTTTTATTTTCTTGAAAACTTTTCAAGCCAAGTTTTTCAATAATTATTGTTTCCGCAAAAACCTTATTTGGTCTGTTACAGATACTAACAAAAAAATAACCAATTCGGTCTAGCGTCCTCTCTTTATTGAGATTTTAATTTAAATTTTGAAATTTTGGGGTTATATATTATGTTCTGATAAGCGAAAGAGTGAAAAATTGTCAAAATATGAAGAAAAAATTTTCTTAGCACCCGATTGCAGCGCCACCTATCGGGTCCAATTGTAAACCTAAACCATCCACTCAAACCCACTCAAACTCACACAAAAAATTTCATCAAAATCGGTTCAACCGTTTAGGAGCTCGGTGATATACACACGTCAAAATATAATTTAAAAAAATCCTAGAACCCGATTGCAGCGCCACCTACCGGCACTAATTGTGAATCTATACCATTCCTGGACCTACTCAAACACTCACACCCAAAATTTCATCAAAATCGGTCGCGCCATTCTCGAGTTCCTGTGAGACTAACGCGCAGCAATTGATTTTTAAATATAAGATGTGTGAATTATGTAGATCAAATTAATTTAATAAAATTGTAATAAACTTGTTACAAGTATTTACTGTTTACATACGTTTAATGTACATTCGAGTATTTACTATTTAGATACATTACAGAGAGACAATAGTGAAATCATAATTATGCTCGGCGTCAAAAAGAGTGGCGAAAGAGAACCAAAAACAGGCTCAATGCCGAAATATACAAAAATATAAACAATCTAAATCTCCATATCGAAGTACATTCGGAGTTGAAGAAAAAGCGAAGGACCGCACACGTTTTTTATCCACAAAATTTGTGAAACTTCTTCGTCCCCAAGACGTTGTCCCCATGAACACGTTTTACAAGAATTTCTAGGAATTGCAAGACTCTTGTAAAAATTCAAATTTATTATTAGACTGATGTAATTGAAATTTTCATTAAATGTGTATTAAAGCGAACAAAAAATGTGATCTTGTGAAATAAAATTTTTATTCAAAAATGTGTTGGTCAACTACGATTTCTCGTGCACTCATTTACTCATTGAAGCATGCTGGAAAGAAGGAGATTTGTGGTGTCCTGAGAAATCTCGGCTCAAGCTTCCTGAAGCCGCATACGGATTTAGATTGTTCTGGGAAGTTACCAAGACGTGTACCCACACATGGTTGATTGGGGATAAATCAGGTGAACGAGCAGGTCATTTAACACAAGTTAACTTGCCACTGTTTTCTGATTTTTTGCTTTTCGGACAATTTGTCTGTAATTGTTGCTGAAATAATCTCATTTTTACATTTGCTTCCTGCAGGTATATGTGGTGTGGCGTTCCAAGCAGCTCCTTGAATGCATGTATGTGGTGAAGTGTTCAACCACATCTATAATGCCTGGTTCTGTTTTGAAGAGTACTGATGTGTTGAGTAATTCGTCTACTTGTGTACGAAAGTCGTTTCAGTTTTGAATGGAGTTTCAGAATAGTCTGATGAGAGATCTAAACAAGATTGAGCTTTACATAGTCTTTTGGATATCCCCTTCATGACCTAAAAGTAGTATATTATATATGGAATTTTCTGTCTGTCTGTGGGCCAGTATATATTTCTAGCTTGAGGGTTCCGTTGATTTATAGAGTTCACGTCCCGATATAACAGCAGAGATTAGAATATGTTGGCAGTAATAATTATTAGTAAAATAATGGAAGTTCATTATTGTTCTAGTAACACAATGATGTTCTAAGTAGTGCGTTAAATGCCAAAATACATATAAACAATATGAAAAAAAAAAAAAACAGTAATAGACGATTTGGGAGATTGGCTTCTCATGCAGTCTGTATTCGTTTTCAAATAGGAAAAGTCATATTTTATCAATTTGTGAATTAACCTTAACATATAGGACATATGTCGTAGGACTTTTTTATGGGTCTTTTTAAGCTCCACAACTTTTCTATACAAAGCATTCGTATCTTATCGTTAAAGCAGCGTACGTACAAAACGATTTCTCGCAACAGATTTATTTTTGAAATTGGAAAAGTAGAAGTTTTGGAAATCACTTAGACAAGAGCTTCTCGCACACACATGGGAAAAGAGGGCGCGGGGTTCGATCGGTTTTACTACCCTATCGTGGCTATAGATATATAAAAAAAAGAAAGCATCGCATACTCTTCAGAGTGGTATAACAGGCATTTCCGACCATGGAGAGTTTGTCATACCAAGGTTTTCTGATGGGGAATGTGATCCTTATACCTACCATAAATTTCATTAGAAGCCGCGATGACGGTAAATTCGCTGCCACTGTAATATCTTTACCAGCACTTCCTCTGAAGTAAATAAAATTGATCTGTTCAAATTTAAGCGATATAAATTGATACTTTTTATGTTTGTACTTTACTTATTCCTCTTGACATCTGTGCAAAAATAAATACACAAAAAAAATCCAATGGGGTCGTCCGTCTCAACTGAATTTGACGAATTGAACTATAGCATCTTGTAGACTACAGAGTGATCATAAAGTTCCGCACAAAATTCATAATTTAGTTACGTACCTACTGTTTTTGCGAAAAACGCTCGAATTGGTAGATTTTTGTTTTTAAATTGCCATCTTTTGACATAACAATTTTGTTGATGACGTCATCTGTTTTTGAACTACATAAAATATGACACCGTCATCAATTTTTTTAAATGGCAACCGCCAACTTTTTTTGCGTTTTAAATACATTTTTCAATTCTCTATTAAACAAGCAGTTAGGAGAATTCTGAGGAAAACTAAAAAATGTCAAATACGGGTCTAGGTACTTTTAAATTAGAGTCCAAGTGCCAATTCTTATGCCTGTAACATTCTCTACCTTCAAGTTATAGGAATTTTGAGAAAAATCACTCCCAAATTCACCCTCCCCTTTTTTCGCGTTTGGTAATTTTTTTTTAGAAATTTGTTAAACATGGGTTCGGTCTTTTTTTTTTAAGGAGAATCTATATCCCAATTTTCACGTATGTAACAATATTTGTTTTCCAGTTATGAGAATTTTCAGGAAAACTACCCTCCGCATTTACGCTCCTTTTTCGGGGTTGGTAAATAAAAAAAATCGTCAAACACGGGTCTAGTTATTTTAAGATGAGAGTCCAAGTGCCAATTCTCATGCCTGTAACATTCTCGACCTTCAAGTTATAAAAATTTTGAGAAAAATCACTCCCAAATCCACCCTCCCCTTTTTTTGCCGTTGTGATTTTTTTTTTTTTTTGGAAAATCGTCAAACACGGGTCCGATCTTTTTTACAGAAGAATCTAGGTCCCAATTTTCACGACACTAATACTGTCAGTTTTCAGGTGATAGGAATTTTGGGTAAACCACCTCTAATTTTTTCTCGGTCGGTAAAGAAATTTTAGTTATTTTCAAAGCAGAGTCTAAATCCCAATTTTCACGTTTTTAGCATGCAGGGTTTTCGAGTTATGAAAATTTTGAGTTTTCAAGTTAGGTGAAGTCTAGAGGAACCAATTAACCCCATTTTCACCCCCTTAAAAATGGAATTTTCAAAAGTCCTTTCTTAGTGCGCCTATACGCCCTAAAACGCCTTAAAACGCCCTAAAACTGGGCTGTGCGGTGATATGATAGCAATATGTACAATAATGGTAGCAAAGAAATCATCATATCAACAACGAAAATTAAAGTTTCAGCCAAATTTATTTACAAATTATTAATCCTCATTATCAATATACTCTGCAACTTTTCGTGACATGCTTGAAATTGGATGATCGCCGTCACGATTCCGAGTAAGTTGTAGCTGGAGTCAAAGTTCTTCCAGAATGGTTATTGGCGGAACTAGACGGCGCTGGCTTAACCCATCCATATTCGATTGAGTTTAAGTCCGGTTCGAAACGCAACGACAAAAATAATACATAATTATAAAGGTCCCAGCTTGTGGTGTCTGTTTCCTGCGCATGTCATGTATAAGTATGTTCATCTGTCAAAATATCACACAATTCAAGCCCTTTGAAAACAGTGTTTTGAAGGACACATACTGTAGCGTTTATGGGTTCACAAAACTTTTTATTTAAACGAACTGTGTACAATTTATTTAAACACTAAACTATGTACAGTTATAACGGAACAGTTATTTATTTCAACAGTTCACACGAGTCGCACGGATTATGTCGCTCAGTAGCTTATACGCTTCAGACTTCGACTGACTAGACGACCGTTCTCGCGTCCTATTTAAAGAGGGAAGCCGCTTTCTCGATTCGTTCACAATTGCGGAAGTCCAGAGTCTTCTCGGTCGCACGATGAAATAATCACTCCGCGATTGTTCCAGAACGGCACAATACCAAGAAAGACAAAAATAACTGCTATAGTTCTCATATCTGATAGTGAGATATTTGTGTGTACTTTATCTATGGAAACTATTTACTTTGCTCCCTGATTGTATTTGGGTGTCTTTTTGATGGAATTTACGCTTCATTTTAGTTTGGCCGGTCAAGTCAAGTTTCTACAGAAAGACATTTTTTTCTATTAAAATGTACATCAAATAGTCAAAACTTTAAATTTATAATTGTATTGTAATGGTCACCATTATTTAATGTACAAGTCACCAGTAACCAAATATGTGTTTTTACACTTATCAACATAACGTCACCTTTACATGTCGGGAGTTTATGGAATGGATAACATGACCATGAAAGTAAGTAGAAATTTTATTGTGATTTTACACTTTTTTTTATTTTTACCCTTAATTATGAGTCAAACGTACAACTTAAATGAAATAAAATTTATATTATATGAATATTTTAGGTCATCTGGCTAATGGGTTACAACATGTTTACAGATGACATTAAATGTAATGATGAAGCGTCGTTTTCGCTGGTTGAAGTTTATACAAGCGTCCACATATTATGATCCGATAAAATCTGTAATCTTTGTTGGATAACAAACCATGGTTAACTTGAATTTAAAGTCAATCGTTTTTTGATCAATCGATATGTAATTAACTAATTTTTTTGTCACCTACTACATTTATATAGTATATTTCGATTTAAAAAACTCGAATGAACATCAAATTTAGAGGTTACCTTTGACAGCTGTCAAATTAAATACCTATGGTGATATATTTATACTATCCATTTTTTTGTAAACAATTATCAATGTCAAAATGCAATTAAAGAGCAAGCTGTATCATCTAAAAACATGTTCTTTCGGACCGAGCTGTGTAACAGACACTATTAAGGTTATGTTCGTAGATGTCAAAGGTGACGGTTTATAATGCTTGGATCGTGCATGTCACCTTGACGTCACCATGTTAAACGACGGAATATATGTCAGAATGTGACGTTCAAAGTGACCAACCAAAAATTACTGTTGCTTATAAAAAAATGGATAATATAATAATTATATATTTACTTGTATACCACTTTCTGCATTATGTATTTCACAAAACAATACAAAAATTTTATTTATCGGCCTTCGTCTCAATTTAGTTATTTTCCAGTCGTCCAAATCGGCTTGAAATAGTATATTTTATTTACAAGGCCAGAAAATGACATTTTGCAAGTGCGAGCACAGTTTGTGGAGGCGAGGCGTTAGCCGAGATAAACGTGGATCAAACCAGGGAGGTTGGATGAAACGTAAAGTAAATGAGAACAAAGATTACAGCGAATGATAGTAACCTCACTATTTCGAGCCAGCTGTTGACACATCACTAGCACGTGCGTTTGTTTGGAAAAGTCCCCACTCTCAGTGACGTCACGACTTTTCAAGTCTATTTTAACCGGATTGTGATAAAAAATCTAGAATTTTTGTTTGCATTAATAACACACACTGTACGAAATGTCAGTGTGATTTTGAGGTTATTGTTACATGTAAGTCATGACAAGTATACGTCAGGTACAGAAAAATCAAAATTTAACTAAATTCCCTAAATTACCAAAATTGATTTTATTTGTAAAAAAAAATGAAATTAATATGCAAATTAGAAAAAATAACATGAAAAACTCTTTTTGTAAAACTCATTATTTACATGCAGTCCTGCCTACGACCTGCCGTGCTGCTAACCTGAACTAGTGTCTTAATATAAGTTTTACAAAACTAGTGTTTCAATATACTACTCCAACATTATAAAAAAAAAACAAGAAAATCCATACTCTCCAAGAAATCAAAAATAGTTAAGGCATACCTATTATTACATGGAGACTTACTATGTATATGAAATAAGGTAATAGAATTTTTCTAATTTTGGCAAATAAAATGTAATTTTTCACAACTGACATTAGTTGGGAAACGTCAAATTTTGTGTAACTAGTTACGGAAAGTAACGGGGAGTCGTTTGTCAAAACCTATCAGAGGTTCAAATACAGGGTATAAAAATTTAACAACAAGTAAAACTCATCAAACGAAACATTTTATTATCTAGAATTTTTTTTGGCAAACGCTCCCTGTCGGAGTTAAAATTAAAAATAATTTTACCCCTAAAACCAATACCCGCCTATGGACTCCACATTCATTGATTGTGAGGATGCACAAAAACGTTACCCGATAAACAAATCGAAATAAAAACTGTTTAAATGTAAACATGTACTAACCAACCAGAATATATGCATATGTCGAAGTTGGTCAGTAATAATAAATTCTCTAGCTTACCTTATTTAATTCAAACGCGGGGGTAAAATATGAGGCCCAATTAAATGATGTCCGATTATTCCTGTCCACACATTAATTGAAATTTGAATTTTTTTACAGAAAAATGTGTTCCTGGATTGCATGAGGATTTCCATTAGAGCACACATGTGCATTATGGACGTTAAACACACCATCTCGTGTGAAGCCCGCTTCGTCAGTTGTCAATAAACGCATCAGAAAATTTGATACCTCATCAATTTTCTGAATAAGCCATTGGCAAAAGGCAATCTTTCGAGCGGGGTCTCCATCGCAGTTCTTGTTCGTGTAATGTGGGGTAAACAATAACGTAAAGTGAGTCTTCCAATACTCAAATTTCAAATTACAGTAACGTTGTACAGTTCTCACAGAAGCACGTGAAGTTGTTAGAATTTCGCGGTTTCCATTTTCGTGGAAATTGAATGAACAAATTATATTAATTGGTTAAGAATCGAGCAGAGGCATAACACAACCCGACACTCAACTGATAACTAAAATTTACTATCAACGACAAATTTTTTGTCCCAAATAATTCGTTCAAGTTCATGTACTCATAGGCGGAGGGTGAAATAAGGGGTCAGAAAAATGTTAAAAAAATAGCAGATTTAAGCAAAGTGGTAAATAGATTTTTTTTATTTTGACGAGATCTACTTGTGGTTATATTTTTTGCTAGGACTTCCATAACAGCCTGGATATAAGTTTGTGAGTTTTAATTATTAAGAGCTGGAACAGCCGAAGAAGATGCAAAGTCCTTGTAAGCTAAAACACGTTTCTATTAAAGATAATTAATACATTCATTTTTTAATTTTCCCTCAAATTTAGAAAAAAAACTTGTATTGAACACGTTATGAAATGCTGTTTTGTGTAACTTCTGTCATATTGCATGAACTCGCTTCGCTCGTCCCGCAAAAATTCCATTCGTTACACAAAACATTGTATTTCATAAGTGGTTACATAAATAGCTATTCCAAAACAAGTGACCAAATTGAACAAGTTGTAGAACAGAAAATAACATCTAAAAGTGTCAAGTAGCAGAAGAAATATAAATTAAAATTGGAGTGTAAGAAGAAGTAAAAATATAAATTTACGATAAGAAAATGTAGAAAGTAATCGATAGTAGCACACTGAAGAAGTGGGAATATGGACATTGGAACAAATGTGACTTTGAGAGACAGGGAGAGTGAGAGTAAAATATATGCCAAATGAGTGGAAGTAGGAATACACATGAAGGGTGACATTTTGTGAATTGGAGTCGCCCCCATCAAATCCTAGATAATAACGAAAATCAATTTGAAAAAGAAATAGGTAAAAACCTACAAGAATTGAGGCAGTAGACCAGTATATCGTGGGGTGATTCTATAATATGCAATTTAACATATTTTCAAAAATGCTTCTGTTTTTCTCTAGGGCTTGGACAAAATAGCCGTATATTTGAGTTGTCGTTTTTTACCACTTTTGGGGTTAGTGGTAAAAAAAATTAGCCTAACAATTATTTTGATTGGCTCGTGCCATCAGAGGTAGGGTGGCAAATAGTTTTCGAATTTGAAATGTAATACATAAATATCTTCTTTCTATTTTTTTTTATTACAACTCCTAACGTTTGACCATAGTTTTAGTGTTTACTATTGTGTATTTCAATTCAATTTCAATTTATCTCTACCGTCAAAAATTATTTTATTCAATTCAAAAATCGTTTTCTTCTGCCATTCCCAAAAGTGTCACCGATGCGTTCCAACCTGACATAAACACAGAACGGTGCAAAGTCCAAACAGTTTCGTTACGGTTTGAGAATGACACACAAATTGTGGGTTGGAACAAACCTAAATATCAACCTGTCCCAAACAAAATTGGCGAAATTAAAACTCAACACCGACATAATTATGTAAATTGCATATGATGTGAATTTTAAGTAATATGTACCTACTAAATTAGGGTCTGGAGAAAGTTTGAAAATTGTTGCTGTTTTACCTTACTTGTAATTGCTTGTTCGTAACACAGAAACGATGAATGACTAATAAATGAGTGCTTTTCCAATTTTCGCTTAGCACTCTTGGACAAATTGAGAGACTATAAATCATTTCTCAATCTTTTTAATATAGCGACCCCCTAAAATAAAATAAAAATATATACAGACTGCTTGTATCCTAAGTAGTAGGTTTTTTGCCCAAAATAAATCCAGCGACTATCAAAATGTTTTGAGTGCATCGCTGGTTGCCATTAATTTTTCAACTTTACAGTAAGCGTTTTTTAATACCGTCAAAACTACGTTTAGGTTTAGGGGGCATATACTTTGAGGTTTAAATATTCTTCTTCATATTCTTAAATATTATATTATTAGAAAGGCCATTATGAAATAAACCAACTTGATTAACTGCGCAGTATATTCCTAGACTATGGAAAATGGTAGAAGTCATAATGATACCTAAAATCAGAAAACCACCTCATCTCATAGACCGATATCTTGACAGCCCGTAGTATCAAAATATTGAGAAATTGTTATTGAAGAGACTAAAAGCACTCATTGAAGAAAAACAACTCATTCCAACACATCAATTCGGAAGTGATGGTTGATAGGTCCATAGAATATTTCAATATTATCGATTATATAACACATAATAAATTGAGCCAATCGCAATTGGAGTCTAATTACAAAAAAAAAAAACGATTTTTGAGAAAACCTGTTGTAGTCAGTTTGGTATAAATTATTATTGATTTTTTTTTTATTAAAATATAAAAAATATGTATACAGTAGAGTCTCCAACGTTACTCCAACGAGGTTGTTCACTATATAGAGGGCATATAATATGTAAGAATACACAAAAGTCAGATGTACTTACTTATAGTGGGTTTACTACGTTAACAACTTAACATTTCCAGCTATGACTATAAAGTACAACTATTAATTAAATAAATTTAAAAAAAAAATTTTTTTTATAAAAATTGTATGTATTTGAATTAGGGGCATATTTGTTAGAGAGAGACTTGAAAGTCTAGTCGTTTTGCAAGTAGAATTGTGTTCCTCGAAGGACCGTTGATTTGAATTTGTAGTAACAGTCGCGGACTTAATTAACTTGTATATTAACGAATATTTGGTGATTGATAGTTTAGTTTAGTAATGATTTTGCGTCTGTTGGATAGAGACTTTTGTCGGATTGAGACTTGGATTTAGGTGCCGCCAGTTAGGTAAGGGTTTTACGACCCTTTGGGTTTCCTAACTGGCCGACGCGACGGCCGCTGCAAATATTTCTCAACAATTATTGTAATATGTAGGTACCTACGTAATAATTAATATTAATAGAAAATAAAATTAGTCAGTAAATTTAAAGAAATCAGTTAACTTAGTTTTTTCCATTTTTTCAAAATCTTATGCCTTTCATTTTTTATTGAAGTTATTGTCGATTTAGCAACCCTATATTTCTTACAGCTGAACTATAGAATAAACCAGAATAAACACAATGTGTATGATGTCATCACTTTTAGGGGAAGTTCCTATATACGTGTTGTGCAATAATTCACTCCAGCGAGGCACAATTTGTGTTTACTATTCAGAGGTTAATGTTAATATTTTTGTGTTCACTGCAGTGGATAGTTTACTATATGGTATGTTCACTATATCGAGACTCTACAGTAATTATATTTCAAAAACAAAAATCTCGTTTTACCTTGAAATTCATTTGGAAAGAATAGTAAGTACATATATTGTGTAATTAGTAGGAAAAGTTTAAGATTTCCGGCCGTTCTGGTTGAGATTCCGGCCGAGGCTATAGTCGATACCACGGAACTACCAGAATTTCGGAAATCTACTTACGAATTACACGTGCCATTTTTTCTCCGATCGTAAACGAGTAAAAAATTTCCATCTATAAGAATCGATTTTTAATTTTACCAAAAACGAGATCGCTAAATTATGGTAACCAAGCCGTAGTTTTTTTTTTTTTTTTTTTTCAAAGATTTACTTGACGAATTTCATTTGGAGTGTCAGCGGGTGTCAGCGGACGAATAATAATATTTACACTGGCCAACACGATTTTTGTACTCAGCGAAATGTTGACAATTATACATAATTAACATGCTGGTGACCTTGAAATGTTTCCTATGCGTCCAGTTTTTGAGAAATAAAAAACTAACATTCATTATGTTTTTATACATGAAGAATATTCTAGACACAGGAAAAATACGAACACACAACAGTTTTTTTTATGCGCGCGCATGCGTTAATGATAAGACGCCAACCCCACGGTTTGCTGAGGCAATACTTTCTTTGTAAGTGTAAGTGTAAGCATTAATGTGATTACTAAATATTTTTTCGCAATACATACCTATCTTGTAAATACGTCAGGCATGGACACTCGATGTGTAAGTAAGTGTGTCATTAGCAGTTCGTTCACTTGGTTGTTATGACGCCATGTTGCCTGTCAAGAATTTTTGACTTTTTTGGGCAATATTCTTTCCTGGCTTTTTAAAAACGCAATTAATTTGTTTTTTTTTTTTTTTAATATTAATATTATCTCTGAGTGCGATAGTCGATTTCAATATCCAGTACTCACATCAGAGACTATAGGGAGACTTCAATGTTTCTGATCTTTTGTATCACCTTTTGTAGCATTAGCTTTTCAGATGTTAGATTTAGGCTTTTCTTCTGGCACCTAAAGCTTGAAACTGTCGTAACAAACTTCATCCTTCTTTTGATTTCTTCGGCAATAAAGTTAAAGAAGCAGCAAATTATGTTCATTTTAACGGTTTTGACGTTTTGGGTTTGGAAGTTTTACTTGTTGACAATAAATTAACAATTACTGATTGATTGTTTGCTGACAGACTTACACGCACACCCCATGTTTGCAGTGTACATTTATAAAAATCGCTGTATTGTTAATTACTGATCAATAATCTTCAAATTTTGAATAGTTGTAGAAAAAGGATTGCTTTAGAACCTACGCATATTTTTTTTTTCAACACTGTTTTGCTAAATATGCAAAAATGTCCAAGAAACATGCGTATCGCCTTGCCTATAGTTTTTTCTTATTGTTTGCTACATTATTGAAGATGGAAGCGCAAATACAACTATGTAATAATGTTTTAAATAAAACCCTGTTCTGTTGATTTCTACGTCAAGAAAGTAGCTCCACCTATAAGCCATGCTACAAATTCGCCGTGTACAGTCCGAGTAAAATCTTAGACCTATACAAAATTATGCGGGACGGAGAGCCCCTGTTATCTTAGAACTTCGCGGCCGTAAAAGTTAGCTTTTTTGGACGCATCTGCTGTTTGTGGCCGATGCGTGAGTCTAGGTGCACACTACGTTTTTTAGGCGATGATCACAATAGTACAATACAGTGTATACTCAACATACGAATTTGGACAGTGTCCGAATAAAATGCTCAAAACTAGAAATGACCCAAACCCGAAATATTCATTCCTACCTAGTATTACGGTGTCAATTACACCTATTTTTTTAACAGATCGGTTGGTATCTTACTTGATTCGTTGATTGATATTTTTATATAATTTTGCAATGTGAGGAGTCTATTCTTTTCGATTTAATTAACATAGATAATTACATCACTAATATCTATTGGAACTGTTATCGACAAGTACAAAAAATTTATTCCATAGCAATTTTATTTTTTATGTTCTTGCAGATTGAAAAAGATAATTATGTTCCTTTAGGACAATATTGTGCCAAAATTTAAAAAAATATAAATTTAAATGTAATGGCCCGTGAAAGACTAAAAAATAGTTGAACTGTTTCTCCCATTACGATGTCACGTTCTCATTCGACTGTTTCATCAGAAGCAAAGTACGACCAGACTTATAGTAATTTTATGGACTCGGGTCAATAATACTTTTATCATCCCGAATGTCGTCTCGGGGGTTGGTTGAATTTAGAATATTGTATTTGTATTGTGTTAGCATTTGGGTCGTTAGACAGGTAGAGGTATATGACCCTTTGGCTGTGCTTTGGGTATCACAACTGGCCGCTGCAAATATTTCTGAACAGAAAGAATTACTTCACAGAATGTACTTTTTCTGTGTCTCGCGTGGATTTTTGTTTACGTCCTACTACTTATGTCACACTTTTTGATCACTCTCACCCAGTAGTTGCTCGTCCTTGCGAAACGCCCCTTAACATAAACCTTGTTTCAGAATTGAAGAAAAATTTTGTATTGATAATTTTTGTACTACATGGAACGTACCGGACTTGTTACATTAACGTAAGTTAACAGGCCCTCAGATCACCGACTCGTTGTGTTAAATCTTCCTAGCATGTAAAACCTCCTTACGTTCCTTGTGGCTTAAATAGCTATTAAACTCAAAATAAAATTAATTTTATAGGTTGCCCTAATTTTTGGAATTTGGAATAAAAGTGGTCTGTCGACAGGATGAATGAATGTCAGTGACATTGAGGATTTAACCACTGCAAGCCAAGATTCTTCGGTTTATGAACGCATTGTACTACCTATTACAATTAATAAAAAATAATTAACTGCTTACTTGTTTTCTATTAAACATTAAAACCCTGTTGTGGGACCTGGCAAAATGAGACAAAACACGAATTAACATCAAATTTTTAGGTTAGCTTTGATAGTTGTCAGATTAAATACCTATGGTGATATAATTATATATTTACTTATATACCACTTTCTGCCATATATCTATTTCACAAAACGAATACAAATAGTATATTGTATACCTAGGCGGTAAAGTGGTTGTTTTCCAGGACGAAAGAAGATACCAGGACACTTCTTGAGGTATGGAAAACCAGTTTACTGCCGCGGTTTTCACATTATTTTTTATCCTACACACATCCGTAATATTTTTTTTTCCATAAACAAAAATTACAAACAAAAACTTTATTTCAGAATATTACATACTAGTTTCCAATAAACAAAAATTGCAAACAAAAACACTTACATTTTTACAGAAGTTGTAGTACTACCTGAAGATGTTTTTTCTTCACCCATGACTGACGTTTCAACAAGTGAGGTACTACTGTTAGGCTCATCTATATCAGGAAAAGAAGACTTCTCGGATCGTGTAGACATAGCCTTCTGCTAGGATAGCAGACTTCCATCCACCGTGTTGTTTTAGTGATAGTATGTCCGCCACAGAATTGGCTAGAAGTATGGCTTAAAACGCAATGCCCCACGTTTCGGGCTGCACATTTTCCAGCATGATATTTTACAAATAACCGTTGAGAAGTCATTTTGCAAGGACGCAAGCAGAAATACTTTTTGCAAATCGATACAATATGTAAATTTGTACTTTTTCTCATTTTGCGGGAACGAATACAAAAAATGCTGTTCAATACTCGTGCCCTGTCACTTTTCAGGTGCTCGGGCTCATTGCGGCCCTTGGCATTCGCCTCGGGCTGCAAAAATTCGCCCTCGCCCCTGAAAAGTGTCATAACAGCGCGCTCGTTTGAAATATACTATTACCGCCTAGCCGTTTTTTTTGCATTTTGCCGGGCTAGCCGTGGAAATACATGCTTTCTCCTCTCTGAAAAGCCGGTAAAATTAGATTTTCTAATAGTGTATGATAAAATATTTCTGGTATAACACTGGAATGTTTTTTCTGTGATGATTACCTAGCAACACCTCTTCATACTGGAATCGAGTATTTTAGGGACAGATAATGGGACGAGAACATACAGATGTCCGTCCGATCGGAGAAAATAATTTTATATGTCAGTTTGTAGCGACTAAAAAAAATTGATTTTTATTTCGTTCAAATCAACCAATAAATAACGAAGATACAGCCTTATCAGTTTTTCTCGCAACACTGTATTTTTATTTGTCCTAAAAATTGTTCACTGTCAAACGCACGTTGGTAGTTATGTTGTTTGATTCATCGGGTGGATAATGGTGAAAAGCCGTCCTGCACGCGCGTAAAACACTTGCTCGATCGCATAAACCCATTGACGATTAGAGGAGTGCACGTATCTACTTAAAAGGAAACCGTGATTCAATGCAATTTACAATCAATTTGCAAAAGATAGTTGCATATTTATGCCACGATAGAGACAGACGGCACAGGTATGCTATGCAGGGAGTGGGTCCTCTCTAAGTGCACAGACCGAATAATGTAACCGGTAAGCGGTAACCGGTCCAGGCGGCTCAGCTCAGGTGGGTGGTGTGGCGGACAAACTGCAAGGAGGAAATTCCTGCGCCCAAAAATGGACGCAAAACGGACACCCTCATCTGACGTCACTGAAGAAGTAGCACCACCATATAATCTCGCACGATACCATCGAACAATACATATTTTTGTTTAGATAGTGCAGAACGTAATAAGGGGTCTCGTAAATATGTTAGTGTAAATGACTATCATCTGAGGATGCCCCAAGGGAAAATTTGGACATCTAGTGGATCTGCACAGCAAGTTGATGATTATTGGCCCTCACGCCTTCTCTGGCTGCTTTCAACTTGATATAAATTCTACGAGAATACAATCATGTAAATTCATCCACAACGTGATTACAGTAATAAAAATTTAAACTGGATTTTAACAGAACTGGATAATATAGTTACTTGAATGGATATTAAAGAAGAGTAAACAGTAGCTTTGTTTGCCTTTACTTATCTTTATCACGGTTATCAGTCAAGGAGTGTCATTGTCACTAGAACGTAACCCAGACTGACAAGAATATTATGATCATCCTGTTTGCAACATAAGCGTTACCGCAAACAATCCATACAGGGACATGTAAGCTAAATTCTGTTGTAGAATATTTTGTCTAAATAAACTAAACTATGTAAAAGTCGTTAAAACACACTTATGATTCATATGAACAGTAATAGTAATATAATCATTCTTGGTTTTTCCAACATTTGCAAAAAAGAGTGCATATTTGTTTATTTAACGAGAACAATGATCTAAAGATAAAATTAATTTTAATACACACATGTTCCAGAATGAAGGAGTAATAGTACATATATTATTATACGACATTTTATCGTTCGACACAACCCCGACAAGCCTTTAAATTGCTTCAAATCCATAAATATATAGTGTGACGTTTATCCGACATTTTTATTACTTCATGACAGAGTGTTTACACAAACGAAAATTTGAAAATTCTGACAGTGTCGAACGATAAAAATGTCTCTATTAATTTAATGAAATTCTTTACTCTAACAAAATGATTTTCATCTAGTTAACTTTGGAAGTTTGTACATGTAAATTTTTCTATGCCCTCTATTCTTTTTGCATTTGCTAATTCTGTCAATAATGCATAACGCACAGGCGACTAGATGAAAAACATTTTGTAACTACAGGTGATCGATTGGATTCATCTATCAAGTTTGCTTTTTCCAACACATTTTCTACAGTTCTCGTGCGAATATAATTGTCCATAAAATTAAAATTTTCTGCAAGTTCATCTCCCATGGGCTGAATAATAATTGATCTGATGACATTTTGGATGTAGATATTTCCTGTCGGCGGTTGCGGTATATGAATAAATGAGGTCAGACGATTCAGTCATTTTCTGCAGAGCCTTTTTTAGCATAAGTCAGTCTCGCAGTACATTCTGGTTTCCTCCATACCCCCACACCTCAGCTTTCACCCCTGAAACCAAATCTGGGTTCGTCGGGAAAAAGTACGATTCTTCACTGCCAGAAAATAGAATATTATACTTTTTGTGTCGAATCTGTAGTTGTTTTAGGTACTTGACTCACACATTACATCGTCACTGATGTTTTTATAGCGACAATCCATCGTCGGCAGCAAAAGTTACCGCCCAATCACTTTTAGTCTCGCCGTCGTAGAAGTTAACTTTAAATATGCCAATTTTGTTTAATAATGAGACATTTCTCTGTCGTTTAAATAAAAACAAAAAACTGTTGTGTGTCTCACCTTTATAAACACACGACAGAAGTGAAACTTGCTAAGACGATTGTAGGAATCGAGTTTATTTCATTATTTTCTGATACAAATGTTACAAGTGGATTATGGTAACTAAAATAAGGGGGGGCCCTTGGGGCAGGTGCCCGTAGCGACCATCTGAACAGCCGTAATACCTACTACCTGCTCTATCCCCACCACCAAAGTGTTTCATTTGATTTCCGTTTCATTTTTTCGGACTGGCACCTCGAATAAGAAGTTTCACTTCAAAAATTTGTTTATGTGGTCTCGGTTTATAAGTTCCATAATAAGTTTATACACTATTAAACGTCTTATAGATATAAAATTGACAGCAGTAAGCTGCCATCGAACTGTAGATGCTGAAATCAGCCTATCGTAAGCCTTCTAATGTTTTTTGTGATTGTTGGGACAGCTATGATGCGGTTGTATTATACAAAATTTGCTATGTGCGATTCTCTCTTCTATTTGTAACGCTTGTGTGTATAAATTTAACCGAAAAATTAGAACAAAATCTGATATACCTATTTAACCTCTGAAAATATACGAACCATAATAATTGTATATATACCAATAAATAAGTAAAAGGAGGAAACAAGAGAGTATAATGTAATATACTGATTTGAGGAAAAAATGCAACACCCTGAAATCGTTGTCTAATTTGGCTTATTTTCTGGCCAGATTGTTTTTTCGCCTTAACAAGAAATAATTAAAATTTATCTATATTTAGCATCTGGAAGGACAAGGAGTATGACAGGCAGATAAGGACGCCACTTGAGAGTTTTCTCTTTGAGAAATCGGTTGTCTCTGACAGGCTTTCAATGGCATCCGTATATTGCTGCATTTGTAGTTTTGGACTTCGCAGTTACTGTCCATTCCTATGCCTGCCATTTACTCCACGTCATCGCTCTTGAGTGCCGTGGTGTAACGAGAGGGTAAACTGGGGACAATAATGACAACATATAGTGTTCACGTATCAATCGTGCTTTTGTTTATGGACCCATAATGGACACAGGAGAGTGAGACGTCGCCGTCGTGGTGAAATCCGGAATATAGCATTCGCTGTAGAACGTCAGACTGGGTTATAGTTATACACCAGGGGTTATAGTTTGGGGTGGCATTACTGACTTATGGAAGTAAGTCACCTCTAGTCTTTATCCCTGGCATTTTGAATGCTCTTTGTTATATCGCTAAAGAAATTACTGCAACCAATTATTCTTTTATCTTATCAAAAGCAACTACAAAAACCTATATTTTCCAGCAAGATAACGCGCGTCCTCACATGGTCAGTGTAACCGCCAGACGACTTTATGCGCCGCTAGACTACTTTGTCTATCATGGCAGTGAAGTGGTCATTTGTCATTACCTATTGACGTGAAATTGTACGTTTTTCTGACGATTGAAGGAAAAATTAATCTAACACATCAGCATCTTGATAATTTTTCCATTTACTGAACACTATATTCGGATATCTTGACCATGTAGAACATATTATTATCATTATTATAATCAAAGTTGTTTAATATCTAAAGAGACGAACTCGTCGATGACAACATGTGAAGAAATGTTTGATTGAAGTGCGCTGTTTTCTTTCACAAATTTCAACAATTTATATCTAGAAAACCAAGCTTTTGTGAATGAAGCTAACTGCAAATTCTTCCCTATTTTTCATAAACTACCAGAATTCTCACCAGAATTGTCGCATAATGATGATTACTAGATCACTGCAAAGGGTAAATTAACAAAATAATATTATTTATCCGCAAACGTCACAAAAGATACAACTTATTTGTCTTCATTGACAAGATAAAAGTCTCACTTTATCTGATTAGACATATAAAGTAGGTAAAAGCTTGTTATTTTAACTGCTTAATCAAAACTCAGATAAAACATTTTTACCTTGTCAATGAATTCTTTCAAATCCTTGTTATTGTTTTATAATTTATTTATCTGAAAACGTTTGCGGATAAAATAGTATATAAAGCTTAATATGTTAAAGTTGAATATTTTAGGTATTTTTGCAACCTAAATTGCAACTGTTGGACAATGGTAGTTTATTATACGAGTTCCTGTGTAAATTGGACGCTTTACGCCACAAGGGGTTTTTAAAAGCACGAGTGAAACGAGTCGATACGAAAATAGCAGACGCGATTGATTATAAAATCTTGAGTATTTCCACCTTCGACTCTTGGATCCGTTGAGTATACTGTTAATCATATTGTCAATGTAATTCTGGTCTATGTTGTCCCACTCTTGGACCAGAAGTTCATGCAAACTTAATAGGGTATATTAATTGCAATGCGTTGGGCGCGAATTTACCAACTTAGATGATCCCATACGTGCTCGATAGGATTTAAGTCCGCACTACGTGGGGGCCATACCATCGACCTCGTTAAGGTACGAATTAACAATTTTGATAACATGCGGTCAAGCGTTATCCTCCATTATCACCAAAATAATCTTGCAAACGGAAGTACATGTGGCTCTAAAATTTCCGTTATGTACGTGTGAGCAGTTAGTCTTGCTCTTGGTAAAGAAACTAACTCTAGGCTCCCCAAGAAATGCCTCCCCACAACATTACAGAACCTCCACCTGAATGTACTCGCGGTACAAAATTACACTGAAGATATCGTTCTCCTGATGGTCACTCCAAGTTGTTGAGCGACTTCCACTGTGGATCGCCCTAGCATAGCTCCAATAGATTCACCGCTCTAACCGTTTCATCACGCACACTTTTGCACTTGCCCTACAAGATTAAACTAAAAGAACACTTACAATATAAAAAAAGAAAGTTCAAGATAGTACACTTGCTGTTAAAAACCATCCTTTCGACAACCGTGAAGAGCAAATTAATAATTTTTTATCCTTGCGGAGCTTTCAAAAAGGATAATATTCATTTGTGGAAGTTTTTTCAGAATGTAAAGAAAATTATGGAGTTGCGGAGGGATGAACTTCAAAGTGCTACCGAACGTGGTCGCTTATCAGTGCATAACATTTTTCCGCTTCGTCACTCGTAAAGCGTATGTATTGGAACCAGAGGTTCGCGTACTAGTCTAAACTGGTCAACAGGTTCTGAAATGCTCTCGCGTAGATTTCTTAGATGTGACGGCAGAAGCCCGACAACTCATCGAACGCGGTAATGTTGCGGTGTCCCGTCTCAGGTTACGCGACGCAGTTACGCTACGAGGTTCTGAACCTTTAGGTACATCGAGATCAACACAAGTATAAAAATCTTAAAAAAGCAGAGAAGGATACTATGGTGGCCTATTGGCGTAGAAAAATGACTTTTTACCAAAATCTAACTCACAGAGTGCAGGTAAAATTTTTAGTACGAGAGAGAACATGAATAAATTTATAACAAGTGAAATTTAGTGATTCTGAAATTTATGACAAATAACAAATCCTTGGATCCTCGAAGTTTACTCAATGAGCTGATTAAACACGCGCCTACAATAACGATTGGAAAATTCAAGGTCACCTTTACTGAATGCCCAGAAGTTCAAAATGTGTCAAGCGAGTAAAAATTAGCTTTTATTGGCTCTAAATACTGGGAGATTCACGAAGTTACGCAAATATTTAAACTGGGTGTAGTATACGGCTAATAGATTGACTTGTTATGAAAACAAAAATATTATTTTTCATCACCACAAAAAAAGCACAGCCAAAAACTTTTGATGGTCACTGGAATACTCTATGAGGACTATGCACGCACTATGAGGAGGAGCTCCGTCTTGTAAGAAATACGTTTGGCGTCTAATGTTGAAAGGAACGTAACTGTACGTACAGCTCCCGAGACAAAAGAGCTATCCCACGGGTTACACCGTAGTTCATATCGGTCATGTTACTATTTGAAAAGAACATATGTATAGATAGATAGATTAGATGTTGAGGGGTGTGAGGGAATTGGCTCCCATCACTGACACTTAGACCACACCGCAGGCACATTGTGTCACCCCCTCGTGTCCCTCATTCCTGTCTCTCATCCAGCCATCCGACATCATCGACATTCCCGCAGAATATGTTCGATAGTCTCGTCCTCCCCTGCACTTAAGATCGTTTACAACACGTTTAACCTGCAATGGCCCACCAAAAGACGTAGTCTGTCCCTTGACAATTGCAGACAGGACTTGGCTCTTTTAAAGCGTTGCTTACTGTAACGAGTCCTAAAAATGCGAATTGAACTGGAATTTTTGGAACAGATTTTTTTACAATGGTGATTGCGTAGAGCACAGGAAAAAATATGTGCCCCACCTGACTGAAGTGAATCTTACTAAGACGATGGTAGGAATCGAGTTTATTTCATTTTTTTCTGATACAAATGTTACAAGTGACTTATGGTAACTAAAATGCGATACAAATACTCGTGTGTCTACCGTGTGTAAATTTAATATCGAGTGATTCTGAAAGCTCGATAAAAATTCTCTGCAGAAAATAATCTCCTCTGAACCAGAATGTTAGCGTTTGGTACTCTACTCAAGACATGCTCCTTTAAATGAGTTTTTATTTGTATCTGAAGTTACGGCCGCTGATATTAACGGCGAATTTGGTGTTACAGCTGTTGTAATAATTCTTAATTAATTACCGGTCGGTAAGTTTGCTTTGGTTATTTGTGAGGTGACGACAGGGTGGCGACGATGATAATATATTCTTGGGACATCTAAATCGTATGTAGGCAACCCACTATACCGTGGTCCTAGGTGGTAGTCGTCGTAATAGGAGCCCCCCTTGGGATAGGGGGGCGTAGTTACCATCTGAACCGCGTAGGTAGGCAACCCAGTATACCGTGGTCCTAGGTAGTAATGGAGGGCCCAAGGGAGCATACAAGAACATAATACCACATCAACGAATATCCGTTGAGTTTATGCTCAAGAAAATGGGTATCTGAAAAAATGTCTTAAATGTCCATGTTACATGGGAAGTTTTGGACAGTTTGGAAAGTAGCTGCATTTTTTTTTCACACAATTTCCAAAATACTGTCAGTCACAGCCAGAAGAAGCTAGAGAGAGAGAACATCTTATAGCAAGCTAAGAAAAAAGATTCCGCTGTTGGAATCAGTACTTGATATAAATAGAGCTAGAGGAGATGAGGAGAGACTATTTTTCTCGATTTTTTCAAATATAAAATATTGAAAATTTTATATGGTTGGAAACGGAATAAAAAGTACTACCAAAATCAATAATAAAAAGTATAGGTTGTCATTAAAAAAAAAGTCGATGACGTCATATCATAAAAACCAAAATATGACGTAAGAAACTGAAAATAGGCTGAAAATATTTGCTGAAGTTAAACGGAATTACTGACTTTATGCGTTACTTAGTTTCCACACTGTGTATAATGCCTAGACAAGTTTTCAAACGTAAAGAAACACGCGTCTTACGTCTCTATCGGAACGAGATGCCCTAATGCTCGAGCTAATATGCTGCCGGTGTGTCCATGTGTACTAAGTATACACACGAACGCACCTTGCATCGCCTTCCACAAGAGTGAGACAAAAAGAGAGACTAAATAGTGAGAGTGCTCAGCTTGTTTGTTGTGGTTGAATGATCTGACAACCATGCATTCGTTCACACTTAATGTTCAAATGTGGCTTTGACATCACCTTTGAAAGTGTGTTTTTCAATCTCGGGTTTGACAACATCCCTTTAGAAAGTGTCTTTTTAAATGTGGGCTTTGACAACATTTCCTCTTAGAAAGGATCCTTTTCTATGAAGTGTTTGACAATATCCCCTTAGAAAATGTCCTTATCGGGGTTGATAACATCCTTTTAGAAAGTGTCTTTTTAAATGTCGGGTTTAACAACATCACCTTTGAAAGTGTGTTTTTCAATCTCGGGTTTGACATCATCCCTTTAGAAAGTGTCTTTTTAAATGTCGGGTTTGACAACATTCTCTCTTAGAAAGGATCCTTTTCTATGCCGTGTTTGACAATATCCCCTTAGAAAATGTTCTTATCGGGTTTGACAATATTTCTTTAGAAGGTGTCTTTTTAAATGTCGGCTTTGACAACATTCCCTCTTAGAAAGGATCTTTTTCTATGCCGTGTTTGACAAAATCCCCTTTGAAAATTTCTTTATCAGGTTCGACAACATCACTTTTAGAAACTTTTCAAACTTTCCTTTTTCAATGTCTGATTTGACAACATCCCGTCAGAAAGTGTCTTTATCAGTGACTACAATATTGCTAAATATGGAAGGAAATGAAAAATTAACGAACTCATCAAAGTTTGACTTTAATAAACACCACAGAAGGAACATAAAATCTTGTTTGAAACTCGGTTGTAATGGGAAATTATTGGCTTGTCTTGTTTATGAATAGTAGCTCGCTTCGCTCGCCCATACATGTTGCCAAATGTGCAAGGAGATAAAAATTTACGAAAGTCTTCAAAGTTTAATTTCAACCAATACAAAAGGAACATAATATCTTGTTTAAAACTCGGCTGTAATGTGAAGTTATTGAGTCGTCTTGTTTGTGAATAATAGCTCACTTCGCTCGCTCATGTTTTATAAAATCGTTACAAACGAAAAGGACGACTTCAAACAACACAAATGGAACATAAAACCTTGTATGAAGCTCGGCTGTAATGGAAAATTATTGAAAATGCCAAAATATCGAATTAAGGTATCGAAATGAGCGAATTTTGAGTTCATAGATTTTTTTAAAAAGTAGTAATCCAAATCAGAACAGAAATAACACCAAACGGTGACTACAGTGTTGTGAAATATATGGAGCGAAATGAAACATTACAAATGTCATCACAGTTTAACTTTAAACAAGACAAATAGAACATAAAATCTTGTATGAAACTCGTAATGTAAATTATGGAATAGTAGCGTTCTTCAGTTTGTAACGTGTTAGAATATAGGAGCGAGCGAAGCGAGCTGCGGTATTCATAAAGAATGCGATTCAGTAAATTACATTATTAAACCAGTTGCATATAACATTTTGTGTCTCGGACAAATGTACTATGTAACGAAATACAAAAAAAAAATATATTAAAAATTTAATTGTTTATTAACAATGCAATTTGTCATGAACAAATTCCAAGATTTCTAATACGTTTTTTCTGAAAAGTGAGGAAAATGAGTGGCCACCATATCTTTAGTTACACGTAATTTTATAAAATGCCATATAGAATGCAAAAGGTAAATAACATTTTTAGTTTAGTACCAAACCTGTGTAAGAATAATATCTAAATATTGTTTTTGATTTATTGAACAAATACAGATTAATTATGTCTCAATATAGTGTTAACGCAAAAGGAGTAAAAACACGTTAATTGTTGTGAACTTTATTTTAGTAATTTCTAATGATCCCAAAAGTTGATTGTTCATTTCTTGGTGGATTTCTTATTTTTTCCCCTCTCTGCTGTATTGGATCCAGCAATTCTGGCAAAAAAACAATTAAAATAAAAAATCTTCAACCACGGGAACATTTCTTCAGTCCAGAATTCTTCGTCAAAAAGAACCTAAATATTGCAAACGCTGTTTATTTTACATGCTTTACTGAATTTGCTAATGCATTTTTTCACTTACTTGACATAAAGGGATCATACTATGGATACAGAATTTTTTTTTCACATACCTTACAAATAATTCAGAAGCTTGAGCAGCTGGAGAATGAACTCGGGTAGGAGCTAATTCTTTAGGGTGACTCAGTTTTCTAGAATTAGATAAAAGATTGTACACTTTTCCCTGCACAAATCTAAAAAAAAAAAAAATTGGGCCAATCGCCGGTTTCTTCTTTTCCTCGATAAAGTTCGGTTATACCCTTACCATTATCGCGTCTTTTACCCACACCCCGTATATTACTAAAACTATCACTAACAATAGTATTAACACTAACAGTAGTCAAAACTAACAATACTTAAAACACAAGGTCTGCTGGAGTCAATATGACAAGTCTAGTTTCTACACTAACAATAGTCAAAAATAACAATACTTGAAAGCACTAAAAGCCTACTGCAGTCAAGACTGTTCTCAGCTTCTGTGCTCTTGTAAATGGCATTACATATTAATTTTTTTATTTTGTTTTTTAACGGCATACTGAAAAGTTCCTGGAAAACCTATGGCGGTCTTTTTGACCACCAAGAAGTATTTTTTTAGAACTGCCAACATTCATGATGTGTGTTCGGCGTTTGTTTGTATCTAGTTCGTTATTAAAATGGCCCTTTCGATTTCATGAACTGAGCGCTGGCTAGTGGTGCCGGAACTTTGCTGTGATAGGCATAGGACTGAGAGCTTTGTTGCCAAATTGTTCACGACCCTCAATCTGTTATAGATGACGACACCAACCGCTTAGAAAATTATTAAAACGAATTTTTTTATTCCTCTACTTAGTACTTGATTAAATGGTTTGTTTTTTACACGGAACGTTTTTAATAAGTCGTAGCAACGTACGAAAATCCTTTCAACCAATTTTTTCTGATAATTAACGATTTCTTTTTAATTTTTTTTAGAAACAAAAAATTTTGGAGTTTCGTAAACGCATCATTCTAAGATTCTAACTTTCTGCGTTTTTAAAAATCGATAAATCAATGTGGTAATCGATTTTTTCGAAAAATCAAACTATCCAAGATGGCACCCTCTTAAACTACGTCAACCGGTTTTTCGTGTAAGGCTAATTTAGTTTTCGATTTCTGTGTATCCTGTAGGCGTTGTAAAGAATGCCTGGGAATTTTATATAATGCCGGGATTTCATATAATTTGATCAATCATCTGTTATCACTTTGTGGACATCATACATATTTTCTGGAGTAACAATAAATAGTATATTATTATACGAATTCCTGTGCAAATTGGGTGCTTTCGGGCACTAGGGGTTTAAAAAAGCACCCAAAAATAGTGTGACTTTTATCTGACATTTTATTATTGCATGACAGAGAGTGTTTACACAAGCGAAAATTTGAAAATTCTGACAGTGTCGAACAATAAAAGATCGCAATCACTACCTAGATATAGTATTTCATTGCCAAATATAAACCGCAATCCCTATAAGCATTTGAAATATTTAAATTAAAGAAAGAAGAAAGTATAAAATCACGTCCTGAACACTATAATTACATATTTATACCACTATTGTAAACGAAATAACAATTTGGCTAGGTAAACTGTAGGCATAGAAATAAACCAACAAAGAAAGGTGTCCTAATTTCATATTTAACTCTAGGACATTCTGAGGTTATTATACTTTTACAAGGTTCCAATTCCTTGTGAATAAAAAAGGAACAGACGGAGAAAAGAGTTGTTATGAAAATCGTGATATTACACACTACGGTGAACATTGAATTCCGAGAAGTTCTTGATAGATTGGGGCAGTTTCTGAATCTGATAACGCTGTAAAAAAAAAATAAAACAGATAAACAAGTGTGAAAATCGGAATATGGTACGAGATAAAGTCGGTAACAGGGTCTGTTCTCAGCGGCGCGTTGAGTTGTGTGAGATATCAACTGGATAAGATGCACACTGGCAGACGTAAAAATCGTTGGATTTTGAACCATTGCCAGTGACACAACGTACAGAAATAAAAGTTTTCGTGTTAAGACCGACAAAATTTCCTGGAACTATTTATCAGATGCAGACGTTTTTCGCTTTTATTGACACAGAAACCATTTTTTTTCTCACTTTTAAACACGTGTATTTGGCAAACACTACCAATAATTTCATTATAACACCTGAAGTTATAAGCTAATCTTGAATTTTTTTCACCCACGGCAATGTTTGCGTGTTTAGTATTCTGTTTTAATATGTTATGTTCTCCATGGAATTAGTGCACATATATTCATTAAAGAGTCACTCGAATTTAAATTTCATGCTTGGCGGGTTCTCACCCCCTTTCTCTTTGAGTCAATCCCCACTTGCTCAAACATATGTGCAGCCTTAAGTAGATAGTGGATCCATTTTTCATCCGGAATAAACACATGTGTGACCCGGGGTGGATCGAGACAACACATTTTAGTACTTAATTATTTTTTGTGACTATCAAATTTGATTGACGAGAAAATCCTTTCGTAACGACCATCGATTCTGGTAGACGACGAAAAAATACTTGCGCGTCTGTGTTTTGTAATTGTTAACCGCTTTTTTAATAAATGCTACAGGACAAAATGTAATTTCCTCAAAGTCCGAAACAATAGGATAATTTAATCCTGCATTGATTATCTACTAAATTATTTAAAGCTACTCGCCGTGTTTTGAAAGGTAAATCAGCAGCGATAACATCAATGATTATTTATTATTAGAAAAGTCTAGTCACAGAAAAATGTCATTTAAATAACAAATATCGGGCTACCAGGTTAGCTTTCTCCGACGGCGTGATTTATCACTTGACAAAGGGCAATTATTTATTTATCACCATTTCCATAATAGATTCGTCTGGACTGTTATAGCTGTATGAATTTGTATTTAAAAATATTGCACCACCATTACTTCATAAACGTTTGTTTATGGTAGTTACCTTGTTCTCCTCGAAAATAAAGACTTCTAGACTAGAAATACTCAGGATTTGGCAAGAAGCATTAAAAACAGTAAAATGTGGGAGGCGGCCTGTAGCAATTTAAGAATGTGTTTCAGCATCGTGCGTTCTTCCCGATTTAAGTGGGAAGACGATTTATATTCAATTATGTTGTTGATAAAAATAAAAACGATCGGTTATATAAAAAAAACATAAATTTCCTTCCATTTATTTATTGCATACGAAAAGTTCTAATCATTTAATGGCCGGATGAAACCACACAGTTGTAGGAATAGGGCGCCTTCATCCAACTGCTAATGTATTTTCGAGGTGCGGCTGCATTATTCCCTTATTAAAATCCCACTTCCTTCTTTAGAGGGTGCAACCGAGAGGACCCCAAACATGAACAATTGGCATATTGGATGAATGAGACATTAACAGTTTAGGGCTTGCTGTTCTTTATCGTATGCGGGTCGCTTTTAATTGAATACATCCATTTAATACTACCAACCCTGGGACGTCACAAGTCATCGCTCTGAGGCAACGTATACTTCCAACATAAAGAAGTTGAATTATAGCACAATAGCCGAAAAAGAATATCCAATAAACGTTACGAAAACGGATAATATGTACTGAATTACAAAAACGTGTGTGGCTGAGTTGACCTACTTCTAGGAGTTTCGGCGCCCACACAATTGCTTCAGTATGTCTAATGACAGTCTAAAAAAAGAGCACTGTCTTCTGTGCATACATTTTCTGTCAAATAGGTAGACAAAAGTGATCTAATTTGCGTGTTACATAATAAGTTTAATAAACTGCTATTTTACTAAACGAGTATGGCTAGTTTGGCGCAAACACAATCAAAACTTTAAAAAGAATTTTTGGTGAAACAGTGTCTATGTTTTGTTATGGTGTAGAGTAGGTACCACTTTACTAAACAATTTTGCCTGTTGTATATTCATTACCATATGAAATATGAAAATGTCTCTATACTACTAAATCTTTATTTGCCCTACGGGCTTTCTGATTCCTATACATATACAAGTAAACTTAACAATTATAATAATAAAAAAAAACTAAATAAAATTCTCTATTTCTTCTCCCCTCCTCTTTCCTCTTCTCCCTTCTCCCTTCTCCCTCCTCTTCCATATCTCTTTCATCCATTTAATTTCCCTTCTATCTACATTCAGTATTTCCTCTCTTTCTTTCCTCTCTCTTTGTTTCATCTCACTGCACTCGTTCCACATATGCTCAATCGTCTCTCTTTCCTCATAGCATATTCCACACATTCTTCCTCCATCTTCTGCCCAATACCTATTTTCCCTCTCTTCATTTCCGCACCTAAACCTCGCCATCATATTTCCTTCTTTCTCGCTCTCCCTCCCCAAATACTTCGGTACTTCCTCGATCATGCATCTTCCGTACTTCCCGTTGTATCTGGATTCTCTAATTCTTTCTCTCCTCTCTTGTCTATCCGTATCCTTATTTCTTTCACTTAGTTCTACATTCATCCAAACACCTCTTTCTCTCAGTCTCTCTATTTCTTTGCTTGCATACCCATTCCTCCTGTAGTAAATCTCCCTATCATTCTCCTCTGAATTCTTCTTTTCTTCTCTCCAGCACTCCTTTAGAATCCTACATTCTTTCCTCCCTTCCATCCTGTCTTCGAACTTGACCGCTCTTTTTCCCGCTTTCACTCTCAACCTATTCCTCTTGCATTCTTCTCTCACTATGTACCCTGGCGTTTCTCTCTCCACCCCTAGCACCCACCTCAGATATTTCTCTTGCACCCTCTCTATCTCCTCTTGTTCTTTCCATCCCCAGACCTCTGCTCCGTACAACACGCTTTCAATAATACTTTCAAATATCATCATTCTCCTCTTAAAATCGCCTCCCCACCTCCTCTCTCCTATTCCCCATACACATCCTATCACCTTGTTCGCTTTTCTTGCCAGTTCTCTAATATGTGCCTTATCTGTGGCTCTTTCATTGAACACATACCCCAAGTATTTGAATTCTTTTACTTGTTCTATTACTTCTCCCTCCCACCTCCAATCATTCTCTTCGTTCTTCCTCTTTCTCTTATTGAACACCAGCATTTTTGTTTTCTCTACATTCACTTCTAGTCTTTTCTTCTTCACATATTTTCCTAAACTCTTTATCATTTCCTTCATTTCTCTTTCACTCTTTGCCACCATTGCCACATCATCCGCAAACGCCAGGCTCCACACTTTTTTTCTACCTACCACACACCCCTCCTCTTGTGCTCTCTCTAACATTCCGTCCATATCTGCCACATACATCGTGAACAACAAGGGGCTGAGCGGGCAACCTTGTCTCACTACCTTTGTTGTCGCAAACCATTCACTTTCCCTCCCCCTACCTTGACTTTACTTTCTGTCTTCTCATATATCTCCTCCACCTTTCTTACCAGCCATTCATTTACCCCTTTCTCACTCTTCGTCAAATGGTCCAGGATGTATACATTATCCATAGTTCCCCTCCCCTCTCTAAATCCTGCTTGGCTGTCTGGTAATGCTCCCTTTTCCTCTATCTCTCTGCTCATCCTTTCATTCAGAATTGATGCATACAACTTGTACCCTGTGTTTAGGAGAGTTATCCCTCGGTAATTTTCTACTTTATTTTTCTCCCCTTTTTTGTAAATGGGGTAAATTACCCCCTCTATCCACCCTACCGGGAATCCTTCTCCTCTCCACACCCCATTTATTACCTCCACCAGCCTCTCTAGCACTCTTCTCGTCCCATACATCCACGACTCATTCTGTATTCTATCCCTCCCTGGTGCCTTCCCTTTCCTCAGTTTCTTCACATGCCTCTCCACCTCTTCCATTGTAATTTCTTTTCCTTCAGGTTCTACTCGGTTTCTCTTCGTCTCTATTTCCGTTTTATTTTTTTCCTTTTCTCCCTCCAGCAGCCTCATGAAGTACAAAAACAAACAAAAAGCGTAAAATAAGTACATGAGGTTTCTCCACCTTCACCCCCACCTACACAGTTAGGGATTGGACCCGGAGGACGATTTTGGTACAAGTACTAATCGACCAAATAAACCTCCACCGATTGGTCTTTACGGAATTGAGGATGTCAGCGAGCTTACTAAACTAATTGAATCCACAATTCCGACTACCAAATTTAGATTCAAGATCGCCAACAAAATTCTTCTACGTCTGATGGTAAACTCAGCAGACCATTATAAGAAAGTCATCGACCTAATCAGACAAAAAGGATGAAAAGAAACGAAACCCTATAGAGTTGTCATCAAACATTTGCAGTACAGCAACACCTCATGAAATAATAGAAGAAGAAATAGAGAAGACAGGGAACAAAGTTTGTGGTGAGATCATAAATGCACGTTTTGGAGCAGACAAAAAACGTCCGTTAATTTGGAGCCAAATGTTAACAACAAAGCCATCAAAGACATCCAGTACATCAATCACCAACGAGTTAAAATAGAAGACCCTCGAAAATCAAAATCTATAGTTCGATGCCATCGATGTCAGTAGTCACTCCAAAAAGAATTGCATGAGACCATTTCGTTGCGTTAAATGTGGGGAAGGGCATAGTATCTCAGACTGACCCCAAAAAGACAGAAACACACCAGCAAGATGTGCTCTTGTGTGATAGCGACCACCCTGCCAACTATAAAGGCTACCAGATCTACAAAGAGATATTAACCAGAAAAACTAAGCGAGGAGGTATCGCACGACTAACACCTATACTGAAGGCCAAGATGCACCATCAACCAAAATCACACCAGACACACTAACTAATCAAACTTACCCCGAAGTAAATAAAAGCGCTAGAAACCAAACTGAGCTAAAGAAATTGAGTGACAATAATAATCACAGCCAGTCAACAAAATACCAGAGTAGAACAGATCCTGATCAAAGAAGATAGAGAAGATAGACCTGCTTCTACAACGGATCATCACACTGCTTAATCTTCTTACCACCATCATCCCAAAGCTTACTATGTAAATAGAAATGGCGTCACTTAGGGTTGCAACGTGAAAGATAAATTAATGGACTATCGTCTAGCATAAATTAACTCGAAGCCCTAATTATTGCCAACAAATTGGATGTAGTCCTTATTTCTGAGTCGCATGCAACCAGTAGGAGTAATTTCCGACCGAAAGGTTTTCAAATAACTTTTCCCTCTCATTCAGATGGAGGTGCACATGCTGGGTCTGCACTAGCGCTTAAATCAAGTCTGAAATATTACCTTCTTAAATCCTACACAAGCAACCATGTACAGGCCACCAGTGTACGACTGGAAGATCGAGCAGGACCGATTATCCTCTCTGCGATATACTGCCCACGTAAATTGGCGACTAGAATGCTAAACATACCTTTTGGGGTTCCAGACTAACTGTCACAAGGGGTAAACAACTGAAGAATTGCATCATCCTTTGTCAACCTACTTACTGGCCTACCGACCCAATGAAAGCACCTGACCTGCAGGATTTCTTCGTGTCCAAAGGCATAAGCACTCTCTTCACTAGTATTGAACCCAACCTAGATGGATCGTCAGACCACACTCCAGTAATTCAACAGTTTCCTCAACCGTAATGGATCGCGAAGAACCGACCTCATTACACAATAGGAAAACCGACTGGGAAGGTTTTCGCTCATATCTAGTTCACCAAATACTTGCTTGCTCAACGCTACCTTCAGGCTCTCCTGTTTCCCGAGTCTATGGAAGGTTTCAGAAATAGTTATGATCCATAAAGACGGTTCATATCAACCCATAAGTCTTACCCCAGTCCTATCAAAGCTATGAGAAAGGATTTTCCTCAAAAGACTCCAGTTTAACTACATTACTATAGTTTTTGGTGACCCCTGACGTTCTCAAAACCTTGCGGTTTTACAGCGGAGTGCTTCCACTTCCAGCTACTTCCTGCTGTAACAAGTTAAGTTGTCATTTACTTTTAATTATCCAGAAATATGGATCCCTGGAAATTTCCAGAATTCAACTCCCAAGATATTGTTATGTATTTTCGTTTCGTAGATAATAATTACTTTGATAACTCTAGTTGTTCTAATCAGATTAGTAAATTTGAATTGTTGGTAGACCATTTGCCAGATAATTTTAAATCTGATTTCAGGGATATCATTCTCACAAGGCCAGTGAGGAATCCTTTTGATTCACTTAAGACTCAGATAACATTTAAGTATTCTGAAAACGACATTAGTAATGTAGATTTTTTAATTAACAATTTAACATTTCAAGGAAGTTAAGCTTTGTTAGAGAAAATTTTTAGGTTGTCAGAAAATTTGAACCTTTCTTTCCTGTTTGAAAATTGACTTTTTTTTCTAAATTGCCTTCAAATTTTAAAGTTTATACCGGTTTAGTGCCAGACGATCTCGACGTTATTAAGACAGGATGCACTTTGGAAGACAAAGTTGATAAATTAACACAAGCACTAAACTCATTTGCTTCGGGTGATCACAATGTGAGATCCTACGATAAATTTCTTCGTAATAAGGGGGTCTACCATTGAATCGATCGAGTGAGTGTGATGGTATTGTTGGTTGTCTACATTACCGTACTTTGAACATTATTGTAAATAAACTTATAACTTAGTCTAAAGGGCCTAAACCCACGCCTAAACCGTAGATGGTCTAAATTTGAACGTCTTTCAAGTAACAACGAAGTCTCCCACACTCATTTCGCCGTTATCAAGCCGTAATAACACTCACAAAAGTGACGTCATTTTATTTACATTTCTCATCGTAAACAAACACAAACGTAAATTTCGCTTAAAAATCGATGACTTCTCTCGAATGTAACTTATTTGACATTTCTCGTGACATTTGACATTTCGCGTGAGTTCAAAAATTCAATATGTAAATACTCAAATAAAGTGTTGAGAGTGTTGTAAAACCCTAAACCTTTTATATTGAGTTAAAAAAGGAATAAATATTTAAAAAAACAATCATTTAAGATTTTTACAATGAGTATGGAGTACCCAGAATTGTAGGTCTAATTCTCCGCCACTTAATTTTTCATTCTTTAAATATTAATTATGATTGTGTATATAGATATAAGAAATAAAATGTTGATATTAAGATATAAGTTATTGTAAAACAACCTTTCTCCACACTTTCGATTATTTCTGTGGTCCAATTACACTATTTAATAGGTCTGACACTCCTGCAGTAATAACACCCCCGGGGGTCTAGCACTAACATCGATGAGTGAGTGAGGTGGTGTCTTTAGCTGTTTAAGGGCACAAACTGTACAACGAACTAATGTTAAAATACGGTTAAAATCAGTTAAAATCCAATTAATCCAATGCACACTACTACATAAACAATAAACAGACATAACCTCACTCTTTCTTAACCAAGGCGGGGAATAAACCCTAAATTAATTATTTATTCCTTTTTTAACTCAATATTAGAGGTTTAGTTTATTTACAACACTCTCAAGACTTTTTTTGAATTTAGATATAGAATTTTTCAACTCACCCGAAATGTCAAATTTCACGAGTAAGCTATTTTTAAGCGAAATTTGCGTTTGTTTGTTTACGATGAGAAATGTCAATAAAATGACGTCACTTTTGTGAGTGTTATTGCGGCTTGATAATCTTGTAAAGAGTGTGGGAGACTTCGTTGTTACTTGAAAAACGTTCAAATTTAGACCATCTACGGTTTAGGCCCTTTAGACTAAGTTATAAGTTCCGTAATAAGTTTATTTACAATAATCTACGAAGTACGGTAATGTAGAGAACCATGTCACTCACTCACTGTTTTCAATGGTAGACCCCCAGGAGTTTCAAACACAACATTCGGTTGCGCCTTCCCTCCAACATAAAAATTCTTTCAATAACTATCCGCCAGGTCAAATTGCTCAAGCACAGCCGTGCTATTATCACAAGAAATTTGGCACTAACGCCTTTAAATGTACTTTTCCTTGTAAAAAAAAACAAATCCGAGTTTATTGTTCAATAAGCTTTCCACCGTACACAAACTAAATTTTACCGTGGAAATTTGATTATTATTCTTGATAATATTAACAACATTTCACTTATAGTAGATAACGGTGCCGCTTATAGTGTCTTGCCTAACCTATATTTTCCTCCCCAATCTTATGGTCATTTTCAACCGTTGATGGCTGCGAACAACAGCATTCGATGTTGGGCAAACATAAACTAGAACTTAATTTTAATTTTTCTTATGATAATTTTGTTTGGATTTTCTTGGTTGCAAATATTCACGTGCCCATATTAGGGTTAGATTATTTGTCATATTATAATATTATTGTTGACTGGACTAAACAGTTGCTTTATCAACAACCCTCTTTAAATTATAACCGTGAATCAAACTTTACAAGAACGAAAGGTTATAATCGAACACATGATTCACAGCCAAACGTTGCAAAATCAAAATCAATCAATGAAAATCAAACATCAAATCTTTAGGTGGATCATCCCAGCCAGTCTGTTCCTCATTGTCCCAATCTGAGACACCTCCATCTTCCGAATCATATCTTTCCGATTCGTATCCAGAAGCTTCAGCGTCGCTACCAGAAGCGCTGCTTACCATTTCCAGATCATATATCACACAAGATTCTAAATTATTGGTTTGTTTATTGAGGAATTCTTCAATTTGGTGATTAGACTTTAGTAAAGGTCTAAAAACCTAAAATACGACAAATTTAAATAAAGTAAAACGACATCTTTGTCAATGTCAGTCAAAACGAAGACCAGATGGAACTCAGAGGATGTGCGGTGACTACAGAGCCCCCAATGCCGCCACCAGTCCCGATACGCATCCCACCCTATATGATCCCAAAAAGGCCTACATGTATCGTCGACCGAATCTTGGTCCGAGAAACGCTCCTGCTTCATGGTCGAGACTCACTCAGGAGGCACCGCATGGCCTGTGCTCCGCTTACATTTATCCTGATGATATCCCATCCCAACAACGGACGCCAATAATACCATCATACCAAACATGATTGTGGCGTTGATGTTATTCCAAAGCACATCCCTTGTTAATTTATATATTTTTTTTTATTTGAAGTGATGAGCAGGTTTTTGCAGTTGGCGGCTCAACGTTGGTTGTCTATTTCTCACTGATGGACACCAAATTCTGGCTATTAGCTTTTCCTGACTCCTTCGCGTTAGGGCCCACTTGTCACCACAATTATCTCAACATCAACGTGCTGATTTCATTCAACAGTAATTCTCTACATTCACGTAATCAGTTTTTCTCCACAGACATTTTTTTTTCAACGTATTGATAATTTTCTTTGATTTGAAAAGCTTCAAAAACTACTTGATGACACTTCAGATTGGCTTTTAAAATGGCATATCCGAGCTAGTGCGCAGAAATCCACGCAGATAAGCTTCACTCTAAGAAAATGACATTGTCCTCCGGTTCACTTAAGACAAAATATCCTACCTCAAACTGATAGTGTGAAGTATCTCGGCTTTCTCCTGTACAGACGCCTAACGTGGAAAGACCACATAAAAGCCAAAAGAGACCAAGTCAACTACAAATTCAAAAGTCTATATTGGATGCTAGGCAGAAACTCTGTGCTCTCCCTGGACAATAAACTTTATACAACTCTAATTTGAAACCCATATGGACATACGGTATTCAAATTTGGGGATTAGCCAGCAAGATTAATGTCACATGCCTACAAAGGGTGCAAAACAACATTTTGAGGAATATTGTAAATGCTTCATGGTTTTATATCGATTCGTGGTTCTTTTGTATAGGCCATGTTTCCACATACATAGTATTATTTACTTTCGTTTCTGTTTTATTTTTGCCTAAAATGGTTTTATTCAATGCATAGTAAACTTTAATTGACTTCTTCATTTTGTTGTTTATCTCAAGATCTGTTTTTTGATGCCGAATTGTTATGTATTTTCTTGACATATCCGCAAGTGGAAATGTGTTCTACTGCTTGGATCTTTATTCAGAGATTATAATTGTCCACCTCTTTTCTTTTTGAAGTGAAACTTGCAGAGAATGCGTTACGAAATTTGTGCCAGACGCGATCGCATTCGCTTTTAATCGCCTTGGCGCGCGCAAAGATATTTAAAGCCAAAGAATGGTTGTCTTTCCAATACCATTAGTCAGTCAGTTGTAGATGTGCCGGTGAAATTGGTGTCTCGCGCTACGCGTTCGACCCCTTAAAGAAACATGCCCCAAAAAGGTCATACTTCCCTGGACATGAAACTCGAAATGTGGACAGTATTTCATATTTATAAATATGGAGATGCGCGAACATCGGGCAGCTTGGAAACCGGTGAATACGTTACGCTCGTTCTTTTTCTCGTCTGAAACACAATAGTAATTTCAGATGTGTCTGAAAATGAAAATAACTTAGCAAATAAAATAAAATTAAACTGAAATATAGTTATTTATGAAAACCTATATAATAATTAGTTATTTATAAAACCTGTTGTGCCCGAAGCACACTCTTTTTTTTTGGTTTATACACTATATAAAAAAGTTAAGGATATTTGCCATTTTCGGTACAATTGAAGCAAATCCCTCTGCCTTATCACTTCACGGATTCGCCGTGGCATAATTCTAATTAAGTTATCAATATCATTTTGAGGAATTTGTTGCCATAATACTGGTTAAATTACTCTCAGATCTGCTTTACCGGGGGGGCGGTAAATTATTTTGAAGAGTATTTCCAAGAGCATTCCAAAAGAAAACGTGCTCTATCGGTTTCAGGTCTGCCGAAGGAGGAGAGAGTGGAAGATGCTCTAACCCGTGGAAGATGCTCTATATCGTCGATGAATATAAACTGGTGGCCAATAGCGGCCTGAAAATTTTGCAAAATCTTGGTTGTCATTGGTATATGTGAAACCATTCATCGTTCTCTGACAAACGTACAGATTTGTGCGGCCACCCAAAAAAAAGTGCTGCCTCCCCGAAAAGACACTGTACCCCTATCTCCGCCACACCCGTATTCTTCGATTATCCCTGTGGAGCCTAAACCCACATTCATCTCCAAACAGAACATGATTCCATTCGTCATCCCAAAATTGAGTAGCGTGCTGCATGATCCGCTGGACTTAATCTAGGGGCTATATAATATGGAGGGTGGCTTGTTATTTGGAATTCGCGTAAGCGATTTCTCACAGTTGGGAACTCACAACCGGACCACGAGCTTGCTGCAGAGAATTTCTTATTCTCACAGCAGGAAATGTGGGATTTTTGCGAGTTGTTAACAAGTAACGGTCGTCCTGGCCTGATGTCGCTCTTGGTCGTCCACTCCTAGGTCTTTCCCGCCCAGAATATGTCTCTTGAAATCTATTCCATAACGACTTACGACGTTTTGCCGTACGCCCATGGTTTCTGCCACATCGACTTGACGCAGACTAGCCTGCAGCAAACCAATAATAAATAACAGTCAACCGATTAACGAGTTGTCCCTTTAACTGGGGCCTTAATTCGAATCTCAACGAGGGATATTTTTCAACTACCCAAAACTTCGTTTCCCGATTCGCTTTCATGGCGTGGCATGGTTGGAATGATGACATAAAATGGAGCAATAGTTTCTCAGAATACGAAAGTCGTAAAGTATCGAGACGTGGAGCGTCAGATATTTTTCGTGGAGTTGACACAAATTCATTAATGCATAATTTCAGTATAGACCTCCAAATATAAGAGGTTGAAAAATTTCTGGCTCAAAATCCATTGTACACATTGGTACAATCAGTGGACACATTAAACTAATACAAGTAAAATTTGAACAATCAATCAGGCCTTGAATAAATCGCAATGAACCGCTCCATTTTCGAGAAAAAATACTTGAAAACTAACCCTGTTTACCGCACATTCCACTGTTATATGAACCTGAAGATTTCACGGCCACGAGAAGTCAGTAACCCTGCCGTACAAAATTATAAAATGTATATATAAACAATTTTAAACACATGGTTTTGTGTGGTTTTGTGAATCTATTCTCGTCGGTTTTAATAAAAGCAACGCTTATTTTTCGAAAATATTTGGTTCTGGGAATACCGCGCGACTCACTGGCTTAATCAAAATTTTGAAAACAGTTCGATAGATCGGAATGGTGCAATTGCATGGCTCTGTTCATCACTTTCATAATTTCGTGTACTTGCTGATTTTTGTTTAAAACTATTTCAGGTATTTCCATGACAACAACCTGTATATTGGCAGTATGGATGGATGGATGGGACTTGCCGAAGAGGCTGATGCAGGTGCAAATGGAAATCCACCACTTAAGTTAAGGAATTCGTGGGAGGAATTAACTGACCATCAACAATTTGTGTATCGTGTTAATAAAGATATTTGTTGGACTTGCTGCGACCATTTATCAAACCAAAATTACAAAATAGGGATTTGGATATATATCTTTGAAGGTCAATTATTTAAGAAACTAAGTATAATTGTGGGGTATGAACTTATTTGTATTTTTTCAGATTCGAAGGACGTACAGCAAGGCAACGAATAATAGATAGGTTTAGACGATTATGATTGGGCTTATTAAAATAAATTATAATTAAAACAATAATTATTATAAAGTTCTATTAAACATAACTTTTATTATTAAATAAACATATTGGGCCGTATGATAAAAATGAGCATTTGCTCTTGAACAAAAGCATGAAGCAAAAGCATTTGCTTTCTGAGTTTATGGTCTGAGCATAAGCAAATACTCAAATCTGTATGAATAAAAAAAACTTTTCGCAAATGCTCATGCTTCATTCCATACTGAGCAAATACTCACAAAAGTTGAGCCTTAAATAAAAATAAGCGTTGAAGGATTCATTGCTTTTTCTTCTTCAGATTTGCGCGGTCTCATCGACTACTTGCAAATTGAACCTTAAGTTTTTCTTCTCGTGCTCTGTCAGCATATTGTGCTTCACGAACAGCTTCTGCTTTTCTTTCAAAAATCACCCGTTCTTTTTTGAGCAACTTGTTGTAAGCGGTTTCGGCATTTTTATTGCAATGTTGGAAAGGTTTTATTAACCATGGTTCTAAACCACAACCTGAGTCACTTTGAACACCTTCACTTTGCTCTAAACGTTCAATACTAGCTCTAAAGTTTGAGCTTTTCAAAATTCATGCACAGGACCAGGACAACTTGCGTTAACACTCTAGTAAAAAGTTGTCTATCGTTACAAGTTGCCTGAACATTTATGGCTGCAAGCTCTTTTCTGCAAATGTACTCATCTTCGTGGCGTGGAGGTTTTTCGATTTGAATTAGAGTACAGTCGAGGACACCAATCGTAGCTGGAAAGTTGTAATACCTCTGCCATTCTGCATTTGCCTCTTGTACATCTTGACCAGTTTTTGGAAACCTTATCCAAAAATATGAATATTCTTCGACTTTATGCAGTACTTGGCAGATAACTTTTGAAACTGTCGACTGATGAACACCCAATTCTTCTGCAATTTCATATCGAAACCCGGGATTACTAAATATACAGGGTGTTCGGTAATTCGACAGCCATCGCTTTACTGTGGCCTCACAGCATTCAGAGAAAGCATATTTTGCAATTACTTGATTTTTTTAACATCCGATAAAGAACTAGAAGGATTTTAAATAGACCAATCAGAGAAATGGTTTCATCAGCCCCAGTTCTGTGGAATCAAGTATTCTGTTTCAAAAAAAAGAGACTTTGTCACATTTGACGGCTAAAGTCAATCAAAAATCAGTGGCGTATACTGGGAAAGATACTAACAAAATAACTGCATCATTCAAAGTGGTTTATTATTAAAGAAAGGTAACTTAAATATTTAAAATAAATGTTCAAATCGGCGACCATCGTTCTGTATACAAAGAAGGGCCCGTCTCAACAACGAACTTCTAGCGTTTTCAAAAACTTCTGGGGTATTCCTGATTTGACCAGACGCTAGTAGGATTCTGTGTTGCAATTCGTTCACATCAGGAATATCGATGGCATAAACAACCGATTTCACATGCTCTCAGAAATAAAAATCTAACGGAGTTAAATCCATACTCCTGACCGGCCACGGAAACGGGCCATGCATCTCTCCGGAAATCATTCACAAAACTGCTGCCTTCTTGGAAGATCTTCAGGCACTAAAGCTGGGATACGATTAATATGGTATGGATGCAGATGTTCCTTCGAGATTGTTGTCCATACCGTTGTCGCTGGAACATGAATTCTGCGAGCAATCTCGCGCACACTAAGAGTGGGTTCAGCGGCTACCATATCCAATATTTGTTCATCCCGCGCTACAGCATTATCGGCTACAGGTCTACCTCTGTCTTAATTCATAGGCCTTAAATTTCCAAATTCTCGAATACGCCGATCCAAATTGGAAAACACACCGCGATAGGGGATGTGACGATCCTTCTCGGTACAACCTCACTGCCGCTCTACTATTGGCACCGACTTCACCATAGGTGCATGTCGGCTAGTTCATTAAAGGTATAAATGCCACCCATTTTTCAAGTTCAAATACCACTATGAACACCACTGGCTCCAATTAATCAAAATTGTGACACTGACGGTAGCCGGATTTTTTTTTTCCAGGTAGCTTGGATTCATGATCACAAACTAAATTCTGACCTAATCTCTGATTGGGTGAACTTTGAGACCTGTAGCTTCTCAAGGAGTCAAAGGGGAGAAAGTTTAACACTAGATTGGGACTCAGGGCGGTCGCCCCTACGATTCCTAAAGAGATGGCTGTCGAATTACCGAACACCCTGTATACCTCAGAAAGACTTTAAATTTAATTGTTATAAATCTAAAGATAAAATAAAGATAAAGCTCCTCGTCGGGTTTCTTCACTTTCATCCAAGGAATATGTAACCAACCATTACGCATTTTCTGCTTCAAAACGGTACAGTGATTTATAGTTTTGGGGCAAAGCATTTCGTTTAGGCTTATATTAAACTTTCTGGTTCCTTATTCTTAAAAACTGAGCCACTTTTTTGCATGCAATTGAATTTGATTCGAATGATAACCAGATGCAAAAATTTTCGAGCAATTGCTTACAATTATAAGAAAAAGCTTTCTTTTATTCATAAGGTAAACTCACAATTGAGCATACATATATCCATGGAAGTTGAGCAATTACTCATTAAAAAAAGCAGGTCATTCCAAAACCTTTTGCTCCTTTTTTAATTCATACCGAGGCGAGTAAATGCTCTGTAAAATAGAAGTAAAAGCATTTGCTACCCTTTATTCATACGGGCCATTATCTATTAGAGATGAAATGAAAACAAACAAGTCATTTGGAATTATGTATTAACAATTAATAATAATTGGATTATTAAATCACTGATTTATTAAATCAGTTCAAGAAGATGTTCAGCTATCAACTCAAGTGCTGCAGCTGTGCTGCTGCACTCCTCTCTTTGGCGGCAGCCCCTTGCGCTAATGCCATCTCCTTCGCTGCAGCAATTCTTTCTTTCGCCAAGCGCTTCCTTCAACGGCAACTTTGGATTCATCATATCGCCAAAAACCATCTTTTCGAATTTTCTTTCCTCAAATGTTGCAGAGTTCAGGAGCTCAGCTGCAAAATTACGTAATTTATAGAAATACAAACTGTCAAATTCGTTTTTATCGTTTGATATACTTTTACTGATGCTAATCTCTTTTAAAGCTGGCGTTAAAGGATGAATAACGACACCCATGAATGATTGATTTATTCCCTTATCTGCATTGACGGCATTCTTTTAGCTTCTAAAGGGGTGAGACGAACATTTAATTTCGATTTAACCCACATTTGACAATATGTCCACACAAACAGCTGATAATTACGGCGTTGCCGTAACCGCTCGCACGACGCGAAGGGTAAAGCGAAGGGTAGATTAGAATACGAAACTCAAAGCGTATACGTATTTGAAACGAAGGGATTGGAATAGCACTCCTGGTATTTTTCAGATAGCCATGCGTCTTTGCATACTTGTAAATTAGTGGTCACTCCTTTCCCTCCTTTTCCATCTTTTTGCATTATCGGTTCGATTAAATCTTATCTTGCCGCTTTCTCTTTCTTGATATTTTAACCATTTGCCACAAGAGTTGTACCGCCTTTTTACCATATTTTCCTAGACAGCCCGGTCCTTCATGAATTTATTTCATCAATTTAATCAATTTCTAAGCTTTCCTGTATTAATTTCAGTCGGATAAATAAAACATTACGGTACTGAAATCTTTACCGGACTAGTAACAAAGCCAACCTAATGTCTTGTTTATTTGTTTACTAGATTTATTATTTTATTTATTTAAGAAAAGGAATGGAATTTTGAACAACCGTTTCTTAGTGAGCGCCTTCATTTCATTGCTTTGCCAAATTAACAAACGCATATTATTATATATTATTTTTTATAAAAGCCTAACGGAAAGAAATTAAGTAACAGATTAATATAATTCTAAGAAAAACTAACCTCACTGGGCAAATATTCGGATCCTCGATACCTTGATACCCAAACCATTTGCTGTCAGCAAGACGGTGAGCTCCTCCCTGACACATTTTACTAAATATGGAATTATATTCGAAACGACCAGTTGGAATTTCACTGTTGTCTAATTCTGTCTTCAAATGATGGGTTAAACAAGTAGCTCCCTCTCCTCTTCTCCATGCCAGCTCTCTTGCAGCTATGTACTAGATAAAAATCAGAGTTGCAGTCTAGAAGGGGTATTCTCGTCCCAGGAATTAATCAATTTAACATATTCCAAATCTGTCAATGCAACTGAGCTTACTTTTCGCGTCCATAAAGTCTATTCCAGCAAACTGATCTATTTTAATTTTAAATTCTTTAAAATACTTTTCTATTAACAGCTTAGCGGTGGTTTTCCAAATAGTCTTCACAACGCTTTCTTTATAATCGCTTCCGTTCAATTTCTTCATATTGTATCATCAATAATACCCTGTCAATATTAAATTTAACTGACTGATGTCTGCAGGCGCTTCTAAATTAAACCTTCTTTCTTGACAACACCGTTGAAATTGCAACCAACTGCGTTTTGGGAGCGCTTGGTGTTACAGGAAATTGACATTTCTACAGATGTTCGATTTCTGCAATGGTTTTACGCCAAATCTATTTTTACTGGTCATGATCTGCTTTTTAACTGTTTTTAACACTAAATTTGACGAACTGTTTTCAAATTTATTTTTGTTTTTCATTCTTGTTTATTATTGACGACCACTTCACGTACACAGTGTTGTTACGCAAATCGATCAAAACTCACCATTCAAAAACGAATTAAATAGAAATTCTTTGGATTGTCTTACCAAATAAAACTTTTAAATCTTTCGGTAATTTTTGTCAGTCCAACTGACTCGTAGCTGCCTCTTTTAGACAATCGGCATTGATGCTTCGCACTCATGACGATTGTCGTTACAGCAGCTACTCGTAAACCAACTGACAAAAATTACCGGCAAGATTCAAACCACTTGTTGTATTGTAAGTGACAATTTAACTTTGTGTTTTTGTGAACCAATGAGATGTTTCAATTTTAAAATAAACAACCAATAGGACAATTTTTCGAAAAGCTTTATTCCAATTTTTTGTAGCTATCTGACATTACAATTTACAAGTTAGATTGTCAAGCCAAATAGGAATCTAGGTATAAATATTGGCGCCAATTTTTGCTCTTTCGATTGACTAGTGTCTGTTGCTTGAGAAAATAATGGGCCGTATGAATAAAAGGTAGCAAATGCTTTGACTTCTACTTTATAGAGAGCATTTACTCGCCTCGGTAAGAATAAAAAAAAAAGAGCAAAAGGTTTTGGAATGACCTACTTTTTTTAATGAGCAATTGCTCAACTTCCACATCCATATGCTCAATTGTGAGATTACCTTATGAATAAAAAAAAAGCTTTTGCTTATAATTGTAAGCAATTGCTCGAAAATTTTGCATCTGGATATCATTAGAATCAAAGTCAATTGCATGCAAAAAATAAGAAAGTAAAGAAACGTGAGGAGGAGATTTATCTTCAAAAATTAAATTTAAAATCTTTCTAAGGTATTTAGCTGAGCCTGGGATTCAAATTGCAGAAAAATTGGGTGTTCATCGGTCGAGAGTTTCAAAAGTTATCTTCCAAGTAAAGTCGAAAAGTATTCACGCATAAGGTTTCCAAAAACTGGTCAAGATGTACAAGAGCCAAATGCAGAATGGCAGAGGTATTACAACTTTCCAGCTGCGATTGGTATCCTAGACACTACTCTGATTCAAATTGAAAAACCTTTAAACCACGGAGATGAGTAGGTACATTTGCAGAAAAGGGTTTCCAGCCATAAATTATTATTATTAATAAGAAGATTATTGAAATATGTAGCAGTCAATTAAAACGGCGTTTTCCAATAATTAAATAATATGTATGTCGTCTGAAAAAATATTTCTATTATAATAAGTTGCTTTGTTTTGAATAATATTGCAAAATATTTAAACGACGATGACTTTCCTTCTGATGAAGAGGATAAAGCAGAAGATAAGCCCAAGGAAGCAGAAGCTGTTCCTGAAGCACAATATGCTAACAAATCAAGAGAAGAAAGACTTAAGGTTCCATTTGCAAGCAGTCGATGAGACCGTGCAAATTTGAAGAAAAAAAAAAGCAATGAATCCTTTAAGGTTTATTTTTTATTTATGACTCAACTTTTGTGAGTATTTGCTCATTATGGAATGAGCATGAGCAATTGCGAAAAGTTTTTTTTATTCATACAGATTTGAGTATTTGCTTATGCTCTGACCATAAACTTAGAAAGCAAAGGCTTTTGCTTCATGCTTTTGCTCAAGAGCAAATGCACATTTTTATTCATACGACCCAATGACTCTTGCTTGCACTCGTCATTATTTTCGTCGCAACAGAAATTCGTATTTGAATCGCCAAAATTATTGTCGGCAATATTTTGACCTCTTGGCTCTCGTCCTACTGTTATTGATTATTTATTTGCTAAATCAATCTAATATATAAAAAACTCGTGTCACGGTGTTTGTGGTGGTCGAACTCCTCCGAAAGGGCTCGACCGATTTTTATTTTTTTTTTGCATATTTGGCAGGTATGAGAATAGGTGGTAAATTATTTTTCACATGTTTATGGGTTCCCAGGGGGGGCCTTGGGCTGAACCGAGTTTTATGATTTTTTTTGTATATTTGGTAGGCATGAGAATATTTTATTTTCACATGGACATGGGGACACCCTTGGGCTGGACAAATTTTTATTATCTTTGATTTGTTGGATTTGTCTTCGCCCCGAATAGCAGAATAACTATTAAAACATGGAAATGGGGCCCAGGGGTCCCCCTTGGGTTTATAACTCAAGAACGGCTTTTATGATCTTTGATTTGTTGGATTTGTCTCCGCCCCGGATAGCAGAATAACTATTAAAACATGGATATGGGGGCACAGGGGGCCCCCTGGGCACCTGTGTTATTAATTCTGAGGCGGTCCAAAGTTCGCCGGGTCAGCTAGTAGAGGCATAAAAACGTGAGAATTTGACAGAGCCTGCATTTAATTTTCAAATCATAATAAATTTTTAATTAAAAATGGCAGAAGTTTGATTTAAATCAACAATGAAAATTTAGCAATATTCATAAGCATATTCAACAAAGCCTTTAAATAAATATCCTAAAAGAATTGATTAGCTAGTTTTCCCCCTTAAATTTTAGATTATAATTTTTTTATAGACGAATTGGAATGAAGATGTTGGCTGAAGTAATAATTAGAAACCAAAACACATTAGCCAAGGAACCCGTGTAGTAATAATGTTTGTTTCTGTGCCAAAATCAATAGCACTCTTATCGATTTGTTCTATGCCATGCGAGGCACGCAATTTAAGTGTAAAAGAAGGTGTGGGAATTTCAACATACGCAAGCAACTAAACGAATTAAAATAATTGAATTAATTTAGTCAACCTTTATACCGTTCATAACAATTTTAAACTATCAGTCGCATTATTTAGATCCGCTTGTGCTCGTTACAAGCGTGGAGAGAGTAATAGTGGCACCTGTGTCTCTCATTTTTTAATATTGGAAAGATTATAAATAAATCATGAAACCTGCACTTTTAATCACCCACCGATTTACAACCAGCGTAAGATTAATTTATGACAAGTTGCATAAACTCTGGTCGTAATCTTAAAATTTATTTGTGTGTAATTAAATGTACCTATACATAACTAAACGGCCTTAAATTAAAATAGTAAAGGTCTTTTACAAAACCAGAAAACTTACCCAGAAAACTTTCACTAGTGGCTAAGTGCTTTTGAGTGCAAAGCTCTCGCTTTTTGGAACTTTATTTTTAAAATTATACATTCAGAAGTCAGACGTCGTACCTGTAAAGTCAGCGCTTTCAAGTTTCAAAAATAACTAGAAGAATGCGGTTAGGAAATAGCACCGTCGTCCACATACTGTAAATTAGTTATTTGTGAGTTTTGTTTTCGTTTCTCACATCGGAGACAGTAGAGAAAACGTCACAGGAAGGAATTTTTACGACACGTACGTGTCCGATTTTAATAATTAAGGGATTTTCATAGTGATGCGATTTTTACTTTATAAAAAGGTTACCCTCTATTTCCTTGCATTGTATTAAAAATGTTTCCTGTGTGGTGTCACTGCGCTATGACCTATGAATAAATAAATAAATAAATAAGGCTTTTCAGCACGCATAACTTAACAACAGCACCGGATTTTAACGGCCATCTAATTAATTCTTGGTCAAGCGAATAATTAGCATTTATTTTTCTTTCTACTAACGCAAAACACATATCGAATTGACTATCCAAACCTATAAATCATTTTGAAACACTGGAGCAATTTTTGAACAACTCAATGTCACATAAACGCACAGCATTTAGAACAAGAACTGAAAATAAAATCTGTGATTGTTGATTAATATTCTAGGGTTGCGATACAATGCTAAAATCAGTGAAGTAACTGGGCAGTAAAAATAAGTTATACACTGACCCCTTTACATTGTTCAAAATTTCATGTACGATTTGCTTTGCTAATACACAACAAACCTCATTTAAAACGTCACGATGTTTTTGTTTGTTGTTGAGGACATAATAAAGACCTGTGAATCACTTGTCCTGCTTATAAATAGATATGTAATTGATGTTTCAACCAGGAGCAATATGTTACATTATGAGACTCACTATTTATAAACAAGTCGGAAAGCAAAGGGAAAATCCTCTGACACTTGTGTTCTTACCTAAAGATTATTTAGAGAACTCATTATGGACGCCTCAGTTATTGTTCATCTTTCGGAACTACATTATAATCATAACGGGTGTTCATTTAAATTAGTCATCAAGTCGCTTATGAATTTGACATAACATTTTAACGTATGTCTGTTGCCAATAAGTTTAAATTAATTGAAATAAAAAAAAATTACTCAGTTACCCCAGTTAGCTACCCGATGGTAGATGTGCGAAGACAATCGCACGCAGTTGAAGACCGATCGTGTTTTAGCCTACAACTTTTTTTTGTCGTCTTGATCAATCATTCTTCTACACGCGTTTTCAGATGGTTCACAATTGGATGAATGTAAAAAAATTGAGAAGTTGAGACTGAAGTCCCAAACAGCTGATATTCTGTTGACATTCTTATGGAACATCTTTATTTATGTGAATATAATTCTAATCGAAGGGGATATTGTGTTTGTGCATGTACGTAGCTTGTGTTGTAAAGCACTGCACTGGTAACAACCAAGAACGCATTTGTTTAAAACTGGCGTCCTAACCGAGAGGGATTGGAGGTTATGTTTCTCATATTGGTTTATAAGATTTAGCTAAACTTATTTCATTGCAGGTACATGATTTGTGCAGTTTATGGTTGCAGTAACAGAAGTAATAGGGAAGTCAATAAAAAGAATTGGGTTTTCTTCAGTGCGAGATCGAAGGTCGTGATTTACCCTGAACATTAAACAACGCGAGTGTTTGTTAAAAGTCATTAGAGACAGCTCGATTTAACAGAAAACAAAATAAAGAATACGTCAGTGTGTTCAGTCCATTTTTTTAACAGGTAGAAGTGAACCTTACCCTAATATTGGTAAACAATATTACAGAAAGGTTCTGCTGATGATCCCTAGCAGAAAATGGGTACACCTCCAGTAATGGTATTCTTGTACCATTGAAACACAACTCTAAATCTTTGTGTAACATTTTATGTGTGGTTCCAATGGAAAGATTCACTTGTTGGTGTAGTCGTCGAATAAATGTTTTTTTTTTAATTATTTTTGATTATTTGTTCCGCTTGGGCAATAGCCGCTGCTGTAAGTTTTTTTGGGGCCCCACTGCCAGGTTTTCGTAAAAGACTACCAGTTTCATTAAACTGATTCAATATTCTGTCCAAGGTTTTTTTAAACTGCATATAGTCCACGACAAAATTTGGAATTTTGTTCTAAACTGTACGCCATCGTTTCGCCGTAAGTAGTACCACGAACTGTTGAAGTGTTGAAAAAATCACTCAAAAAATCATAAGCAAGTTGATGATTAATTTAAATGCACACCTGTTATTTAAGGACTGACTCTAAAGCAGGTGCAAATTTTTCATTGAAAATTTGTCTTAATTTTTAAATCTGAATATGTACTTAATCTTACATTTTTCGAGTAATTAAAGTGGAAATTTCAAATAGCACAAAATTTTAAACAATGATAAAAAAAAATTTGAAGTCGAGTTTCTTCGTTTTCTTGCATTTTCTGAGAAAATTTTCCATAGTAATGTATATTTTTTTGTACACCATCTGAAAGTAGAGGTTTCAAAGAACAAAAAGCGCATTGGTTTTTTTTAAAAAGCAGCTTTTTTGACATGAGAATTTTCGATTGAAAATGAGCTTACTTTTTCGATATAAAATCAAAATAAGGGGAAAAAATAAATATTTTGAATCGAAAAAATCACAGCGTGTTTGGGACATAAGAAGGTAAGTTTCCACCAAATTTCGTGAAAACAAAATTCTTTTGTGGGAGATAAAATAAAAAAACCAAAAAGGTTATTTTGATTTTTTGCAGGTATTTTGAGGTTATGTGAAAAAAGTGTAAATACCAAAGTTGTTGACCTTTTTATTACTTACAACTTAGCCATTTAATTTTTTCAATAGGAGTTGTAATTTTTTTGGAAATAATCCGTGATAATCCGTTTTCCACCCTTAAAAGTTCACCCTCTACCACTTCCCGACCTAAAATCGCCCGTAAATTATTTTTACTCTTATTTTTGTTTTATTTTCTTCCTTTTTCAATGGGTGTTCTAAAATATTTTGGTATCAAAAATGATCGGCCCTGGCCTAACATACATAAAACAGTTTTCCAAGTTTCGAAGTTTCGAAGAAGACAGTTTTTTTAATTTTATTAAAAAAAGTAGGCTTTTTTAATTAATTTTTGTCATTAGTGTCATTTTTTTAGTTGGTGAAAAATTTAAACAGTTAAAAAAGTTGATGACGTTATAACTAACACTTCACATCCTAAAATTGATTTAAAAAAGCCTATCCACTTATTTTAATGGAATTTTTAAAAACATTATAGACAACTCGTGTTAGCGTGATTATTTTTCACACGTGTGGATTACTACGCCTCGTTTAATAAAACTCCACACAAAAAAGTTGCACTTCTAACACTTGTTATCTAATATACTACATATTGTCATGAGGATTTTATTCACATTTTATTGGTCAGTAATAAGCGACTTTCTAACTTTTAAATTATCTTAAGGTTTTAAATTTTTAAATATAACATGATGTAATAAGGCAGTCACCTACCTATTTATCCAACCTCACCGGAACACCAAAGAGTTACGCAAAATTCCCATTAGACATTATAGTTTTTATGTGACAATATTGACAAATACATGTAATGTCAGTTGTAGTGTAAGTGTAAAAATTTCACTGAAATTAATCTGCATTTTTCACCGTTTTGAGTATCAATTATCAAAAATCATCTTTTGAATACTGTTTTAGAAATTTGAATGTAATTTGAATAAAAATTAAACAACACAACTCAATCATTGTTGATACTAAATAGCGTTCGTACTGTAAAATTATGGTTGGCACAGAAAAAAATTATATAATTTCCATTATCTCAAAACTACTTTTTTGCAAACACGGCAGAATAGTTCTGGTTTATAATGACATTTTATTATTGTAATTCGGATTATTGTCAATAAAATAGTATACGAACCTCGGGGAAAATTTAATTATTGTATCTCGAGAAATAATTCACGGCAAGCCTCGGTGAACTATCTTTTTCTCGAGAATCAAACATTTTCCACATGGTATCTATATACTTAATCGTTGAACATCAAACATCGTTTGAAGCAAATCAAACAGTGGGTACCGTTCCGATTTTTATAATTGTTTTTTTTTTTTAATGAAAGACATTGATAAGATACACCGGTAGATTACTTTTCATTTTCAAAAATTTCACAGGTTCATTGATTACACTGGGCAACAGCCATTTTGTTTTCTGAACATAAGTAACGAATTCATACCATGTGTACCATGTTAAATTCAAAAATGACAATAAAAAATGCTCATTGGTTACCGTTTTTGAGATGCAAAAATTTTGGGTTTTTCTTTTTTTCATATTTATCATAGGAGTCTAACGACCATTGCAAAGATCTAGCAACCATAGAAAACAATTTTTGGACAACCAAAGATCTGAAAATTATGTACATTTGGTGGAAAATCTCTTGATGGTCTGCAAACATATGGGGTGCAATATGTCTTTGAAGGTGCACTTTTTACATTCCCATGTTAAGTTTTTCCCCATAAATTGTGGCGCCGTTAGCGACGAACATGGTGAGCGGTTCCACCAAGATATTTCCTCAATGAAAAAAGGGGTATCAAAGAACTACCATGTTGGCGGATTACTGCTGGATATCTATTCGCGATACAGCAGACGCAAAATTCAAGCGACAAAGCAAGAAAAGAAAATCTGAGTGTTTTTAAAAACTGTAACCAACTGAGTATTTTTGTTATTATGTACGTGTTTAGCGAAATTAAATGAAGTAGAAATGGTGTCAATTATGCATAAAACAGGCAAAAAACATTTTTTTGTAGCCCAGTGTTATTTGCATGTAATTTTTCCACGGATTCCACACAAATTTCAATGATTCAGTCACAAACTTCAATGAGCGAGAATCGTTTTAAGTAACAAGCTGGCGAACTAACAGCTTGGCCCCTCCTCTAAGGTTTCTGTGCGTAAGTGGTAAGTGGCATTTACTTCACTGCAGTATTTACCTCGGGACACTCGGGGTGTTATAAACGTTCGTGGAAAGAGATCAAGGGTTACAGTAATAAATTATCATAAAAATAAATTACCGACAAAAGATTTATAACGGTGTAACAAATAAAAAAATATGAAAATGAATTAAAATTGTGATGAAAATGCTCTCCCTGAAGCATTGAGATAGCGGCGGAGAATGAAACAAAAATCACGGTTATTGTATGAAAAGGCTTATAATGAATTTGTCAATAAATTGGTGCGAAGTAAAGCAAGCAAGAAATGTCTCAGAGATTTGGCGAAAAGTTCTAAAGCCAAAATGACTACTTTTTGGCCTTAGGGCGAAAAAGAATATCATTACGCCCTTAAAACTATTAAAGCTTAAAACTTAAAGCTATTTGTTCAACTTTTACACCCGGTTGTCCAAAAATGAAGTTTTCGCATTTATTTAAAAAAATAATTCTTCTACAAATGCCCGGTATAGAGCACCTTTACAGCAGTTGTTATTCGGTTTCCGATTGAGTTTTTAAATTCATTATCTCCCACTGCATTGCCTCCACATAAATTGGTGGTACAAGAATGCGTGTTAAACGATTGCATCAAAATACAATTGATTGCGAAATTTGAACCGGACGATCAACTGGGAAACGTATTTTAATACCCAGAATTCATATAACGTATTCGGGTACATGCCATTTTCCTTTAGGCAAACCTAATTTCCAATCATGTTAGCATTTGCTATGACCATTAATAAATCGCAAGGGCAAACCTTCAATAAGGTTGGGATTTTGTTAGCCTACCTACTGGTGCAAAGATTATTAAGTGATTATCAAAGAGTGCTTTAAAAATAAAAAATAATTGTGTTTGTTTACACCATGAGTTTTTCGCCATTTGATAGACGTCAGGATCGAGAAAAAGCAATGGCGTCTCGTTTACTGAGGTTTTAAAAAGAGAAAATTTCGAAAAATGTGGTATTTATGAACTTTATCGATCACAAAAAGTGAAAATGAGAATTAACAGAAACTTGTGTAATGCCTCAAGTTAATGCGACACGCGTAGTTATTGAAAATATTAAATCATAGAAATAAAAGAAAGTAGGAAAACCTGAGGAATTGAGACACTTCTGGAAGTCATGAAAAATGAGAAACTCGGGAAATCTGCGGAATTGAGAAATTGGACCCTTTGAGACATCTTAGTCGAGAAATGTGTTAAACAAAGAAACCGAGAAGTTGTGAGTGAGAAATTGAGAATCCAAGGAATTTGAGACACTAAGAATGAAAACTTGAGAAACGTAACTCCTACGCCCCTGTGCATTAAGTCTGAAATAAGCACCTACAAATTTACAACGAAGACTTGACTAATAAGAAAAACATTCCGTATAAAAATCACCCTGAAACTCCTCAAGGAAAAAACAAAATTTACTCTGAAAGTTATTCTGAAACACCCGGTATAAGTTTTGTCTCTCGAGAAATAGTTTAACTCGCCAAACCTTTTTCTCTCGACACAAGAATGAAATATGTTCCACTTCGATATGTAATATTATTTGTAATTTTTCTATTTTTATCAGTATGTATATTATTCTTGTTTTGTAAGGCTATAGTAACGATCTCCTCCTGTTCTGGCCATGCCCGGATTCCTAAAATTTGGTCTGATTTGCTGGGTGGGAAATCGGTTTGAGTTCGAAATGCGAAGTTAAGTCGGTTTGACAGGTGGGAGATCTGTATTTAGGTTGGGAAGGATCCTTGATGGGTTTCTAAATAGTAAGCTAAATGACACCGGTAATAGTGCAAATTACAATACTTAATTTTTTTAGGTGGGATCGGTTGTCGGCTGGGGGTCCGCGCAAGCGGGGAAGTCATCGAGTTTTTCCTGAAGAAGTTCTTCTAAACTATTTTAAGTCTGATGGCAAAAACTTTCATTTTTTAAGTTGGTATCTTGCCTATTCGCACGTTTTGTAAGAAAATGTTAATTAATTAACAGTTGATTAAAAAACATCATTATCTGGACCAGTTATCACAGCCACCCTTAGATTATGAACGGCTTCCTGCTAGGTTTCCCTAAAGGCTCCCCAAAGTATGCAAACCCGTCAGAACAATGGGAAGAGTGATTTGAAAAACGACGGAGCTACATGATGGTGGGCTTCTAATTGGCACAGAGGTGGTTAATGACGCGTCGTAATTCACGCCGTCTCCGTGACAGACCAGACCATCCTCATCTCTCCCTCTAATATTTTGTCTGAGTTGTGTTATGGTTGGACGTGCGCCAGAACGCCTCGCTTAGTGGCGTCGCATTTACCAGCGCGGCTCTGTCAGCGGCGGTCTAAGTATGGATGCCAGCGACAATAATCCAAATCTCAGGGCCGGCTCTAGGCTTTGAATTTTGCTACGATACATCTCGAACGAAACAAGTACATAGTGGCAATTTTTACCTCCATAAACAACTTATACAGTCTATTTTCCTGAAAACAAATTACTCACTCCCTTAAAAAGGAGCTTTTCAAATACCTATATCAGGTTCCGAGGATTATTTTATTCATGGAGGTTTCAACCAATAACATAATATGTAGTTCAATTTTTTTTAAATTGTAATGATTGTTTCATTCATCATTGTTTTCGACCAATCGTAAGACTTTATTTATTGAATTATAGTCATAATTCAATCATCCTTTATGTTCCTTTTTCAAATGTTTTTTACTTTACATTTTTTACTATTATGTCAAATTTCAACATGAATCGTTTTGGGGAACATTCTTCGATGTGTTCATGAAATAATCTTACCGAATTGCGAGTCGAATTGCTTTCGTGCTTCTGAAACAATCTGTTGTAATACTCAAGTTCAATCGATAGTTTCATGTAATTACAAGTGATAATCTGTTCGGCAGATGTTTCCGATCGCTATAGAAGTGAAAGTGGTTTCAAAGGTAAAATAGTACGAGTATATGTATTGTGTAACAGTATCGAAAGTTGCCTCTTACACGCAAGTGTTGAAGTTATGGTATTCATATTAATACGAGCGTCTAAGAGCACTTTCGCACGGGTTGCACACGATACTTTTTCTACGCTTATATTGATGTAATTAAAAATGTAATGTTTTATTTATTGTTTTTGTAATAATTTTAGGTGAACAATAATTATTAAAAACTAGCTGGCACCGGCGCGCGTTGCTACACCCAAAAAATAAAGTAAAATAAAGTAAAGTGATGAGAAGAAAAGAGAAACTTCACCAGGATCACCCGCTGGACTAATCTGAAGATTGACTGAAAATTTCATAAAAATCGGTTCCAGCCGTTTTGGAGTACATAGGGAACATGCATACACACATCGATTCTTTTTTTACATTATGTAGAAAATGTATTCGGCACTATTTAATCGAACCTTTTCTTGGATTTCTCGAGCAAATTAATTTCTTCATCCATTTCACTTTTTATAGAGAAAGAAGCACTACGCGAAACACTTTTGCAATGGTATTTAATTTTCATCTATCAACAGCACCATAATTATAGCGCTAGCACGATAAAACGAAAAATAAATAAAATACGATCAGGTAGGTAAATAATTTGATGTGGGCACTTTTGTGCGCTTTACACGCTATGTTGACATAATTATGCACCTTCCGTGCACTTTTACATACATGCTGTCAAACGAGTAATTTGACACTTTCTGATGGGCAAATCAATTAGCGAAAATGTCCTTTTGGCCTCCTGAACTGTAAAACTCCGTATGTAACGGATGCTTAGTAAGCTGTTCTTTACAAACGATGCGGTAAAATCAACGAAAAACACTTTAAGAAGAAAACTGTCCTCACCATAATTAAGTCTATGTAACAGAATACTTGTTTACACTTAAATATTTCCATAAATTGTTTTCCATTTAATAGATTTTTGCAGTTCTTGTCAGTTCTTTGTGACATTAGCCGATGAGAACTGTCACAACAGTTGTCAGTCAGTTGTCAACCAAATTTTGAATCAAAATTATTTATTATTGAGATTTTTAAATAATTGTCGGCCAAAAAACGTAATACCAATCTCGTGGTAGGTCTATTATATTGTTCGGTTTTAATAAATCACTCGGCGATGCCTCGTGCTTCAAAATTAAAACCTCGCAATGTAAAATTTGACCTACCATCCTCGATTGTAAATAACTATTACGCACAAGTGCATCTTTTATATGTACTTTTTTACATCTTGGTTACCATGATTGAAAATGGAACATTACGCCCGTAAAGTATATGCCCGCAAAGTAAAAGCCCGTAAAAAAAAGGCCCGCAAAATTATAACCACAAGAAATGAACATTTCTTTATGATAATTATATGCATTAAATGTACAGTTTTTAACATCAGAAAAAGAACTTGAGGGCGCCACTGCTTCATTTGACGACACCGACGCCGTTGTCTTTGATTTCTTTGAAGTAAACGTAATCGCACTTTCCAAAAGAGAATTTGTTGTGCGTCATGATTGTGACGATGACAGTTAGTAGCGGTGGCGTTTTCTCTGAAGTGCCCGTATTTACACGTTGGTTTTTAAGAGGTGATTTGCTTCCTAAAATTGAACGTGCAATTTTATTTTTTGAGCCGATAGAATCCTCTAGATATCCTTCTGCAACACTGATGCTTTTCCACCTATAGAACGATAAATAAGTGCATTAATATTAATTTTTCTACTTTGCGTTCGTACTGAGGCTATTGAGATACACTTTTGCGTGTCATAATAGACAAAAGCGGTGATATAATAATTATATTAAAAATAGTATATATTTTTTTTTTATATTTACAATCTTAGCTGATCTTGGCAGTCCTAACCTATACTTCGCTGTCAAGTCAACAGCTGATTTCGTTGGGGCATTCCGTAAGCTGGTAACACTTGGCGCATTGGAGTGGGACGGGGGCTGGCGGTTTGGATGGATCGCACTGACTTTCTGTGTGGACGCCGTCAGGAAGGTTTTTAATAGTATAACGGAACGTCGTGGTGTTGAAGTTCAAAATACGGTAGTAAAATTTTTTCGGAGATCGTAGAGTTCTTGTTCTCCTTCCTCCAATTTTCAAATTGAGCGTATGTTTTTTCATATGCCTCGCGAGAATTTGAAAGTAGCAAATTGCCCATCGCATTTTCGCCAAAGCCCTTATTTCTGGGGACGTACATTGAAGAATTTTCGAACTCATTTTTGGAAGGACTAGCTAAGCTATTTTTCATAGCCACCGTTAATGCACCTCGCAAACATAGATTGTAGATTGTGATATTTGATTGTTTTGTTTAAAAAGTGTCAAAGTAGAAAAAAATACTGTATGATAACTCATTTATAAGGCATTTTGTCGCACTTACCCTTACTAAACCCGTGCGTGCGACAAAATGCTTCTTATAAAACTCGTATCATAATATAGGTACTGTTATATTTACGACAGTTTAGTTTATTTATAAAAATTGTTCGAAATGACGACAGCCCTGGGCATTTTGCAGATGCATACCCCACTATTTTTCGGTGTTACTGGCATAAACAAGATGTTTCATGTGGCCCCGCACGAAAAAATAACTTATTCCGATCCACCTTTCGTGTAAATTTTGTGTATTTGTTCCGAACGTCCGCTAATAAATTACACACTCAAGAGAGTTCCCACGGGTTTCACATAATATGATAGTAGATATAATTATATAGGTCACTATTTGAAAATAAAGGCATTTTGCACCGTCAACAGTCAAAATAAAACTGAAAGTAATTAATTCTCAGCCGTTCACCGCACTCGTTCCAGCAAAAAAGTTATTTGTTGTTTAGGCCAAGAGATAAGAGTTTATTTACAAATGGTTCTTCAATCATGCTAGCGGTTCTCAATCGGCTTTCGCGTAAATTTTAAAACCATATACAGGGTGTTTAAAAATTGCCGCACCAACGCAATCGTACGTTATTTAATAAGACCATTTGGTCAGTCAGAGAAAAATATTTAAAAAATTCTTGGTGTTCATTTCTTCTGTGTATGTGGGTTTCTTTTAGGGATGTTCGAATGTTGATTACAGCTATTTATTATCAGTAAATTACACCCAAAATGCTGCTAAAGTATGCGAAACAAAATGTAGATCAATAATTATTTGACGCAATGCCTTTGGTCTTTAACATAAACGTATTTAAACGCATCTTAAATTATCGAGATTTATGCAAAAATCAATGCAGCAACATTTTAATATAACAATGGATATTTTTATGCAACAATGGGATTGTATGCATAGTAACTAATTTTTCAGATTTATTTAAAAAAAAAGTCACACTGACATTGTGGGATGGATGACTTGCCTCTAACACTTCTATTAAGAGATATGTGAATTCAACTGGATGAAGCACCAGTTCATCATCATCCGGTCCTGTGATGGCCTGGCCATGCTTAGCGATGAATTGGGCCAGATGGCACAACGCATTAGCTCCCCGTTCGCCCGACCTTAATCGTTTAGATTTTTTCTTTGCGGTCATTTTAAATTGTTGGTTTACGTAACACCACCTGAGAGTCGTGAAGACCTTCTCGCAAGAATTTTTGGACCCACTGAAACTGTAACCAAACAAATACTCGAACGAGTACAGGCCAATATTGAGAGACTGGCAAACGCTAGTCTTACGGGCAATGGTCGACAATTTGAACATTTGCTGTGAATTGTATTTTAATCTATATATATATATATATATATATATATATATATATATATATATATATATATAGACATATACGGCGGCAATGTCAAGCCCAAAATGCTATGTTGGAAAGTAATACCAAGCCCGACACCTACTTACGAAGCCCGACTTTGGGCTTCGTAAAATTCACGTGTATATCCGAGTTATTTCTCATTGATACGACTAAAGCCATCTACTGGCAAAATTTTCATTTGGCGGGTAAAGTCACCATATATCGTAAAATACACACGCTTAGTTTTTGAAGTTCACTGTAGGGGGCGCACGACAGATTTGTATAAAACTGTATATTTACTGCAGATACTTTGTCGATGATGCCCGACCTTAAGATGTTTAATGCATAATAGGAATCCCGTTCATGTGACAACAGCGCATTCACTCGATTATTCATTTAATGTAATATTGGAGATATTTAACGCTACGAGCGAAAAGATGATTTAGCGGTAACAATTCAGAAAGCTCTTATCTGAGAATTTTAAAATTATATTTTAATGTCAAATCACCCTTAAAACGTTTTTTCAACTCTTAAATACTCCGTTTTTTGGTTACAACCAAATTTTTAAAACGTTTTTTATAGAACAATTTAAAAATTATAAACAGTGTCAGATATTTAAAAACGCCCTTAAAACGGTTTTTGAACCCATCATTCCAGTCACAAAAGATTTTAGGTGTCCTGCTTAACAAATTTTCTTCTAGTTTTGGGTTTTTGATACTTTATGTTTTTTGAGGTGGAATACGAATTGGGTCTAACAGGTCTAACCTACCATATTTTTTTGTCGGGTGAACCGTTTAGGCGCAACAGTGCGTTGAAATGGGATATTATTGCCAGATTTTTATTTTTCCGGAGGCGGATTATGTTAATTTTGTGTTTTTTTTTTATTATTTAAAATGTTGGTACCCTTTTACCCTTTTAAATTATGTTTAATATTTGGTTGTAATAAAAGCAAGGGTGTATTTATGGTTGAAAATAATTGTTTTAGGGGTGTGTTTTACACACACTGTTTTAAATTGTGTTGTGTTTTTAATTTGATTGTAAAGCAAAGGTGTATTTCTGGGTTAAAAACTTAAAAAATGGTGTTTTTTAAATATTTGACACTGTTTATAATTTTTAAATTGTTTTAAACAAGGCCAAATTTTAAAAGCATCCTTAAAACTATTTCTTAACCCTTCAATACACCATTGCTTTAATTACAACTAAATTTTGGAGACATTTTTTATGACAACTTAAAACTTATAAAAAAGCTCACATCCCCGGAGCAGAACGAACAAAACAAAAAAATAGGTCTTTCCTATCGTCAGTTATGATCGAGAATGCATACAAATATCATGAAAAAATCACTTTCAGTTTTTCCCGAATTCTCCAATTTTTCGGGCAACTTTTACAATTTTTATTTCCGTAGGAACCTTATCTGGACTATGACGAATATGAGGAAAAAATTATTAGCGAAATGGGTTCATCCGTTCTCAAGTGATGCGCCTACAAATACACCATTTCAACATTTACGCACGTGCAGTGTATTTCAGTTTTTCCCGAATTTTCGAATTTTCCGGGTAAATTTTCCATTTTTGCTTTCCGTAAAAATCTTATTTGGACTATATTACAAATATTAACAAAGAAATTAGCCAATTCTGGCCAGCCAATCTCAAGTGATGCGCTTACCAACGAACAGCATTACATTTTTAACAAAAATTACAGCGAATGACAGTAATCTCACTATTTCCAGCCAGCTGTTGACACGTCACTAGCACGTGCGTTTGTTTTGAGAAGTCCCCACTCTCACTGACGTCACGACTTCTCCAGTCTATTATATAAAAATGACACGCTATTCGTTGATAAACGCATCACTTGAGAACAGGTGGACCGATTTGGCAATTTTTTTTTTGAGTACCTGTTCGTAATAGTCTAGGTAATATTTTTAAGGAAATAAAGATTTTCCAATTTTCCGGCAAACCTTTGCCAATTTTTATTTCCGTAAGAACCTGACCTGGACCATTACGGGGATTCTAAAAAAAATATCCAAATCGGTCCAGCCGTTCTCAAGTGTTGCGCTTACCAACGTAGGTATAGCATTTCATTTTTAGGGTTCCGTACCCCAAGAGTGCTATTACTAAGGCTCAGCTGTCCGGCTGTCCGTCCTTCCGTCTGTCACAGGGCTGTATCTTTTGAAGCGTAATAGTTAGACACTTGAAATTTTCACAGAATGCGGACAACTATGGCCGCAATAACAACAGATAATAAAAATAATAAAAAAATGTAGTGTTAAATAAATAGTACCTGGCGACCGAGCTTCTCTCGGTACTTATTTTTTTGGAAAATTGTGTTTTTTTCCGAAAAAGTATTGAGATACGTCATAATATACGATACGTCTCATGACTCCGAAGTTTAGGCAACCCTTGAAACCGGAGGGCCCGAGGTAGCTTCTTTGAAACAAGGCGACCGGAGGGGCCCCCCTTGAAACACGGCGTCCCGAGGGCCCCCCGTTTAAACATGGGGGCCCGAGGGCCCCTTTGAAACAGGAAAAGTCGACCCAAAAGGGAGCCCGAGAGGGGCCCCGAGAAGGGAGCCCGAGAGGGCCCCGAATAAGGAGCCCGAGGGGGGGGCCGATAAGGGAGCCCGAGAGGGCCCCCGAGAAGGGAGCCCGAGAGGGCCCCCGAGAAGGGAGCCCGAGAGGGCCCCCGAGAAGGGAGCCCGAGGGGGGCCCCGAGAAGGGAGCCCGAGGGGGGGGGCGAAAAGGGAGCCCGAGCGAGCCCCCGAAAAGGGAGCCCCAGCAAGCCCCCGAAAAGGGAGTCCGAGAAGGGGCCCATCGAAACAGGCGAGCCCGAGGAGCGGCCCCTCGCATCAGGCGGGCCCGAGGGGGCCTCATCGGTTATCAACATAATTATAGAAGTCGAAAGTTGAATTTGTTTAGTTCTAAAATAGGATTTATGTATGAGACAAATTTAATTGAATTTAAATCTTTAGAAAGGAAGGCCCATGGGGGGCCCGTTGAGACAGACAAGCCTCCTTGAGATATCCTTGGGACAGGGGGGCGTAGCTACCATCTGAACTGCCGTAATACCTCGTACTACGCTAGTCGCAGTCGTTTCATTCAAACGCGTTCCCGCTCTCATTCATCCCCATCACCAAGGTGTTTGAAATTGTCAGATAATTGTCAGTATGACAGCGGATAAAGGATCTTAAAAAACCGTATTTTTGTCTAAAATTGCGTTTCTACAAGAAATCGAACTACATAGGTCGACTTAAAAAGCAAAACTTTATCTGAATACAAAATTTCATCCAAATCGTTAGAGCCGTTTCCGAGATCCACGAAATATATAAATAAATAAATAAATTTACAAGAATTGCTCGTTTAAATATATTAGATTAGATAGATTGTACGGTAGTAGGAAACCCTTCGAGTCCGACTTGCACTAACACGACTTTTATTATATAGATATGTAAACTACCAAGTCCCTACAAATTTAATGTGGTATAAATAACCATTCTGGGACTGTAATAAACACTGTTGTCAAATGTGCAAATACGTGTCTTTAAAATAAACGCTTCAGTTCCGATTTTTTTTCTGTTTCGACAGTTGAGGATTTTTAGTTAAAATATCAATAGTATTTTACTAAAAAAATAGCTTAAGTCACAGTAAATTTTCTATAAAACGCTTGTTTGTACTGTTTTCTTTGTACGGACAAAAGCTTGACTTGATTTCCACGCAAATAAGCGCAGGAGAGTTGTTAAGAACATACTCTATTAATTTTAGAATTTAGGGTATTGTTGGAGACATCAAACCACCTTGACTTTTAATTGAGCAATAACATGTAAAAAATGTCTTTGTAAGTATTTTAGCACAATTTTGGCTGTAAATGGGCGTTATAAAACGCCGATATATAAAAATTTTACCGAAACGCTTCAGTTCCGAAATTTTAGCAATAATTTTGTTTTTAAGAGCTTGTTGTCTAAACTTGACTTAGAAAGTAGTTTAAAGTAGTATTTAGCATAAATCTCAAAATTAAACAAAATATTTTGTTCTTACAGGCCTCACCCGTGCGACAAGGTAACTTGTTTGCACCAAAATTATTCCCTCTTGAAGCCTTTATTGAAGCTTCATTTTACCCTAAATTATCGTAATTATTTTTAATAAATAACAGTTCTTGGACGGTAGTAATAGTATATTTCATACGAGTGCGCTGTCATTACACTTTTCAGGGGCGAGGGCGAATTTTTGCAGCCCGAGGCGAATGCCGAGGTCCGCAATGAGGCCGAGCCCCTGAAAAGTGACAGGGCACGAGTATTGAATAGTGTTTTTTTTTTGTATTCGTTCCCGCAAAATGAGAAAAAGTACAAATTTACATCAGATTTTGAGGTTAGGTTGACAGCTGCCAAATTAAATACATACGATGCAAAATTTATGTATGTTGCTATGTATTTCATTACGTATTATGTGTTTCACAAAACGAATACAGTAGTATATTTTATTACAAGTCCAGAAAATGTCATTTTGCAAGTGCGAGCACAGTTTGTGGAGGCGAGGCGTAGCCGAGACTTCACAAGTGCAAGCACTTGCAAAACAGTTTCGGGTCGTGTGATAAACGAAACTTTTTCGGCCGACAAAAGATTTTCATTGTTCACTTTTGTAGGGGGGCCTCATGCCTCATGGGGGCCCACGTGTCGCAAAGAGCCCCCTTGGGTCCCCATATCGCAAGGCCCCCCACAAGTCTAAGAGGGCCTCATAACGCATGGGGGCCCTCGTGTCTCAAAGAGCCCTTTTGGGCCCCCCTGTTTCAAGGGCGCCACATGTCAAATGGACCCCCCCATGTCTTAAAGGGCCCCCTTGAGCCCCCCTGTTGAAGGGGGTTTTGTTATTGTCGTTGTCCTATACCAAGGCCCCCCCCCCTGTAATTTTTCCGATGTTTTAATGGTAGTTATTCTGCTATTCGGGGCGGTGACAAATCCAACGAACATAAAAGCTTGCATTGAAAAATCCAAGGCAAATATCGTTTTCCAGCCGATTTGGACGACTGGAAAATAACTAAATTGAGACGGAGGCCGAAAAAAACACAATATTTCCTCCGAAAAATTCGTGAGATGGTATGAGGGGAGGCAGAAATAGAATTCTCTCAAGAGCAGCAGAAACAAAAGGGGATGTTGTAAATAATGTAAGAGGCACAAAACTTTGGACTTTAGTAAGTTATTAGTTTTATAAACAGTACTTTTATATAAGCAATAAATAATTTGTACTTGATAGGCCTCACCAGTTGGCTCCTGTTATTCTGCACCTACCTGTGGAACGTCGGGTAAATAAAACAAATTGGAACTACCTTTATGAATAATTTTGCTGTCATTATCATTCATTATTATTATTCATTATCAATATATTGCCAAGAAAATACAGATGCCCGATTCCAAACAAATAATTTAAGAAAAACTTAAAAAAAAAATACAATTTTGTTTATTGTATTTGAAGAACACGGAATAATAAGTCAGCATACAATATTAATTTAATTCATAAATGCAATAAAGGCCGGAAATTAGATTTTCTCGAGACTTTGGAAATAAGGAAAGCCTTGAAACTGGAAAACAGATCTTGTTTAAATGAACAGAATAACTTCAATAATCCCATTATTAATTCACTATTTTAATTTTTCACTCAAACAAACTTACCAGATTCTCTTTGATCCATTTTTAATTTTTACATTTATAAAATGTTGTTTTTACGAAATCTTTTAAAAATCATGTAACCCTTTGAAAACGTCAAATTTAATTCAAAATTACGTCAATGTCATAATTTTTTATATTCTTTAAGGTAAGAACCCCTCTTGTAATTCATCAATTGTATCATTAATCTCTTGTTAAATTAGGGCTGATGATGGCAGAAGTGTTCTGCCGAAACATGTACCTTTAGTAATCTTACAGTTATTAAAGTTTGTGGAGTTCGACATAGATATATTTAAATTTTAATTTAAATTTACTCCACTTGGATTTAAGAACATTCTTCTTGTTTAATATTAATTTAGTCTACATTTGTGGTGGAAATGCTGGCAACACTGCTTGGCTTCGTATAATACGTGATATAATTTTTTTTATACAAACGGGATTGTTATAGTAAGCAGAGCATGTGTGGTTTCGTAAAATCTGAGAAACATAGAATTATTCGTATGTCAACAAAAAGTTACCCCTCTCAGGTTGAGCTGATTAATGTGATGATATAAAACCTATATATCCAGCAAATATATCTGTAACTATAAAGGAAAGGGCGGGCTTCTGAGTGCCTGTGGTGTTTGTCGGGCTTGGTATGGATAGCTGGGTATGTATATATATATATATATAAAATCCAAATACCACTCACTGACTCATCACGAAATCTCCGGATCCATCGAAGGGATTGCAATGAAACTTTGCACGCTTACTTATTTCACCACGTAGGCGCTCACTAAGAAAAGGTTTTTCAAAATTCCATCCCTAAGGGGGAAACGGAGCGGGGGAGTAATCTCTAGATCCACTGAACCGATTGGAATGAAATTTTGCACACTTACTCATTTTACCACGTTGGCGCTCACTAAGAAACGGTTTTTCAAAATTTAATCCCTAAGGGGGGTAACGGGGCGGAGGAGTTAATCTCTATCCACTGAACCGATTGGAATGAAATTTTGCACACATACTTATTTGACCATGTAAGCGCTCACTAAGAAAGGGTTTGTCAAAATTCAATTCCTAAGGGGGGTAACAGGACGGGGGAGTTAATCTCTAGATCCACTAAACCAATTCGAATGAAATTTTGCACACTTACTTATTTTACCACGTAGGCGCTCACTAAGAAACGGTTTTTTAAAATTCCATTTTTAAGGGAGGTACGGAGCGGGGGAGTTAATCTCTGGATCCACTGAACCGATGCAAAAAAATATTTACAGACTTCAAAAAAGGGGCGTAAACGGGGAGAATAGTTTTCCTGAGAATTCTCATAACTGGATAACAAACAGTCTTACAAACGCGAAAATTGGGATCTAGATTCCCTTTTTAAGAATACCGGACCCGTGATTGATGATTTTCCAAAAAAAAAAACTGCGAAAAAAAGGTGAGGGTGGATTTGGGAGTGATTTTTCTCAAAATTCTTATAATTTGAAAATCGACAATGTTACAGGCATGAGAATTGGCACTTGGACCCTCATTTAAACATAACGAGACCCGTGTTTGACAATTTTGCAAAAAAATATTTACAGACCTCAAAAAATGGACGTAAATGGGGAGGATAGTTTTCCTGAGAATTCTCATAACTGGAAAACAAACGGTGTTACATACGTGAAAACTGGGATCCAGGTTTTCATTTAAAATTGACTGGGGGCGTGTTTGAGGATTTTACAAAAAAAAATACCAACTGGAATAGAAGAAGGGTAGATTTGGGAGTGATTTCTCTCAAAATTTTTATGACTTCAAGACCGACAGGCATGAGAATTGGCACTTGGACTCTGCTTTAAAAATAACTAGACCCGTGTTTGATGTTTTTGCAAAGAAAAAGTTTTTTACTGTTTGTTATTTATTATTAAAACTGCTTTAAGTAAGAGGCTGTACCAATTAAAAATATAAGTGCCAGTAAAGCCAAACCCAACTTACGCGGGCAAAGCCGCGGGTAACTGCTAGTCTATATATATATATATATATATATATATATAAAAAATCCAAATACCACTCACTGACTCATCACGAAATCTCCGGATCCACCAAAGGGATTGCAATGAAACTTTGCACGCTTACTTATTTTACCACGTAGGCGCTCACTAAGAAACGGTTTTAAAAAATTCCATTCCAAAGGGGGGTAACGGGCCCCCCCGCCACGTTAATCTCTCTATCACTGAACCCATTGCAATGAAATTTTGCACACTTACTTATTTCATGACGTAAGCGCCCACGAAGAAACGGTTTGTCAAAATTCCGTTCAAAAGGGGAGTAACGGGCCCCCCCGCTCCGGATCCACTGAACCGATTGCAATGAAATTTTGCACACATACTTATTTCACCACGTAAGCGCCCACTAAGAAACGGTTTATCAAAATTCCATCCCTAAGGGGGATAACGGGGCGGGGGAGTTAATCTCTAGATCCACTGAACCGATTGGAATGAAATTTTGCACACTTACTTATTTTACCACGTAAGCGCACATTAAGAAACGGTTTTTCAAAATTCCATCCCTAAAGGGGTTAACGGGGCGGGGGAGTTAATCTCTAGATCCACTGAACCGATTGCAATGAAATTTTGCACACATACTTATTTCACCACGTAAGCGCCCACTAAGAAACGGTTTTTCAAAATTCCATCCCTAAGGGGGGTAACGGGGCGGGGGAGTTAATCTCTAGATCTACTGAACGGATTGAAATGACATTTTGCACACTTACGTAAGCGCCCACTAAGAGACGGTTTTTCAAAATTCCATCCCTAAAGGGGGTAACGGGGCGGGAGAGTTAATCTCTAGATCCACTGAACCGATTGAAATGACATTTTGCACACTTACTTATTTTACCACGTAGGCGCTCACTAAGAAACGGTTTTTCAAAATTCGATTCCTAAGGGGGGTAACAGGACGGGGGAGTTAATCTTTAGATCCACTAAACCAATTGGAATGAAATTTTGCACACTTAATTATTTTACCACGAAGGCGCTCATTAAGAAACGGTTTTTCAAAATTGCATTCCAAAGGGGGGTAACGGGGCGGGGGAATAATCTCTAGATCCACTAAACCGATTGGAATGAAATTTTGCACATTTACTCATTTTACCACGTAGGCGCTCACTAAGAAACGGTTTTTCAAAATACCATTCTAAAGGGGGGTAACGGGGCGGGGGAGTTAATCTCCGGATCCATCGAAGGGATTGCAATGAAACTTTGCACACTTACTTATTTTACCACGTAGGCGCTCACTAAGAAACGGTTTTGAAAAATTCCATTCCAAAGGGGGTTAACGGGGCGGGGGAATATAATCTCTAGATCCACTGAACCGATTGGAATGAAATTTTGCACACTTACTCATTTTACCACGTAAGCGCTCACTAAGAAACGGTTTCTGAAAATTCCATTTCTAAGGGGAGTAACATGATGGGGGGGGGGTTAATCTCTGAATCCACTAAACCGATTGCAATGAAATTTTACTACTTATTTATTTTACCACGTGGGCGCTCACTAAGAAACGGATTTTCAAAATTCAATCCCTAAGGGGGGTAACGGGGCGGGGGAGTTAATCTCTATCCACTGAACCGATTGGAATGAAATTTTGCAAAGTAGTAAATAAAATACTAAGGGCCGATTTCACCAACCTCCGTTAAACTTAATCATCTGTTAGGAACAATTGTTGCTATAATTTTTGACAAACGTATCTATGCAGTTATTTATCAGTTAAAGTTAATCGATGTTGGTGAAACCGGTCCTTAATAAAATAAAATCACCGTGCGAAGCCGGGACGGGTCAGCTAATAAATTGTTCCTTCAATTATTGTTTTAAAAAATTACAAACTTCAAAAATAATTGACAATTCTCAACAATTATTGTTACAATTAATTCCAGTACCTGAGAAAAACATTGCCTTGGTTACTTAACATGCCAGTACTTTAATTGTTCATTGCAATTTCCTCAGTTGCCAGATTTACTATAAAAGAAACCTTCATCCACATGCGAATCTAAACCAAATGTTTTTTAAATATTTTTCTGTTGCGTACTCTTTGCTTCTGATCACTGTACCATTAGTTTTGTGCGGCAATTTTTAAACACCCTGTATATCTTGTTTTTTTTTAGTTATTTTTTTTTTTAATTAAGGTCTCCTCATATTAAGGACTGTCACAGGTTTAAATAACTACTATACTTCGTGAATCATCCTGTATATATTATTTTTGTTTGTTTTGGTTTTTGGAATACATAGTTATAACCAAACCGGAACCTATGTCGTCTATATCGTCTGTTTAAATATCAACCAATTCACTTCTACGGCAGGCCAGAAAATTCTAAATGCAAGAACAACCTACAAGTCTTATTCATACGGAAGACAAAAATGGTTAAAACAATGTTGTACCTTATACGGGGTGATTATAAATGATATTGGCGGTATCGAAAACAAAAACAAATCGAGCAAACCGAAACGTATCGAGTCGGGCGGACTGCTCGATAGGTACGCGATATGCGATTTGTTTATCACGCTCGAGAATTGAAACTTCTTCCTCGGAGTGTATAATGTCGCTTCATTGAAATGCACAATATTCACTGTACAGAATGATCAAGGAGTAAATTGTTGGTTGCCTACTAATTAATAAAAATAGGGCAAGCGGCAAATGGTCGTTACAAATACGTTGACATATCCAATTTGATGGAAAATCACCCTGTATACATCAAGTAAACATCATCTGGAGCGTCCAAGACAAATTTGGTTACCTCTTCTTTAGTTAAAATAATTGATTTTTAAGCCTCATGACCCACAGTTTGATTTTTAAGAAATGTTATTAATTTGCAATTAATAATAACAAAATGTACCCGTTCGCGCTCACTATCCCCTCACTGGATCTGCTGATAGCTCATTTTGCCAAATGTCATTTAACGCTCACTTAAACGTCAAACATCCCCAGGGAGGCGAAAATGCAGAATTAAATAAATATGTTTTTGTGCTTGTAATTATTATTATTTTCATATCTTTCTTTGTTATTTTTCCCGAGCAACGCCGGGAACCTCAGCTAGTTTGAAAATAAAGGCATTTTAGAAAATTTAGGGACCATCAACAGTCAAGTAAAACTGAAAGTAATTAATTAGCAGTCGTTCACCGCCCTCATTCCAAGGTTTATTTACTAACGGTTTTCAATCATGCCAGCGGTTCTCAATCGGTTTTAACGTAAATTTTAAAACCATATTATAGCATATCTTGGGTTTTTACAGTTAGATTTTTTTAATTTTTCTGGGTTTCCTCACATTAGGGACTGTCACAGGTTTAAATATTTGCCACACTTCGTGAATCACCCTGTATCTTAACTAGTTAGTTTGCAAACTAGCCAAGTTTTTACTTTAGTCGTAAGAAAATATACTGTGCTCAGAATGGTAAGACATCAGATTAAAATTTCTAAAATTCAATTGCACCCCCCTCTGGCGTTTTTGCAATTTTTGATCAGTTTTGAACTTGTGGGCAGATATATTTTACATAAATGATTACATATTCGCAATCCTAAGATTTTTTAAGGCTTTCTTGAAATGTTTGTCAAAATCTGTCAACCCAGTACACTTATGAATTTTTAAAGTTACTGAGAAAACCATAGATACCTGAGCATTCTGAATACATACCGGGTGTTCCAGAGATGTGTGGACCATCATTTACGCCCTTATTTTGAAAGATATCAAAACGGGGTTTTTGGAAGACGATAGCCACACGATATCCTCGCAATTTAAAATGATTACAAATCATATATAAAATGTTCTAATAGTAGTAATACATATACCAAAGTTGTTTATTTAATGTAATGTCCTGTATATTAGTGGGTGAATTGATCAATTAATGGTGAGCAAAATGATACTAAAGGTTTATTATGGATTATTCTTGAGTTATGAAATTGAGTCAAAAATTAGTGCTTTTTCAAAAAATTGCATCACACTGCAATTTTTTTTTTAATACGGTTACTATAATAATTGTAAGGACTCAATTACATTAACTTACAGCAAATTTTATGTTCGGATTTTGGAGACTTTGTTCTACCATTGTAGAAGAGTTTACGCACGATTATTTGAGTCCTGTCCGGTATTGATTGGCGTTAATTATATACTCATCATTTCACGTAATAACAGTATTTGCACTAATTGTAAGAGCATAACCACTTTTAATTAATCAAGGCACTTTCATACTTTTGTTCAAAAACCAAACAGAGGAATTTTATTGTGTCGTCAGGTGGAAACTAAAATCTAACATTTTTTGTAACTGTTTAAGAAAATTCTTCGGACATCAGCGGTGTGGCAAATGTGAGGGAAAATCTGCAATTATTGTTGAATGCAATAATTGAATGTATGTACATGGTAAGAAAAGTCGGTAAAGATTTATGGATATAAACGTGGAGTAATGTAAAGTGCTTCGTTCAAGTGCAATGAAATCAATAAAATTATTGTCATTGCTCGTAAAGTCAACTGTATGCATTTATGCAAGAGGTGGAATGATCTGGTACAATGTATTTTCGTTTTGGTATGTTACTTGTACTTTATCTTATAAAGGGTGTTTGTTGATTACTGCAAATGTAATAGAAACGTTTGAATTCATACATTGTAGTTTTGACTTTGGCTTCCTTGAAAGAAAATTAGCATTTGATATGCTTAATTTTTGCGATTATTTTTTAGCAAAATGAATGGTCTCTTACATAATACAGAATCCAATTTCTACATACATATTTTATTAAAAAGTCATATTTTTGGGTTTTATAATGACTAATGACTATTGTAACACTACAATGAGTATTATTGAGGTAAAACTTCTTTACGGACACTTGACTTGGAGAGTAAGCTGGTGAATGCATGACGAGAGGGTTAATAAAAGTGTGATCGGGCGAAGCGAACGATTTTACAATAATTCATAGAAAAAATATTTGGAGGGTTCTCCAGTGGCAGGTACATTTCTGCCGGTCGAAGTACATTTTTCCGCAATATATTTTTTTAATTTACAAATTTCAGATCTATATTTTATCAACACGCCCACAAAATTTCAACGAAAAAACCTCAAAAATTAAAAAGTTACATTCAACGGCGGGGAAAAATGTGCAGCAATGTGCGGTTTTACTTCAGTCGTGTGGTCTAAAGCACACTCGTATTTTTGTCACTATAAAACGTCATTTTAGCTTATAAAGTTTTTTTTTGCCTACATTTAATTGGGTTAGTTGCCTGCTGGCATTGTAAAGTGGCCCGTCAGTTTGTGCTGTTTGCATCATGATAAGATTTCTGACTCAGAAAGCGATGTCGAGCTCCCCGATCATAGACTAGATTTCAGCATAGTAATGGCAGACCTAATTTATTAATCAGAACTTAATTTTAGTTCTAATTGTGTATAATTTGAACTCACCGAAAAAATTGTTTTAAGTTTACTTTGAATCTCTCTGCCATTCCATGAGGGTCGTAATTCTTTAATAAATTTATAACATTTAACAAGGGCATGTCTCAAATTCAAGTTCAAAAGATGTCGAGGCTTTTACGGCATTTTGACATTTGTTTTTTGAAGTTTGCAACTTAGAAACCGTAGTTCCACCCTAAGAATATTAAATCACCAACAGTTTTTTTTATAACTGAAATCAACAGGTGGTGGTTTTTTGAATTTGAAAAATACTACCTATATGAAGAAACCTATGCAAAATTTATGGAATGGAAGGGTAATAATCGTGTAAATTCATATTCGTAATATGAAGCAATAGCTCTTATGGTCTACTTATAGTATGTTAACCCGCACATAAACAATTCCAAAAGTCCAAAAAAAAAGGGGGTTTATTTTTGGCAAATAACTGTTAATAATATTAAATAGTAATATTAGAAAAATTAAAAAAAAAATAAAAAGGAGGAAATTTCCGAAAAAAAAAATCTACTTCCGGAGCTTCACGAAGAGCTTCAAGAAATAAACACGTTCTTAATAACGAATGCACCCAACTCAAAATATTTTATGACCAAAGTAAGGTAATCACCTATTATTGTTTTAATAAATATTGACAAATGTTTTTAGGTTGCCTTCATTTCTGGACAAAATTTAAAATATTTACAAAAATTATTTTACACATTCTGTACAAAATACAAGAACAGCTACGACGGAATCTAATTTGCAGCATCTTCATCTGGAGTAACAGTAATTAACAACAGAACCGATGTGGCATAGACTATTTCAATACAAAAAAAGTTAGATTGTAAAACCCCTATAATTTTGAATAACTGTCCAATTTGTAACAATTAATCAATATTTAAATCATAAATAATTTAAATGTTATCAATAGTTTGGTAATTTTTAAATAAAAAGGTCGTAGAAAAAGTGTAGTGTTCAATTCGTCGAAATCATTTTTTTCAAGCTCGCGAACAATACCAAACTCGGCCGTTGAACAATATACTATTATTGTTAGGATATTTAAATCGCTTTTGATGACTTTATTATTTGCCGGGTCTCATTTTTGTTCGAACTCATAACATTAGTCAGACTATTTGCATAGAATTTCGAACTGATTATGGAAATAAAAGTAAGTATGTTTTTATATATTCCGTGTTGTGTCTATTTTGAACAAGAACAACAGTTTTCAACAATTCGTTGAAAGTTCATTTTTTAACCACCTGGTACGCTTCGGTTTTCCCAGCATGTACTTTGCACGACGCCCATAAACCCAAATTAAAAAATAAATTTTGTTTTGTACTTAACTACCGTTTTCAGATAAATAAATTAGAAAACAATAATTTAGTATGGATTTTAAAGATTAAGATAAAGCTAAATCGTAATACATAATACAAATGTTTCCGTAGTTAGGATGTAAACAAAAACAAAATTAAGAAAACTCTTAAAGTGTCATCATTTGTGTAAGAGTAGAATTTTTTTCAAATAATTCCAGAAAGAAACCGACGATCATGTTAGATTCCGAATTAGAATGCACTCCACCTGAAGTTATCTTGAAGCAGCAAAAGCAGCAATCGAAAATTTGTTACCATCCACCATCATTACTAAATAATGATTTCACTGAAAAGTTCGATTTTTGTATTTTATGTGATTAGGCACATAAAGCAGGCAAAAGTTGCTATTTTATCTGCTTAATCAGATAAACTGACACTTTTACCTTGTTAGGTCAGGCGACAGAGAGTTCAATAAGGAAATAATTAGTGTTAAGCTGGAAATGGCTTTAATCTCTTTATTTGGGCTCACTTATTACTGTCCTAAGTTTTCCCCCTCGAGCCAAGTCGGCGTTGGCCCTTATGGCCCCAAGAAGGTACAATTTTTCAGTTTTTTGCAAATATCTCTTAAAGCAATCCCTACTTTATCAACTTACTTACAACAATACTTATTATTAGCAAAAATAATCTAGAGTAAATTTGCAATAAAAATGTTCTTTGCCGTTTGTTTCTAAAGTTAACCATTACGATGCTACGGCCATTCACAGTGGAGCCCTTTTTGGTCGTTGCGTTAAATGAGTTCCACAATATACATTATCTATACAGGCCGTTTCAATTGAAACGAGCCACCCTCAATAACTTTTTAGGAAAAGAGATTTAGAAAAATCTAAAAACAGGTCAATTTTTATCTCGAGGGGGACATGTTTTGATGCAATAGTAAGTAGGCAGGAGCAACCTCTATTTTTTAAACAGGGAATAGGGGTTGAGTAACATGTCGTTTGAAAGGTCTTTTAATTGTCTTTTCAGCCACATAAGTATTTTTTATTTACATAGTCTATAAGTTAGTCATTAAAATAAAACAATTTTTTAAAGGATTTGTTTTGTATTTAGACATTCTTGCAATTATTAACAATAAAAAGCTTGCAATCAACAATGTTAGACAATCTGTGTTTTTGTACAAATATTTGCGGATTTATTATCTTATCGGTTTTTGGCTAGAGCTAGAGAACGCATTGGTCTTTCAACAGGATGGAGCACCACCTCATTATAATGCGCCAGTACGGGAGTTCCTGGACAATAACTTACCCGACCACTGAATTGTTAGACAAGGTCCTGTAGAATGGCCAGTTAGATCGTCCGACTTGACTCCCCTAGATTTTTATTTGTGGGGGCACCTCAAGTCCAAAATTTATGCAACAGACCCAGCTTCTCTGGAAGATTTGCGACAAAAGATTATTATTATTTAGTATTTCATAATCGAGTGCATGGAAGTCGATGGAAATCCTTTTGAACATTTGATATGAATTCAAATTTGGTATTCAATGCTACAGTTGCTTTATCACTCAGGAAATTAAACACGACCATTTTGTTTTCAGTTTATTTATTTACTTATTGTTAGGGATTGGTATAAATGAGTATGGATGACGATAAATTTGATTACAGCATTATTCAGATCAAAAATAAATTGTCTAATATTGTTTATTGCACGCTTTTTATCGTTAATTGCAGGCATTCCTAAATACAAAACAAATCCGTAAAAAAATTTTTTCATTTTTAATTACTAACTTATAGACTATGCAAATAAAAAAAAAAATTATGGGACCGAAAAGACAATTAAAAGACCTTTCAAACGACATGTTACTCGACCCCTATTCCCTATTTAAAAAATCGAGGTTGTTCCTGTCAGGGCTATGGGGTTGCACTAAGCCTGCTTACTATTGCATCAAAACATGTCCCCCTCGAGATAAAAATTGACCTGTTTTTAGATTTTTCTTACATATATTTTCCTAAAAAGGTATTGAGGGTGGCTCGTTTCCATTGAAACGGTCTGTATAAAACGTTTGGATTCATCGATAACTGGGCTGATTATTTCCTAGTTATTCCACTAAGAGCAGGAGGTAAAAATTGTACTTGTCTATGGTAGAAAACTGCTGGTAGGAACAATCAGTTTCGTATCACGTCGGTGAGAAATTTACAATAAATCAGTTACCATTTTTACGGAACACATATCACGCCGCAACTGGTCGTTATGATTTATAGGTGATTGTAATGTTACAAATTGCTACTGTTCAAGTGGCCTCTAAAATTACCTTTCTTTTAATTAAAGGGAAAATAGTTGTTAATTATATTGATTGCCAAATAAGGAACTGGCCTTAGTTCACTGCTGGACTCAGTAATGTAATAAAGACTTTCGAGTGATCATACCTAACGTATTACTGATTCTTGTTGATTTGAACAAATCTTGGTTTTCCTGTCGGTGATATTTGATTTAAACGTCAAATACAATGATGTGATTTTTATATAAACTTATTTTGGTTAATACACGTATGTAAATTATTGGATATCCGAAAAAATAGCATGTTCTCCACGTAAAGAAAAAGTATTTTCTTTCCTCATCGCGATTTCGCTATTCGTAACTTTTCTTGTTTGATACCAAGCGAACTGATCTTTTTCGCAGTGTTACCGATAAATAACAATGAAACAATGACGTGATAATGAAACTACGATAACAGTAATATCAAACTTTTAGATATTATCAATTTTTAGTCGCCAATATGCAATAAGAATACGCAATAACATTTTATATTTCAACATTTCAATATGCAATTAAGAAGTGTGGGTAATATCTGAACTTAAGAACAAGTTTAACATCGTAGGAACTAGTTGAACGACATATTCATCGTGAAACAATGTATGCAACACAACGGCGATATAGCCAGAAGTACAATATTTAAAAAATTGTAAAGACTTGTTTTACAACGGATATTAGTGTATATTAAGACCCATCAAAACAAATTATATGTCGTGAAACCAGAATTTTGAAGTACAAAAGAACATTATTATGAACACTGCTTCTTGGTGGTTAGTCATTCGATATATTACCGCAGTTCCACTTGGCTCCTTATTATTAGCACGGCCGTTCTACTTTGGTAGCCCATTTTCTTTATTTCTAGATTGTACCTCAAAATTTATTAATGCGATAATAAATCTGTTGATGGAATTGGACTGGATGAAAATAATCTAAGGTCACATTTTTAAGGGCACCCAGGTCAGACATGAGGCCATAAATAAGATAAATCCTGACATGTTTAAAGAAATGAATCGATGAAATTCGTATCAAAGTCTAGTCAAGATTTCCGATGAAGACTTTTGGAGTTTTGAAATCTAGCCGTGCTGTAAACAAGTAGTAGTTTCAGAAATCTATAGTTGAGATTTCCCTTGAATCCATTCAACTTCCTGTTACAGTTAATTGCGATCGCATTGTGGATACTCGAAGGGGTGCTATAAAAGTAAAACGGCTGCAATTACGATCTTCTTTGAGTAAAACCAGTCTCGGCTTATGAAACTAATTACATTTGCATAGCAATGAGGCTATAAATTCTAATAAAAAGGGCAAGTTTTTAGTGGTTTTAGAAGTTTCGTGTTGGTTAGGTGGCATGTCGGCGGCTATTAGCCGCCGCTGACCCGCGATATGCAAATGAATCGCGGATTATTCGATCGATTTTCCACCCCTCGACAGACCACTAGAAAATAGCCCACACGATATTAAAATTACTTCACACAGCAATTTACACAATGTATGTTATTTGTGGTAGTTTCTATTTTATTTATATAGGATTAATTATAAGCACTGGGTACCTACACTTTCTGGAAAGCTAACTTGATTTTTTGGTGATTTCTGAAACCCTTTTGCGCACACTCTTCCACAGGATTTCTACAGGATGAATGGATGGATGAACATAGCAATCAGGATAGAGAGGATAAATTCGCCTTATTGGTTACTGCTGCGCAGCATCCTTTAACACTTTGTAATGTCCCTAAACAATTTTTTTGATAAAGAAAGCATACCGTGCGATCATTTAAATTATAAATTAGAGTAGGCTGTGAAATTTAAATTAGGTTGGCACTACGAACTGTTTTCAATTTGGTTTAATATTTGAATGTCAAAGATATCAAAGTGACTTAAAAAAAAACGGCAACCGAATGGTGAATGGAAGTATTCTACAGAAATTTCCGACAAATTTATATGTGTGACAAGATTTCGTGATGTTAGTGTTGTATAGCGGAGCGAGTGTTAGTTTTATAGTTTTATGATGATCGTGTCATTCAATTTCCGCCTCGAAGTCCGGACTTGACAATTCTAGATTTCATTTTCCCGTATTTAAAAATAACCTGCACAATCTTGAAAAACTGCAAGAGACAATTTTTAATGCATGCAACGCTATAACCTTTCAGATGTTGGAAAATCTCATTTTAGAAAATATGAAACGGAGAGTTAATAAGAGCTGCATTGAAGCTTGGGGTGAACACTTTGAACATTTGCGGTAATTCTTAATAAACCTACATTCTTTGTTAGTGTTTTATTTTCTTTAAATTAAAACAATTTAACATGAGAAACATAAACGTCACTATGTTTAGACCATAACCTCAAATTTTACTGTCAGTCAATTTGTAGGCTGGGACATTACAAAAAAAATAACCCGCCTAGTCTAATTTATAATTTAAATGATCTCGAGAAAAATGATCATAAATTTAGAGATAACTGTATAACTAACAACTTCTGACATTAAGGTTCTAGTGTCCTAATAATAATATTAAGGACCTTTTACATTTCGTAGTCAAAGGTATCTTCATCTGTATGTAGATAACATGCAAATAATAAAATTCACCATAAATACAGCGTGTTGATAAAGTTCCGCACAGTAATAATATAATATTGTTAATAAAGTTCCGGACAGCTCAATTTTAGTTTTTAAAATGACACTTTTTGACGTAACAATGTATTTTTGTAACCAACCTAAAAGTCGAGTTGTAAAGCATATTACACACTCTTGGAATTACCTTTTCCGGACGTGTGTAATATGCTTCTTGTTATGTAATATACTATTTTATTTTGTTCGTTATGGTCCTGGAAAATTTCAGCATAATAAAATTCGAAAGAGAAATTACAAAGGAAAGTCGGAAAATTCGGACAGCAAAAATCGTCATATTTGTATACATTCTACGACATATTTGGTCGGTTCTTTTTTTGTTTTGCTGGTCCTCCCCGAATGGAAATAATGAATGTTTTCAATTTGAAAAAAAAAAAAAAAAACGGGAAGATATGGAGAAAAATCTGGAAAAATGTAGTCCAGCCTAAATCTATATTATAGAAATGAAATGATGTTCGTCTGTAAGCTCATCACTTGTGAACGGCTGGACCGATTTGTTTTTTTTTTTTTAAATATTCGTAATAGTCCATGTAAGTTTTTTACGAAAAGAAAAATTAGTTGTCCGGGAAATTGGAAAATTTGGGGAAAACTGAAATTACACTGCACGTGCGTAAATCTTGAAAGGCTAGGCCGATTTGGCATTTTTTTTTAATATTAATTTGTAAAAGTTCATATTAGGTTTTTGTTTATTGTGTATATGAATTTGTATATTGTATATTAGTTGACCCGACAGACGTTGTCCTGCCCGAACGTTGGCTTGCCCGCTAATTTTTTCCTTTTAAAAAAGATTGGGGGGTGGTGGGGTGGTGAAATTTTAGGTTTTATTTTAGAAAAAAAAAAATTCCTAGAACCCCATTGAAGCGCCACCTGCCGGGCCCAATTGTGTATCGAAATCATCAAGGAACCCACTGAAATACACACAAAAATGTCATCCAAATCGGTCCAGCCGTGTAGGAGGCATTCAGTGAGATACGCACGCACAGAAGAAATATATTTTTCAAAAATATTGGCGAGGTGGTTTGGTTGTGAAATTTTGGGGTTATATGTTCTGATATGAGAAAAATTTTAAAGAAAATTAAAAAAAAGACAAAAAATTTAAAAGAATCTTAGAACCCGATTGCAGGGCCATCCACCGGGTCCAATTGTGAATCTAAATCATTGAGGGACCCACTGAAACACACAAAAATTTCATCAAAATCGGTTCGGCCGTTTAGGAGTTCAGTGAGGGGTTCACGTACAGAAGAATTATATATTTTTAAAATATTGGGGGCGAGAAATCTTAAAGAAAAATTAAAAACATTTTCGTCAGAAAATTCAATAAAAAATTTACAGAACCCGATTGCAGCGCCACCCACCGGGTCCAATTGTGAAGCTAAACCATCCCTGGACCCACTCAAACACAGACCAAAAATTTCATAAAAATTGGTCGAGCCATTCTCGAGTTCTTGCTAGACTAACGCACAGCAATTGATTTTTATAATATGTAAGATTGTACAAGTTTATATTAAGCTTTTACGGAAAGAAAAAATAGGAAGAGTTGTCCAGAAAATTGGACAATTCGGGAAAAACTGAAAGTGCTTTTTTCTATGGGATCTTTGTATGAATTCAAGACCATAACTCACGATTCGAACGATGGATATGCTTAATTTATTCTTTCTTTTGTTCGTAATGCCCACGATCGTTAGAGGACGCTTCAAAATGGCAGTTGACAGTAGTTGACAGGTCAAATAAAGGAAAACAAATGTTATGTGCCATTTTTCATTAATTGTTTCTAATGTTTATTCACTTATTACTGCAAACAAACTGTGAGCGAAAACTATGTATAAACTCAACAACAAAACTTAAACCAAAATGGTTTTACTACAATATTTCACATATTTTCACAATGATTTCCTTCATTCGAGGCTTATAAAATCTAACACCAGAGGTCAGCCGCTTTGCTGATTTTCGCCAATACTTGTTGTTTCTCTGTGTGAGTGTGTGTGCCTCTCTATTCGACTAAAGTATACTTGACGCGTTCGCCGCTTGTATAAAGACACAGTAATTTTCTTTCTATCATTTTTTCGGAAAAGAACTTAGTTTGAAGTGCTTAAAGATTTTAAATCAGTGACGGTATTATGGAGTTTAAATATGAGTGACATATCAGTGACGATAAAGATAAGATAATCATTATTTTAATTAATACCGTCTAATACACCTTCAACAGCCACTATTACAGAAATAACCTCGGAAATAACAGAAGATAAATCAAAGAATAACTGCATTGTAAAAATTTTTATATTAATATTAATTATACACCAAGTCGAGATGACAGTTTTCTTAGCCAAGCTGTTTTATTGCCCAAGATGCGAAAAATTTTTTTTCAAATCAAAGGGCGCTGTTGTTAAGTGGGTAGATACAATAATAAACGATATGCATTTTGCATGCACGCGGTTTCTTCATTATTAACTACTAGTCAATAATGAAATGATTATTAACTACTAGAAAAGAAAAAGTATTTCACACATTCTCTAATATAATCGTAAATTTTTCTTAGCTAAGCTATTTTATTCCCAAGATGCGAATCATCGCGGGTAATAATAGTGCGAGGCTCAGAAAAGGCTTTTCAACCGGAGTTTATATACTATTTTTTTAACTTTTCTTCCAATGATAATCATGACAATGCGAAAGCTCGGAACGAATTTAACTAAGATATCCATGAAATCCAAGTATCATGTGAAATTAAATCAATACCTGCCATTTCTATTTTCGTTGCGATGTTGTGAGTGTGGTCCAGGCCACAAATTTAACACTTCGTAAGAAATTCCAGCTCCCAGTTGTACATTGTTGAGCTATCAACTATCAATAATAATGTATAAAAAAATACAGCAACATGCCAACATTGTTAATTGTTTTTATTATCTACTAGTAGGAGAGAAAATCCATTATTGGGTAAGGTACAGAAAATGAATTTCTCAAGCATCAAACAACTTCCAACTATCTCGTATTATGTGCCAAGTGAGAACGCTATATGAAGCGCCTATGAGGAAAAACAGTTGAAACGTATATTGTGGAACAACTGTATTTTCACCGCCAATTGGCGACTAAGGGCCAAAACGCCTTAATATTTTTTTTACAATTTTCATCATTTGCTGACTTACAGTTAAGTATTGGAATGCAATAAAAACATAAAAAAATCAAAAACATAGGTTGCCATAAAAAAAATATTGATGACGTCATAACTGTCAAAAAAAAGTAATGAAAAAAAAATTAGTATACGTTCGTCGGATGCGCTATAATTAGCCCTACTGCATGCTTTTTAAGTTTTATTTCTAGCGCAAATACTAACGGAGTTACTGAATTTATTCCTTATTTAATTTCCACACTGTATAACTTTGCTATACATATGTATAACTTTTGTGTTAAAAAAGTTACGTCTACAACTAGTTCTGTCAAGATGGATGCGAACGATCGACGCGTTTGAAATAGCACTGCAATATAACTTCTTTTGATCTTGTGTTATATAGCAAGTGTGGACCGTGCTTAACACCTTGTACTTGAATATTATGCGCACAATAATAATTGGACTGAGTGAAGTCAGCCCGCCAGCCACTACCAAATTAACAGTAGTGCAAATCATAGTTGACCCATTGCACGTGCAAATGCATAGGCAGTGCATAAAGTGTAAATGAATAGGCTTCATTAGGCTTCATTTAGGCTTTGACAAGTGTAGACATCTATGGATGGAGAACTCTACTGTATCTGCTTTCCACTGTTGGTAAAAAAGATAGCAGGGATCTTGATTGTGAGTGGCCTTCTGTCATTGGAAATGTGACATTTAGGATAATAGAGTGGAAACGTCAAATGTACCAAAATAAAATGTTAACAATAAATCGGAATTGAAAGGTGTTCTAGCTTTGTGTTGGGGCAGACAGAATGGCAATTTCTATTTATTTTATTGCGTCAGTGACCCTGCTTTTAACAAGTTTAACGAAGTTAGTTGAAAGTAGTGATATAACAAATTTAGTATTTGGAAAACTTACTGATGGAATGCCAGCGGCTTTTGGCGATTTTAATTCTGACGAATTGACCGATGTCTTCGTTTTACGAGATGAAGGTAGAACGGTGGAAATATTGTTGGCCCATGAGGAAGAACCATTATTGAGACCATCTACACAAAATCAGCTGTCATGTACATTCAAAAATAAAATTATTACAAGTGTAGTTCCTGGAGATTTTGATGGCGATGCATTTATGGATGTAATGGTGACAACTGTATATAGAGGAAGGGAAATTGAGAAGTTTCCTTACACCTATGCACACATAATCTGGGGAGGAGCTAATCATTTAAACTGTAGCAATGACAGGACGGAAATCCCTATGATGGGTCAACCTCTAGCCCTAGATTATAATCAAGACATGATTATTGATTTATTTGGACAAGATATTGATAAAGCCAGAGTGTTTTGGGTGTTTAACAATACAAGAAATCCACCAGAGAAAATTCCCATGGAAGATAATCACAGCAGGAGCAGGACTGACCTTAGGAGACCTCATTCCCATGCTTTTATTGGTAGAAATCACAAATTTTATATTTGCACTATTTTATATTTAACTATTTTTTTTATAGATTTGAATGAAGATTACATGGCAGATTTATTTATAACAACAGAAGATGATTTTGAAATTTGGCTTGGCAATGAACAAAAAGGGAAATTTGTGTATAACACCACAATTAAGCGTCCTGAAAAAGCTGAACATGTTGGTCAATCCCTCTTTATGGATATTGAACTAAGGGGGCAAATGGATCTAGTAACGCCAGTTTGTTATGACTCCAACTGTCAAAAGAGTGCACTACTTGTTTATAGCAATAGAGAGTGGCAAGATCTACAAATCAATTTTAAGGATGACAGTAGTCAGCTCTGGGGTTTTGCTTTAAAGCAAGGCAGCAAATATACTGATACCATTACATTACATAGTGGTGATTTTAATATGGATGGCTATCCTGATTTGCTTGCTACTCTTTATGCAACTGATCGAGAACATCCCCAGTCATTCTTTTTAGAAAATGTGCCTTGTGAAACTGGATGTGGCAAATTTAAACGTTCATTTACTGTCAAATGGGGTGCTTTAAATTCTTTTAAAAACGGCACTGCAATGGCAGCATTTTTTGACTTTTATCAGGATGGGATCCTAGATGTTATTTTAGTAACATATCAAAATAAACAATATAAAGCTGCAGCATTTAAAAATAGCTTAGATTATGATGCAAACTTCATTAAAGTCATGGTGTTAACTGGATTATCTAACAAAAATAACCCTATGATAATGGGAAGAGTGGGGAAGAAGAGGCGAACATATGGAACTAATCTACCAGGACCTCTAATTTCTTACAAAACCACAACCCAGGAGGGCTCCACAAGACATGGTGCTTCAGCACAATTACCTCAGTCTGCCCATTTCAGTTTAAATTTGCCTTATACTATTTTTGGATTAGGAAGGACTCCAAATTTTGTTGATTCATTAACTGTAGGTTTATCAAATCATTCAAGATCATGGACTCAAATTATACCGAACTCCCAAATGGTGGTGATACCATGGCCCGCAAATGAACCCTCCAGGTGGAAAGCACAGCTTTTTGTAACACCAAGTAAACTGATTTTAATGTCAGTAGCAGCTTTAACCGGCATTTGTGGTATTATTACTGTGATTATTGGGGTGCTACACTGGAAGGAAAGGCAAGAAGATAAAAAAGAGCGTCTTTCTGAGTCTCATCGTTTCCATTTTGATGCTATGTAATAATGCAATTAATATATTTGTATTAATGTTGTGATCTAATTTATAAGAATATAGTTTTATTTGAAAGTTGCGCCTTTTGTATTGTCGGCAAGGAAGATACCTCGACCAATAGGAAACTCGCTTCAAAAAATCAAGTGTCAATGCATCCAACCAACAATTCCACCCGTCGCCATCATTGCGACGAAACCGCGAGAAGTGTTTTTGTTAGAAAATTTGTCGTTTTCGACGACAGGGGGTTTTCTGCTCCCGAAAACCGTTCGGTTAGCCTTTTGATAACCTTTCAGGCGTTGAAAATTCGAGGGAAATACTAAATTGTTGGAAGTATTTTTCTTATTTAGTGATTTTATAAACATGGCTTTTTAAAATGTCTGCTTCGAGTTTGTGTGTTGCCGTTGCCACTCCATGTGGAGGAGCTCAATTCTCCCGAAAAATAGTCGTTTCTAAGAGTGGACCACAGTGGTATGGAGAAAAAAGGAAGTCGTTCACTGCAGCCTTCTTCCAAGGGGCTCTCTTCTGACTCCAAAAAAAGTCAAGGTTTGTATCTTTTTTGAAGGTTAAAATGGCGGATAGGTGAAGATGGAAACGCAAATTATTTACGTAACAGTTTTTTTTGCATTGTTCCAAGCTATCTGTCATGTTGTCTGATCTAATATTTATGAAGTGGATTTGCAATATGATAAGAGAATTCGTTGGGAGTTATAACTTCTACTATCTTGGGGAATAAGAATAACGAATATGTCGAAATGTTCATTTTTTTGACAGAAAATGTTTTATGTACAGTGGAACCTCGATAACTCAAATTTCGCAAGTTTTTACTTGGTATCTGTGGCAGTAACATATCGAGGGCTTCATAACAGAGGGGCGTATGAACCAAATCATAAAATTTTACATGAGACACGAAAAACGTATACCTACCAAGAAATCATTTCAATAATTGCGTTAAAGTTTACTTACTAAGAGTATTTAAATGCTTGTTTTAAATATTTTTAGTAAGTGAACTTACTAATTACGCAATTATTGCCTCCTGTATTGTTTCCTGTAATATTTTATGATTTGGTTCATACGCCCCTGTGTTATGAAGCCCTCGATATTTAATGTATCTGTATCTTGGCTTTTTACATCAGCAATGCATGCCAGCCAAAAAAACATCAAGGATCATTACTCTATAATTATGTATTTTAAAATGTTGGGCCTGAAAAGAGTGACTTCATTTGAATTGTTATTCAAACAAATTTCCTTGTCTATTTGTGTAAATGAGTTTGTTTTTTGTAATATAATATGGTTGTACATACTCATCAACTAACCAATGTTCTCTATCCCGTGATTAATAGCTTGAATTAATTCAAATTTTAAGCATTGTTTTAATAAAAATATGCAGATATTTATAGGTAAAATTTCAAAAATAGTTTATATAAATACATAGGTATACCGGTTTGGCACGCAACCGTTCAGTGACTAATTTTGACTTAAAATTAGTCACTCAACGACGCAACCTTTTTTGAATGAAGGCAGTTCATACATAATTACTAAGGACATGCATTTGAAACGCACCCGCCTGTTCGATAAAAATATCTATAGGCACTCTATAACATTCTATAACACGAGTGTCGTGATAACTTATTTTTTTTGGTGGCAGATGGTAATTCGACTTATGGAGGTTAGACTGTAATTCATTTTTTGTTTGATTGGTCTACGAATTTGCTAAAAAGAAACGGTCAAAATTGTATAAACAAAATTATAAAACAGACAAATTGAATTGGAGTTTCCGTCTAATTCAATCCAAAGTCTTACGCGAAGTAAAGGATCATGATTCATACCATGAAAAATAAATTTGTTATCCACAGGCAATATGAATCAGAAATATCCGATAGATTAGGCACAAAAGTTTTTTTCAAATTGCAACTATTTGAAATTTGGCTAACTTTAGTGCTAGATTATGGTGAGGATAATTAGCCTGTTTGGTTTTACTAGTACCAAAGAAGGTCAGTCCCTTTACAACAATTCATTTTTCATTAATATCCATATTTTTATACTGGTATAATGATTATTATACGTAGTTGTTACAACCCTATTTCTACAGAGCCATTTTCTTGAATGGTATTTAATTAGATTGGTTTATTATTGTCTAATCCTTTATATCCACAAATATGATTTTTTCATTAATGAGCAAGAAGAAGTAAAACATCAAGTTCCCCGCACAGGTTATCAATGTTACCCCATACGGAATATGCCCCTTAAAAAGTAAATTTCCGAGCAAAATTACATAAAATGTCATACCTAGCGTATTATTAAAATCATAACGAGTGAGCAACAAAATTCGTGATCGCAGTTGGCTAAACGTATATCGGTTCTTTTACTTTACACAATCGTATCGATCAAGAATCGGCTCAAAATTTTGGATTCAGAGGCTCCTACGATCACGAGTTTTGTTGCTCACTCGGTAGAAGCTATTAAAATCTCAGAAAACTACTACATACATACATATTTGAATGAATATTTTTTACACATCGACTGTGAGGGATATATCCCATTCCAAAGCGTCTATTACATTTGGAGAATTTACTAGCCAGTCGCCGGCGCACATTTTTATAGCTTTTTTCCTCTATGAAATTCTAGGCGTAATACAACAGAAACAACTATAATCCTAGCCGGAAAGGTGTCTCCAGACATCTCTGCCTAACACTACCAGAAGCGGTCTTATTGGGCACGTGATAATAACGACAAAAGTAGCCGACTTGTGTACTTTATTCGCAGTAGCAGCGCGAGTTTGTTATTGACCAAAAAAGTGTGACGTCAGAACATCGAAACTTCAAAATACTTGTCGATTATTTGGAATCAACAGACGTCAGATTCCGATGTTGTTACGTCATGACTTTTTTTGTCAATTTATTACACTGCGCATTTCATCGCGCCTGATAAATTCACAAGCAACCAGCTAATAAATTCACCCATGGGCCTTTTTCAAATGATTCGTGTTTAATCCTTCATGGGGTTATTAGCTGAATAGACGGTACACCTCGTCTTAAAAAGGGTTTTTATTCTAGATGGTACTAGTGGAAAATTGTGGCCCCGTTCCGGGCGCCGCAGGGAACCCACTGGTGGTAGCCTGGCCACGAAGAATGAATCATCTCGCAAGCCTACCTTTCAACGTGGTGGTAAATCCTTCGACGTTAAAAGACCTAGGCCGCGGAGTACGTTCAACACTGATTCTCTTACGAGTCGAACAGAGACAACCAGGATAGAGGAGGATTTTGAAGCTGAATTGGGTTCAGTTTTTCAACCAGGGAGTAAAAAACAAAGTCTCAATCATTTGCTAAATTTCGTGTATGTAAATCCGACGAGGGAAGGATCTTACCGGTCTGAAAGAGGATATAATCGTACGATTCCCTCCAAGAAACATAAGTTCAACAAAGAGCACTTCGTGCAGGCAAAGTATTTCATGAACTCATATTTTTAATGCTATTGTTAATACTTTTTCCTAATCTTAGTTGCCAATTTGTTGTCAATACTTCTGGGGATTATAAGCAATATATGAACAACCCTGACGCTTTAGTTGATTGGAATCTAATTGAACAAGTGGTAAGTTTAAATCTGGTTTTACTTTTGTAGATGATTGGTTTTTATTTTAAGAATGTGCAAGTATCTGATTGTCCATCGTGTCCAATTTGTCTTTATCCACCAGTTGCTGCAAAAATCACGAAATGTGGCCATATTTACTGCTGGTCTTGTATTTTACATTATCTTTCACTTTCTGATAAAGCTTGGGGCAAATGTCCTATTTGCTACGAATCCGTTTGTACGTCAGATCTAAAGAGTGTTGTCAGTCGACAATACAAAACATTCAATGTGGATGATGTTATTACATTTAAACTGATGAAGCGTCCAAAAGGTTCTTTGGTCACATATTCTGCTTCCTCTACCATTCCAGAAGAAGAAATTTTTAATCTCTCTGACATGCAAAACATTGATGTTTATTCTAAATTGTTAATTGCCCAACAAAGTGAAATACTGTCAATTATTGATAGGGAAAATGAGGAATTGACGATGCAGCAATTTGAAAATGGTGATTGTCCTGAGAATTGTTTCATTGAGGAAGCTCTGAGTTTGGTAAATAATCGTAGAGATAAGTTATTGAAACAATCGGCCCCCAACGTGCTTCCACGAGAGCAAGATTCTAACGTCAAAGAAGTTTTTGACACTTTAAAATTACGCGACAGCCTGTGCAGTACCAGCCAAGATATTGACAATTTGCACATATCTTCTACTAATCCACAATCAAAATTTTACTACTTCTATCAAGGTAAATTATTAACCGTTCACAAAATTGTTCATCAAGGGTATCTATGGAAAACAGTTCAGATTATGTGTCGTTTGTTCTATTGTCTGAATTCCATAGGTATCTTTCTGAATCATACAGTATATAAATGCAGTCCAAAGGGTTGAGTACACATCGCCAGTTTAAGGCTTTGTGAAATTGTTTCTTTGGTAAATTAGTAGCTATGTGTTTTGTTTTGAAACTTTTATATCTTTATGTAATAGTTCTTTTGGCATGTAGCTACAAAACGATAATACTTAAATCAAATGAATGTTATGATTAGATACCGTGTTTTAGCATCTGATGGCCAACATATCTATCTCCATGCCATAAATGCTAAGATGCTTGAACATACATATGGGTCACTTGAACATGGTCCAAACACCATAAGTGGGAAGATTCTTGAGAAGGAAGGAGGTTCAATGACTGAAGAGCTGAGAAAACGGTTGCGATACTTGCAGCATCTTCCTGTAACATGTCAGTTTGAGGTTGCAGAAATACAGCTCCACCAACCAGTTGTTTCCAAGGACACTCTCCTATACTTCAATGGTAAATATTGGATTTTCATAAACATGTTTCCTTAAATGTTTGAATACTATAGAAAATGGACATGAGGCATGCAATGTACAGTCCGTTTTTAACCGAATTCAAAAAAGGAGGAGATTCTCTATTCGACTGTATATATGTTTTTTTTTTTTATGTATGTTCGGGCATAACTTCTTTGTTTATGAACCGATTTCAATTATTCTTTTTGCGTTGGGTTGAGTATGGCTCCAAGGTGGTCCCATTTTAATTTCATTCATATTGAACGTAAGACTTCGGAGTTATAGCAGGAAACTCTTGAAAATCAGATGGAAATGTGGTGATTGGATATGCTTGTGCGCGCACAACTTCTTTGTTTATGAACCGATTTCAATTATTCTTCTTGCGTTATATTCAGTATACCTTCAGGATGCTCCCATTTTAATTTAATTCGTATTGGACGTAAGATTTCGAAGTTATAGAAGGAAATTCCTCAAAATCAAATGGAAATGTGTTTGAATGACGCTACCTGCTCGAAATGAATGGTTTATGGCCTCAACCCAACCCCAGTGACAAGCCGAGAATAAATACACAGTGGTCAACGACGTGATTTATTGTGTCTTACCGAAACCGACTTCAAATATAATTTCTTTATTTATGAGCCGATTTCAATCGAATCGTTTATTGTTAAAACAAGCCAAGTAACATTTTGCAAACTTTTCAGGAAACGAAAAAACTATGGAAAATTGATCTACAATTGTGTTTTACTATGCCCTTGGCATATAAGCACTATCAATTAGTCGCAAATTTTAGCATACATGATATGGTACTTGGATGCTTTCTGCACCAATCGATTTATGTCTATAATATACAGGCTGTCTCATTTAAAACTCCCCAGTCCAGATTTCTCCGAATTGATAACTCTGATTGAAAAATCCTCGAACAGGTCGATTTTATTTGCCAGGGGCACATCTTTTCAGATTCTTTTCAAGTTTCGGCGCTTCGCCCTCTTCGCGAGGGGGCTGTTAGCCCCAAAATCTTAAATGGCACTATGGGTCGAGTGATACCTCATTTGAAAGGTATTGAAGGCCTATCTACAATTTTTTGCAGTTTTGACTGTACAAAGAATAATTTTCTATTTTCAACATAATCCACATTTTCTCATGCTGTATCCCATAGAAACTACAAAGACAATCTATTTTCGCGCTCGCGTGGATTTGAAGCGTCCTTACTAGGTCTACCCATCACTTAAAATTGTAAAATAATTAACTTTTAAAAAAAAAGGAAACCGACTTCAAAAAACCCAAAGTAACTAAAACTAAAAAGTAAAAAATAAAAATTTCCAATTTCAGAGTTATTTGTTGTTCCGGTTAATGTAATTATTTATTTTTCCTTTTAATGAAATTCAGAAATTATTGTTGATTATCTAATTATTAATTGTTTTATAATTTTGAAGTAGATATGGTGAAAGGACTGCAATGTATAGTGATGGGTGAAGCCAACATCTCAACCCAAAAGTGGTTGCGGAATAATATTGAAAATTAACCATTGTTTATTGTTTTTTCTATATTCCGCTATTATCATTATGATAACTTACTATTATTATCATTACTACTTATTTTATTTATTTTGTGGATTTCCTAAATAACTTCCTTCTACTTGTATAGTTGGCTGCATAAAATTGGACCCAACGTATCTACAGTAAAACCCCGGTTACCCGTGCTCCCATTAGCCGTGTCAAGGCGCCAATTCATTTACGTGCAATAGCTTTATGTACATAATCAGTGTTATGTGACACCAGGAACAAGACGTATTAAAAATGGATACAAGAAAAAACTTTACCAATTAATAAAAATATTATGTTTTGAAATATATTTTTTACATTATTATATCGCATTTCTATATTTTAACTGTCATATAATCATGCATATAAATATTTTTTATGCAAATAAAGAATTGTTTCAATTATCCGGTATACAACACATGACCGATGGTGAGCACGAATAATCGGGGTTTTACTGTATTATTAAGACATCGTTGATATGCACAAAACTCCCTCTGACTAGCACCATGCAGATAACACTCAAACTGCAGTTATGAACAATGTGGTCGGGATGATGTAGCGGGCCCTGAAATTTGCAATAAACAAACAACCTTGCGTTTGTAAGTAAAATAAGGGCAACAATAAGATACACTTTTATCTGAATCTATTACCGACTGAAACATTAATTGAATCGCTATTTATTAAAAGGAACTAAGTCATTTTACCAGGTCTTGCGAAAAACGGAAAAACTTTTTATTATAAAAAAAAAAACAAAATAAATAAGAAATTTAGGCATTTTAGTAGATAACAATATGTAACTCAAAATTTAGAAAAAGTGACTTGGTCCCTTGTAATAATAAGCGTTTCAATTGTTAATCAGCCTGTATTGAAAAGAATCACCTTTGTTGAATTTTTTGATAAAAACCCACTTAATAATCGCAATTTTAAAGTGGTGGGGTTCAATTAATTCTAAATCTTCTGCTCCGTAAGTGAGTCTGTAAGCTTCGCAGCCCATCCCACAATATTCAACGCTGTGATGCAACTTGTACACTCGTAATTACCATGATTAAAAAATAAAAAATAAGCTTCTTTCTTTTATATTTACTTTACTTTTCCTTATTTCACAGATCTGTAATTTCTTTCACGCTCCACGTTGCTGTGCGCAACTTACAATTTTCGATACCAAAGATTAATGCGATTTTTGGTATTTTACGTATAGGTCGTAGGAAAAGAAAATTATGAATGACAAGGACTAATGTAGGTCCTAATCTCGATTCATAAGTACATAGGCTGATTTTTTAAAAACCTTTAAAAACTAATCTCAACTTAGAACTTATTAGTTCAACTTTACGAATTGCGTATGTTTTACATTTGAATTGCGAATTGCGTTCATTGTGAATGGGCACTAATGGAGCATTGTTTTAGTTTAGCAGGAAGTTTTTCTTTCAAATTTACAACTGTTTGAAATTTGATTAACTTACTGCTATATTATTGTGAGGATAATTAGCCTGCTTGGTTTTACCTGTACCAAAGAAGGTCAGTCCCCTTACAACAATTTATTTTTAATTAATATGTGCCTAAATTTAATACGTATCTGATGATCATAAGTAATCTTAACGATTTTTATAGAACAACTTGATGTGAGGAAAAAACGCCGTCAACGTCGTGCCAAGCAAGAGAAACGACGTGAAAAGAAGATAGCAACTGAAGAAAACCGACTATTGGGAATATTTCCTACACCAAACATACATCTAGAATCCCAGTCCCAATTTCCTCTTTTTGATGGAAGAACGAGAATCGATAATGAAGACACCCCAGGAAGTGAAGAAACTTTGTCTGTGGTGTTTGGTTCACCTCTATACAGTTCAAGTAGTGAACAAGAGCATGTAGGACCATCTTTTGCCAAAGTAATTAAAGCCATACATATCGAGCTTGGCATTTATGTTGAAATTTGTAGATGCTGGCCAGTTCCAAAAAGGCTGAACCAGCAAAATGGCCAGCACTCAAAAGTTCAATTCCGCCAATGAAATTAATTAATGTAACAGGCCAAAAAATTCAATCAGCTTCTTTCAAAAGTCTTCGAAATAAAAGCGATAGCGAGCCTGAAACAGAAGAATTGGAACTTCAACCACCAACCACAAGTTTAGGTGATGCTATTGGTGAAGCTCTTCAAAAAGCTGAAGAAGGCGATTTGTTACAGGATTCCGGTAATTCATCACAGTTTTTGCTTGACTTCAAAAAATATAATTATATATCAATTTTCAGGGAAAACACCTATTGGAAAAAAGAAGAAGATTAAAAACAGACAAAAGGTTTTGTACACCACCAATGTTGTCTATACCAGAAATAATTAGCATCAATTTAGGTGGTGTGTCTAATTTTTGTTTTTACATTTAGTATAAAATTATTCTTGCTTTTTAAATTACAACTTTTATTGAGGCTCAGTTTTTCAGTTGATGGTTAACTATGATCGTTGGTTAATATCTATAGTATTAATTGTTGAAACAATGGTTTCTATAAATTACTAACTAACCAAAAGTTAACGTTAACTATTGGACTTTGTATTGTTCTTTGTTTGCGCCCCTGTAACTAGTGGATAACATTGGTCACATAGTCTTATTAGCTTTATTTTATGTTTGTTGAGAATAGCTACTATGAATTGAAATGCGTTTTTATTAAACCATGCCAGACCGGAAAATTGAACTTTTTTTTTATTCAGTGTCTTTAAGTCTGCTAAAACCCAAAGAAGTGAAGTACGAAAGTAAAGCAAATGAACAACCCCACAATTCGCGAGCTCAGAACTAAAGGTGCTGAAAAGGCCCTAAGCCTGAGCAGCACTTCATACCCAATAAGAATTGTTAAGACTTGAAGACAAACTTGTACAAAAATAGTGGAAAATAAATGTATGAAACCAAATCTTATTTCTTGACAAATAGCGATCGTTTAAGGGAGTTCACGTTCTACGGAATTTTTTGTTCAGTATTGCTCAAGGTAGGAAGGTGTAGTGGTATTTTTCTTTTTCAGTTTTAATAATAAAAAGGAGTGCTCACAGAGAACCCATTTGAAAATATTGGGAATTGGAAATTGGTGCATGGGAGAGGGTAACTGTGACAAGAAGAGTTCAAAATTAGGGCGCTGAAGGATCGGTTCAGGCATTTATTGAAATTATTTGCTAAGGAAGACAAAAACAAACTTACAATACTTGTGCTTAGCTTTGTACACTCCTGAAATATCGTTTTGCCTCGGTCCCGGTTTTATCATGGCTCAAAGTCTGAAAGTTCATGAATCAAAATATGACCTTTAATATTAATAATAATTACAAGAATACATCCGTCATCTGTCTTCGTATATGTGCGTGTTATTTTTGTATCATTTGGTCCAATTGAAATAGTGATGAGGGTACTATCATCTTGCAAAGTAGTTGTACTCTAGAATGCATTAAAGTCAGTACAGTATTAAACTTGTTTGGTTAACGCGACTTTAAGGGTACCCTTGGGCATATCTTCGTCATACGGCTCATTTAGTTTGAACTTCGTAGTTACTGTGCGCAAAGTAGTGGAAGTTGTAATACACCATTCCTCACCTTCAGTTGCTATAGTTAGTTTAGGGCTGGTGAATGACATCATTTTCCTGGCAACATAGGGAATTCCTAAAAATGCATACGCTTGCATATGATGAAACTATTGCTTTTTATTTTACCTAGAGCTTGATAGTACAACTCCAAATTTTCACTTTTCTCGTGAGTATATGCACCTACTAATTTCGACATGATTGTGTTCTTAGTGCAAGCTTTGATGAATTTGATGAGCTTATCGCAATACGTGCTCAATTAGGTTTCTGATAACAAAATGTATCAATGTCGAAACCTGGTGGAAGATAAAAAAATATATATAACAGAAAAAAAATTTAACGCTCAATATAAATCCATAGTTGAAAACAAATAGATAATAAATAATAAAACTATATTTTATTTATTTATTATATGTATTTATATTTACTATAGAAAGGACAAACCCCCATTGTGGAATAAAAAATACAAAGTGTTTATAGATGATTCATACATTAAGTAGACTTTGAAAGTCAAACTTCTCCATCTGACTATACAAATCAGGTTATCCACAGGCAACTTGGTATATGAATAGATTATGAATTTGAGCCTCACCAAATAAGTGCGTCTCTACAATTCGTATTCTGCACTACTTAGCCAGTGGCATTTAATAAAAGAGCAAGTTTTCCCAGTGTTACACTGTTTGGTATATAAAATTAAATCCACATGAAACCTATGCAGAGGTTATAGTATAGACTGAGTCAATCCTTCAGTACTTTGTTTTCAGAAGGGTATATGAAGACTGTTAAAAATAAAAACAAATATTTGGACTATTACGAATATTAAAAAAATATACTAAATCGGTCTAGCCGTTCTCAAGTGATGTACTTACCAACTAACAGCATTTCATTTTATTATACAACGTCTCCCAGAAATGACTACATTAATTTCAACCAGTAATACATACTAAAACATGTATAAATTATTATTAAATGTATATAAAGATATGAAAACGTTTACACCTAAATTTTGCAAATGATTTAGATCTTATATGCCGAAGAAACTTAAAGTACAGTTTATTATGCTAGGGCCACTGGCGGGACGTTTGGGGAAAAACAACACTATCCGCTCTTATTCGGCTTCAAAACAAGCAGTGCTAATTGTGTGGACATGTTTTCTCTTATATTATACCTCCATGTATATTCGGAGACGATTGAAATTTTACGAGAATTAGTGGAAAATGCTGCCGCAACAGAATAATGCTGGAGAGATTAGAGGGATCATTTTGTCGACGCCTTAGATGCTGTATTGATAATTACGGCGCACACTTTGAACATTGAACTATGATGAATTCGTGGTATCATTTCGTTCAGTGCTGACGATGTAATAAATGGCTATGAATATTTCATTAACTTTTGAGAATATATGGACATTTCAGATGTGGGACGTTATATTCCACACATTCCAGCCACACATCTAGTCATTTTTGTTGTAAATTGTAAATTATTGTAATAAGTATTACTCATAACATTCTTAGTACAAATACTATATATTTATGTTTCTTTCTTGTTATAATACAACATTAACGTCAAAAGTGTTTTTATTCGTGTGTACGTACCACTATTTGCAATTAGCGGTTGCAGTTCAGTCACACCCTACTGGGTCCAACTGTAGCTAAGAACCATCCATAAGTACAAAAAAAATCATCAAGATGTTTTTTTAAAGGTAAATAAAAAATCTGGATCTCGCCGCCTGCCGGATCCAACTGTAGCTAAGAACCATCCAGATGACCCTTTATGCATCACATAATTCATACCACTGGCTGTTTTGCAAATTTGTTAATTAATTTGAAAACTAAGAAATAGTAATAATTTTCATATTTTTAAACATGTCGTGTTAGCCGTGAATGTCCAAAATTTTACCGATCAAAAGGTTTAATAAACGTTTATTTCATACTGTACAGTAGATGTTCCATTAAAGGATCAATTTGCGTCCGGTAGGTGATCTATTACAGTATCAGAGCCGGTAAGTGTCGCTAGACAACACTTACCGGACAGTTTCATCTTTATAAATCAAATCTCACATTAATCTGACATTTTCAAACGTATTAATTTGTCGGCTACTGATGAAGTTTTACGTGTACAACAAAGGTGATGCGATTTTCACAAAATGTGATTTTTGATTTTTGAAATATAGTAATGAAGAACAGGCTTACAGTATGAAATAAAATGCATTACGATAATGTCCGGTAGTTACTTGTACGACTCAGCAAAGTTAGCATGGCATCTGAGGGTTGATGCGCAGTGGTCGAAGCCACTCCCCTGATGCGGAGCTCAGGGTACTTTCACGGCAGCATAGCATTCTGCGTCTCTCTAACAGCGACGAAACTTTTTACTAACTTTGTCCCTCTCTGCGCGGCCAACTGCCATCCTACGATGGTTGACTAGTAACTCGTTTAGACATTCTAGACTCGGCTCCTAACGATACTATTACCGTTACGAAGTATTATGTGTTGCCTATTTAACATTTGGCAGGTGCAGTTTTCTAACTAGGAACTGTTCCTCTGTACATATGTAACTAATGTGTAATGGTTACTATCATTATTATATAGAAGTATATAATTCTCTAATCTGTGGTTACTATTTAGCGGTACAGGGTAAATAAAAGCACACTCTTCAGCTCAAACAAGCGATGAAACCCCAAATTCGTGCCGAAATAAACTTTTCCTAATTTGCTGTTGTAACAAAGCTATTAACGCACTCATTTTGAGTGCGTTAATATTTCATTAACGCACCCAAAATCTAGAATTTTTGTTTCCATTGGCTAGACACACTGAACCTTGCACTGAACGAAATGTCAGGAAGTCATCTCAAGTATACGTCAGGTACAGAAAAATCAAAATTTAGCAAAATTTCCTAAATTACCAAGATTGATTTTATTTGTTAAAAAAATTAAATTAATATGCAAATTAGGAAAAATAACATGAAAAACTTGTTTTGTAAAACTTAAGAGCACTCGTTCTTTACAGGCACTCCTGCATACGGCAGTCGTGCTGCAAACCTGAACTCGTGTCTTAATATCAATTTTACAAAACTAGTGTCTCAATATACTATTTCAGCGTCTGTAATTGCTACGCCATAGTACGTTTTTTAATCCATGGCCCACTTGACGTCGTTTTTTTTTATGAAGATAAACCATCCCGCCGTATTAATCTCAGCCAATGAGAGAATCACGTGGCTGGATTATTTCACATGTATTTCACATTGGTGTCAGTATAAGGTTAGAAACTTAACCTCAAATTGGAATTTCCATAATTATTGCTGTTATTGTTACAAATGACCGAAGCAGGACAAAATGAAAATAAGGAACCGCTGGTAGAAGACGAATGGATGGTATTAAAATATGATGGCATTTACATTACTGTTATATAATAATTTTAGATTCGACCATGTCAAATGTATGAAGAAGAATATAAAGATTGTACCTCACTGAAAGGTAGGTTTCACCAGTATTTCGTTTTCGGTGAAAGCATCGACTGTATACCGTGGAAAAGAGATTATGATAATTGCTGTAGATGGCGAGATAATAAGGATGTTAAATCGGCGGTATTCATCCATAATTTTTAAATATTTGAATAATAGAAAATTTTAGAAAGAAATTTTGGAAAGTGAAAAGTCGAGGCGCAAGCAACGATTAGAGCCACATTATAGAAATGATGTCTGGACACGACGCAAATTACCCCCAGAAAATTGGAACACCCCTTTGCCAGAGCATATACAAAAAGAATATGAAGCTAGTTACTTGAATGTGAAAGCCAAAGAACTGCGAGGAGAAGTGCCGCCCCAAATAGACCCATCTAGATATTGTATTTTAATGTAGTGTAGCTAAAAAATTGCCCCTTGTCCAATAAAACAAGTATGGTTTTAGAGCGTTATGGCATTTCAATCACCGTTACGGTGCTATAATTTTTTGTTTGTTATGTTGGTAGTAAACAAGGGCCCCAACCTACAAAATGAAAGCTGATCATTGCTGATTTGCTAGTTGGGTTAGGCAAATGACTCACTGAAGTGTTTTTTTTATGAATGGTACTTTTTAAACTACTTAAAATACAACACCACTAATTTACCATTACGACAGTATTACGTTCGCAAAACTGGTCTTAATCAAAGTACAAATATACATATCAGTTAAGTCTGTAAACAACGAAAATTGTGTATATAGTGAAATTAAAACATAAAAGTGCCTGTGATAAGTTTTCTCAGTGGCTATGGCTAATAAGGACGATTATTTGACTTATTACCGCGAATTTTTCGAAAACTTTGCTCAAACCGTAAATCCCAACGACCAACTACCTGTTAAATTAGGAAGCTACAAATTGATTAATTTCGAAGTCGTCGGTGGAGTCATTGATTGGACAACTCAGTATTTAAACCAAAAGTAAGTTACGAAATTATCAAAACAAATTATTTATGTAAATTTTATTACTTACGTCAAATTGACATGTCAGGTTACCGTTTTCTTTTTCACTGTTTACTTCCTGCAACACATCGCGTAGTTTACTTCTTGTACCTACTGCTGTTCAATGACAACTCAACTCAAAATAACAAATCCATATATTATGTGTTTGGGATGATAATTCTTGTACAGAGATGTACAGATTTATGTCTGTATAAGTCGGATTTGGAAGAACAAATACGCAGGACATGCGTGCAACAGCATTTAGTACGTAGAATAAAGATTACAAAATAATATAAATTAATAGTCATTTAAAATGGTTATGCGTTAAAACAATTAAACAAATAAAGATTCTAAGCAGTTCTTTGTCCATAAAATATTAATTACTTTTTCGAATACCTATTTTACTATTCGCCGGAACCGGAACTTTGTAAAATGTTTCCATTTCTGGAAACCAAAAGTGTCTGTAATTTTTATACTTGTTCCCATAAATAGTGCTCCATTAATTTGTACGTGTTTTAAAACTTAATAATAAATTTGATTACAATAATTTTAAACCAGAAGAATGTTCTTAAATCCAGGTGGAGTAAATTTAAATTAAAAATTTAAATATATCTAAGTCGAACTCCTCAAACTTCAATGAGCGTAAAATTACAATTGGAACATGTTTCGGCAGAACACTAATGCCATCATCAGCCCTTAAAGAATTTTAAAAATTATGACGTTGAAGTTTGTGGAGTTCGACTTAGACATATTTAAATTTTTAATACAATAATTTTAGTTTTACTAAAAAAAAGATTAAATTTTACAAAAAAAAAAGTTTGTCTACGTCAAAATATCGTTCGAGGCTGATATCTTTGGCATAGCAGGCGTGGAGACAGTGATGATCAAATTTAATAGCAATCAGGTATCCGAAAAAAAAAATTGTCGCTTTAGCGAAAGCAATAAAATTACAAGTTTGAATTTTGAAATGTCAATATCAGAGACTGTCTTAACAAATTTTCATATCTTTGTTTTAACTTCTTCGGTAATAAAGTTAAACAAGCAGCATACTGCTTCAATTATGCTTATCCGCAAACGTCACAAAAGTGACAACTTATGTGTCTTTATTGACAAGGTAAAAGTGTGATTTTATCTGATTAGGCAGTAAAGTGGGCAAAATCTGCTATTTTATTTGCTTAATCAGATAGTGACATTTTTACCTTTTCGATTAATTCTTTCAAATTCTTACTAAATTATTGTTTTTTAATTTATTTATCTTTGCGGATAAAATAGTATGTATATGTATATTATTTAGAGCATAAGTCGCTTTACCTGGACTCACCTCGTTATTATTTTAAGTTTTAACGTTTTTAAAGTTTTATTTTTGTTGACAATTAAGAATTGGTTAATTGTTTGCTGATATAGCTACGCGCACAGCTGACGTAATAGTATATTAAAACACGAGTTTTGTAGTAGTATATGTATTTCGATACGAGTGTGCTGTCATGACGCTTTTCAGGGGCTAGGGCGAATTCTTGCAGCACGAGGCCCAGCCGGGGGTTGCAAATGAGCCCGAGTCCCTGAAAAGTGACAGCGCACGAGTATTGAACAGCGTTTTTTTGTATTCGTTCACGCTAAATGAGAAAAAACACTTATATTAAGACCCGAGTTCAGGTAGGCAGGAGGGCACGGCAGGAGTGCCTCTAAAGAAATAGTGCTCTTAAGTTTTATAAAACGAGTTTTTCATGTTATTTTTTCTAATTTGCATATTAAATGCATTTTTTAACAAATAAAATCAATTTTGGTAATTTAGGGAATTTTGCGATAGTTGGTTATAGTTTGATTTAAATTTGAATCAAGTAGACTAAACATAAATTTACCAATTGAAAGGATTTTTCTGTCCCTGACATATACTTGACTTCCGACTTTTATCTGGCAATTCTGACTTTTTTCTGGCAATTCCGACTTTTCTGGCAATTCTGACTTTTTTCTGGCAATTGCGACAGGGGTAGGACAATAATGGCGCTGTTTTGTTGCCCAAACTTAAAATATTAAATTCTGTCTACATTTCGAGTTTTACGTTCAGGGAAAGATGACCTTTTTGGAGTATGTATGCGCGAGGCACCAATTTCAATGATCCACAGAAACACAAATTTTTACAGACGGTCACTTCCGTGGATCATTGAAATTGGTGCCTCGTGCTACACGCTCTACCACTTAAAGAAACATACTCCAAAAAGCTCACATTCCCCTGTGTGTGAAACTAGAAATGTGGAGAGTATCTCATCTATACAGGGTGTTTCGTAAGTAAACGGCAATACTTAATACACTAACTCGTAGCAGCTAAAGAAATGTTATTCTGCAGTTATTTCTGAAAAATTTCAAATTTAAATTTTTCTGCATTTTTTTCGTAAAACACGACAGGACAAATTTGTAATAATAATAGAACTCCACTGAGTGAACGTCACATTTGACAAATTTGTTGTCATGGTCTAACATCGATAAATGATATGTATATTACATATTTAGTGCAAATTCATTTTCTATCTTTCTGTTGGTCCATTTAAAACCATCGGCATTTTTAAACCAGACGTTTTAGAAAATAAAAAAACCAAGACATTTCTCTTATCGTTGATATTTATAATCTCGGAGATTGCCGTTTACTTATGAAACACCCTGTATATTTAATCGTTGAACATGAATCGTTTGAAGCAAGTAAAACAGTGGGTACTGCACCGATTTTCATAATTGTTTTTTTAAATGAAAGACATGTGTGTGTGTGTGTGTTATCTTGGCTCCCAAAATAGGTACATATTTATGTATTAAGGGCGTAATCATATAGTTTTTGGCCCGCAGTGCAAGGTTGAAGCCCGACGCGTCAGTGGAGGGCAACAATGCGCCAAGAGCTAAAGCATTTCGCCCGAAATACATACTATGTTTTTTGCATAACCGGAGTAGTGTAGCACCGTAATTAAAAGTAAAAAGAAGTTCAAAAATATCAGTAGTCGATTTGCTAAACGTTGTCACGGATGTAACAAGCGCACAGTAAACAAAGGGAAAAAAGCGGTGTCACAAATAAAAAAATATGAAAATTAATTAAAATTGTGATGAAAATGCTCTCCCAGAAGCAATTGAGATAGCAGCGGAGAATGCAACAGAAATTATGTATGTATGAAAAGGCTTATAATGAATTTGTCAATAAATTGGTGCGAAGTAAAGCAAGCAAGAAGTTACTCAGAAAAGATGCTTTTGGCTTATTTTGGTGAAAAATCAAGTACCTGCAAAAAAAAATTGTAGGTATGTATTGTAACATTACTTTACATATTAGGGCGGCCGCACATTTCCTACTTTCAGATACGATTGTCGGATCCGAGCATCTGATGCTCATATAACTGTGAGTTTATATGGTACTGTCGCACACCTACGATCCGATATCGGATCGGACGTCCGAGTCGGATGCAAGCGCAGTGCGTCCGACCGGTCGGAACGACAAAAAGTCTGATCCGACTACCGAAAGGCGCGCTGTGCAATGGTTTTGTATGTCTGTACCGCAAACATACGATTCTTTGTGTCCGTTTTCTATGGAGATGTGCAACTTAGAACGCCGCTGAGTAAAATGTAATTCATACAATCGTAAGTATTTTGTCGGTAGTGTGCGTTAGTCGTCCGATTCTAAATCGTTTCAGACAATCGGATCACAAAGTAGCAAATGTGCGGCCGCCCTTAATAAAAATTAGTTAACATGATTTTTTATTAATTGGGCACAAAAAATGAAAAATGACTACTTTTTGGCCTTAGGACGAAAAATAATGTCATTACGCCCTTAAAACTATACTATTTCTTTAACTTTTACACCCGGTTGTGCAAACATGAAGATTTTGCATTTATTTAAAAAAAAAAACTTCTACAAATGCCCGGTATAGAGCACGTTTACAGCAGTTGTGATTCGGTTTCCGATTGAGTTTTTTAAGTCATTATCTCCCACTGCATTGCCTCCACATAAATTGGTGGTACAAGAATGCGTGTTAAACGATTGCATCAAAGTACAATGGATTGCAAAATTTGAACCGTACGATCAACTGGGAAACGTATTTTAATACCCAGAATTCATATAACGTATTCTGGTACATGCCATTTTCGTTAAGGCAAATCTAATTTCCAATCATGTTAGCATTCGCTATGACCATTAATAAATCGCAAGGGCAAAAAGGTTGGGATTTTGTTATCACAACCTGTCTTCGGACATTGTTTCTACATTGCCGAGCAATTTAATCAGGGGCATCTTAGACCGCACAATAATGAACAAGTACTGTTTACGCAAAATATTTTATATAAAGAAATTATTCCGTCCAATTTTTTTATTAAACAGACCTTTTTTATTCAAAATCACAGTTAAATAAAACAAAGACAGAATTGTCAGAAAAAGGTCAGAATTGCCAGACAAAAGTCGGAATTGCCAGAAAGAAGTCGGAATGTCCGTTCAGCGCCTTCGTAGTTAAAAGTTCGTAAATAGTTTATTTATTGGTATGTTATTTAATTTCTAAATAAATGTTTTTGGTCTGTAATAAATACAGCCTTATTGGCGTTAAGATTATTGCTATGCAACAATCCTTGTGCAACAGTTTTTTGAACTCGATGAAGTCACGGGTAAGTTCACACAACAAATTCTGTACAATACTTTTTTGAACGTACTGCGTAGTACGATGTTGCACTTTTTTCTTAGTAACTTATCTTGAAATAGTATGTTCATATTTTTCTTCACAGTCGGTCAGTAATATACTGCGTTCCAACTTGAAGAGAGGTCGGAAAGTGAACGAGGGGTTGATCACAAAATATTCGTAAATGTCAGTCAATATTTGTAAATGTGTGTAAATATTAGTAAATATCAGTAAATGTGCGTAAATATTATTAATTATCTGTAAATGTGCGTAAATTTTAATAAATATCTGTAAATATTAACGACGGGATACGGGATAAGGTGATACTTGGTAAAAAATAGTGAAACTTCTTTTCGTACGGTGTAAACCTAATTCGGGTCCAACACGAAAATGCGTAACGTTCAATGTATAAGTGGGGGATATATTTTATATTATAGCTCTGCTCTCCGTTGAGAGTGGCGAGTAATTTTCATTTGAGATCATATCCGCATTCTTACTATTCTCAATTAGAGAAAATATATACATCAATTATTATAGAAAATATCAGTAGCAAAATCATTTTGTTTGGGCCCGCATATCCTGTATCTTCACAGATTTTTCTGTGAATTCGCCGTAAAGTTTTTTGTTTTTTTTTGGTAATAATTTATTACTGTGCGGCGCAGTACCCCTTGATCGAAATAATCTAACTGTTTAGTGGACGTTTCGTGTTTTTTTTTTATTTGGCGTCGAAAACGTTTTTTTTTTTGGCCGGTATTTATTTATTTTCTTTCTTTGGCAATTCTTCGAATGGAGTAAGACTATAATTCTTTTTAGGTAGACAGGAGCCAACTCAGTAGATCTTTAAACCGCAAACTATCTTCTTCTGTCATTACCCAAGGATGAAATGGACGGAATTGTATTTTGTAAATTCGCATATAAAGTCTCCCTTCTTCAATAAATAAGTAACAACAAACTTTTATTTTCATTACGTATTCGTGGAAACAAATTTAAACAAAACAGTGTAAAAAGATGCATAGACTTTTCTAAATTCATAAAATTGGTCTACAATTACTTTGGACTTGAGTTTTTAGTCAGTTTTATAAACAATACTTATTTATAGTTTATAAATAACAAAGGGATATTGAAAATTGTTTACGCAATTAAATATTATAATATAGCAATAAATAATTTGTTCCTGACAGGCCTCACCCGTTGGCTCGTGTTATTCTGAACCCACCCGTGGGACGCTGGGTAATATTTCAGTTCGTAATAGATCCAGATAAAAGTGTAAATTTATTTTTGCATTTAAGTTAGCGGAATTTGTAAATGCACGGCTATGTTTGATCTAAATGTAAATGTAGCTGTTCACAACAATCGTCTGGCTGAATTTTTTAAACGTGATCACTCAGTATTACGAGGTGGGTTGGAGCTCATGACGTGGAATTCGATATAATATAATGATTTCACACAATCTTTTCCTTATGATATATTTTCAGGCATGAAATCTATGCAAGTATTCACAGTGTAAAATTCATCTTTATGTGGGATCAACTGAGAATAACCCATATCTACAGCACCATATTTTTACGACTGGTGATGCATCTAGTTAGAATAAAATTTAGAAAAAAAAAACAAATAGTAAAATTATACGGGTATCGTATAGGTGGTAAGAAGTTTCACTTATGGTGTGTGGTCCACCAACCACACTACTTTTTTAACAATAACAAAAAATAATTTACAAATGGCTTTTATTATGGGTTAAATTGTTGTCATAATCAATAAATTTCATTGCAAATGTTTTTCCTGTTTGGACTGTTTATCAGTAAACCGATAACCGATCTACCGACTGATGCGGCAACATCGCCATTCTCGCGCTTTCCGTCTTTCCAAGGTTGTCGTGATAATCAGCGGTTCTGCAGTGATATTACCGGCTGTCAAAACAACCATTTTTGACGGGTAAGTGTTTTTTATTAAAAGTATGACTTTCTTCTTGCTTTGATTGTTTGATTTTTTTACATCGTTATTCGAAATTGTACCTGGGCCTATTTAAATAATGAATTCCGCATTTTCGTTGTACATAACCCCACTTTTTGACGCCGATTCTTTTTAAAGGTGAACATTCCATTATCAACGATGGATTGGGCATTATGGAGACCTAGAGATGAAACTCTGACGTCCATCAAAGAACTTTTACAAGATGCATTGATTCCCGATAGTGAAATACAAAAAGACGTCCAGACAAAGTTGAAAAACCTCGAGATTGTGGAGGATTTCACCTATTACCTGCTTTACATCGTCGGTCAAACACATTTTTCAGAAGAAATTCGATCGCTAAGTGGAATACTGCTAAAGAACAACATTGCGTCAGTTTACAGCAAATTACCTCAAGACAGTATTATTAAAATGAGACATTTGTGTTTAATGTTGCTTCGAGATCCCTGCAGAGACGTTCGAACTAGTATTTCCAACGTTATTTACGCTTTGGCCAAACATAACATTAGCACTTGGCCAGAATTAATACCATTCCTTGTAAAGTCATTTGAAACTCATGATGAATATGGTGAAGTTGCCCTGACCACTTTATTCAGTGTTTGTGAAGAACTGATGAACCTTGAAAAGTCTGAGGAAGAGATTTGCACTGTTACAAAGGAAGTTTTTCCTAAATTTGTTGACTTTTTAGCTGACGAAAAATGTGAGAAAAAACAGAACATTATCAAGTTAATAAATCAATTCTTGCAAGATCATTACAAAGTTATGAAACATACAATAGATCTTGGGAAATATTTACGATGTGTTATACAGTTGGCAGACACTGATGATGTAGATATGCAAAAGTATATTTGTCACACCTTTGTAATGTACATAGAGTATAGAGAAGAGTGTTTATTACCACATCTCCATGATGTTATTATGTATTTGATGGTGAAGACACAACATGAAGATCATGAAGTTGCATTAGGTGCCTGTGAATTTTGGCTAGCAGTCACTAAACTAAGCAACTGTAAAGATATCTTGGCCCCCTACATTGACAAGCTTTTGCCAGTCCTGTTAAAAAACATGAAGTACTCCACGTTTGAGTTAATTGCTCTGAAAGATACTCTTAGAGTGGATGACCAAAGTGATGATCTAACAAAAGAAACTTTTCCTTTCCACATGCACGACAAAAGAATAACTCGTGAAACCGATTATGAAAACGAAGATGGCGATTATCTAGGAAATTGTGACGACGTGGATGACTTCTACGTTGGATGGACTTTGAGGAAATGCAGCGCCGCTTCTTTAGACGCCATCGCTGTCAAATTTGGTGAAGATATTCTTCCTCTAATTGTCCCTTTTTTTAACGAACTTCTTTACCATCAAGATTTTCTAATTAAAGAGTCGGCAATTTTAGCTTTGGGCGCCATTTCCGAAGGCTGCATGAACGGATTAAAACCTCATTTGTCATATTTGATTGAATACTTAATTCATACCATGAATGACGATCATTCAATGGTCCGTGTGATTACTTGCTGGACTTTAAGTCGTTATGTTAGTTGGATCATCAACTCTCAATCATCTCATTCAGTTTATTTCATTCCCGTTATGACGATTCTGTTGAAGCATTTCATGGACGATAATAAAAGAGTGCAAAGGGCAGCTATTTCGGCATTTTGCGTATTCCAAGAAGAGGCACAAATGCAGTTGATCCCTTACATTGATCTGATTCTGGAGGGATTTCAGTTGGGTTTCCAAAAATTTAATTATCGTAGTCTTTATCTTCTGTACGATGCCATCAATGTGCTAGCGCTTTCTGTGGGGAACGAACTCGGTAAGCCCGAACACATTGACAAGTTGATGCCTCCCATTATGCAGAAACTGAGCGAATATAATAATTATTCTGACGACCAATTTATAGCTGTTCTCGAATGTTTAGCAAACATAATTCCTTCTTTGGATGCTGGATTTTTACCTTATTCTGAAGTTGTCTATTTACAATGTATGGAAATTATTATGGACACTTATATGGCAGATGCTAACTTTCAGGAGAATCTAAATGGCTTTGATCCACCAGATAAGGAACCCATGCATGTCGCTCTAGATGTTTTGTATAGTATGGCTGTGGGGCTTAAATCATATTTTTACAAATACGTTACCAACAGCAATTTAGTCTGTTTACTATACACAGCAATGCAAGATTGCTCTTTTCTAATTAGGCAATCGTCTATAGCTTTATATGGAGAATTAGTACTGATTTGTTACCCGTATTTATCCAACAATGTGGGCGATTATATTAAATTGATTATAAAAAATTTAGACGAATGTTACGAAGGCGTCTGTAAAAACGCTGCCTGGGTCATCGGGAAACTAACTACAGTTATGGGCATGGAAATTCGACCTCACATATCTGAAATATTAAGCGCTTTCATTAATATCTTAAGAAACCCGTCGGTTTCAAGAGCGATGCATCAAACCGTTTCGGTTTCACTCTGCACACTTTGTTGTATCTACCCCGACATCACCATCAGCGATTGCGATACCGTTCTGAAGAACTGCTGCCTATCTTTGCGCAGTTTAAAAGACTCCGATGAGAAGGACTTGGCTTTCCGAGGTTTATGTCACGTCGTGGTCCGTCATCCCGAGTTCTGCCAAAACAACTTCATGTATTTCTGTGACGCCGTTGCTTCCTGGAACAATGTCAAATCCGACTTGAAGGATATTATTAAAAACATTTTAATCTCTTTTAAAGAACAATGTGGAGAAATTAACTGGATACAATTCTACGCTCAATTTCCTGAATTATTGAAACTACAGCTGTATAATCTGTATGGGGTTTGAGCAGTTTCATTTAAACAATATAACGGGGAATGAAATTTTGGGTGGGATAGCTTGAGTGCACCTGCCTTAAGTTTAATCGCGCTGTTTCGTCCAAGAGGGAGGGATCGCGTTCTATCAAGATTTCTATCAACAAGTGAATCATCGTCGTCAAAAATGGGGTTTTAGTTCTAGAGAAATAGTCGGGAAAATGCATTCGACTCTTATGATGTAAACAAAGAGCTGTCTTAAAAACATGTATTAACGGTTCTGTGTTCTCTTTTGTACTATTAACTTCGGAGCATCTGGACTTGGCTTGTAGCATTTAACTAAAAATCGATATATTTTTTTTAAGATAAGCATTTGGTATTGTATTCTTTATTAATTATAAATGCTCAAACCAACAAATGTCTTTTATTTTCCCACGTCCTGTTAATATCCTTATCGACGGTCTAATTCTAATATCCCAAGAACGTGAAGATAAATACATAGATGATGCACCAATTGATCTGATCTCGGGGAAAATTCACCTTAGTCCATATGATTTTGTAAAGTTTTCTGAAATTACTGTTTCAAATTTGATAGAAAAATAGCTGACCCGACAGACGTTGTCGTATCCACATTTCAATCAATTTGTTTTTGGACAGATTTATTATATTTATTTTATTGTTATTATATAGATTCATTGGTAAGCGCATCACTTGAGAACGGCTGGACCGATTTGTTTTTTTTTTAAGTGGAATTAAAAACAAAATTTTGGATATCGACAACAGCGCCATTTACCGGGTTCAACTGTGGCTAAAAACCATCCAGGTGACCCCATCAGTACAAAAAAAATTCATCAAAATCTGTCAGAAAATAAAAAATATATATATTCTGGATCGCAACAACAGCGTCACCTACCAACTGTAGCTGTAGAACCATCCAGGGATCTACTGAAACACCCAACAAATTTCACCAAATCGGTCAAGCCGTTTAGGAGAAGAATTACGAACACACACACACACCGGAATTTTACATTATAAAGATTAATTAATTTTACTTGTTCTAAGTTGTAATAAACATTTTCTTAACACAAAATGTTTTTTAATATTTTTTTCGGTGAATCCAAAATAGTTACATGGGTCGTTTACTATTCCCTTTGTGTATAGCCTATTGTTGTTTCCCATCTAGCACAATGTCTAAAATGGGTGTAGGTTTGAGAGGTAGCGGTAGGCCGGTCGGATGGACGGTTCTGTACCATCCGGTGTTCCCGTCGCACCATGTCGAGCCAGCTCGTCGTCCCTCTCGTTCCGTTACCGTTATGTCTTTAAACCCACCTTAGCTCAATGACCTTGTTTAGTGCTATTCTTGACAGGCCAGATGGTAAGCATGTATCACTTGAGAGGTAATGCTTCCACTGGTCAAACCCCATAGAGCTGCCCGGCTGTCGCTGAAGAAGCACATTGCGCCCAGTGATTTCTGTGGCACCCCGTAGAATGGCCGCGATCTCTGGAAGATATCGGCACATTTCTCTAGGGTTGCGCTGCGATTGCAGTTCAGTTTGGGAATGTCAATTTCCGCTTCGGAGCCTGCTTTCCTTTATCCGTATGCACTCCATAGGATTTGTCAAAAGTATATTGGGGTCAGATACGGTCCGACCCCGCATTCAAAAGAGGTACTCTGTGGAGTCTCTCGCTCAAGATGCGGGCGTGCCCGCATTGATTTCCAAAAGTTACCTTCCCGCAGCCTGCGAGCGGAGGCAAGTGCCATGCCCTCCACTAGTAGATCGATGAGAGGCAGACACAGAATAGTCTTCAGAGCTGCGGTCGGTGTGGTTCTCATGACACCCGTCACAGCGACACATGCCATTCGTTAGATGCCTCCGAGGCGTTTTTTGTCTTACACTTTGCCATCAGTCAATTGCACCGTAGCTTAACATCGGTCTGATGACGACTGCCCTCCTACATTGCTACAGCGCGACGCTCGCTTTGTCTATTTTGCTCTCCAGGTGCTTTTTCCAAGACAGATTATGATTCAACAGAACGCCAAAGTACTTCACATCCTGTAAGAGTTTCACCTTGACGCCGTTGCGTAAAAGCAGCTTTAGCTGTCCCGTCTTTCTTCTGTTCGTGAAGCAGTGAGTTGTTTTCCCTTCCTTTAACAATGGCGGACCAAGTCCTTCAGCTCCCTCGAAGGTAGTGGCTCCCGTCAGTTGGAAGACGTCTTGTTGACCTGAAACATAAACACAAGTTCTGGGTTAGCTTGAACTAGTGTGGGTCCTTTACCCATTAGGCCGGATCCACACTACCTGTCGGATCACTGAGTTCACTTGACGTGCCCTCGGTGTTCGTATTTTGAATAGGGAGTTGTGACCACCTCCCTTCGTTCTTGGACCCTAGAAGATTCATCAGCAGTGTACCTTCATCGTTGGCGGCGTTGGGGCTAGTTGCGTCTGTTGGACCTCCTTCTGGGACCTAACAATTTTCAGCGTGAGTCCTAACATGTAGTCGGCTCTATCGCCTTTTGTTCCTTTCTCCAGACTTGATTTCGTAAACCAGTTTTGTCAAGGGTTGCTCCCGGTCGGCTTCAAGGAAGGGGATCCATCCTGGTATATTTGCCGAGCTCCAGGCGTTTGAGGACTTCATTAGTGGACACCGGTTGATCCGAATCCGCAGACTCGCCTTCCGCAGCCTGGGGAGCTCCTCATCTTGTAGGATCGCAAGTTGTGCCCTTTTCCAAAGACCTTGGAGGGTCACTACAGTTTTTTGTAGCCAATTACGGGTGTGCACATCTTTACAGGTTATCCTGAGGACGCCGCCTGCGAAGATGGACCCGTCAAAGGGATCGGGTCTTCTGGTCTTGACCTATAAAGGATCTCGACAAAAAGTCCCTCGATCTTTCCCCCTCGAACTACTTACTCAAGGTTTCTTTCGACAGCTTCTGAATCTTTGGATAATAAGGCCCCTCGCTCAATAACCTAATGGCGGCGCAACATACAGGCGGGAAGATCTCCCACTTCAAGCAACCCCCTTCTTGACATTTGGCGATGTGTGCTCGGATATCCTTCTTCATTCCTGGCCAGTAAAATCTTGGGGTGTTTGTATTGTATGCCTTGACTAAGAAGGTAACCGTGCGCATCTTCCGGTGTCTTCGGAGGTTTCTTGCTCGAAGGCTTCAATGATTTTCGGGATCGTCCCGTTGTTGTTCTCAGATTCTTCGCATTCTTCGATCTTCGATCGAATAACGCTATACAGGGTGTTTCATAAGTAAACGGCAATCTGCGAGATTTTGAATATCAACGATAAGAGAAATGTCTTGGGAAGTTTTTCTAAAACGTCTGGTTTAAAAATGCCGATGGTTTTAAATGGACCAACAGAAAGATAGAAAATGAATTTGCACTAAATAATATATCAAGTTATCGATGTTACACCATGGCGAGAAATTTGTCAAATGTAAGGTTTCATTCAGTGGCGTTCTATTATTATTACAAATTTGTCTTGTCATGTTTTACGAAAAAATTGCAAAACATTGAAATTTGAAATTTTTGAGAAAAAACTGCAGAATAACGTTTCTTTAGCTTTGTTCGTAGTGGAGTTTTGGACTAGTTTGTGGATAAGTTGTTGACTGATTGTGTATTTCATCATGCGCATGCGTGATCTTTGATTAGTTCATAACTAATTCGAAGACCTTTCGCTCTGCGAACGCATTCCACCGTCAAACTTACTGCCACATGTCAATTAACAAAAGGGCAAAAATTAGTCCAAAAAATTCTTCTGACCAATAAGAATTTATTGCAAATGTTTTATTCAATATAGACCTCGTACAGAAAACTGCTCTACCATTTTGTTTCTATACATTTTTTGCTCCCACTAATGGCGAGATAATTGCCGCAAAAAACGGGGGAGCTCAATTTGTTCATTGAAACAGAAAATAAAAAAGACTTGAGGAGTTTAAGTCGTATTAATAATAGGCGAGCCCGACGAGGGCCTCCCGAAACATGCGACCCCAGGGGGCACCCCGAAACAGGCAAACTCGAGGGGACCTCCCGAAAAGGGAGCCCGAGAGTCCCCCCGAAAAGGGAGTCCGAGCCCCCCCCGAAAAGGGAGCCCGAGGGGATGCCCGAAAAGGAGCCCGAGGGGGCCCCGAAAAGGAGCCCGAGGAGGCCCTCCCCCCCCGAAACAGGAGAGCCCAAGGAGCCCCCCGAAAAGGGAGCCCGAGGAGGAAGGCATTGGAACAGGCGTTTTCCAGGATTTTTTTCCGTGGTTATTATTGTTGTTGTCTAATGTGAGAAGCGCGTGAGAGGTGACTATCACGGCGATGCGATTGCACATGCGTCGGACTCAAAATAATCACTTTCAGTTACGGACTGATCTGATAGTCCGGGATCGGTCAGAAATCGACTAAAGTTACTCAGCGTACAAGAGATTTTGAATCAGTGACAGTCAACATAAACTGATCAGAAAGTCTGCGAACACTTTCTGCGTAATGCGCAGAGTTAGTGTATTAAGTATTGCCGTTTACTTACGAAACACCCTGTATAGCTCCCATGTCTGCATGTCTTACGCCTCGTGTCAATTTTGTGTCTTCATTTTATTTTATTTATATTCAATTGTTGGTCACTTCTGGGAAGACTGCATTAACTGCTCTTTCAATTCACTAACTAATATACAGGGCATTCCATTTAAAAAAACATAACTTTGGTATATTACTAATACTAGGACACTCTGTATATGATTTCTAATAATTTTAAATTGTGAAGGTATCGTGTGGCTATCGTCCCCCGAAAACCCCGTTTTGATATGTTTCAAAATAAGGGCGTAATTGATGGTCCACACACCTCTGGGACACCCGGTATGATATATTAAAATTAGCAGAAGAGTACAAGGTAGCAAGAGACTATCGTAGTCATAAATGGGACATTCCATACCAAGTGAGCCACCTAAAATTTAGATTTCGTTCAAATTTCATAAATTAATAGTACTTATAAATAGCAATGCCCAAGCGCCATTTGAGATTTTTTAGGCCGCTTATTTTTGATATTCATTGAGGTGAATTATAAATGAAAATACAGAACATGAGTAACCTATGAGTAACCTTTCATTTAATTGCTCCGTTCCTACTGACATTTATTTCAATTTAATAACTGTAATAGGGGCACAATTAAATACCCTTTCAAAATGGTCCGATGCAATTTTGACCTAAACCAATATTTTGATCTTGAAAATGACCCCGAAATATGAAAAATGATTATTTTCCATCTTATGACTGTTTTTATTTGCTTCAAATGTTACCCAAAATGTAGCTTATGACTTCTTCTTTATTGGTCATGAATTTTATTGTGGGCAGATGTGAGGTTCAGAAGATATAAATTTTTTAAACACGCCTTACGACGTGAAATCGTCGATTTGTTGTTCTTTACTGTTGAAAAAATTTTTATCTTCTGAACCCAAATTCGGCCCACAATAAAACTTATGATGAATAAAGAAGACGTCATACGCTACATTTTGGGTAACATTTGAAGCAAATAAAAGCAGTCATAAGATGCAAAATAATCATTTTTCAAATTTTCATTTTCATTTTCAAGGTCAAAATATTGGATTAGGTCAAAATTGCATGGGATCATTTTGAAAGCGTATTTCATTGTCCCTCTATTACCGTTATTAAATTGGAAATAATGTCAGTAGCAACTGAGTAAAACACATTTACTCATGTCCTATCTTAACATTTATAATTCACCCCTATGCATATCAAAAATAAGCAGCCTAAAAAATCTCAGTTGGCACTTGGGAGGTGGCTCACTTGGTATGCAATGTCCCATATAAGAACATAAATCCTGACGGACATTAGATGTGCATCTATTCCGAATCCGCTGGTCGAACGGGGTTGCACTTCTGATGAAAACACTGTTTCACAGGTGTGGCACCACCTGGAAACCGTGAAAAAGAACTTTGGAAATTCTCTAAAGTTACTTTGACACCTTTGACATTCAAATTTAATATTAAACCAAATTGTCAACAGTTAGTAGTGCGAACCTAATTTAAATTTTACAGCCTACTCTAATGTATAATTTAAATGATCTCACGGTATACCTAGCCAACACTTGGCGTCAGCGTTATAAAATTTTTGAAGCACTGACTTTTTGAAAATTTAGATAGAGCATTGGACCAATATGTGCAGAGCTATTTTAAATCTGATATATTCAGAATCCTATTTTTTTTACTTTATTTTTTAAACTTTTAAAGTTATTAAAAATGGAAAAGTTGACTATTCTTTCACCTTAAAATTCATATGGAAAAGAACACTTTATAACGACTAAATAACTATGTCATTTAGCTTTTATTTCGTTAAAATCAAAACGTAAATAAGGAAGACACCGAGGCGTAGCGTGGGGGGGGGGCAGAGGGGGCCATGGCCCCGGGCGGCATACGAAAAGGGGCGGCGGCAAGCACCGCAATTTTTTAAATCAAAAATCAAAAATCATGCGTCGAACGAGTTCATAGAAATTTTAGGAAAAAAGTTCGCTAAGTAATTATAGCTCGTGGCCAAAAGGCTAAATATTATTCCATGATTTTTGACAGCACCCCGGATATTTCCCACAAAGATTAAACAAGCCAAGTATTACGATATGTGATGATTGAAAACCAGGAGGTTAGAGTAGAGGAATCTTTTATACATTTGCTGCAGAATCTAGCGCAAAAATATGCTTTTTAAGGCCTGCAGTGATATTGAGCGTGGACGAACTTAACTTAGATCAAGCTCCTCAAAACATTAATACATATAAAGAAGAATTTCAACTTGAGCGCGTACGTCTACGAGCTTTCGTATAGCGGCAACAGACCCACACTGTAAAAAAGAGCTCATTAAGTCTGGCTCTCTGGGTTTATTAAAATATATTATTGAGTCCAAACTTGAATATGCCTTACCAAACATTGTAATATTGTTGAGAATTTTCAATTCATCAGTAATGCCAGTTGGGAGAAAAGCTTCTCTAAACTAAAGTTAATCAAAAATTATCTCAGATCGGCTATGTCCACGTTGAGGCTATCAAATTTAGCTATTCTGGCAATTGAACATGACACACATTTTGATATTGACCATGGGGTCGTCCCCCTCAATTGAATTTGACGAATTCGCCTATAGCTTCTTGTAGACTATATAACATGAAGCCCTAAAACGTGTTTTGTTGTTTAATAAAGTTGTTTTGTGAGATAACAGAGCGTATCCAAAATCACAATTTCGGCTAGCATTTTCAAACGCTGTACATTTACCGCCTCTTGTGACGTCATTTCGGGGGACCCTTCCCGTGTTGAAGTCACGGAAAGGCGCGCGTTTCAAATAAGACAAATGTTTCGGATTTTATTTTACCTAGTAAACGTGATTTCAAATAAACAAAAAATAGGGGTACAATATTCTAGAAAAGCTGTTTTTGAAAATTGTGGGATGACCCCATTGTATAAAAGATTTTGATATGAAAAAAAATAAAAAACACGAAAAGTACATTTTTAATTAATAAAAAAATTTAAAGCTGCTTTATTTGACTTATACTAATTTTATTGACTAATAATAATTAAAATAGAGGGGGCGGCGAATTTCCGATCGGCCCCAGCCGGCGAAAGCGCACGCTACGCCACTGCACCGATCTGTTCCACCCTGTATATTCTTGTTCATGAAACAATACAACTATAAAACATTTCTTTTGCAGAAAATGCCCCCAAAGTTTAATTGCTCCTCTCATTCAAATTATTATCGACGAGACGAGAAAATCCTGCAAAAAGCAACCGATCGCGTGTGGCTTCAATCCAATGGATAATGGTAAGTTTGAAAAGTTTCACGACGAGTTCTAATAATATAATTACTCTTCCGGAAAATATATGCATCAAATCATCAAATAACTGTACTTTATTTAAATTTTATGACGCGAATATGGTCTGATTTCTCCACTAGCGGAAAATAATTATTATTCCTACGTTTCCACTTCCGGATCCGCTTTTTATTAAACAATAAATTTTTTCAGTGGTTGAATTTTCCTAATAGTGTTTATTTTACATCGAAGAAATTCTGATTTTAACGCCCATTAAATTTTGTGCCTCATAAAAAATCTGGTTGAGGAAAATTTCCTTTGTATATTTTTTTCGCAGATTTTTGACTCGTATGCATACACAAAACTGTAACAACTTAGTCCTTTTCTTTTAATAGAGGTGATTCAGTTGGAGACACATGTTTGTGCAATTTGAAATATTGTGTCACTTTGGTGTGAATCACGTCACACTGTCGCTTTGAAGGTAGTGAGGTTGAATTATAATTTTTTTGCAGCCTATGAACCCCTAAAGCTGATGCAAACGGTGATGGCAATAACAAATGAAGTCTGCCTAAGATACTTAGATAATAGTATGCTTTGTTCTTTACCGTCTCCAGGGACATCTACATATAACATCGTAAGTGTATGTGCCGCGAAGAATAAAAGAAGACGAATGGAAGACAGACATGTGGTTATACCCGACTTAAACATTATGTTCAATTGCCAGGTAAGCCACCGAGTGAGAAGTGATGTTAAATTTCTATATTGGATATTTTAGGAATGTACTCCGTCCAGTTATTATGCAATATTCGACGGTCATGCAGGTCATGATGCCGCAGCCTACAGCGCAGCCCATTTACACCAATTTCTGGCCGAAAATTCGCAATTCGTGACGAATCCAGAACAAGCTTTACTTGATGCCTTTTGTAAAACTGACGCTTTATTTATTGAAAAATGTAATGTAGAGGTTTGTAACACCAAAATAACTATAACAAAAATGTAACACTGTTATTGTAGAGGTTTAATAGTGGCACTACAGCAGTTTGCGCATTATTACGACCCAAAGAAAAAAAATTATACATAGCGTGGGTTGGGGATTCTCAGGCTCTTCTAGTGAATCAAGGACGAGTTTTACAGTGTGTGAATCCACACAAACCTTGCAGGGCTGTAAGTTTTCTTAAATATAGTTTCCAGTTCTGTATACTATAAAATGCATCACCTAGAGGAGGTTGGCGCAAATCAGTAACAAAAATGAGCGACTTGAAGACCTTAATTTGAACTAGACAGGGAAATATTTCAGTACCTTAGAAGCATATGGATCCATGTGCATAATAGGAAAATTCCAATAAACAATTAGTTTGTATTTATTATTGTATTATGCTTCTAAGACAATACGGATTTGGTTCTTTAAAAAAGTCACGGATTGTTATTGTCAATTTATACACACTCGATTTTTTTAGATAACATAATAATGTATTTAATAAAATAGATTGGCATATTTAACTCAGTTTTGATAAAAAGTGGAGTTGGATCCATATGCTTCTGAGGTACTGATTTATACTCGAGCCTTAAGTCAGACTTGAGTTCAAGTCGAGCTTGGCATGTTAATTTTCCATATGGAACCATTACAGCGCGATATCAAGTCAGACTTGAGTTCGACTTGGCGACTAGAAATTCCACCTTCAGTGCCGGTGATATTCTGCGATTACTTCTGGGTGGTGTATTTTGTTACTTTGAGTCTCAGCATATTTTCTAATCTACTCGTATTATTTGGTTTAAGGATGAAAGGGAACGAATCGAGAAGCAAGGAGGATACGTTTGTTACTGGGGTACCTGGCGGGTCAATGGACAATTGGCTGTTTCTAGAGCAATAGGTAAATTCAAGTTACGCAACTTTTCGAAAATTTTTATCTTTCATAGCTTATTGTTTTGCATCTCATCACGAGCATTTTTTTATTTAAAACGTATAATCCTTGTAAATGCAAAATAAGCTGAATTTAGAGAATTATTTAGAGAGTATTCATTTAAACTGTTGGTAACCATTTTTTAAGATTGATTTCTACCCTACGACAATGGGATAATAATATACAGAGTGATTTACGTAGTATAATTATATGGCCCCTAAACGTAGTTTTGACGGTATTAAAAAACGTTTAATGTGAAGTTGAAAAATTAATAACAACCAGCGATACACTGAAAATATTTTGATAGTCGCTCGATTTATTTTGTGCAAAAAACTTACTACTTACAGTACAAACTATTGTAAACATCTCGGTATTTACTGATGAACCCTTTCCGACTGATAAAAACCACTTTTGCTTTCAATTGAAAAACATAAATACTCATCTAGGCCAACGTACCATTTATAAAAATTGTTCGAAATGACAACAGCCCTGGGCATTTTGCAGATGCATACCCCACTATCTTTACTTATTCAGATCCACCTTTCGTGTAAATTTCGTGCATTTGTTGTCTTATGTTCCGAACGTCCTCACTAACCTTAAATAATTCCTTCTAATGTTAAATAGACACTAAAATGTGAAGGGGTATACACATATACGTATTATTTTATTATACATATTTCTCCACGACCATTAATGTATAATAATAATGCATGTAATAATTCCGAAATAATTTTTATTATTAGAAAGGAAACATTCTCACTCTTGGGGTAGAATACTAAATTTAATACTTGCTTCTTATGTGTTTTACATGTATACAGGCTGTCCCATTTAAAACTCCCCAGTCCAGATTTCTCCGAATTGATTATTGTGATTGAAAAATCCTCGAACAGGTCGATTTTGTTTACCAGGGGCACATCTTCTCAGGTTCCCTTCAAGTTCCGGCATTTCGCCCTTTTCGCGAGGGGGCTGTTAGCCCCAAAATTTTAAATGGCACTATGGGTCGAGTGATACCTCATTTGAAAGGTATTGGAGACCTCTTTACAACTAACCACTTACTTTCCAATCTTTTGATGCTGTGTTCCACAGCAACCACAAAAACGAACATGTTATTGCTGAAATTGGGCTATTGAAATTGTAGCATCAACAGTTTTCAAAATCGTCTGTATTTTGGCATGGAAATGAATGGTGGCCTAATCCAACATTTATTACGTTAATTAGATCATTTTATTGAAAAATATCGTGTAGCATACTTTACATTCAGTTTTAACTCCTTCGCGCTATTTAGCAATCAAAATCAACAACCTAATGACCCAAAAATTTCAATAAATTCAATTTCAAAATTACATGTTGGTCTTTGTGGTTTCTGTGGGACATAGCATGAGAAAATGTGCATTATCTTGAAAATTAAAAAATATTGTTTTTACGGTCAAAACTGCAAGATATTGAAAAGTAAGTGGTTAGTTGTAGAGAGGCCTTCAATACCTTTCAAATGAGGCATCACTCGACCCATAGTCCCATTTAAAATTTTGGGGCTAACAGCCCCCTCGCGAAGAGGGCGAAATGCCGGAACTTGAAAGGAACCTGAGAAGATGTGCCCCTGGTAAACAAAATCGACCTGTTCGAGGATTTTTCAATCTCAATAATCAATTCGGAGAAATCTGGACTGGGGAGTTTTAAATGGGACAGCCTGTATATTTTCAGTCTATAACAAGTAACATAATGGATATTCTATCATTATGCTGAACATTGCCATGGATTTCAAAACTGTCAGTGTCAGATGTGAATGCGGCGCCCTAGTTGTTTTTAATAAATAATTGTTTAATTTTAATTGTTTTTGATTCATACTTTCTGGTCGTGGAGAAAATACGGTCTGCTACTCGGTTAGAATGAAAATTCGATCTATTCGCTACGCTCGTGTTCGGAAACTTCCACTCATATGGAATCTTCATTCTTCATTCAAGTTTATTATATACTGGCAGTTCCCAACCTTAATTACTATTTTAATGTAATTCAGGCCGTTGTGTTTTTTTTTCTTTTTTAGATAAATAAAAAGAATATTCAGCGGGGTTGAAAGTGTCGACTCGAGTTGTGTGGAAACTGAGTTGAGTTCTGCGATAATGCCCGGCCCCAAACGGTCAGAATAGTGCAGTTTTATCGAAGGGAATTAAATACTGAAACCCTGAAGTGGCCAGCAATCACTGAATTTGCTCCTAGAACATGTTAGGAAACACATTTGGTCCCAAATTCGGCAACGCAAAATGCCATTGAGGCAGCTAAATCAACTGCAAAATGCGCTAGCAGAGGAATGGGAAATTACCCGAAAATGTAATTTACAATTGAATTAATTAAATACCTCAACGTTTGCAAAACGTAAGAAAGGCGGGGGGAGGATGTACAAGATATTAAGTACTTTTGTGTAGAAATAAATTTTCATTTTTATTTTGTTGTATCTTTCAACCTAAATTATGTTTTTTCTTAATGCTAATCATTACAACACAATATAATATGTTGCACGTTCGTTTATTATGTATGAATTTTACAATCTTTACCATTAATGCGGTAATTTTTGGCCGAAGTGTATTAATAAATATTAATTTCTTGTGAAAGGAATGTGGAACTATTAGTAAATAAAAATTTTCAACGGAATTGCAAATAGGACAGACATACGTGACATTTTTCATTCATTTACACATATCAAGTGTCCCTAGTTTTTATACACAATGCAATCAATCCATTTTCTTTTGAGTGTGTGTTGGAATAACTTACTGTCACAACAAATAATACGGTACCATTCTAATCCATGGTCGTAATCGCTGTAATATTTGTCTTTAAATTTTCTTTTTACATTTTTTTGCCATTTAAAAATGTCTTCATTTACTTTTCACTTGACTATTTTTTTCTTTTATTAGCCTGTTCTTTAGCAAGTGCATTTTCCTCAGGACACACATACACTTTCTATCAAATCCTAAAATATTACTTAAACAACTCACTTTTTTACATACATATTTGACTTCTAAATTAATTTCCGTTTAAGTAAAACACACGTATCGATAATTTTAAAAATGTATAGAGTAGACCAAAAAATGTAAAGAAGAAAATATGTGTCTACGGGACACAAGTGCACCTATTACATCTGCTGATTTCCCATATTCTCATCAGTACAACTTGTCCGCGGCACTTTCAACTGGGTTTTCCCTAATAACGATTTAGAGGAGAAATTTGCGAAAGTCTAGAAATACAAAAGAATAGGAATTCTGTTTTTAAGAGCGATAGAGGGCCTATCCCCAGTTCCGCTCTATTCCCACTTTTGAACAGTACGGGTGTTGGGGGCGTCCCATTAATATGTATAGAACGGTGTGGTAGGATGTAATTGTAATATTCGCTTACTCATGATGCCAACATTGTTGGCGAAACGTGCGTCAGCTTAATAAATTTGTTTTTGGTCTTTTAGGGGAAATTATATCCTTCAATATTCGTCTTCCTTATGATATTCAATTTGTCTACCACATCTAACGTTCCTGGGGTGTAAGCCAACCAACGATGAAAGTTTCAAAATGGTGGCTCACTTTTTACTGTTTGTTCTTTTTTTATCCCAAAATTTTTCCGGTGCGATATTTAGTTTTTGTGCATAAACGAGTTGAACACCACCAATTGGTCGGTCTTGATAGGGGTCGGATTATTGGTCTTCCGGAGGATGGTACAAATTTTGACTAAATTGTTCCTATCGTGAATCGGTATGTTTCCACTATATACCGATTTTGTAGAGCATAGTCTGGACAATTTTCGACCACAACACCAATCGCAGGGGTCCCAAGCTTATCACTTTTTTAAGTAAAAATGCTCTACATGTTTTTAAATATTTGTTTTAAAAAGTCTGTCAGCGAGTGAGATCTTTGAATCACGAGTGATTCACATCTCACGAGCTTACAATGTCATTTCGGTCACGTGTACGATACGACGTTGGTAGGGCATAAAAATTGTTTAATAAAAAAGGAACAAACAGTGTTTTTCATCCGATTTCAATAAATAAAATACTATACTTAATACATAACATACACTAAGAAACTGAAGAGTTTCTTGTCGGATAGATTAATAAATATATATTTTCAATCAGGGAACAAACAAAAAAAAATGCCATTAAATAAAAAATCCGTGCTGAACACAAACTAGCATAGGACGTTAACTACCTATATAGTTCTCGGAGATTTTCGGCATCTGCAAATATAGAAAATAAACGTTCTGAAAGTGTCTTCCCGGTCTTCGTGGTTCTGTTTTAGTAGATTCTACGTTTATTGTTGCAGAGTTGGTACCAGTTTTTATTAAGAAAATACAGGGTTTTTTAAAATTATTTCTACGATTTCAAATCAAACTCTCTTTTTTTAGAACAGAAGTTTGCTTTGAAATCTTAAAAAAATGTTTTACGAAACTATCCTCTTCAAAGAGGGTGAAGTACTATTATGGCATAATTTTTGCAGGCCCATCGACAACCTGTTTCGGAGTTATTTATTTTAATAGAAGAGGAACATACTATGTAAGATAAATGTCTGGGTGTTAAAAATTAGTATTTACAAGTTGGGGAATCGCTTGAGTAACAAATAAATTTCCATTTTGTGTTTCAAGTAAAATATGTAATTTTGGATGAAACAGTTTAATGACTTAAAATTAAATGTTGCACAATTGATTTAAACACAGTATAGACTATAGAGAGTAACGAGTGTTTCACTGTTTCTATATTTTCACCACCTTCGATTCTAATCGTAACAAACTTTCTTTAATTGAAAAAATATTTGTTTAAGGTGACGCAGAGTACAAACCATATGTAATAGCAGTGCCTGATATACGACTAATACCTCTAGACGGAGGTGAGGATTTTTTGATCTTAGCCTGTGATGGACTTTGGGATTTTCTGTCGGAAGATGACGCCGCAAGAGCCGTCTACGAAATGGTTTGCCAAAATCCAGGTACGTTCTAAAATTACGCGACATTTGACTACCAACATTTGTTAACATTTTTATAATGGTGGTCTCTATTTTGACATTTTGGCAGAGAAATGCGTCAACGATGAGTACGAAGAAAATTTAAACAGTCTATCCCCAAAGAATTTTAAATTTTCTTGATACCCATGATTTGCAACCCCAATTTGAGATATGGATCTCTTTCATCATTTGCGTCAACGATATTCCGTTTGTGGTTATTGTATTTTTTATGTATTTAACTGAGACGTTCTTTATTTATAACATCATGATTTTTTAATGTAATTTGTTCACATTTAACCTCTCGTTTAACGCTAATTAAGAAGTGATGTAGTTCATTTTCTTTATCGCTGGATGTAAGTGATGAAGGTAACTTTGTTTATCACTGGAAAGAAGTGATGTCGTTCATTTTCTTTATCGCTGGATGTAAGTGATGAAGTTAATTTTGTTTATCACTGGAAAGAAGTGATGTTAGTTAATTTTCTTTATCACTGGATGTAAGTGATGAAGTTAATTTTGTTATCACTGGAGAGAAGTGATGTAGTTAATTTTCTTTATCGCTGGATGTAAGTGATTAAGATAATTTTGTTTATATTTTGTTTATCACTGGAGAGAAGTGAGGTAGTTAAATTTCATTATCACTGGAGAGAAGTGATGTAGTTAATTTTGTTTACCACTGGATGGAAGTGATGAAGTTAATTGTGGTGTATCACTAGAAGGAAATGATAAAGCCAATTTTGTTTTCTGAGTTAATAAAAGTAATATTTTTTTTATCACTGGAACGAAGTGATAAAGTCAAATTTTTTTTTCGAGTTAATAAAAATAAAAAAAAATTTATCACTGGAAGGAAGTGATTGAGTTATTTTGATGTTAATAGCAGTAATAATTTTGTTGTATCACTGGAAGGAAGTGATAAAGTCAATTTTGTTTTCTGAGTTAATAAAAGTAATAATTTTTTTTTATCACTGGAACGAAGTGATAAAGTCAATTTTTTTTTCGAGTTAATAAAAGTAATAATTTTTTTATCACTGGAAGGAAATGACTGAATTATTTTGATGTTAATAGCAGTAATAATTTTGTTGTATCACTGGAAGGAAGTGATGAAGTCAATGTTACTTTTCGAGTGATAGAAGTAATAATTTTGTCTTGATAGAAATTACACGTGAAGAGTCAGTTCCCTCTAATAATCAGAATGGCCGAGTGGTTTATTAAGTTTTATTTATATAGCCATCACACGAGGACGTGTGATATGTCGGAATGGCCGTGTCGGGACACTTTTTCATCACTATTTTTTTATATTGCTATTGAGAGGGTTTCGTAAGAATTTTTTTATAGGATGGTTAATTTAAACGAAAACCCAGGATAGAGTTGCTTTTAAAAAATGATATGGTTACAATTAATTTTACTCTGTAATTTACAGAAAATAGGGAACAAGCAAATATGTATTGCAAATGATATTAATGGACAAAAAAGCTGGAGAAATTATTTTACAAATACATACTTACTACTACCAAATCAAACTGATATTGATTTTTTTAAAGTTATATATTCATCATCGATGATGGGTAATTTGGAAGGGGCTCTTTTTCTTAATCTAATGATGTAACTGAAGACATAATTTCGTGCAGAATTAAAAAAATATATATCAATGGTTGTATGAAACTTTCAAGAGGGCTGTGGGGAAACAAACAAAAGCATACAACCTGACCCATGCCATTCAACCGTCAATGTTGAAATTTTCGCCTGTGGTTTTTATATTTTTTTATACAGTGGTCATAAGCAATCTTCAGGAATATTTAATAGGAAAAAATAAATAAGATTAACAGATAATACAAGAACAATAATAACAAACAGCAAATCTATTGAACAAAACTATGTAAAAAGGACTTAACCGCCACCGCGTTCAAGACACAGCCAGCGTGACTCCATAAGTTGCATTCCACAACAAATTCGGAGGTATTTCCCTACAAACATCAACAATCCTCTGCTCTAAGCCAAGTTCATCTTCTGGTGGTGTTATGTACACACGATCTTGAAGATAACCCCACAACCAAAAATCGAGTGGTGAACGCCTATCTGGAGGCCATCGAACTGGACCATTCGTCCCCATCCACCTGGCAACGAAATTGTCATTTAACCAGTTGACATTTCTTCTTGCGTTATGAGGGCCCGCTCCGTCTTGTTGGGAAAATACTCGTCTTAATTGTACAAGAGGCAGTTTCTCTAAGCAATGTTCAATGTTTTCAGACAGTAACTGATAATATTTATCTTGATTAAGGGTGTCATTTATAAAAATTGGCGCAATTAATCGATCTTCCCAAAGACCACACCATACCAAATCTGTTAAAAGTGACTCGAGAATTTACTTCGTTCCAATAAAAGTTGCAAAATATTAGCCTCCAACCTCTATCATTGTCCTGTGAAGCTTGATCTTTTTGAGGAATCTGACTTGAACTTGTGTTTTTTTATTGTATGAACTGTTCCAATTGATACGCCGATATTCTTAGGAATTTCCCTAGTCGAAGTTCAAGGATTTTCTTCTGTACTAAGAAGAACATCCCAACTCGCTCTCAGAAAATTGACGCTCTTCTCGTTTAGGCTTTTTAAATGCTCCATACTGTCGTAAATTTTGATGCAATCTTCCAAATTTCCGAGGGTTTGGAACTTCTCGGTTCGGAAAGCGGTCCATGTAAAGCTGGACAGTCTGATTGCTATTTTATTGGACATAAGCTTCAAACATATCAGTCAACTGATTAGAGCCCATCTTGTTTAAAAAGAATAGAAAGGTTAAAATGACCCAGGTGAAAATTTCAACCCTGACTGTTAAATGACTTTTGCAGCTTTCTGTGACTTGGTTCTTTACCATGGCACACTTGAAAATTTCGTATGAAACTCGGTATGATTGTAATAAATATTTCGCTACTTTTCTAATAATTTCTAATAAATACATCGATGGATTAAGAAAATAAATCTTCATCATTGTAAAACAAAAAAATATAGGTGGCTATTTAAAAAAAAAGTTGACTTTCGATTGATAGTGAAGATGACATAAAAAGAATCTAAACTCTGAGACTCTTAATAGTACTTATACAGGGTGTCCCAACTAAAATTTGTACCCCCCAACAATTCCAATTTCGAAAGACTCAGAAGAAAACGCTCGAACAGGTATACAAAATTGTTATTAAGGGGGACCAAATTGTACCAAATTTTCAAGTCTTAGATCCCACCCCTTGAGCCAGGGGAGCCACCCCCTCAAAAAATTTAAATGGCATGGGTGGTCGTGTGATACATCATTTTAAAGCTTATTCAATTCTCTATTCAGACCTACATTTATCGATTCCTTTCTACAAAAGAAAAACACGAAATCGATATTTTCCAAATCTACATAAAATACTCAACTAAAATTTGTACCCCCCCAACCATTTCAATTTCGAAACACTTAAAAGAAAGCACTCGAACAGGTCAATTTTGTTATTAAGGGAGGCCAAATTGTCCCAAACTTTCAAGTCTTAGACCTCACCCCTTTAGCCAGGGGAGGCACCACCTTAAAAAATTTAAATGGCATGGGAGGTCGTGTGATACATCATTTTAAAGCTTATTCAATTCTCTATCCAAACCTACCTTTATCTATTCGTTTTTGCGAAAAAAAGCATAAGAATTTGTTATTTTCCAAATCTACATAAAATACTCTTGATTTGGAAAATAACAAATTCATGTTTTTTTTTGTAGAAGAAAATCGATAAAAGTTGATCTGGATAGAGAATTGAATAAGCTTTAAAATGATGTATCACACGACCCCCATGCCATTTAATTTTTTTAAGGGGGTGGCTCCCTTGGCTCAAGGGGTGGGATCTAAGACTTGGAAGTTTGGTAGAATTTGGTCCCCCTTAATAAAAAAATTGACCTGTTCGAGCGTTTTCTTCTGAGTCTTTCGAAATTGGAATTGTTGGGGGTACAAATTTTAGTTGGGACACCCGATATAGCCATTCAGTTTGCTTTTTTTTTTCGTTGAAATCGAACAATAGTTCGAGTTATAGAGTGAAGCGTTTTTTAGGAAACAGCCTGTATATGTACAAGTATGTCAGTTTAAATGATAACACCCCGTTTATTGTAAAAGTACCAACAAAAACCATCAAGTACATTGTTTTCAATTCGTTCATAATGTGAGAATTACATAGAAATTCTCACAAGCATCTAGAAGTTTTGACACCGTTACTCAATTAGTATTTTAATGTATCAATTTTCCACCAGAATGATTTTTTGAATTGTAACCGTGGGTAAACGGTTTTACACAAAAACATAAATGTGTGAAAGATTCGATGCTGCAGACGATAAGAATACAGTTGTTCAAACCTAAAAACTAGGATTTATTGATTATAATTTATTATGTATACAAGATACGTACCCATCTAATAATGAGTTTTTTCACTACTAGCTTCAGAAAACATCATTATATATCATGTTTGATGCTTCAGAAATTGATTTTCTGTACCTTACCTAATAATGGATTTTTCTCTCCTACTAGTAGATAATAAAAACAATGTTGGCATGGTTACTGCCGTAGTTGATGTTTTGAGTTGACATTTGCTGTCATTATTAATGGTAGCTGACAGCTCAACAATGTAGAACTGGGGAGTTTGAATTTCTTGCGAAATGTTAAATTTGCTAGCTGGACTACACTAACAACATCCCAACAAAAAATAGAAATAACAGGTATTTTACTTAAATTCGTTCCAATCTTTCGCATTATCATGATTATCAATTGAAGAAAAGTTAAACAGATGTGCTAGTAGTGAAAAAAATAGTATATAAACCACGGTTAAGAAGCCTTTTCTTAGCCTCGCATTTTTATTTACCTCGAGGCTTCGCATCTTGGTAAATAAAATAGCTCGGCTAAGAAAAATGGCTTCTCAACCTTGGTGTATAATTACTATTAGTTATTAGCGGACCTGTTTCTAAATGAGTGCTTCGAAACTATCGATTTGTAATACGAAAGTTGATTAGCAACTACGAATGTCATTTTTTCACCTTTTAATTTGACAAAAAACTGAATAGTCACCGCAATTGATTTTGATTGGCCAAAATTTTGAAGTTCTACGGTCGAATGTCACAGTTTGACAGGTGAACTGAATAGTCATAAAAATCTAACACTAGGTGCTTCTGATACGTAGTCAAATAAAACATAATGGTTACCATGAAAATAAATTATACGTGGATAAACCGCTCGTGTATTCTAGGTTGAATTATTTTTAATATTGTGGCTAGGATACTCACTGGTTGGCAAAAAAGAAGAACGTGACTTGCCGGTTTTTTTTTCTGATACAAGTCGGAAGACATATCCATGGGTTAACATATTTCTAGCGTCCATTAGACTGATTGTCTGAGATAAAAGAAACATCTGTTGTGACATCAAGCAGAATAGCATTCCCATGTAGCGGCATATTGACGTTGCTAATCATAATGAGTGTTACTTATTTCGGTAAAATGTGGATATTCAGAAGCGGCACTTTTCGGCGGGGTGCGAACTGTGAGCATAGACTTTGAAATAACTATAAAAAATCGTTACCTCTGACTAGACGTTCCTATCAATTACAATAGCGCAGAGAATGGAATTATAGCAGCTCTTAATGCTCTAGAAATGATTATCAAAAGGAAAGGATGGTCTGATTATTCTTTATATTATGTATATAATTTGATGTACCAGTGGTGCATGATAATTGCTAAGAGCACTACACTCAAAAACGTCGCTTAGCCATTAACTTTCACAGTTTCCAGGAAATAAATTCTATAGCCCTCAAATCAAATTATTTTGTAGTTTAGTACACTGGCATTCTATGCGTCTACTATAATATAATCCTCTAGTCTCAAAGTAACCCGTCAAAAAAAAAAAACGTCACAAAATAATAGCTATACAGGGTGTTATGGAAATGAATACAAATATTCTAGGGGGTGGTAGAACTCATAAATTTGAGCAACTTTTTCAAATTTAGGAGTTCTTTTTTAAAGTTGTTAGTTTCCGAGATACAGCTTACTATAAAAACTTATACCCGCCACTGACTTGACCAACTTTATATTGGTATTCGTAAAAAAAATAAATCCAAAAACTGGTGAAGCAATACAAGTAAAAATCTTCCTAAGAAAATTAAAAGGCAGAAGCTTAAGTTTTTCCTGGGAAATCTAAGAAATCATACACCCAAAACCCTGAGAGTTGAGAGGTTAGGAAATATGGGATATTAAGAATTTGGTAATCAGAGAATTAAAAAACGACACATTAAACGAAAAAAAGTGAAAAGTCGAGAAATGAATGGTATATTACATACTGAGGCGGAAAGTATTCCATTCCTGTCGATAGAACTATAGTTTACCGAGAGGCGTACTAGGTGAACTAGTTCTCGAGACATAGGAATGGTACTTTTGCCGAAGTTTGTCTAGGTACTATTTTATTCACAATTAGGTATTATTATTATTGCAACGTTTAATTTCAGTCAAATTTTTGCACTGCAACAACTGATATTATTTGTCAGATAAATTAATGTCAAAGGATTTTTTGGAATTTGTACTATGTATTGTAATGTAATTTTGTATGTGTCAACTGCTCACGAGTGATTACCTTACGTTTAATAATTTAAATTCGGGTTGCCTGGCAACATCAGGTGAGTAATGGTCGGTAATTGGTCACTTACCATCTTCTTTTGAAGTTGGAACACAGTATATTACTGACCGATTGTGAATAAAAGAAGATACGGACCGGAGCAAATGAAAAATTCTAGAAAACTCGGAAAAGTCAAATTAGATCAGGTATGTCAACTAAAAACATCATGTCGTATGACAGAATTCATATGACAACTCTATATATGAAAAGAGCCGCATATTAGTAATAAATAGTGTGTGATTTAAAAATATTCTCCGAAATTGCATCAAACACGCAAGTCGATTGAAATTGTCAAGCACGTAACAGCACTTTCGCACGTGTTGCACACTATACTTTTTCTGCGGCTACACTCTTTGAAATAAATAAAACATACAGAAAATATTTAACATGATTTAATTAGTTGTTATTATTGATGCACATTTGTTCGTATAATAAATTTAATAATTAGATAGGCGTAAAAGAAGAATTTAATTTAAAGAAATCTGAAGAAAATTAATAAGATACATTGATAAGACTCCATTAATTTTAACTACACGATGATTTACGTAAAATACCGCGCATGAATCTGCAACCAAGCATACATGTCGCATCTGGTATAAAAACAAACGTAATGTAGGTTGGGTTGTCATAAATTATGTCGTCAGGCTCGATATTACTCGTGAAACACCCTGTATAGATCCGTAATTGTTTCACTTTTATGTACACAGGTATAGAGAGATTGAAAACAAAATTATTCAAAGTTTGCTATGCAGCAAAAGCCTTTCGTCGCAGTATTGACCCTGATGGTATTACAATATAATTAATTGGTTTAAGTGCGTGTTTATTTAGAAAGAACGTTTATTCGTGCATAAACCGTCTGCCACATTGTCCAACATTTAATAATACATAATTAATAATATTTATACTGACACACATCTATACTGAGATTACTTAGTATAATTAATTACTATTAGCACACGTAGCTGGTTTTGTTTTCTTTCTCGCTTCGCTGTAAAATTCATGATACGATTTACTTTTACGTCGGTCATGTGATTGATGTCTCTATCCTCAGAGGATCCTGACCTAGCAGCAGTCTTCGGTTTTCTATTGGGTGTAACTTCAGGATTGTAGGGTGCATATGAATGTTACCACATGCCGCACATGTTATCGATTTTCTAACACCCTCATAGATTCTGGTCTATATCGCGCCATTTGCGAATAAATTTTAAGTATTGGCATAGTAAAGTATAATAATCTTACCGTCGTTTCGAATGGTGGTAATAAACATTTCCTTGCTGTAGGTTAGTAAAATACGATGAAGCGTGGGAAGCAATGAATCAAAGAAATACGTAAGCCATATTTAAGTCGCAATATAATTGCAGAGTGTTACCCACCAGCCTTTAGATAATATTTCAATCCCCCGCTTCTTAGTTTAAAGAAAGTGGCCTAAATGCCCTATAGTAAAATCATGTAAAATGTACATTATAATAATTTTAATTTTGAAATGGATTTGCAGTGAAATAATTTATTTTCCGCTTTTAGGGGAAAACTTACGAGATACGAAAGTGACCAATTTCGCACGAGTGCAAGAAACACACTTTGTACGAGTTTTATGTAATAAAGACTAACTAAAAAAAAAAATCCGACTGAGCTGGATTTTTGTACAGCCCTTAGATCTTGAATTTCTAAACATACCCTGAAAAGCCTTGACATGAACCGTGTTTTTTTAGGGGATGAATTATAGTTCTTTTTGACGAATATCTCAAAAATTATACATTTTTTGAGTAAATTTAGATGTAGTGTCGAGTTAGAGATTTTTTTTTATTACGGAAACCCATTTTGACTTCGAGTAGAGAGGCTAAAGCATCATGTAAATTTTGAGCAAGGACCGGGGATTTGAAAATATTTGAGACCTTAAAAGTTAAGGGAGTTCCACTGTATTTGTAAGTTTATTTGGTGAACTTTAATATTTCTTTTGCATCAGCAAACTGTTTCTATTTTCCAATTAATGTTAATGCTCGATAAATATTGCTAAGAGGTGGGCGCCCCTATCTGTCAATGTCGCTTATTACTAAAATTTTGAAAATGTAACTGCATAATGTTGATAGTCAAAAAAAAATGTGTCAGTCGGCTCGCCTCATTCGTCAAACTTCCCACTCGCATTATATGTGCCTCACTTTGGACACGAGTAACAACTATGTATGTAATTATAATATTGTCGAAATAAAGAGATTTCTAGGTTGTTCTAAGCGTAACGCGATCGGGGTTTATTGTGCCGAATTCTAACTTGGACAGATGTCCAATAACTCATTAAATTTCCCGAACCTCGATATTGATTTTACACCTTGTTACTCGGAATTTACACGTAAAATGTAATATGAATAATTTTTACGGAATTATTACGTCGACTGTGAATTCAGATTTACCAAAATTGTAAAAAAATTGCACGACTGTTATAAATGGGTGAGTGCATGAGTTCCCCTTGTGTGCGCGCTTTCCGTCGGCTTGATTCATTTGCCAACAAAGCTCGTCTAGATGCATTTCATTCAGCGACTCTCCGCAGGAACTGACTACCGGCATAACGTAAACGCGAGTCGTCAAATTATTATTATTGTTCCTTCGTAATTCTGTGCCGTGCTTTTTTATTGAAATTTACTGTGATATTTTTTTAACTCGTTTATAATAATTGTAATTTAAAAGTTCTGTGGTTAAATGTAAGTGCGGTGGGATCAGAGGTGAGTTACAAAAAAAAACTTTTTTCGAATTTCAGCTGATTCCCGTTTTACAGTCACATTAAATTTATCACGTAGTATTGAAACTTGAGCAAATAAGAGTGCAGGATTTCCCTTTCAGAATGAAAATTTAATATTAGAAATTATTGATTTATTTCTTGTATATTTGAATAATTTCGACCTTCGTGATTAACTTGTCTGCAGGAACAGTTCTATTATAATTGAGAATTAATATTGTAGTTCTGTTTATGAATAATGAATGTTATCATTATGAAAGCTTTGGGGTCGTTTTTACTTAAAGAAGCCAAATATTCTTTGGTTCGTATATGGTTTCTGTTTTAGAGGAAGTGAATAGAAATTCTATACGTCCTACACAAATGGCCATCTTGATAAACGTCTGAAAGGTCTCCATGGACTGGCGGCATCTCTTGGTAGTTAATAACGCAATTTTTGAAAAATTATAGAACATCGTGCTCTAGTTGCGCTATCATGAATCATTTGGTATACTGACAAACAACGCATATTGGATAATTATTGTTAATTAAAGTTGGAGAGAACGTGTATTATTATTGTAAAAAATTGCGGTAAATATTTATAATGAACTTGCCACGTATCATTGCCACTCTAAATAAGTTCAATATAATCTTACAATTTAATTGCAATTAATTTGAATTAATAACTCGTGTTAATTGCTTTGTCATCTCTAATAGCTTTGTTAATTGGTCATTTTAAAACGTAAAAGAAATTGGAAATTTATGTATGGCGAACATAAGAAATGCATCAGTTGTTTAATTTAGTTCTTAAAAGTTGCAACCATGCATAACTTTTATGGTTCATAAAATATCAAGGACTGGTTTTATTTCTCCCTCTATTACAACTTTATCTTCAAGTTTGTTATTTTATTCGCCCCTTCACCAGAATTGAGTTGGGCCTCTGGTGAGACTTACATATTAATTATTGACCTCTTATGTAAACATCATTTTTTACATTAACGAAAGAATTCCCACATTATCTACATGTAAGTAGGTACTAGAAAATGTCGGGACAATTTTCAAATATTCTATCGTCATCATTTGTAATTGTTTTTATGGCCGCTCTAGAAACTGTTCGAAACAACAGGAATGACTGCTTCGAAAGAACTGAAGCGTGCAGTACATCCACTGAGACGATAATTTAAGAATGAAATCGAGGCCGCGATCTTGCGGATACTTCGTCTATAGTTGCTTGTTATAAAACAAACGGTGAATAAGCGATGAATGAAAAAATCTGACAAAATCTTGGTGGAACGCCACGGTTTTGTAACCACCAATAGATTAATAGTGTGTTTTTAGGCAGCCAATTAGCCAATTACTCGTTTGCAAACTGACGAAATTGCAACTTTAAAAGTTTCACGACAAAAAAAAAACAAGACACGTGAACGGTGCAGGACCGGGACTTATATTACAGGCTTGTTAAACGTGAAAACGTCAAGGACAATTTATGTTTAGTCATACCAACTGCACGTTATGCAGCTCATCTTTTTTTAATTCGTATATGTCGTGGACCCACGGCCATGTTTGCGCGGCTCTTGGTAACGTGGGGTTTGAACTTTGATGGTTAGGACTTTTCAAGCATTAGCTTTAATTAACAACGCTTGTCAACTTTCACGTTCTTGAACTTTTTGCATCGGAATGGCACATAGCAGTTAAATGTGACTATAAACTGCAATAAAATGTAATAAATACGGTGTGTCGGGAAGTGGCTTCCTTGTGTAACAGAAGCCATCGAAATGATTTTAATAAGTGATTTATTTATTTTTTTCATTATTTTAATCTGATGTAATTGAATTAATGTTTGTATTCCCACAAGGAAATCGTACAATTTTGTAAATTTGCTTCGATTAATCGTGAATTTGCTACCACAGCAATGTAATGTATGTGCGAAATTAACACTTTTATTACAAGGGATGGACGTCCTTAATACAAACATTGTCATAGTGCATTTATTATGCAAGGGGATAATAATGTAATGTTCACATTAGGGGGTTTCATTTGACTTAGAGGGAACGACAATATCGATATTATACCCAGTCTTGGGGTGAATCACCCTATTTCCCAATTATACGGGAAGTTTGAGTCATTTTATTTTCCTAGATTTGGTACTCAGATAGCCATATTGATCAGAAAATATGACGTCCCTATAATTTGCAACGTTATCTCCGAATTCAGATAAACAATGTTACTTTTCATCCAATTAATTCGATCTTTCCAACCGTAAAAATAACACAGGTTCCTGACGCTTTGAATATTATGGAATTTCTAATGATACCCAACATTTCTTTCTCTGACGTCGTTCTCATTTAATTGGAAAATTCATCATGTTTTTGTTAAACCATCAAGCGGTCATTAAAGCAGTTTAATGAAGATGAACTATTCATGAAAAAACCAATACGCCCCTTGTATTGTAATTGACCCGTCATTTGAGATGAACTCCCCCCTTTGTAACTTTAAAGCACGTTTTGCAACCACTTTCATCCCCTCGACAGAATTGTTAAGCGTTTAATTACGAATGAATTTTGCATTATCGGGAACTCTATAGGTGCGTAGTTGATCGAAGTGAACCTGAATCTTCCATTACATTTCACATTTTCCATTAAATTTTAAACGTCTAACATCCTGATTTCACGTTGAGTTGCGACGGGCCTTAGGTACGTCTTATCTAAAGACCGGGCATTAAGAAACCCGCCGCAAGTCAACATGAAACTAGGCTGTTACATCATCTTAAATAAATAAGTCACTTATTATTCAGTGTTTTTTGATAGTAGAAATGATTTCAAGAAAGCTCGGTAAAACAACCTCCAAAAATTATATCATTTAAACAGGGATAACACGAGGTTATTTTATTATTATTTTATTTTAGACATTTAAACCTAGATTTTGACGTCAATTTCTTGTATGTGCTCCATAACTGTAGGTCTATGTTTATAATTTATGACACAAAATTTTTCCGTGTACCTATACATCGGATCTCGAACTATGACTGAATGTTTTGGAAGATAATCTACTCCTGCAAAAATTGGTACTACGTTAAAACCAACTCCAATACCGCCAAATTTAAGATAAAACCCAGTTAACGACCTGTTAGAAATACCATGAGATCATTTAGATTATAAATTAGAATAGACGTTTTTTTATGCAATGGCCCAGGCTGCAAATTGACTGACAGTAAAATTTGAGGTTGTTGTAAACATTGTCACGTTTATGTTTCTCATGTTAAATGGTTTTACTTAGAAAATGAAACACTAACAAATAATGTAGGTTAATTGAGAATTACAGCAAATGTTCAAAGTGTTCTCCCCCAGCTTCAATGCAGCTCTTAACTCTCCGTTTCATATTATTTTCAAATGCATTTTCCAACATCTGAAAGGTTATAGCGCGTTGCATGCATTAAAAATTGCCTTTGGCGGGTTATTTTTAAATACGATATTTTTTGAGATACGGGAAAATGAAATAATCTAGAAATGTCAGGTCCAGACTTCGAGGCAGAAATTGAATAACACGATCATCATAAAACTCCACTACACCACACTAACATCACGTAATCTTGACACACATTTATAAATTTGTTGGACTAATATAATCTGCAGGAAAATTAGGGTAGGCATTTCGAAAAACCTTTAACACAGCGTTCTGTAGAATACTACTTCACCGTTGCCGTTTTTTTTGAAGTCACTATGACATTCAAATTTTAAATCAATTTGTCAAAAGTTATTAGTGACAACCTAATTTAAATTTCACAGCCTACTCTACATACAGCATTATTTTAGAGAAAAAGTTGTTGGAGATAAGGAAACAATTTTACTGAAATATTTTATAAATATGTGGTAATAAATTGTTCTTTCTGCAATTCGAAGACAAAGTTGTCTTTTCTTATTTGTTTTGGACACCATTCAAAATAATAAATTACTTTGATGTCGTAGTCGAGAAAAGGTGGGCCACACACCAGAAGTGATACATCTTATACGATATACAAATAAGTATTAGTAGTTTCCGTAACTATATACATAATAGTATCGAAACTGAGACATATCGTGCGAAGGAACACTATTTTTTGGACGACTGTCAACTTTATGCAATTAGATTTTCAAAATTTTAGTAGTCCATGAAATTGATAATTACATTATTAATAACACTAATTCAAATCTATTATACAAATACTTAAGTCAGTGCCTAATTTGAATTTTGTTTCGCCCGCTCTCGTAATTGCTTCTATGAATATTTATACCGCTCTATGGACTTTTGAGGGAGGAGGTCCAAAGTGCCTTGCAGGATTCAAGATTGTCAATGGCGTGCAGTTACCAACATTAGTCTTTAATACAGGGTCATTATAATTGATTGTAGTCGCAGTAGGCGTTGCCCATACTTTTAAAGTTTTGCCGTACTTGTGCAATTTGCTGTCAATTGTCAAGTCAAAAGTTAATCTGCCATTCTGTATTATTTTGATGTGTTTTCTTTCGTTTTTTCCATAAAAAACTAATTGCCGTTTGTGTCACTTTAGCGTTATCATCGATGTTAGAATTTTTTAACCGACTTCAAAAGAAGGAGGTTCTCTATTCGATTATAATTATGTATTTTTATGTATGTTCGGGAATAACTTATTTGTTTATGAACCGATTTCAATTATTCTTTTTGCGTTGTGTTCAGTATATTTTCAAGGTGTCCCATTTTAATTTCATTCATATTACGATTTCGAAGTTATTGAAGGAAATTCCTCAAAATCAAATGGAAATGTGGTGATTGGATATGTTTGTTCGGGCATAACTTCTTTGTTTATGAACCGATTTCAATGATTCTTTTTGCGTTGTGTTCAGTATATCTTCAAGGTGGTCCCATTTTAATTTCATTCCTATTGGAAATAAGTTATAGAAGGAAATTCCTCAAAATCAAATGGAAATCAAATGCGAGGGTACACCAGCCAGATAGTTTATGACAACCCGAGAATAAAGAAAGTAGGTAACAAACTGTGGTCAAGGACGTGATTATTGCGTGTTAACTGAAACCGACTTCAAACATAATTTCTTTGTTTATGAACCGATTTCAATTATTCTTTTTGCGTTTTGTGAAAATCTGGAATTTGTGAATCTCAAATCTTGAATTTGGATTGATGTTCTCGATCTTTTTGACATTAACTTCTTAATTTATTTATTAACACTTATGTTCTTATACTCGACAATCTATTTTCGCGCTCCTTTCGATTTAATCGTCCTAACTCGGTCTACCCATCACTTAAAATTGTAAAACAATTAACTTTAGAAAAATCCAAAGTAACATAAGTTAAAAAATTAAAAGTTGCTTATCTTTATTCCGGGATATGGCAGATATGCAAGCTTTACTTGCTGATGTCAAACATGTCACTCAGAAACGACATTTAGACACATCAAATTAGACAAATCTACTTCAGTCCTACATACCCACGGAGTACAACCAATTAGAGCGGAGATCCAACTTTTTTTTAACGAAGTTTTTCAACGAAACACTACGTAAATTTGATTCCTGTGGCCCATTAAAGGATAAAAAAATATCATTTCTCACATTACGATGAAATCAGCACGGCGAATCATAGTGCGTATTTTTAATCTTTGATTTATAGACAGCTATCTTTTTCTAATAAGAAATTCCGACACGTTTCGGACAGTCGCGACCGGAAATGATGCTTTTTATACCTAAAACAGCCCGGGCACTTGGCCAAAATGTTTTTTCTACATGTGTATTTCCTGCTGCAAGTTCATTGGCCAAGGTGAAAAAAATTAGTTCAATCAAGCCTTACAATTTTGATATTTTTATTCATCTAGTTATTTTATTATTTTTTTGTTGAACGGTCCAGCTTAGAAGCGTAACAATGCTATGTTAATTATTTGTTTGTTTTAATCTTCATAGCGGCTGCTTTATCTGTGTGCAATTATTTGCTTGTATTTTTATCCATTGTTACCTGACTCATCTTTCTCTTTATAAAGTACCAAGTACTGACGCCCACGAAACTTCGTGTTTATAAATATTTTAAGAAACCCACGTAGTGTGTAACGAGAATAATCCAAGAGTGAATCACCTTTAATTATCTTCTATAATCTCATTTTTACAGACGTTGAACCATTAGTTTCTTATTCAAGATGGCGGCAACGTTGATCAGACATTGATGGAAAAAACTAGTTTTCCTTTTCTTTTACTTCACGTATTTTCTCTCATGAATTGAAAATTACTCCTCGTTTCCATTTCCTTTTTTTTTGTTTATTATTGCAACTGGCCAAACTGGTCAATTTTCTTCTAGCAATAAATCCAGTGATGTCCATGGATTCCTCGCACTACGAACACACATTTCGCGCTCTGTGCTCTGCTTTTTATTTCACTTTCACCCACTGCACCAGGTCAAAGGGTTTTCTCCTCTTCAAGCGACTTTGCAGGTTGCTATTGTTAGTAACATGGCACACTTCGGCGTTGGGATGACTACGAAGACGTTGTTTCCCTGCAAAACGGTGGATTTCTTCTTTAACGAGATGAACCCTTCAATCTCTGTGCCCATCGGACTGACGAATATCTAATTTGCATATTGAGCACCACCTTGTTCAACATACAAAAATCATTTCTCTATCATCTTGCAAGCAGCATAAATGTAACAGTTCATCATCTTTGGTTCGATTTTGCCACCAATTTTATCGAAAAAGAGCATGGTACACGTGGTTCTTGACCTTAACTATTCAATAATTTCTTAAATTGTTATGTAAGTACATAGATACATATTTATACCATGTGTAGACAACTTAATGTTTATGTTATAGAAAACTTAATAATGTTTATTTTATTACCAGAAATTTGAAGTTTATTTGAAGTTTAAACTGTGTTGCATACATTATAATTTTGGTTTGTTTATAAAAAAAAGGAGAATAAAATATTATAAAAATGTTAAATTTTCCACCTGGACCACACTCGAAACATCGCAATAAATAGAAATAACAGGTATTGATTTAATTTAAATTTAAATTAAACAAACATTTTTACTTTAGTCGATTTAGGGATTTTTGTGGTGGTTGGTAATACATTATTCCCTTCCATGTGCTGTCGCTTCCTATTTTTGATACATTTTGTTATTTTTAAACTGACATTAGTGACAAGATAATCACGCTTTGCCAACCGAAAAATTTTCGTAAAATGTCCCGTGTTTATTTTATTACCAGAAATTTGAAGTTTATTTGAAGTTTAAACTGTGTTGCATACATTATAATTTTTGTTTGTTTATAAAAAAAAGAATAATAATAAAAAAGATGTTACATTTTCCGCCTGGACCACACTCGAAACATCACAATAAATAGAAATAACAGGTATTGATTTAATTTCATAATATGCTGCTTGTTTTTCATGGATATCTTAGTTAAATTTGTTCCGACCTTTCGCAATATCATGATCATCATGTATAGAAAAGTTAAACAAATGTGCTAGTAGTGAAAAAAATAATATATAAACCACGGTTGAGAAGCCTTTTATTAACCTTGCATTATGTCGCTACCTTGTGGAACCCCTGCATTGACCTCTCTAAAATCGGAATACTCGTCATCTTGTGTCACTTTAAAAATTCATCCTGATAAATAGGATTTCAGGAGCTGGGCGTATCCAGCTGATAGCATATTGTTCAACTTGTAAAACAAGGGATGACGACATCGTACCCCTTCGAAAGCTTACTCCATATAAAGGAAAATCGATGAGCAGTGCTGTTTCTCTTCGAGGGTCTTCCCAATTAAATCTGTAATTCTATGCACTTGGTCCACCGTCGAGTGTTTATCACGAAATCCAAATTGATGATCTGGAATCAGTTTTCTTTCCGCAAGTAGGTATTGGTTTTAACCCCTTCAGCAAAAGTTTTTCAATTAGCTTCGACACACCTTCTGGATAGCTGTGGTGAATCCCTCCACATTTAGATCAAGCTGATGTATGGTCTTCAGGGCCACTCGTAGGTTAAAACCTTATTAATTAATGCGGTTTGAGTCTATTGCTAGAAACCCATTTATCCCATCCCATGCCACGCCACCCCATCCCACGCGACGGCGACGCGACGAACGTGTATGCAGAAATTTAACGAAGATTTAAATGCTATGCGTACACACTTTCCCATACCACCCCACAAGACGCTAGCCGAGGTGGGACGACGTGGAACCGATCTAACCGCCTGACATTTTTGATGCGCGTGTTGCCTCCTCCATGGCTTTTCAATGCCAGACTGGACATTATATAAGTACATAAATACATAATTATGATATCGACTTCGATTTTGGCCCAATTCTAGTTCTTTTACGAGAGTGTGGAAAACACCATATTTTTTTCTTTTGAACCCAACATTTTTGTTTTTCGTTTATTATAATAGCGACAGCACAGACAGCATCGCGCTTGAATTACTGATTTTTATGCCATTATTTTATTTACATATTCGTCAACAAGTCTCGTAGCGTGGTGGTAGTGCGCTTGGACACTCTAAAACGTCGGACCATTTGTCGCGTCGGCCAGTTGGGAAACCCAAAGGGTCGTAAAAGCCTTACCTGACTGGCGGCACTCACTCCCGCCCATCAGTCAAAATCCAAGTCTCAATCCGACAACAGTCACTATTCAGCAGCCGCAAGGGCACAATTCAAAATCTAGAATCAGGACACGGTTCCTTCATTCAAAATCAATACAAAACTAAAACGGGAGATGAAACGTTCAATATCAATCATCAAATATCCGTTGATATACAATTTTTTTAAGTCGCGAGTGTTTCACTACAAATTCAAATCCACGGTCCTTCGAGCAACACAAATTCTACTTCCAAAACGAATAGACCTACCTTCAGGCCTCTCTCGAACAAAACTGCCCCCATTTCAAATACAGTAGCATAAATGGGTTTCTAGATTGAACTTGTGGCGAATCCCAGAAATGCAGGAATGCATCTCGAGTGGTTGCGCTAAAGAGTTGTAGCGTCGAAATATACAAATCTGAATTGTAATCCTCTAATCCCCAAGCCCGGTCTTCACAATTGTCGGCACGTTAGGTAGATATAAAAATGCTTTATTTTGTCAAAAAGGCTGCCACGGATCTTACTACCCGCCGATGCCTGTCCAAATTTGAAGAAATTTATTTTTGGACAAATCGCGAAATCAATCGTTCGAATCGTGAGTTATGGCTTGAGTTCATACAAAATGTTTTTGCCGATTTTTTTCCGTGACATTGCTTCTACTATCGCTGATGGTGCCTTCTTTTTGGTCACAGCGTTTTTGTTCATAGTTGGCGCTTCCGCGTGAGGTTTTTCTGCTGAGTCAGATATTCTGCTGTTTAGTACTATACGGAATTTCGATTATTTTTGGTATTGTTTTCCTGCTATAGTTTATTGTTTATCCTACCATTAATTACACGTTTTCTCAGTACTGTAACTGGATGTACCTAGTTAAAATCGTTGCAAAGTACAAGTTGACTTATTTCTTTGTGATTTATAAATTATATAATTGTTGTCGTTCAAGTAAATAAATATATTACTATTACTGTGTCTTCTCGTAAGTTGAAACCGAAAAGTCATAATTTTTGTCGAGTGTTTATATTTTGGTCACATGTGCAGTTGCAAAATAATTATGGTAATTACCTTTCTCTTTCAACCTGTTAGCCAAGATTACGGGCAAGCATTTACCTGTATGAGTCACTCCTTACACTGACGGCTGTACAATGGAACTTGGTAAGAGGCTCATGCCCTCTTTAAATGACGTCTGTAACTGGATTTACTATTGTGGAAATTTTGATGAAGGAAGAATTATTATGTATTAAAATATAATACATTATAGTGTCAAATAAAAAAAAAAGCCCCCCGTAAATAATATTAGACTACATAACTATGTACCATGAGATCATTTAAATTATAAATTAGAGTAGGCTGTGAAATTGAAATTAGGTTGGCACTACTACACTATATTTCAAATAAATTGGCATCGTGGCAGGCGCTAGAAATTCAGTTTTATGTTGGCAGCATGACATCGCTCATAATAAATCAAATATCTCTAGGTAGATTTTTAAGCAACAAATGTACAGAGAATACTAACAAACATCCTGAATGAATCTGCTCGAACTGGTAGGAGGATACCTACTTTCCAAAAAACTTGAGGGACAGTCACTGGAATCGAAGCAAAGGAGTTGAAGAAAAGCTGTTAATTTATATTTATAAATTAAATTACAAATAAACAGAAAAATAAATAATTGGCTTGGGGTTTTTGTAAGACATACTACAATCAGAGAATTCAAGCAAAACTGGGAATGAAAGACAGAGTTGTGCAAATTTGGCGTGAAGCACTTGAAAACTGTACACAAGAAAAACGACATATTGAGAAGGAAATTACCAATGATTTTGAAAAATATATGGTTGTGTGAGACGTTGTCCACCATTTATAATTAATACAAACTAACATGTCTGATTCATCAGGATTTTGAGTTGTTTCATAACATAACCTCCAAATAATCTAATGCTAGTCTCACATGTTTTAGTAACTTTTTTTGGCATAAGATAAAGTTCAGTTTAGACAAACACCGCCTGCTGCGATGCCAATTCATTTGAAATGAAGTATAACTGTTGACAATTTGGTTTAATATTTAAATGTCAAAGGTGTCAAAGTGAAAAAAACGGCAACAGAATGGTGAATGGAAGTATTCTATAGAACGCTGTGTTAAAGGTTTTTCGAAATACCTACACTAATTTTCCTGCAGATTATCAAAAATTAGTCCAACAAATTTATAAATGTGTGGCAAGTGTGTTGTAGCGGAGCGAGTGTTGGTTTGATGCTTTTATGATAATTTCCGCCTCGAAGTCCGGACCTGACAATTCTAGATTATGTCATTTTCCCGTATCTCAAAAACACCGTATTTAAAAATAGCCCGCACAATCTTGAAGAACTGCAAGAGGAAATTTTAATGCACGCAACGCTATAACCTTTCAGATGTTGGAAAATGCATTTGAAAATAGAGTTAACAGCTGCATTGAAGCTGGCGGAGAACACTTTGAACATTTGCTGTAATTCTCAATAAACCTACATTCTTTGTTAGTGTTTTATTGTATTTAAATTAAAACAATTTAACATGAGAAACATAAAAGTCACATTGTTTAGACCATAACCCCAAATTTCAGTCAATTTTCAGGCTGGACCATTGCATAAAAAATAACCCGCCTATACCCTAATTTATAATTTAAATGATCTCATGGTACGTACTTATCTCTAAATACCTGAAAGCATAAATAAAGATAATAACGCCCCCCCCCCCCCGTCCTACTCTTTCACTCAATTTTTGGAAATAATATCTTTCTAAAGGGAAGTTTTTGTGTTCTGGAAACGAGTAGTGTCGACACGAGTTATTTTAAGGAATGAGTGCTTCAAGGTCTTATGGAACGAGTATTTTATGCAATTTTTTTTAATTTGCCTTTTTTGAGCCGTTTTTAATATTGGTTGGTAATATTCCCTTCCATGTGCTGTCACTTCCTATTTTTGATACATTTTGTTATTTGAACTGACATTAGTGACAAGATAATTATGCTTTGCCAACCTAAAATTTTTCGTAAAATAATCCGTGCATTAATGACTATTAGAACATCGTAGATAATGAAATGCATGTATATGCCGTTCAGGATTGTTTCAAATTCGGACTATCTATGGAAATCTGGCATTTTAGTTGGCAGTATTGTGAATTGTCATAATAACCCTATTTTAGGTTATAATTGATGACAACAGAGCACTGCAGCCAGTTTGCAATATTAAAAAAAAAAAATAGTTCACCGTACCATTCCGGACATGGAATCTTGGCCACTACTGACGTTTTAATGACAAGAATGTGTAAAATGGCCTTTATTATTGATATCCTTACATTTGACTCGATCTGTCGTTACGGTCGTTAATAGCTGTCAGTTCTTGATCTTGTTGACTCGTTGTTGACGACAAAACGAGATGCGTGATGGTGTATGGATTTTAATATCATAATGAGTCAAACAAAGCATTAACACGAAACCTAGAGGTAATGTTTTGATAAATTTGTACAAATTAATTCCGAATAAATTAACATCACTAGAACATTTTCTAAAATTCAAAGAACAACACAAATAGTTTGTCATGGCCCCATTAGTCTCTAGTACCTCAACCACCTTGGCATAGAACGGCATAGATTTCTGTGGTAGTCTTGCGGTAATGTATTCCATGCTGCAGTAATTGCAGTCAAGAGCTCATCTCTTTTATGAAAGACTAACCGTTGTCGTTTTCAATTTAGCAAGGAAAACTTCAAATTGATTTAAAAAAATTACTCATATGGGACATTCCATACCAAGTGAGCCACCTAAAATTTAGATTTTGTTAAAATTTGGCATATTAATAGTACTTGTAAATAGCAACTCCCAAGCGCTATCTGAGATTTTTTAGGCTGCTTATTTTTGATATGCATGGGGGTGAATTATAGATGTTAAGATAGGACATGGGTAAACTTAAATGTGTTTTACTCAGTTCCTCCTGATATTATTTCCAATTTAATAACGGTAATAGAGTGACAATGAAAAACCCTTTCAAAATGATCCCATACAATTTTGACCTAATCCAATATTTTGACCTTGAAAATGACCTAGAAATTTGAAAAATGATTATTTTCCATCTTATGACTGCTTTTATTTGCTTCAAATGTTACCCAAAATCTAGCTTATGACGTCTTCTTTATTGATCATAAGTTTTATTGTGGGCCGAGATTGGGTTCAGAAGATATAATTTTTTTTCAAATGTAAAGAGCAACAAATCGACGATTTCACGTCGTAAGGGGTATTTAAAAAATCTATATCTTCTGAACCCAACATCTGCCCACAATAAAACTCATGACCAATAAAGAAGAAGTCATAAGCTACATTTTGGGCAACATTTGAAGCAAATAAAAACAGTCATAAGATGGAAAATAATCATTTTTCGTATTTGTGGGTCATTTTCAAGGTCAAAATATTGGTTTAGGTCAAAATTGCATCGGACCATTTTGAAAGGGTATTTCATTGTGCCACTATTACAGTTATTAAATTGAAATAAATGTCAGTAGGAACGAAGCAATCAAATGAAAGGTTACTCATGTCCTGTATTTTCATTTATAATTCACCACCATGGATATCAAAAATAAGAAGCCTAAAAAATCTGAAATGGCGCTTGGGCATTGCTATTTATAAGTACTATTAATATATGAAATTTGAACGAAATCTAAATTTTAGGTGGCTCACTTGGTATGGAATGTCCCATTTATTGGTGGCAATAAAATTGAATTTCTACCGACCTGCAATGAAATATTTTAATTTATCTACATCATTACTAAATATTAAAAAATAAGTTACCTGAAAAATACGTGAAAGCGTTTCGAAAATGTTTTCGTTTGTAAGGTCTGGCCTGTCTTGCTTGTATTCACCAAAACACCTTTTAATACATGCTTTCTTGTCGGCAGAAATTACTTTCGGCATTTTGGATCAAATAAAGTGTCAGAATAAAATGCCAACAAGACAACAACCCGAATTTTTAAAAACCAAACGTCATTTGACAGGACCTGGCTCCAATCTAACAAAAAAACTCTTGGCCTACTGCGTGTTTAAAACAATCGTGAATGGCATATACATATTTCCAATATATGGAACTAAATCCGGTAACCATGGTAACCTCGAGAAATGACATCGTATAAATCAGGCTTTCTTTCCTTGACTGTGATTGGGACAAAATGGCGTTCGTCAAAAAACAAAGTGATGTGTCAAAAATATCTAAAACCAATTGTTGCGTGAGAGAATAAATAAATTGTTTGTATTTTCACGTGGAATAATCAAGTTTAGTGTTTTAGAAAAAATATTTAGAAAATCGATAACAACAGGTAATGAACAACAAGACAACAACCCGAATTTTTAAAAACCAAACGTCATTTGACAGGACCTGGCGCCAATCTAACAAAAAAAACTCTTGGCCTACTGCGTGTTTAAAACAATCGTGAATGGCATATATTTCCAATATATGGAACTAAATCCGGTAACCATGGTAACCTCGAGAAATGACATCGTATAAATCAGGCTTTCTTTCCTTGACTGTGATTGGGACAAAATGGCGTTCGTCAAAAAACAAAGTGATGTGTCAAAAATATCTAAAACCAATTGTTGCGTGAGAGAATAAATAAATTGTTTGTATTTTCACGTGGAATAATCAAGTTTAGTGTTTTAGAAAAAATATTTAGAAAATCGATAACAACAGGTAATGAACAAAAATTAAATTAACGGAGTTCTTCAGTTATTAGTTAATCGGATTCTCCACGATTTACAATGACAGGGGGAATGCTATATTTATGTCTGACTGGACGTCTCAATATCTCAGTCAATCTTATAAGCTTCTCGCAATGCTGACTACTTATTGTTTATCCAAAAGTTTGAGGTACACAAAGTTACAGCCTCTTCCCATATTTTTTACAAAATGCTTTAAAACAACGGTGAATTGGTACATTGTTTTGTCGCCCGAACATTCGGTCATTTTAATATTTCTCTTACAATAAACAGTGTAAACAATGATGAGATTCTGTTCTCTTAGCGCACAAAAGTTGACGTGCAACATAATAAAAATGAAAACATTGTTAGTTCCGTATATTGAAATATGTAATGATTATAATTATATAAACAAAAACAAAACAATTGTCTGGATCACTTTTAAAGTAAACTGAGTTTACTCATCGCCCTGATGATGCCAACATTGTTGGCGAAACGTGCGTTGGCAGTTATAATAAAATTGTTTTTGGTGTTTTAGGGGAAAACTGATTAAAAGTAGTTATCTACCACCAAAAGTGATCCAGACAATTGTTTTGTTTTTGACAATATGGCTTCCCGCTCAAAGGATCTAAACAAGTATCATAAGGTAAGCGCTAGAATTAGGTTCATTAGAGTTTACTCATCGCCCTGATGATGCCAACATTGTTGGCGAAACGTGCGTTGGCAGTTATAATAAAATTGTTTTTGGTGTTTTAGGGGAAAACTGATTAAAAGTAGTTATAATTATATAGTTATAAATTTAGTACTTGAAAATTTTCAGTTAATGTACACGTAAAATACACTTACAGCCTGATTTCATGTTGAGTTGCGGCGGGTCTTACGTCTTATCTAAAGACCAGGCAGTATCAATTTCATGTTTTATTTTACATGAAATTGAGCCTTACTGGCTGGTCTTTAGTTAAGACGTTTCCATAGCAACCGGCACTTGCGACCAATCGCAAATCAACATGAAATCAGGCTCATAGTCATGTTTGCAATAATAAAATACATTGTACACAAGCACTTCTCATTATTAATTAATAAAATTAATTAACATAATGTAGTTAATACTAAATTATACTATTCATATTTTCGGGCTCCTTTTGGTTCGATAAGTTCAGTAATAAATAACTTTAAAAGTAAGGTGTCACTAAAGTAGTTCATTATATTCTACAATTTTAAACGGAGATTTATGTATCACTAAGACCTTCACATAGTACACTAGGTTTCTTTTCCGTGTTGAAATTTTTGCGTCAATGATAATAACCTAACCACAAATAGTTTTCGCACAAATTTTGTGACTTCAGTGCCTTGATACATAAATGACTATTTTGGAAACCATAAAGGTGCATGTTTTACTGTCGCATCGTGACTATCTATGAATCCAAAGATTACATATTTGTGTGATTATACTGATAACTGATGTTATCTAAAATTTCAGTCATGTTTTATTTAAGTGACTGCAAGATATGTTAGCGACAACGATTTACATAAAAAGGCCAGAAGGAGTACATGACGTAAAAATGTAGTCAGCCTGTCAAACACTTGTCTAAAGAAATATGGTTCTTGTAGCGTTCTTGTTTATGTATTATGATCGCAGTTAAGCGGAGAACATATGTCCATGTTTGATGTAAGCGGTTTTTTAATTCTATTTTGATCAAATTTAACTGTATAGATACCAAGAAGTTTACATTAGGGATACAGCCTTCGCTTATTTTCGGGAAATTCAGTATTCTCTAAATTTTTCGCAAGACAAAGCATCACAACAGCTGCTGACGTTTTAGAACAGATAATCTTCGCGGAAGAAATATGCAGTTAAAATATTATTCTAACCTTCCAAATTGTTTGTTGTTGCAAATTTGTGACTCATTGCTGAACGATGATGCAATTTGCATCCGGCGCTACTCAAGTGTACAAAATTCGTTTCCGTCTTGCCTCATACACAAGTTGTAAAGTCATTTATTTTTTTACCGGTTATTATTAGTGTCGGAATTATACCGAGTTGTGAAGAACCATTATTTAGTAACGAAATAGCATCAACAATGGTGATTGAAATCTTGGACTAAGAAAACATCACCTTTACTATGTAAAAAACAATAAAGTAATGTGCTATTTTACTAGCAACTCAATACACAAACAAGCTGGATTGATTGGACAAGAGGACCCTCGTTTACAGCTCATTTCCCTTGTTACATTAATACATACTATCCTTTCTAATAAACAATAATAATAATTTATTATTGATCTATGATAGATTATAAACATTTCATCAACAAACATAACTCTTTGCTTCAGCAACCTCTGGTAGCCACTTTCTCAAATAAGAATTAATTATTTGAAACATCAAAATATGTTCAGACATCAAGACTTTTGGTTTTTTGTTTTTGTACCCTTCGTTTTAGCCCATCCGATGGTATAGTGCTATAAGCGAGCAAACCTCGCACGGTGGAGTATAGGGTTAGGATAGCAGTACGATGAAGACATCTACGTCACGACGGCTCGGTGCGTCTAGCCGGCCCTGAAAGGTATAAGAGGTACATATATTGTATGTGCCCTTCATTTAGATGTCGATACCTTAAAATCTCAAAATTTTAATCAATTTGAAATGGGCTTTTCAGCATGGAATAGGAATGCGACCACATTAAAGACGCCTTTATACTCTTAATTTGCAAAAACCAAAAGAATGAAATCTATTTTAAGAATTTAGTATCTGAAATCTATTTTAAAAATTTAGTATCATTACATTTTCCAAAAAAAAAAAAATGTTCTGGATATACAGCATGTTCCAAAATTGGCAGAAAAGAAAGTGAAACGTAACAAGCCATAAATAGCAAGAAAAAAAAATAAAAAATCATGTTACAAACCAAAATGTAATACTTTTTTATGCACAAATACAATTGAGGAGTTGGGTGCAAAAAGGGCACTTCTCTAATAACCTCATTCAGAGATATGGCGTTCCAAAGTTTCCGCTCACTAGAAATCTGTAAAATCTTGTTTTCTTCTAAATGAGAATTTTAAAATAAGGTTTCTTCCATATGGTTATCGCGCTATTTGCAATGGCAAGACGTTATATGTATTTGAAATATATGAAAAGCTAAGAGAAAGTGATTGTGTAATATGCCCTTCTTGCATATAATGCCTAAAGCGGGTGGATGTGGGATTGGAAAACTTTTTAATGTAGTAAAGAGGTAATATTTATTCATTCACATATAGAATAGCTAACAGTAATGTTAAATTGGAACACATGAACTGAAAACAAATTTTTGAGTGAAAAACTAGAATATAAAATGAAAAAAATGATCCAACCAAGTTCCTGAAACTGAGACACGCTGAAACAACAGGTAGATAACAGTTACTGAAATAATCAACAATAACGTAGTTTTTCTTTCAAAGCAAAAAATAAACAACATCAGTAATCCAAACCAGTGGAACTGGGGCCGTTTTATACAAAAAGGGAACTGTCGTCATCAGTACATAACGAAGAGGTCATTTTAGATAAATAAACATTTTAAAGAAAAAAGGCACTTCCCGGGAAGTGCCCTTTTTGCACCCAACTCATCAATTGGTAATTACGTTTATCGAGATCTAAGAAGATTTAATTTCACGAAAAGTCACAGTAACAGGGAATTTTAATTTTTGTTTTTAAAGTTTACCACCTTATAACTTTTCAGCTAACTTAAGAGTGTAAATTTTTAAAGCATATTATTCGTACATGAAAACCCTTTTTTGCGTGGCATGTTTTTTTTTCGCTAATTTTGGAACATCCTGTATGTACTTTTCTCGCGATTTATTTAGAAGCAAATTTGAAGTTGATTCTTGTGCTGCTTCTAGAATCTCATGAGGATTTTCAAATCGAGTTTCTGACATTTTTTAGTTCAAATTATTTAGCTACTAGCTGTTGCCCACGACTTCGTTCGCGTGGTTTTCAATTTAATGCGTTAATGTATTTACTATGGGGACCATTGAAAGAAAGAAATAAAGTTATTGTGTTTTAATGATTTTCCACAACTCATCAAAGCTACATCGCAATCGTATGAATGGAATAGGAACGCATAAGGGACAAACAAAGAAACATTTTTTCAATTCCTTCTGAGTATCCCATTTTTAAAGAGTTCAAATGAGTTTTGACCTTGATTTGATTGTGGAGTCATAAACACTTTGATTGTGGGCTGTAAATACTGTTGTATGTAATTATTTTTCAAGTGCCAATTCTCATGCCTGTAAGGTTATCGGTGTTCAAGTTGTACACGTATGTACTCGTAACACTGTTTGTTTTCCAGTTATGAGAATTCTCAGGAAAACTACCCTCCCCATTTACGCCCCTTTTTCGCGGTTTGTAAATATTCTTTTCTTCAAACGTCAGATAAACGTGACATTGATTACGTTACATGTAGATTTGCGACTGACAAACTGACAATGGCCAAAACTAAGGTCATGATATAAAGACTGCTTTACATCTTAAATGCCAATGTCACAAATGATGTCCAATGTTGAGTGTCCACAACTGTATACGCCAACAGGTAATGACAAATGGCCAATTCACTGTCAAGACAGACGAAGTCTTTAAGCGTCAGTCCTTAAAGTCAGCTGGAGGCACTAAAAATAACCTTAAAATTACTTTTCGCGCCGCTGATGGTCAGTCAAATCAAAGAAATTGTCAGACTTTCGGCGTTTAAAGAAAAAATAGCATGTTTTATTCGGAGAAAAGTGGCTTTTCGTGGCGCGTCTGTATTTGCCTACAGACTTGCTACGAGAAGCCTCACTTTTGCTCCTCATAAAACAATCAACTATTTAGCAAAATTGTCAGACACGGATCTACTACTTCTTCATGACTACTTCTAGTTCTTAATGACTGATAGTTTGTTAACACTAACACTCAATCTCATGTTATTTGGGTGGAGATTTAAGAGGAGGTCACGTCCCGATTGGCGGTATCTACCCCGTACGTATTCACATAAGATCCTACATACTATTAACGACATAATTATATAGGTTAAAATTTAAATATATTTAAGTCGAACTCCACAAACTTTAATAATTACAATGGAAACATGTTTCGGCAGAACACTACTGCCATCATCAGCCCTTAAAGAATATTTAAACTTATAAGGGCTGATGATGGCAGTAGTGTTCTGCCGAGACATGTTCCCATTGTAATTATTAAAGTTCGTTCGAGTTCGACTTAAATATATTTAAATTTTAATTTAAATTTATTCCACTTGGATTCATCGACATTCTTCTGGTTTATTATATAGGTTGCCAGTTGGTGCACTTTGAATTTCCATTTATAGATGACATTATCTTCTGCTCTTTTGACCTGTTTTTCAACTGTACAAATTTACATAACATGCATTTATAACAAGAATCGTAATTATTTTTTATTCTACAATAATTATTATTGATCTATTATTGTTCGTTGCACGATGGCCACTTTTGTCATGTTTAAAATACATAGATCCTTTCCTGCATGTCTTAATAACCAGTTGCATTTCTAAACGTTTGTAATTTTATTGTCAGCTAGAACAATGTATTTTTTTTCCATTATGTTATACAACAAAAATCTATACTCTCTCTATGAGTCATTTCACGCCAAGGATATTGTAAATTGCCTATAGTACTGTAATAACTAATGTTCAAAATTTTTTCATATGAAGATTTCGCATTGAAAGTTTACGCCCTTTCGTACTTATTAGTCCGAGAGCCGACGTCACCTTTCATTTGTCTCTATTTTGGCCGAGTCATAGACCTCTGACGTCTGAGGGTGCTGCATCCAACTCAGCCGCAACCCCGTGGTACCCATGCTTAACGAATAAAAATTTATATCATTTAAACAGGGGTGCTACCGAAAAATTGTACCTTCTTAGGGCCAACGCCTACTTCGCTCGAGGGGGAAAACTTAGGACAGTAATAAGTGGGTCCAAATAAAGAGAGCCAGTTGAACTCCCTCTCGCCTGGTCTATTAAGCATTTTTGTCGAAACAGGTATACTGAGTGACTTATAAATTGCAAAAAACACATTGAATTATAAAAAAATAATGCGTGTAGCAGTAGGCATTAATGTTTTTCTTTAAAATTTTCATCATTTGCTGACTTGCACTTAAGTATTGTAATGCAATAAAAACAATCAAATAATTTTGATTAATTAGGGGTGTTGCAATTTATGAGTCACTCAGTATAAAAATTGGGAAAAACAAAATTATAATGACAAGCATTTAAAACAACTGCCTCCCTCTCGGAAAGGCTGGTCTATGAATCAAAACTTGTGGCTTGCTGTGGTTTTATTCGCGAGGGCCCTAACCCGTTGCCGGACCCGGCCCTGGGTGTATGAGTCAGCGAGTATCCTCATAACTTGCGGCACCGCATGTGAATGTAAACCGTGAACCTCCAGTCGCCCGTCGACCGCGCTTCTACTGTCTCTTTCGTGATCGGTGTTCGGTGGTGTGTTGAGTGAGTTAAACCCGAACACCTTACCTTACATTTTTGGATACTTTCGGAAACCAGGTAAAATATTTCAGAACAAACACTATTAGTCCAAATTAAGTCAGTTACCCATGCGTTATAAGTACATACTTTTTTTTAATAAACAACTTTATATTTAGCATTATTGCATACGAGTAAATCTTACATTTCCAGCTATCCAGACTGTAAAGGATAAAAAAAAATTGATGGTTCCTGTAATTAAAGAGTTCATCGACCTTAATTTTCATGTTAAATGAATGGAGCAAGTTTTTAGCACAACAATGAAATCAAGGTCATGTACCAAAGTGCCATAATTAAAACGACGTCACAGGAACATTAAAATTTCTTATTGTTGCATTAATGTTTTTTTTTATTCGTGAAAATCGCACGATGGCCTAGTAAAGCAACAAAGACATGCTCTATTTATAGTTTGTGCTTACATTTAAGTATAAATTTAAATGAAAATCGCTACAGGTTTTTCGCTCAGATAAGATTGCATTTACTTCTCTGTTAAACTCCGTGGAATTCCATCAACTCGAGGCGTCAAAATCCAAAAAATTCGAGTTGTCGAAACAAAATGAATAAAAAAGATTAAATAAAGTGTATATTTTTGGTCTTAGTACCCCGATTGCATTTTTACGTTACCGTTAGGTACACCGGTATGTTGTTATCCATCAGAGACAGTCTACTTTTGGGCACTTGTTTAGCAACCTCTGGTTTTTGTTCTTTCATAAGACTTTTCAGCTTTCGAGCATGGTGTCACTACTATAATTGACTTAACTATTATTTGCACGAATATACGTTGTTTAAGGCGAAACTGTGCGCAATTGATACCCTAGTGTGCAAGAGAAAAGATCGGAAAATTACATTACCGATTAAATTAAAACTATGAGGATTTTAGTTAATTTAGAAGCGCAATTACTCTTTAAATATGAATACAATTTGCGCGATGAAAGTTTTTTTTTTAATTTTTGTTTATAATAAGAATAAAGTGAAATATATATAAGGTAAAAATTAAAAATTTAATGAAGAACCCTTTTTTCATTTTTTACTTTGTATAAGATTTAGCCCATCCGAACTGGGAATGAACATTTTCGTTTGAAGATGCCGATATCGACCGTCCGCCGGTATTGTTTGTAAACTGATAGCTAAAACAACTCATTCGTTGGGTCATTTTGTTTTGACTCCAGAAGGTCGTTCTGGAGGTGAAAGAACAGGTTGTTTTAGAAAATAGAAGTTTAACTGTTTATAACGAATAGACATGAAATGATTGGTACACGCGTCAATTGGTCATCGGTCCTCTGAGTCACTGTATTTATTCTTTTCACTGCGTCTGGTCACGTAGAGAATTTTTTTTTCCTAGTAAGGGAACTCATTTTCTTTTCGAGTTGCGGAGGTAATCGACTGGAGAAATTTGAGTTAGAGGCTAGAATGTATAAAATATTGAGTAAGGGACGGTGATTTGTAAATATTCGAATTAAAGAGACGTTCAAGTTAGGGAGTTCGTGTCACAAGGAAATTTGGAGGCCTCCAAATTTATCAATGGATTCGGATAGCATTTCGCAATTTCAATAACTTTATTCAAAATGTACATAATGTACTTACAACATGAATGTAAGTCTACTCTGATATGGTACTTTAATAATTCGCAAACTATAACGATCAAAAAACTCTCACACACGGCTATGTCAGTACATAAATGCAGTGAAAACTCCCTCACGGACGAACATGTTTTCCGCTCCAAGTCACTGCCTACAGCTTCGTTAATAAAATAATCTCTTTGAAACTGACATTCCAATGAGCGGCCGCGGATAACACATTTTTTGGCATTTTTAAATTTTAATCTCTTTTGAGAGGACGCGATCAATGTAATCATCGTTTGCCATTAGAATTTGGTGAAGTCCCAATACATATTACAAGCTGGGAGAATTAACAATTAATTCCAGGAAAGCTACTGTAAGTATTTGGTATACATATATGGGTGATCCTGTTCTGTTACTTTTTTGATTAAAAATTATTCGATTCTATATTATTTTTTTACTTTTTTATGCATATTATTACATATTGTAACGTAATGAGCCGGGCGGGTTCGAGGATTTAAAGAAATTTTCTGGCACACACCGTATTTACAAACTTTTATTAAAAAGACTACTAAGACTAACTTTTCACAATGTACAGACTTTCACAATATCACGCGCTGATCACTTGCTCACGATGCTTCCAATAGACTGACTTGCTCCGTTGTTTGATCCCTTCTTATACCGCTCCCTTCGTTCCCGAATTCTTCTATTCCCGGAATCATGAGATCATGTTTCCAACGCAAAGAATTATTCCAGAAGAATGAGATCAGTCTCTTGTACGAGCGTGGTATAGCATGAGATCACCGCCACAGAGTCTTCTAGAGCATCCCATGTGAATAATTATTCCCAGACGTTCTCATGTAGACTATTCCAGATTAATTACGTTACCATACGTGGTGAGATCATCATGACATCATCCGCTTCCGGGCCGTCGCGCCGTCGTCTCACTGCCCCCCTTTTAAAGATTGTTCGTCCCGAACAATCTACTTTAACCCTGTTGATTTGTTCCGGAGTAGGGTGCCAAACGATCCAGGTGAACCACCTTCATCTTGGCTCGGGGATTGCGTTGAATCCGGTACACTACGTCGTTGATCCTCTTTACAACCGTGTACGGGCCTTCCCAACTGGGTTGTAACTTTGGGCAGCGACCTTTCTTTCGCCGAGGGTTGAACAACCATACCAAGTCTCCATCACTGAATCCTGCCGAATTCACCCTCACATCGTAACGCGTCTTCATCCGGTCGCTCGCCACGCGAATGTGACTGCGCGTTAGTTCATGTATACTGGACATGGCTTCCTGTAGTTCGTCTACGTAGTTTCCCACGTCCTTCCGCTCTTGTCCCGGTGATCCGAAAGCCAGATCGCATGGTAGACGCATTTCCCGTCCAAACAGGATCTTCGCCGGTGTCTGGTGGGTCGTCTCGTGAATTGCCGCTCTGTACGCAAGCAAAAACAAAGGTAGACGCCGATCCCAGTCCCGCTGATGTTGATCGACCACCTTGGACAAGTGCTGCTCCATGGTCTTGTTGAAACGCTCGACCATTCCATCTGACTGAGGATGCAGGGGTGTCGTCCTTGTCTTCCGTACACCCAATAGTTCGCAGACGCCCTGGAACACTCCAGATTCAAAGTTCCGCCCTTGGTCCGAGTGCATTTCCAGTGGAAGTCCGTAGCGGCAAATCCAATTTTCTACCAACGCCCTGGCAACCGTCACAGCTTCTTGATTGGGTAGGGCATAGGCTTCCGGCCACTTGCTAAAGTAGTCGATGACCACCATGATGTACTTGTTCCCCGAATCAGTGGTAGGAAACGGACCTGCTACGTCGAAGGCTATTCTCTCGAATGGTGCCCCAACGTTGTACTGCTTCACGGCTCCTCGACTACGCGTCTGTGGACCGTTGCTCGCCGCACAAGTGTCACATTTTCGACACCAGCTCTCGACATCGTTTCGAACGTTCACCCAATAGAAGCGTTCACGGACTTTACCCATGGTCTTATTCACGCCCAGATGTGCGCCGGACACTCCACCGTGGATTTCTTGCAAGACCTCCTTCACGCGACACTTGGGCAAGTGAATCCCATTGGGCCCATAGTGCTTTGAGAGCAGGACTCTTGTCCGAAATGTCTTGCCATTGTGGTCTCTGATTTCCGTTCTCTTTGCTTTCTAAAATTGGACTAATCTCGCTATCTAAAAGTTGTTCTGCCTTCATCTCCGCCGTTGTCCACCCATCTTGAGGTTGCAGAACCAATCTTTTCACACCCTCGAATTCTTTGGATGCCTCTCTCCGACTGCAATGTTTGCAGTCACTTCGACACGGCCTCCTAGAAAGTGCGTCCGCATTCTGGTGTGATCTGCCTGGTCGGTGTTCGATTTCAAAATCATACTGCTGCAGCTTCTCCAACCATCTGGCTGTCTGTCCTTCTGGATCCTTGAGGCTTAACAGCCACCTTAACGCAGCATGATCCGTTCGAATTTTGAAGTGTTGGCCGTACAGGTACTTGTGAAAATGTCCTACTGCATTTACGATTGCCAATAACTCCTTCCTCGTAACGCAGTAGTTTCTTTCCGGCTTAGAAAGCACCTTGCTATAGTATTCGATGACTTTTTCTTCGCCTTCCTGTACCTGCGAAAGGACTGCCCCGATGCCGTTGTTACTGGCGTCTGTATCCAGGACAAACCGCCCTTTTACTCTCGGGTAAGACAGAATAGGACCCGTGCACAGCGAGATCTTCAAAGTTCTAAACGCTGCTTCGCTCTCGTTATTCCAGATAAATGGGGTTTTGTCTTCCGTGAGTCTGTGCAGAGGCTTGGCAATGTCAGCAAACCCTTTGACAAATCTGCGGTAGTAGGTACAGAGGCCCAAGAAGCTTCTCAGCTGGTGCTTGTCCCTTGGTCGTGGCCACTCGCGGACGGCCGCGATCTTGTCTGGATCTGTTTGTACTCCGCTGGGCGAAACCACATGGCCCAAGAACTTCACTTCTGTCTGGAACAATCGGCATTTCTTGGGGTTGAGCTGAAGGTTGGCATTCCGCAGGCGGCTGAAGATCTCTTCAAAATTTTTCAAATGTTCTTCGAAGGTTCTTCCAACTACCATGACGTCATCGAGGTACACCAAGCAGGTTTTCCATGTCAGCCCTCGCAGGACCAGTTCCATCAACCTCTCGAAAGTGGCTGGAGCGTTGCAGAGTCCAAATGGCATGACGTTAAACTGGTAGAGACCGCTTCCAGTCGAGAACGCCGTCTTCTCTTTGTCATCGGGATGGATCTCAACTTGCCAGTAGCCGCTTTTCAAGTCGAGGGTTGAAAACCACTGTGATCCCGACAACATGCTTAGGGTGTCATCGATACGTGGCAACGGATAGCTGTCCTTCTTAGTTACATCGTTCAGCCGTCTGTAGTCAACGCAAAAGCGAGTGGAACCATCTTTCTTCGTTACCAATACAACTGGTGACGACCACGGGCTTGAGGAATCTTCAATTATTCCGTCTGCTTTCATTTTGTCCACCATCTGAGCCACCTCTTGGTGTTTTGCGAACGGGAGTCTTCTTGGTGGTTGTCGGACCGGAGCAACATCTCCTGTGTTGATTCTGTGCTGCACCATGTTGGTTCTGCCGGTGCTTCGGTCTTCGGTAGCAAAGATGTCATTCTCCTTGCGGATAAATGCCATGGCCTTCTCTAATTGATGGTTCGTAAGGTGTTTCCAGTCTTCTAGGAAGAGCTTCTCCACACTCGTCCGCTGAGCCTCTTTTCTGTTACACTCAACAGGTTGTTCTTCGCAACGGACGACCCGTAGTACAGGATGGTATAGTCCGATCGTCTGCCCTTTCCGTAGTGTAACACGACTTTCACCTAAATTCGCTACACGGATAGGAATTCGTCCATTAGCCTCAACGAGTGTTCTTGCTACCATGATCTGTGTTTTCTGTGTCACGTCCGGGTTGGTGGTCACGTTCGGTTCTATTATTCCAGTCCGGTATCCCCCAGGGTCTTCTTCCAACTCTGCCAGCACAATCTGTTCCGAGTTCTTCTGTACACGGACCGTTTCGGAGACTATCACTTTCACTTCGTCGGCGGATGGTATCGCAGAGTGCAGGGAGATTTCTTCGTTGCCAACTAGCAGCATGCGATTCTTGATGTCCAGCACGAATCCGAACTTCTTCATGATGTCAAGACCCAAGATGAAATCGTCCACTATATCAGCCACAATAACCTTGTGAACGAACTCGAACCTCCCCAACTCGAGCCTTGCCTCAACTTCCCCGAATACTCGTGCTGCTTCTCCCGTTGCTGTTTTTAACACCAGGTCGCTCTCTGCCAATTGGAAATCTCCCAGCGGTTTGAAGATGTCTGGTCTTCCGATCGAGACGGTAGCTCCGGTGTCGACGGTCATAGAACAGCCAGCTCCGTTGATTCGACCCTCCAGCAACAGACTGTCGTTCCTTCTTTGTAACTGCGAGACCGAGATGACCCTAGGGGCTTTTGTCGGGCCAGCTAGCACACGCTCCAAAGCGCTAGCTCGACTGGACTCCGGATTCCTGTGGGTCTGCTCCGGTGACCTCCTTAAACGGCAGTCTCTTCTCAGGTGGCCCACTTTCCCACGATTAAAGCATCCGGGCCTGCCTGTCGTGCTTCTGTGTCGCATTTCTTCAAGCAACGTCTTTATTTCTCCCAGCAGGTCGTTTCCGTCTTTCGGGGCTTCCTCCATAGTTACTGCTCGCAGACGTTGAACCGCCGGACGACAAGCGTTTTTAGCCGCCTCGAACTCCAGGGCGTGCACGAGGGCATCGGCGCATTTTTGATGTCTACCTAGTCTCAACATTTGCTGCAACTCACCGTCACGGACCCCATCAATAAACGCGCTTGTTCCAAGTTGGTGGTGGAACTCGCTAGGGGCGCTTGGGTAGGCCAAATGTACCAGTCTCTCAACGTCCGCCGCAAGCTCCTGCAAGCTTTCGCCATTCTTCTGTACTCGTGACTTCAGCTGCGACTGGTACACTTGGTTCAAGTAGAGGTCTCCATATCGCAGCTCGAGAGCGTTGACCACGGCGACGTAGCTCTTCTGTTCCCTCTCCGGGACGGTTTGCAGCAGCTGAAGAGCTTGTCCTCGCAAGGATAATACCAGTGCAGTGGCTTTCTCTTCTTCACCCCAGTTGTTCATTTCGGCCGCTGCCTCAAATTGCCTCCTGTACATAAACCACGAGGTCTGGCCATCAAAAGTCGGGGGTTTTAGCCTTTGTGATGACGTCTCTGTCACGGCTGACTGTCCCGTTGTCATTCTTTTCAGCTTTGTTTCTATTTCCTTGACTTTCTTTTCCAAATCTTCTTTTATCCCTTTTACGTCTTCTTTCATTTCCAGAACTTCTTCTTTTACAACTTGAACCTTTTCTTCCACGTCTTTTTTAAAAGTGTTTTGCAAAATGTCAAGCTGTTGGAAAATTTTCTTCTGCTCCTCTTGTCGTCGATTTTCTTGTTCTTCTTTTTCTGCGTGAAGTTGTTCCAGAAGTTCTATTTGTTCTTTCTTTTCTTCTTGTCGTCTCTTTTCTTGTTCTTCTTTTTCTTCTTGTCGTTTCTTTTCTTGTTCTTCTTTTTCTTCTTGTCGTCGCTTCTCTAGTTGTTCTAGAAGTGCCATTTGTTCCTTCCTTTCTTCCTGTCGTCTTTTTTCGTGTTCTTCTCTTTCTTCTTGTCGACTCTTTTCTAATTGTTCTAGAAGAGCGGCCATTTGTCCTTGTAGAGCCTCCATGGTTTTACTTCTCGTGACTATTCCAGAAGGTTGCTTTGACATGCGTCACGTACCGGTTGGTTCGATTTTTCTTCTTTTTTTTTACGTCCGCTTCTTTAAATCCCACTTCTGACACCAATGTAACGTAATGAGCCGGGCGGGTTCGAGGATTTAAAGAAATTTTCTGGCACACACCGTATTTACAAACTTTTATTAAAAAGACTACTAAGACTAACTTTTCACAATGTACAGACTTTCACAATATCACGCGCTGATCACTTGCTCACGATGCTTCCAATAGACTGACTTGCTCCGTTGTTTGATCCCTTCTTATACCGCTCCCTTCGTTCCCGAATTCTTCTATTCCCGGAATCATGAGATCATGTTTCCAACGCAAAGAATTATTCCAGAAGAATGAGATCAGTCTCTTGTACGAGCGTGGTATAGCATGAGATCACCGCCACAGAGTCTTCTAGAGCATCCCATGTGAATAATTATTCCCAGACGTTCTCATGTAGACTATTCCAGATTAATTACGTTACCATACGTGGTGAGATCATCATGACATCATCCGCTTCCGGGCCGTCGCGCCGTCGTCTCAATATGTACTTCACTTTATTGTAAAAATCAAAGTTGGAAATGATTTTGCTACAACTTTAAAATGTCGAAGATGGAACTGGTTCCGAAACATGTTCCTATTGTAATTTACGTTTATTAAAGTTTATGGAGTTTGACTAGAATATATTTAAATTTTAATTTAAATTTACGCCACTTTGATTCCTCGACATTCTTTTCTTCTTTTCTTGCCACGGTACTGACTCATTTAAACTACATATTTGGTACTAAAAGCCACGGTACTGACATTTTAAATTTAATTAGCAACTATAATTATTTGGTTAGTATATTACATTACATATTTAATATAAAAAAAATCAATAATTAATTCAGTTATCCAATACCACGGTACTGACAAGTAAGTTTATTAGTACCTAAAAATTGACTTTTAAAATGACACAAACTTGTTACACTATTCTATCAGCGTTAAGTTTGTAGACATAACTCAAATGACTTTCAATATGGCTAAAACAGTTGTTTCAGTAATCTCGATGTATGCACGCGTCATACAAATTCAAATTCAAAAAATCGCTTAAATATAATATAGATACTTGAAAAAACATTTATCAATTTTTTTAAGTTTGATTATAGACATTTAATTGGTTTGAATCATTTATTGCGAAAAAGAAAATAATGAATTTATAGGTAAATTCTAGAAATATACATAGCACGGTACTGACATTTAAATGATATACTGTAAGTTTTGTCTGGACTGGAAGTTGTATTAATATTACACAGAAAAAGTGATGAAATATGTTCGTGAGAATCGTATTAATAGAAAAATTTTATGAATACAATGTTATGCTATGATCTGTGAGAGTAAATAGTACAGGACATTAATAATAATCACTGTTAGAATAGAATCACCCATATATGGCATACGTTCTCCAGCTGATACAAATTTTTTATTCATCGGTCGGTTATTGTTCAAGTATATAGATTCTAGTAAACATGGATCTAAGAAATTGATATACCAACTCCCCTGGAGGGTATTTCAACATAAATATTGTTGGTAAGTTTTACCTTTTGCAAGAATTGATCACGTATATGTAGTAGGTGAATCAGATCCAGATTTTACCGGAATTATGCACACATGTTGTAATGTTAGTTGTTTTTCTTTTAATAAAAACACCATTGCAATATCCAATTATTCTAACCTATCAATTGCATGATCTAATGTAGTAGTGAAAATAAACCAAGAGTAGTACATATTATGGGGATTTTGGCCGTTTTGTTAACGCTTCTTTTTGGAAAATTATAACCAAAAGGCACCATTTTGGTGATCTAGTGTCAATTTTAAAATGTCAAAATTTGACAAGCGACAGAGGGATTTTGTCAAGCCGAAGAGATCTTATCAACCTGAAGAAATAGTTTATCGATATTTATGAACACACAATTAAAAGATTCTCATTGGCTTAAAACTCATTTTTGACAGTTTTTTTTTTCACGAACTAACGTAATCGTCGGTCGGATGTGATAGTGATAGCAAAACCAGGACTGTTCCCGCATACAAGATCTTGTATACCGTATTCTTTCATATTTTTGAAGTACCAAAACTATGGCCAGTTAAAAAAAGTTCACTCGGTCGGCTGTATCGAAAACACAGCCGCAGTGGGGTTGCTTGCGTGATAAATGTAAAAAAAACACTGGTAAATAAAGTCATTAATTCAACGAACTTTTAATAAAATAATTTAGTACATACAATGTTAAACCAGTTGGGACGTTTTAAAAAAATTACTATTAATTTTAAGTGTTGTAAAAATATTACACTATGTAATTAAATTGCCTTATTTACATCATCGAAATGCTTGGTCTGGGTGTCTGATTTTATAGATCATAAAGTTATATTTTGCTTGGTAGATTGTTTTGTTGAAATCTATTTATACCCTTGCGGGAAACCAAACTCTTTTTTATAAATAAATACACGCAGGACTGAGGTCATTCGCAAATTGTAAAACGTCCTCATTTTGTTTGTGATGATAAATGTTTCGCTGCACTCATCATCGTGAATCAACAACACAGATGCAATATTACTAACCATGTTTGCGGTTTTACCATTTGCCAGGCATTCAAAACGAAAGGCCGGTTGTATGAAAACTACAAGTCTGTGACTCAGACCTATTAAAAGTGGCACGTCCAGCACATCCCATGATGTCATACCTTCAGTTACCGAAATGTTGATCTTAATAAAATGTGTTTAAATTTATCACGCTGTATTCATTATGGACGATTCCAATTAAGAAGCAGTATCAACGCGAAATTCTTGCACTTGTTGATAAGGTTCTAAATTTACTTGTTAATAACATAGTTGTATATTTACTCTAAATACATTATTAATGGTCGAATCCATATAAGTGCGGGTTCACACTTGGCGTTTTCTTGCGGTCCTGGTTTACCCCCATAGAAGCATTTTGCTGGTCTCCGGGACGATGGGACGATGTGTGTTCAGTTTCCAATGTAAAAATGAGAGGGGAACTCTGGAAATCGGGTACGGTTGCGTTTCTACAGGATAAATGTGAACTGAAGAACTTTGTCGCATAAAACCGGGCTCATAAAATCGCACCCGCAAGAAAACGCTGTGTGAACTCGCACTGCTCATGTCTAAAGGTCGATTCTCACCTAAGCAGCGCAGAGCAGAGCAGAGCAGAGCCGAGCAGAGCGGCATTTTTTAAGGCTATTCTCACCTAAGCAGCGTAGAACAGAGCAGCGTGGCACGAAGCAGCACTTTTCACGGCTATTGCCACCCATAGTATCAAGTCAAGATGTTGAAAACCTACGAAAATTAGTTACAAGGATCCGAAGGATATGAGCGATAGCTCATTCGATTCGGGATTTATTCTGAGAAAGACGTTTTTTTCTGTTTGTTCCGCAAATATAATTGTTATAAACAAAAACTAAAACTGAAACTCCGGGAGTTGAAAGTTTTTCATCGGGAATTTTCTCCTCATTTTTAATCTTATTTTGGATTGCCAAAAAACTAAACTCCTTATTTTTTATTAATTTTTTGTTAATAACAATTGTAATTTTTATTTACGGAACACACAAAAAAAAAGTCTTTCTCAGTATAAAATCTCGAATTGAATCGATCCTTGTAATTATTTTCCGTAGGTTTTCAACTTCTTGAATAGACTAGAAGCAGAGCAGCGGTGCATTTGCTGCTTCCAACGCTCACGGAGGAATTAAAAAATTGCTGCTCTGCGTTGCTCTGCGCCGCGTCGCGCTGCTCTGCTTAGATGGGAATCGGCTCATTAGACAACATGGGGACAATTCAAAGCAGCATTTTGCTGCTCTGCTCTGCTCCGCTCTGCTCTGCTCTGCGCTGCTTAGGTGAGAATCGACCTTAAGTCAAAAATTATATTTCCTTGGGCAAGCGGAAGAAGAAAACATTGTTTTCAGACTTTTTTTCCCAAATTTTCTTGCTGTTTTTAGCATGCGATCGCACCAGCAGAAGTTAATGTTTCCAAGAAGCCATCCTCCCGTCGTCCCGGGGACCGGCAGCATGCTGCCGGCGAATGACACGAACGGGTTGTAAAACCGCACCCGCAAGAAAACGCCATGTGTGAACTCGCACTAAGAGTAGAGCTGTTTGCACGGGTCAGTAAAGCGTCCTTGTAGCAGTGGATTTAATTAGCGTCAAAGTACAGTTTTGATCATGCTTTTATTTATTGCAAATACCATTGGGTTTAATAACATTCTGTACTATTGAAAGTTGTTCCAATTTGTTACAATGTTCAATATTCTATGCTTCATTTGCGTTGGGTTGGATCTCTTGGCGATTATAAAAGATATAAAAAATTTTGTTGCATGCGTTTTTATCCAAATAACCACTTTGTTTAATTAATCGACTGCATACACACCCATTTGCGTAACGAACCTCACCCGCTGTTAAGGGCGCGCCTATTCGCACCCTACAGACGACCAAATGTGTGATTAATTGAGACTCGTGTGTGCTTCGATAATGAGCATTTATGAATAAATATTGCAGTTGAATTGGCAGCAAGTCGAATCTATATAAGCAATTCGAATCCGTCATTATGATAGGACAGGAAGTAATTATAAGTACTATTAGCATATGTTGTTTTTTTTAAATCTTACAAAAACAGGATGTGGTCAATTCTATATTTCTTTCTATTGTAATAGTTCGTCATCAAACTCACAGTATGTGACAGTTCTACCTGAGTTTTATGCTTCCATCTGTTCTTTTTTTTAATTGAATCATGTAAAAATTGGATCAGCATGGAATAAGATTGAAATTCTTTGAACAGGATTGTTGCTGATGGTGATGTTTTTACAAGCAACGGTTTTTATATAGATTTGTTAAGCGTAGTGGCTTCTTGCAACACAATTATTAAGGAGAATTTGTTACATTTAAATCAGCTGGATATATGCAGAATAATTATACTCCTAGTAATTTGTGTACCGAGGCCGTTAAAGTTATCTTTTTTGGCCGCATCTGTTGTTTGTGGCCGAGGCGTGAGCCAGGACACAATTCAGATAAGGCCAAAAAAGCAGTTTTGGCCGAGGTGTACACGACGTTTTTTAGGCGATGATCACAAAATAATTCAAAAATCTGGTCTCATTTTTTTTTGCGATGATTACCAAAATAGTAATTTGTGTGCCAAGGCCGTAAAAGTTTGCTTTTTTGGACGCATCTGCTGTTTGTGGCCGAGGCGTGAGCCGAAAAAGTGGAGTTTGACAGATCAGTCCCAAAAAAGTAGAGTTTCGTCAAAAATGGTTGTTTTTATTACACTCGTGGTCAAAAAATTCCGGATCCTAATTTTTATTAATTTTTTATGTTTAATCTTCTGGGAAATATGTAAATTATTTTATAATATAAATAGTAAACAACGACAGTAAACAAAGAGAAACACAAAAAAAAACTAAATCATGGAAACCAAAAAATATGAAGAAAGAAATCAAAGGGCGAACTTTTTTAATTTTGCATTTGGATTTAGTACCAAATATTCTATATCTGTTCGTACTCGTCATTTAATTTAAAGGGTCTTCTGCTCGTGACATTCCGTCCTACTGTATCCCATAAATGCTCCATTGGGTTCAGGTCAGGACTTCGAGCTGGCCAATGGAGACGCGGGATTTCAATAGCGTCAAAGTACCGTGTGACAATTTGTGCCGTACGTGTGGGTGTACATTATCCTTTTCAATCAAAACTACTTCAGTTTGGCCGTGGAGAAAAATTCCCACCCACAGCATTACACTACCGCCCCAAAAGGCGTTCTTCAAAACGCTTCTCCATACACGTTCACGTCCATCAGGTGATCGCAGACAGCAGATGGTTGATTCCAATTTCGGTGTAAGAAGCCAAGGCGGTCGAAATAGTCGATCGGCACATGTTCACAACGGACCTTTCTAGATTTACCTATGCTTCGCACGCCAACTGTGAGCAAAAGGTGCTCAACCAATTCCCATTCCTTCTGGCTCCCACTCAGGTCTTGAAATTTTGCTGTCACCTGTCACTTTTTGCGACTTAACTTAACCTCACTTTTGCAGCGGGTGCACGACTAGATTGTTTAACGTTAAATTTTTGCAAGATTTTTTTTCAAAGATTTATCGCATGTTGCAGCAGTAAATCCAGAATTAAGAAGTTGCTATAAAAAAGTATATCGATGAAAATCAAGAAAATGTAATACCGTGCGATCATTTAAGTTATAAATTAGAGTATGCTGTGAAATTTAAATTAGGTTGGCACTAATAACTGTTGACAATTCGGTGTAATATTTGTATTAAAATTAAATTGTAATTAATATTGTCAGAGGTGTTAAAGTGACTTTAAAAAACCGCAACAGAATGGTGAACCCTGAACATTTGCTGTAATTCTCAATAAACCTACATTCTTTGTGTTAGTGTTTTATTTTCTTTAAATTAAAACAATTTAACATGAGAAACATAAAATAATCGTCACAATGTTTAAACCATAACCTCAAATTTTATTGTCAGTTAATTTGCAGGCTGGGTCATTGCATAAAAAATAACCCGCCCACTCTAATTTATAATTTAAATGATGGTATTGATCATCCATATGCCAGTCATTTGGACGCTAACCCAGACGGGGTTACTTTCAAAACAGACGTAAATCAGTATGGTAGGAAGGGAAAGTAATTTAAGTGAATATCTGAAACTTCTATGATAAGACAAAACAAAAATATGTAATATTTCACGGCATTCTTGTGAAGAAGTTGCGGCTCTCCCGAAAAACACATTTTGGGAACCGCGGACGGAATAAACAAAACTAAACTAAGATTATCTTCTCTCGTAGTACTCTCCACTTATGCGGAAAAATATTGAATTAAAATTATTGAAAGAAAGAAAGTCAAACTCATTTCCATTCTGAGCTATACATATAATAAAAATGCAATGCTGTTCGTTGGTAAGCGCATACTTTAAAACAACTGGACCGATCTGGCAATTTTTTTTTTACATCTTCGTAATATTCCAAGTAAGGTTCGTACGGAAAGAAAATAAATGCTTTTTTCTATGGGATTTTTGTATGAACTCCAAACCATAACTTACGATTCGAACGATGGATATGCGTAACTCTTTTTTTGTTTTGTTCGTTATAGTCCTGGAAAAGTTGTCGGACAAACTCCAATATTGGACATATTTGGTTGTTCTTGTTTTTGTTTTGTTCGTTATGCTCCCGGAAACGAAAAAAAAAATTGGGAAGATCTGGGGAAACATCTGGAAAAACGCATTACTTTTGTGTTGGTTTGGACAGGACAACGTCTGTCGAGTCAGCTAGTCCATAATTATTATGTACATAATTATGAATTACGAACATGAAAACAGCAATAATGTAATCAAGTTTCTTCAATTGCTACATTACACTTTCTTGCAAACAAACAAAAATAAAAATTTCGATGATAAGCCAATATTTTTAGTGATGATCTACATGTTTTCTTTATTAACCTGTGCTAATAAATAAACTCGGGATGAGGAAGTTTTGAGTGCAATGGAGTTTTGCACTGCAAAAATGATGTTTTCATAGCACCAACGCTGACTCAAGAAATAAATTCAGATTCGAAGAATCCATTCAGAACAAAGTGGCTGTTATGAAAGGATATGAAAGGATGAAAAAATCTAACTCGAACCCACAGTTGGCTAAATAATTTATTTAAAGGTGCAGGACGCTTTCGGAATCTGAGATCCCATCTTCAGTGTCACAATCAGCTGTCAGGAGATAATCAAAATATAAAAATTGAAAGGGGGACCAGTTTTTGTACTCACCAGTTATATAAATAATTTTATATAAATTAAATTCATTAACATACTTTCGAGTAGTCTCAGAGAAATACTTAAGATTTTAAAGTTTCGTTTAAAACAGATAACAACTTATCCAGATTGTTTGTTAAAAATAAAGACCCATTCGATAACTGCTCTTCTTGTGAGTCATTCTACATAGGTCAGACAGGTCGCAAAATTTCAGACCGTATTAACATTTCAGACACATCTATAACAACACAGATCTTGACCCTCCTCCATCAACACCTTCTTCTTTCGCCAATCATAATTATATTAATAACGAAACATAGTTTTTCACCATCCAATTCCAAATTGATTCACAAATGCAATAAAAGCAAGAAATTAGATTTTCTTGAGACTTTGGAAATAAGGAAAGCCTTGAAACTGGAAAACTGATCTTGTTTAAATGAACAGAATAACAAAATTACCCGCTTCCATTACCAACCGAGTTCTTTCCGATTTTGCATTTAGGGCCATTGTCCTGAGGGCCCTGTTTTTAACAAACGTTTCGGCTGTATCAGCACGCACACCTTCTGTAATATAAGCCGCCACTATTTTCATTTTCCATTCAACATTATTTTAACTTTTATGCCAACTTTTTTCACTTACAATGATTTGATTATTTATTGCCTTTTTTAGCACTCAAACAAACTCAAACCGGATTCCCGATTCTCCTTGATCCATTTTTAATTTTTGCATTTTATAAAATGTTGTTTTTACCAAATCATTTAACCTTTTCAAAACTTCAAATTTAATACTTTCAAAATAACGCCATAATTTAAATACTCTTTAAGGTAAGAACCCCTCTGTAATTCATCAATTGTATCATTAATCTCTTTTAAAATTAGGGGTGAAGATGGGAGTAGTTTTCTCCCGAAACATGTTCCTATTGTAATTTTCAGTTTGTGGAATTTAACTTGAATATATTTAAATTTTAATATAAATAAAAATTAATAAAGACGTAAAACAAACGTTAAAACAGTTTGAGCTTAAAACTCTTAAAATGGGGTGAAGCCTGTATATAACATTTGCAGGTTGTGAGAAGAAAACTAGACATAAAATGAAATTAAATCCCGCCCTCTATCGGGAAATATGGGTCAACAAGAGGGTTTGAAACTAAACTAAAGGTAGAAAGGTAAGCTGCACAGACCAAAAAGAGGGTTAAAATTAACCAGTTACTAAAAAAAAATATTTTGAATAATAATAATTAAAATTTTATGATTCAAAATAAATTCTGTGCAATCCCAATGTTGGAATATTGTAGACCCTAATTTGTTGTGGTTTTCACTAAAAATTATTTTGCACTGATATCCAGATCTTTTGTATAACAGCCTATTTTCGCAATTCATAGAAAAATGCGAATTTTAGAATTTCCATTTACTACTTTTGTAGTTCGGGATAAAATTAGACATTACATACTTATATTTTATTTTTGAATTGAGTGGTGATATATTTATTTTATCAAGAAGTTTTTAATTTAACAGACAATTTAATGTCGGTAATGTCCAGTGGTATAGCAGGGAAGACCATTAATTTCAAAAGCAAATCAAGGCTTCCAAAGATATTGCTCTCGCTGGCAGATAATTAGCTTGGAACTCGATGAATATGGTTCTTCCGTTTTAATTAACAATAATTTTGATTGCCTATCTACCTTTTGCTAATGCAGCCAATTCGTAAAATGGAAACTGATTGAAGCTTCGCAATAATTTGTAATTCCAATATTGTTCAGAGCGTTAACAGCAATTAGTAGGTTTAAATTGGTGTCAATTGGTTTGAGCAATTGCTATTATTTCGTACGATTGTCTCGCACTAATTGAATTTAAAAATTTATGCTTTACAATGGTTATTGTGACTGTATTGTTAAATTTTTCACCTCAATTGAGGAAACATATGGAATGGGGTCGTCCCCCTCAATTGAATTTGACGAATTCGACTATAGCATCTCGTAGACTCTATAACATGAAGCCCTAAAAGGTATTCTGTTGTTTAATAAAGTTGTTTTATAAGATAACAGGGCTTATCAAAAATTGTAATTTCGGCTAGAATTTTCAAACGCTGAATGGGACGACCCCATTGGAATTGTTACAGGTTTGAAGCCATATCTACGATATATTTGAATTGAGTGATTGGCAATTTCTAAAATACGCACATAAAGCTATTTATATAACAGCATTCACCAGTCAGACGGATCCAAATTTTCGTGTTCGTGTAAAGTGACACATTTAGTTTGTTGTTTTTCTTGCGCTATTTTAGCCTGATAACTGCACAAGTATGTTTTACCATAAATCACAATCTCATATATTTGCAAGAAGAGGATGTATAGACATTCCTTGGCTCTCAAGAATACTTATTTATAACATGGGGACGAGTTGCACTTTATCTTTTTGGTTAAGCTCCGTCTGTGTCTCGTTCTCTTTTTTAAGAAAGGCATGAAATTAATGGGAAAATTCTTTTTTTACAAATGCACTGTTGGTTTCACTGAGTGATTTTTGGTGATTCAATCATTGTTTTTCACTGAGTCATTCAGCAATTTTCCGTTCTAATTAACGATTACCCCCCTCAATTGTGTAGAGAAAGGTTAGATCTAACCTTTCTTCTCGTCAATTCACAATGAAACTGTTGTTGTCCAACCATTTAATTTTATCTACGCCTTGTACCCATCAACTCATTGTTCTTGAGAGATGAATATTCAAGAAGTCCGGAAATATACAAGGAAAACAGTTCATAACTGGTTATTTTCATTTTGAATATAAATACCTTTTTCATCAGTTTGAGTAAATATTTTTGTTCGATGTGTATTATTTGGAATCCACACCAAAAATAATCCACACCAGAAATAATAAGAATCACTATTTCTTACAAAAAATTTCAAGTTCAGTTGACATTATTTTGGATGCGCGGTTGACACGATTGTCTTCTGAGCTGTCTCCGTCCACAATTTTTAATTCTAGAAGTATTGAGATGTAAGAGCATCAAATTCATCGTCCGTAAAGTGCTGCAGTTCGTCGACCCTCGACACCGTCACCGTTCGATGCAGACGTTCTGCAGGTGGCGGCGACAGCCACCATCATCAGTCAGAGGTGGTCTAGTTAGACGTGCTCAATTCTACAGCGGTATCTCAGCTCATTTTGTCTCATGCACTCCGGGGAATGAATTGACGCATAAATATTTATAGGAGTCGGACAAAGAAATAGATACCTATTGTCCTTCAATAACTCATAAACCTCTTCATTGTACAGGGTCTGCATAAATGATTCATACATCATCTTGCCTCTGGAAGACAAAATTTACGTGTATTTAGCATCTTTAACGAAGACCCGATATATTATGTATATAAATAACTAGTATTTTAATAATTTGCATTATTTATGAAGAAAGAGATTTCATTTTATCTTCAGCTCCATTCTTTACGATTGTATGCCCTCTGGTATATTTTTCTTTTTGTTTCTTGATAAAATGATTTTATTTCTGTTTTCTGGGATCTTTATAGGATGTCTGTTAAGTTCTATTTTCGTCATACATATTTATTTTACTTCTATTAGACAGGCTGTCTCGCAATAGGTTATCTTCCTTCAACAAATAGGAACTATACAGTATAAGGACCAAGACAGCTATATGAAGACTATAAAATACACCCCTAGAAGTACAACTTTTGAGAACTTCTGTTTAATTTAATATTTTTTTATGTTTTTGCCCACAGCCAAAATAGACACTAGTGTTGCTAGTGAATGAATGCGAAAATTCTTTTAAAGTAATAAACTTCACATTTTCAGGCAGCGAACCTTATATTTTGGCAACCTTCTTTTTCCAAATGTGTTCGTTTGTCTTCTTTTCTGCCTCTTCTGTGAATGATGAGTACTATACAATTTTTTATTTTGTTTTTCCTTGCATTCTTATAAAGCACATTGTTAGAAATTTTGTAAAATCTCGATGCTTTTCCTTGTTTTTTTCTGGATAATAAAATGCATTTCCGATCTTATGTTCCACCTTTTATTTCAATTTTTTTTCTCTCCAATTTTTGAGTTTTCTACAATGCTATAAATTAATATATATTCTGTATTTTTATTTTTTTATTTCCTTGAACTTCCCTTTCACAAAACTGCCTCTTAGATTTACATGTTTCCGGATTCCTCTCTCTTCGCCTTGATTTTGCATTTGAGTGAAAAATTTAACATTTAATGGGGCCTATTCTGTAATTTTTAGAGGAGCGTTAAAATTTTAGCGTTCTTTAAAATTTAAAATTTCAAGTCCTGATTGGTCATTGTCATGACAACTTAATTTAACGGCCTTTAAAATTTAGAGGAGCAGTTACAGACTACGCCCCAATATCTTACTAATCTTCGTCCTGTTGACACGAATTTTTCTCTAGCATATTTTCTGCGCTGCGCATTGTTGTTGCCTAACCTATGACAAGCGTTACTTGATTTAGAATTGTATTACTTTAACATAATTATGTGCATGAGGTAAAGGCCACCAATCCTCATTTGAGAAAATCATAACAATAAATATTATTAGTATTTGACAACATTTTGAAAATCAAAAATTGCTACCACATGCAGTAGGTCATGGAGGTGTCACAGTGTGTATTGTCATCTTTACGTATAAGTATAATATTAATATACTACATAAATATTCTTTTTTCTTTATAGACTGTACCAATCTTGTTATCTATTTTAACAGGCACTTCACGCTGTTTCATTTAATGGGAGTGGTTGGGCTCGTGACCGAGCTTGAAACCACCTGTGAAATACCTCATTGCATCTTTCAACTAATGAAAACGTGACTAAATGGGTAGTTTTAATGTGCCAACATTTTAGAATCTAATTGCTCTGTCGTTATTTGGTAGCACATCAAGTACGGATGTACATCAGTCAAATTTGACTTTGAGTCATTTTTTTTGTTGCAGACGAGACCGATCGCATCAGCGAACAACTGGTTTATTTATCGAAAGAAAGGGGATCTGCAGATAACATCTCCGTTATCGTAATATTCCTTCGAGAACCGTCAAAAATAGCGGCGGAAGCCCATTGGGCAAACCGCAACGCCTCTCCTATCACAATGGACACGAGCCTCGATAACGCCAACAACCCATTCGCCAACTCGAACGGTGCTGACAATAATATCATCGGTCAAAAATCCGATGGTCTTCTATTAAATTTATCGGAGAACTTCAAACACAATGGTTCAGAGTCATCACCAACTGGAGACTTTTATCATAATTCAGAAAAATCGAATGGTAAAAGATCAGCGTCCGAATTCGATGACGATGACGATTTAGGACCTGAGACGGACGTAGATGCAACGGATGATATATTATCGCCTTCAATAACTGCGGCGAAGGCTTTGGCGGACGGTATAGTTAATAATAACCCAGAAGGCAGATTCAATCCATTCGTCGAAAAGATTGAAGTCAATGAAGCTGCTTTCGATGTAGATTTTGATCTTCAGAAACAGCAAAGTAGCGAGTTCGACGGACAGAGGTCACCAAGGGAAGAAACACCGACACCGCCTGCTGATGCTGGTAAGTTCAAATCTTATTTTTCCTACACCACGTATACATGTTCGAAGATTCTCACTCGTGGTGTTCCCTGTCTACCCCTATCATGTTGTGCAGGTTGGAATTTGCACAACGAAAGTAAATGTTCTCTGGTGCGGAATTTCGCGGTTTGGGAATTGTTGAATCCATAATCGCTGCGCTTCATGAGCATTGCCACGTGCTTCCCCGTACAAAAGCACTGTGTCAATCTTTTCAAATTTTTTGAAAAATCACCATTTTCATGCATAACTAGCTGGTACTCGGCGCGCGTTGCTACGACCAAAAAGTAAAGTAAAACGAATTAAATCTAAAACTGTCACTGCTCCAAACTTCACAGGATCACCCGCTGGGCTAATCTAAAGATTGCTTAAAAAATTCATCAAAATCGGTTCAGCCGTTTTGAAGTCCAGAGGGAACATACATACATCGATTTTTATATACCTGGATTGCATGAGGATTTTCATTAGAGCACACACATGTTTGTGTATTATGGACATTAAACACACCATCTCGTGTGAAGTCCGCTTCGTCAGTTCTCAATAAACGTCTCAAAAAATTTGGTACCTCATCAATTCTCTGAATAAGCCATTGGCAAAGGACAATCTTTCGAGCGGGTCTCCAACGCAGTCCTTGTTTGTGTAATGTGCGGTAAACAATAAAAGTTGACATACCGACGCGTAAAGCGAGTTTTCTAATACTCAAATTTCAAATCACACAAATGTTGTACTGTTCTCACAAAAGCACGTGAAGTGATGGATTTTCGCGGTTTCTATTTTCGTGTAAATTGAATGAACAAATTATATTAATTGGTTAATCGAGCAGAGGCATAACACACCGCAACACTCCACTGATAACTAAAATTTTGTTAGTTAGGCGTTAGGAGGTGTTTACCTCGATGGCATAAAAACTTTCTCATTCGTTCAAGTTCATGTACTCATAGGCGGAGGGTGAAATAAGGGGTCAGAAAGATGTTCAAAAAAATAGCTAGCGAATTTCAGCAAAGTGGTAAATAGAAAAAATGTTACCCTTGACACGAATCAGATGAAAACGCAAGTGGTGCTGATAGAATAGGTGATTCATTACTACAAAAAAAAAAAAAAAAAAAACAGTACAGGTTTTTACTTACTGATAAGGTAATTTTTACATCACAGGTAGCGGAAAAAACAGTGGCGTGCCTAAATTTAAAGTTATTTTTAATTAATGTCTCTTGTTTTCGAAGCCCCGCTTTCCTTATTCAGTTAAACAATATGTCGACAATCCTTCAATAATTTTTTGCTCTGCGAGGTGTATTTGAGCATTTTACAGTTATAGATATTGCAATTACACGCTTAGATATTCTATTTGTAAGTCTGAATGATCATCACTTTGCTAAATTTGGTGAAGCGCAGGAATAGGTCCGGCACCCTATCGTTTGTACGACGCAGTGCCACGAAGCAGTTACATGCGCTGAAACCACAAAAGGATCTCACGACCTCGCTTATTTCATCTCATAAGTCTCACAGAATCTTGTGGAAAATATTCATTGGTATTCGTGGTCATTAAGTTTCGTTTAATGTAAACTGCGGCAAACAATGAAATAGTTATTTTCTGAAATCTATTTGAAGAACAGGTGCTCGAATAAAGTTGAGAAAATGCACAGCACGCTCATTTTATGGAACACGACTTTTATCTCCATTGGATTCGTCGATTTGATATCCGGTAGAGATCTACAATGCTTCTTTTTTATATACAGGGTGAAATCGAAATACATGCATTAAAGAAATCCGGGAATACCTTGGGGTGAATTACATTACAACCTCTTTGGGGTTCAGCTTGGCCCCTGTATCGAGATATAATGATTTTAAAGTTTACGCCCATGGAAAATAAAATAAAACGGTGCAATTAAATCAAGGAGTTTTTGCGATAAATAATTGACAAAAAAACAAACATAATCGTTGTTAAAACTATCGATCTCAGTTTTGATCGTGAAATCAAACAGTACGTTTGTAATTAGTGGTGTCCCTAAAAAACACCTACCGATCGTGTCCTGCAAGCGGAAGAGCAAATTGTCGAGGGCGTAAAACAAAATCCGCGGATTAGTACCAGAAGACATGTTTATCCTCAGTTTTTGTGCGAGCAGATTTTTTACCTTTTACCTGCATTTTAAATTATTCTCTCATAGACGTCGGAACTGGGATAATTTAAGGGGGTACCCGTTTAAATATATGCATGTACAATGTACATATTTCGATTTCACTCTGTATATTATCATATAACATAGAAAAATGTCCAGTAGGTACATAGTCACCTTGTGTACAATCATGGTTTGGTTTTGAACACATTCACAAGAAATGAAGAAAATAACTACAGAAATCCGAATAATTTCACCCCATAAAATTAATACATTCGTACTTCTTCCACTTATATCGCTATCTAAGATCTCCATGGAGACACTTTATTTTTGAATCTCAGGTCTTCTTGTGTTAATGAACCCTCTTCGTTGAGCTTAAAATAACAATTTCAAACTACTGTCGGTGAGTTCAGTTTCCACAACCCAAGACGACAGAGTTTAAATGTATGTGTAGTGTTTTGTTTTTAACTGGTCTCTGATATTATATGGTGTTAGTGTAAGTGGAACGTCCAGTTGAATTTCTGGTAATTCATCTTCTTTCAGAGACAACTAATGAAATAATAGCCGAATTATCCAATTTAAAATCGCCGTCAAATTAAATAAACCGTTACAACCTAAAAGACATAATTGTATTCAATGAGTTTTTTTTTCTCGTTAAGTACGTTTCATCAAGATCTGAAAAGATATGCGCTTGAATAAAGTAAGCGCGAATTGTCTGTCCTAGAAGAACCTTTTTAGAAGAAAAATGTAGCGGTTATATGCTTCAAGACATCGGATTAAAATATCTTCTGGACAAAGAGAAATTTAAAAATCGTTAATCCTCCTTACGGCGTTTTCGTAACTTTTATCGGGAGGCAACTTTTGAGCTTTTAAAAAATACGTGTTTATGTTTTTAAGACCTTTTTAGACAAGTTGATTTTGGAGATTTGGTTTAGTAAATATGTATATGTACCGTGCGATCATTTAAATTATAAATTAAGAGTAGGCTGTGAAATTTAAATTAGGTTGGCACGACTAACTGTTGACATTTTGGTTTAATATTTGAATGTCAAAAATGTCAAATTAGTGTTTTATTTTCTTTAAATTAAAACAATTTAACATGAGAAACATAAACTTCACAATGTTTAGACCATAACCTCAAATTTTACTGTCAGGTCAATTTGTATAAAGAATAAGCCACCTACTCTAATTTATAATTTAAATGATCTCATGGTATTAATAGCGTGTAACAGGTTCTGTGTATCGCTCAACGGTGACTATAGTGGCACAACTCAAAAACTATTGGAGTATTTGCGGTTAGGGAATAATCATTTAAGGGTTCATTTTCTGGTTTATAACAGGTGCGGTGTTTACCATTATTGAGATGTGCCGCCATTGAGCGATATGTACGTGTAAAAAAATCAATAATACATCAATAATTTCACGAGAAATTCTCTGTATTTTTTTTTTAAGTATTGTATGTATATCCGGTATTGCAGCAAACAAGTTGCGTTATTCAAGAAAAAAAAAAAACTTAAATGTCAATAAGAACAGAAAATAGCTATTTATTATACAAGTTAGTGTTTTATAAGGCAAATAAGTGAGTGACTCATTTGCTCTTAAGACACGTACAATACATAGTTTTATCCAACACCTCCTTCTCTAACAGTTCTTAAAACATTAATCAAAGCCTAGAAAAAATTGTTGTTGGCTTATGAACTGGTTTCTATGACAAATTAGAAAACCGTGGAATTATGGGTTCATAAGTCCACGAGTGTCTTGCTATCACCTAGGTTGCTAAGTTAACCAAAAATATGAATATACATATTTTGTAGGAGGTAAGCTGCAAAAATTATGTTAATTGTGTAGTCATTACCAGATACCAATCAATCGATAAGATTTATTTGCAATTTTTTTTTACGAGTCAGAAGTGGGTTCACACAGACACACTTCACGGTTGAGCATTCTTGGTTCTTACCAAAACTGTCAGTAACCTCTTATAAGAACGAACAGATGAGTTTCGCGACCATTTATTTGTATTGTCTACTATCTAGTCTCAAGTCCTGATGCGGATTTCAACCAGTGTGGCAGTTTGACAGCATATGGTCTACCACTTTAGATTCATGTTGCCAGCGAAGCACACATGCCTGATGACTTCATTTTCCTTGTACATTCCCATTTTGTGTGGAAATAATACACAATCTCGGTTAGAAAACTATATAATGTGCACGCTAACATAGTCTTTAGCTATCATCTGCTACTTTTTGAAAAGGGCGTTTTTTTTAATTTCATAAAAAAGATCTAGCCAGCTGGTAGGGAATTTCAATTTCATCAAAAATGTAGGGAATTTTATTGCGACAACAATGGTAGGTATATAGGGTTGGCAAATCTTAGGTTGTCGCGATTTGAAGTTTAAAGAGAGTGGGGCGCGACAGAGAGCACTGTACTAACACTGGGGCGGCAACCCTATCAAATTCTCTTCGTCTATACATTATCTTACATAAAATATACATTTGGGCAGAAACAAAAAAAAAATGAGGGAAGGTGGACATATGTCGAGATCTTGTATCTATGTATGTATTACTAAACCAAAATGATAGCTGTTACTTAATAATAGAAATAACGGTACTAACTACATACATATATTTCATATTAAATAAATAAGGGTGGTAATCATAGAATACGGGCTTTAGATTGTTTAGTAATAAAATTACTGATCCCTGAGTAATTATATTTCTTTACCGTCAGGTGAAATTAAAACCGACATTAATAAATTGATAACATGGGGTCAGAGGTAATAACGGGTCAAAAAGTACTAAGAATGAAATGTAAAGTAGTGTGTTCCCTAATTAGACTTGAAATTCTAGATCAATAAAGTTGTAAATTTTAAAGATCCAGTGTAAATTTTGTAAAATTGTTATAAGCTGGTTTTCGATAATACACTCCCCTCAAAGATTATCGCACCACCCTGAAAAATCGGTGTTTTTCCAAAACGACTAGGGGGTCTACCACCGAATCGATCGAGTAAGTGTGATGGTATTGTTGGTTGTCTACACTACATTATTGGAAATAAACTTATAACTTAGTCTAAAGGGCCTCAACCGTAGATGGTCTAAAAATTTGAACGTCTTTCAAGTAACAACAAAGTCTCCCACACTCTTTTCAACGTTATCAAGCCGTAATAACACTCACAAAAGTGACGTCATGTTATTGACGTTTCTCATCGTAAACAAACACAAACGCAAATTTCGCTTAATAATCGATGACTTTTCTCGAATGGCAAGTAGTTTTTTTTTTGCGAGTTTTTTGACATTTGACATTTCGGGTGAGTTGAAAAATTCAATATCTAAATACTCAAATAAAGTGTTGAGAGTGTTGTAAATAATCTAAACCTCTTATATTGAGTTAAAAAAGGAATAAATATTTAATTTACTGTTTATTCCCCGCTTTGGGGCCGTTAAGAAAGAGTGAGGTTATGTCTGTTTATTGTTTATGTAGTAGTGTGCATTGGATTAATTGCATTTTAACGGATTTTTTCTAATTTGCTGTTGGATCCATTTTGAGTGCGTTAATAAGCCATTAAAATTCCCTAAATTACCAAAATTGATTTTATTTGGAAAAAAATTAAATTAATATGCAAGTTAGAAAACATAACATGAAAAACTCGTTTTGTAAAACTTAAGAGCACTCGTTCTTTACAGGGACTCCTGTCTACGGCAGTCGTGCTGCAAACCTGAACTCGTGTTTTACAAAACTAATGTTTCAATATACTATTATCCGTATTTTAACATTCGTTCGTTGTATAGTTTGTGCCCTTAAACAGCTAAAGACACCACCTCACTCACTCGGTGTTAATCATTCTACCATTGTTAGGCTGGCACAAAGACACCAAGAAACTGGGATTGGATGACCGGAAAGGTTTTTTAATTGTTTTCATTATTAATGAAGTGACAAAAACAAAATCAGCTTTTTATATTTAATCAATTGAGAAAAAAAACACATAAATATGACTATGGCAAGAGTAGAACGTTCTAGGGGAGAAGTGGCAGGATGTCGTTTTATATCTTACTAGCTGGTACCCGGCGCGCGTTGCCACGATCACAAAATCAAGTAAAACACATCTTAGTCGATTTGACCGGTGCGACGAACAGGTAAACCACGTTGGATAAACACTGAACCGATCCGAATATTATTTTTTGTGCTATTGCTATTAGACAAATCCAACAAATCAAAGATCATAAAAATCGGTCAAACCCAAGGAGACCCCCTGGGCCCCCATGTCCATGTGAAAAATACTTTATCACCTATATATTCTCATACCTACCAAATACACAAAAAAAAAAACGAAAGGCAAATCGAATCATTGGTATGCATAGGATGAGCATTACATTTTGGATGGTCGTTTTAATGGACACTATGTTGTTGAAGTGTTTCAGCAGCTTTTGATCTTAAATCTCTTAACCGCATTTCCTCTACATGACTTTCACGTTAGTCGGGTGTCTCACCTCTCCTGTTGCCTTTCATTTGCCTAGATTTTTTGGTTGATTTTCCAACAGATGGGTTTCCTTTTTTGGCATTTTAAAGTATTTTCTGAAGTAGTAAACAAACGTAAGACATCCAAAATACCCGGCGCCAGTGGGTGCACCCCAAAAATGAAGTAAAACTATGTTTTTAGTGATCAGCAAATTAGTGTTATAAAATTATTTGGTTAGCGTTACCTGCCGAGTGCACGTCCTTTTCAAGAAGGACTTAAAGTTGCGCCCACTTCGAAAGCAGTCCACAATTAATTTTGGCTCGATTTCACCACACTGTTCCTCCCTGCTTTTGAAGAAAACTTGATGAGTGACATTTTATATCTAAAACTGTCACTGTGACATTTTTCTCTGCTGACAGTTTTCAATTTCGCCTGGTTTGAAGTTTAAATATTTTTTTTACCAAAAAAAAACCCCCTATTTTACTCCCGATTGCGAATATTATTGTTATTAAAAATTTCATGAGGATCTGTTCACCGGCTTAGGCGTGCATAAGATACGAACAAACAAACAAATATTGATTTTTATATATTACATTAAAATATTATTAAAAAATAGAAAAAGTTTCAGCTTTTGATATTTTTAACATTTGCACTTCTTTTTGTAACATGATGACATAGCGCTGTCAATCGTTGTCCCGCCTCTGAGATGGCAGAAGTTCATTTTGTTTATCAGTTTTATTAATATTATAAAATGAAAGATAAGATAAGAAAGGTTTAATAAAGGTTAGAATGAAAAATGTCGCTAGCTCCTGGACTACATAAATATCGCATACTCATATTAAAGAGAATACGCAGGAAATTCCGGAAAATTCCAAAAAATTACGGACATTTTGGACTCACATGTTCTATACGGACCGACCCGTTTATTCCTCCAGATTTTGTTTATATGCACGATAACGTTCGACCGCACACAGCTCGGATCGTGCAAGAATACCTTGCAGAAACTGAAACACCTGTAATGGAGTGGCCAGCCCGGAGTGCGGATTTAAATCCCATCGAGCCTGTAGGGACACTCTTGAACAGTGTGTTTCAGGGCACAGAATGGTGTTTCGAACTCTCCAACAGCTGGAAGCAGTTCTTGTGGAAGAATGACACAACATACCGCAAGAATACATTGCAAACCTTTCCGAAAGCATGCCACATAAAAGCTGTCATTAAAACACCCGTTTTTAAGAAGTACAATTTTTTTACATCGTTATAAACCCGTCAAAGAATATTTCAAAACGTAGATTTTTTTTGTCTCTATTTATTATTTCGTATTATCTTCTACCCTTTTATCACTACAATGCACATCATAGCGGAACTGTGGGTGGTGCGATAATTTTTGTGGGGAATGTAGCTCTTGACATGGTTTGTTTTTAATGAAAACCAGAATTATCACCATCGGGGTTGAAGAAGGTAATGAATCCACATAATAATTATTAGATTAGTACAAATTTCTTAAGCAAATTTTTTAAATGCTTTCCCAAAATCAGATTTTTTGCGTTTTCCCCATATTTTGATTAATCATTCAACTTTTTTCAGTGTTTCAAGGTACGATCGCAGAATTATAGATAGAAAACAATATTTTATAAATTTAAAGAACTAAACATACAATAATTTCCAGTTCACAGTATTGTTTTTTTTTGTGTGATTTTTCCTGACACTACACGCGTAAGCAAATCTATTTCAAAAATGTATCTCTTAATCTAGTGGGTTTAGTTTAAATTTTTGCATTATTTTTGATAACACCCTGTATGATAACATTTTTAAAGAGTTGTTGTTTAAGATTGTCGCATTAATTATTCGCAGTAATTATTTTGTTGTGATGAAGACAGAATTGTAAATTAGTATAGCCGCTATGCAACATCAACTACACACCCGATTCAGACCTACAAGAACGTTCCAATTATTTTCGACAAACCATTGGATTTTGGAATTTAGATTTGTCGTTTTCTTTACACAGAGTAATTGTGATACTTAACCCGTAATGCCTATGCATAGCACAATATCCGTTGTAGCATAACTGTGCAGCGGTTATGTAACAACTAACAATTAAATTCTTACAGTTTTACCACTCAGCGCCGGAAGAGAAATGTTCAATCGAACGGTACTCCCGTTTTTGTGAATCGAAAGCAATACCTAAAGTTTAAGTCACTGCACGTCGGGTGTTTAGGATTGATTGTGAGTCATAAATTTTTGTTTAACAAATTGACCAGAAGGAGCTCCTCGTGGTTCCGACCTTCACAGGTTCCTTACTAGTCAGGATCCTAATCGCACATCATAGCCACTCCTCTAAACGACCCCAAGATGATTGCTTTCTGCACAACATTCGCAAGGGGCTGGTTTACGGTAGGCGAATGATCTTTAGATCGGAAACGAGCAAATTCTTGATGCCTCCCTTTACCCCCCATGCACCCAATTACCAAAACGACCAGCTTCACTCAATATTTGAGTACAGTTTCGGAAGTTCAAATAGCATGTCTAGTTAAATATTTAAAGAATAACCATAAATTTTACGTCGTGGCCTGTTTGATTTTGTCAGAACGCGTTGTGATCGTTTTTTTCGCACAGTGAGCGTAACATATCCATTCAAAATGTCATAGAAAATTACCCTCTTTTGCAAAATTTGAATGAAAAAACTTTGGGAACTAAAGTTTGTATTACACGGGTTAGTTAGTTGCAATAGCACTTCTGAAAGTAACTTGTGCGAGCTTTTTAATTTCTCTCGGCTCTATAGATATTACTTATACTAACGTGTGAGCAACAAAATTTGTGATCGTAGGAGCCTCTGAATCCAAAATTTTGAGTCGATTCTTGATCGATACGATTCTGTAAAAAGTCAGTCAATTAGTGTAGTCAATTAATGTAAACAGTAAAGTAAAAGAACCGATATACGTTTAGCCAACTGCGATCACGAATTTTGTTGCTCACTCGTTACATACATACCTACATAGAGATACCACGGTATTGGTACTACATAATTATATTTTGCTGTGAGAAGATGCTTCGCAGTGTGAAAAAATGTCACCGTAGAAAGAGAGTTGATGCCGTTACGGTTCTCACTGCAAACAAAGAGAAAAGATTTGAAAAAATATATACTTACGGACCAATTTTGGATAGCCAGAACGCGAACTCTTGGAACTCTCACGATGTTTTAGATAAAGTAAGAAATGAATTTTTTACATTAACTTTTTTGTACTTTTTAATGATTCATTGTATTCGTAGTAATTCTTAGTTCTTTTTCCACTCCAGAATTACAATATGTATGTAGTTTTCGGTGAATTTCTGACCCGGTTGAATTAAATATTTCTGATATATAAATGTTAACGCCTTTTGTTTTTTATTTTGTTCCTATAAATCGTGGATTTTATGTGCCATAACTCGGGGAATAAAATTTGTATTTGTAGCTTCCTTGCATTTTTGCACTTACACAATTCACTCGCAGACGACTTTTAACAAACCCGAAATAAATATTTTCACCACCACCACTTGCCCCAAATTTTGCCAATTGCTGTGAGCACACTTCCAGGCGCTGCTTACATTACTCAAATTATTTGGAAGTATGTACTCTCAGACATAAAACTGCTATAGTTTTCCTGCCCGTGTAATTCAAGCTTTACGTTCAAGTTCTGAGATACCTATCATGAAGTTGAGTTCATATTAATATACAGTGGCGGACAAAAAATCTTACACTGTCAAGTGTGACACACTCCAAATATTGTAATTTAGGTAACCTTAGTTTTGTCATTTTTGAACACGTTGACAAGTAGTTGAAAAATCTTATAAACTTAGGTTACATCAAAGTTTTCAAAATTACAGAAAAATAACGTCCACGATTTTCTGTCCGCGTCTGTACTATAATAGAAAAAAAGTGCGATTCTCGTGCTTGCTGCGTTCGTTTGAAAAGTTAAAAGTTGCGCCGCTCAAGTCGGTATTGAGGCGACTGTAGTTACCGTCTCATTTAAAACGAAATCGTGGATTTTAAGGACGCCAAATTATACGGATTTTGATTGGAGTATGTTAAGGTTGACTTATTGTCGCTAATGTAACAAACGTGTGATGAATTGTTGAAAATATTTGTTATTATTCTGATATTACAGCTGGTAAGTATTGCGCTTGCGCATTGCACGACCCAACCCGAGTCAGTCTTGCACCGGCTTTGCAGACGGTTCTCATGTTTGCTTTCGTTCCAAGTGCCTAAAATTAATTTTAAGTGTAATTACTATTCGTTCTGTGATATTTTGAATGTTTTTTAATGTGTCGTAATAAGGTACGTACGTTACGGTTCGTACTCATTGCAGACTGCATTTCTTAACAATCTCAGCCTTGTCTTTTTCTCACCAGACAAAAAGAAGTAGTGTTGCAATTAACCGACGAAATATCGAGGAATAATAACACGCAATTTGCACGTCGTGAAACCGCGCTGTAGCAAAAATGAAGTTCTCTTCGAGGAATTGTTTATTTTTAACATTATTTGGCAGATGTTCTCGATAGCTGCTATCAACTGTTTAGACAGGGGCTTCCAGTTTTTAGGACTAGAAGATCGTCCTTTTGAATCAACCTTATTTCTTTACCATCTTTACCCTTACGTTCTTCAGGTGAACACGAATTGAGTTGACCAAAAATATTATCCGTACCATTAACATTTTTTCTCAATGCCAAAATTTCCTGAATTAATAAATCTGTAGAAACTACATCACATAAGTGTTGTGAATATTAAATTTCTTGTTTGTAAGCCGCAAATCCCTGAAACAACAGTTAAATACAGTTATTACTAATAATAATAATGAGCCAATCATTCAGTATTGTGTTGACAGAAGAAAATTTAAGTAGCAAAGCAGTCCACCCAAATTGATGGACTTGGTATGTAAATGCTATTATTAATAATTACACTAATAAAAACACTTCCCATTTTCGGTGATACAAGGTAAACTAAAAGTGATAAGTGGTGGGGGCCACCGATATCTGTCATTCATTTTTAGTCTTGCATCCTACGGGTGCGTTTTGCATATTACATATTTCCGACTCGAATCAAATTTCTCTATTTTGGCCTACTTTTAGATCATTTTTATGACAGACAAAAGTTCTTTAAAAAATACAAAATTTCAATGTCGTTTTGAGTTTAATATGTGACATTTAGTGTTAATTTTATTGTAGCCATATTTATAGTTTAAAGGGTAAGATGTGTTGCAGAATTGCTGCACCTTCAATAACAATCCTGTTGTGAGGCCAAATTCGTGGTAGGTATTTCAGTCCAAAATAACCTATGCCACAGTTACGCAAGGTGAACTGGATTTATTATCTATAAAATATTTTCAGTAATGCAGTTCTGTTTGCAACAGTCCATTTGCAATTTGATTTATGAAGGTTTGTTCTCTTATTTTATTATAATTGACCGTAAGTTTCTAATTAAATCGCCTCTTGAATTAATGTTTAACTCCGTTAAAACGTAGAGGTCAACTTCTCACATGCATTTGTTTCCACGGAAACCGATACGTAATTACATAGTGTCTTTTTATTCATAACAAGATGCGAAAAATTCATGGTACTCTACTATGCGATTGACTAGCTGGACCTAATATTACTGTCATATTGTTAAACCCTTAATATTACTGTATTACTGTGCTCCCACAAATATTAATGGATGAGTAGAATCCATAATATAACAGATAAGTGTCAAAAATCATTACTCATTGTAAGTGTTATTTACCCTAGGCCAGGCGCATACATAATAATATAAACTGTTTACTTGTGAGAGGTGTACCATGAGATCATTTAAATTATAAATTACAGTAGGCCCAGCCTGCAAATTGACTGACAATAAAATTTGAGATTATGGTAAACATTGTCACGTTTATGTTTCTCATGTTAAACACTAACAAACAAATATTGCAGGTTTCTTGAGAATTACAGCAAATGTTCAAAGTGTTCTACCCCAGCTTCAATGCAGCTCTTAACTCACCGTTTCATATTTTCAAATACATGTTCCAACATCTGAAAGGTTATAGCGTTGCATGCATTAAAAATTGCCTCTTGCAGTTCTTCAACATTGTGCGGGTTATTTTTAAATACGGTGTTTTTAAGATACGGTAAAATGAAATGATTTAGAATTGTCACGTCCGGACTACGGGCAGAAATTGAATGAATGACACGATCATCAAAAAACTAACTCTCGTTCAGCTACACCACAAATTTATAAATTTGTTGGACTAATTTTTGATAATGCAGGAAAATCATTTCGAAAAATCTTTAACACAGCGTTCTACAGAATACTTCCATTTACCATTCTGTCGCTGTTTTTCATTCAGTCACTTGGACATTCAAATTATCAAAAGTTAGTAGTGCCAACCTAATTTAAATTTCACAGCCTACTCTAATTTATAATTTAAATGATCTCATTGGATATCCAACAGTTGTGGTAGAGGTATCAGCCATTCTTCCATAGGGTTTTAATGAAATGAGGGAACGCACAACTATCTAGTCGATTTTTCCTTTGGAGCGGAAGAGAAATGTACATATAATATTACATGTATCAATCACTTCACTCACTCTAACTTAAAAAATTTCCAAACCGATGATGGTAGTATAAAACAAAAGACACCGACTTTGTTGCAAGATCCCAGTTGTACCATTCCAATGTATGATTAAATTGGGTGACAAACCGATAAATTTTGTAACAAGTGATACAATAACGTTGCAGTTGAAGAAAAATAAAAATTGTAGCTCGATTTAGTGGACCATAATAATTACTGGTTTGAAACATCAGAAACTGTATTGTGTTCTTCTAGAAGTGTACTGAACTTTCTTTGATTTTTTTTAACACGTTGCTTTTACCTGGTGATTGAACCTCTTGGGTTGAACATAATATATAGTTTTCTTTTTTTACTTTTTAGTACAAAAATGCAGTTTTCTTTGGGCACAGACCACAGACAAGATTTTATAATCAACAAATACCCCGAATTGTTTAGCAGTACTGTTAATTTTTATAACAGCCGTGACTGTTGTGAGTGAGTTTTCAGTCAAGCTAACAGTTTTGATATAATGCAATAAGAGGTACATATTATGAAAAAATTATATTAGAATGATCAAAATATTTTACGTCTAGTCAACAACACGTGTTGTCCATGAGGGAAAACTATCAGGGGAAGTAGATATCAACAGGTGTTCTGTCACCGACAACATTCTTGGTAGTAGTTGACTGGATCATTAATGTCCAATAATATCTGATTGCCATTGGAAAAAAGACAGTATATTATGTAAAGGAAAACTGAGAAATTTGCAGAAATCGCAAAGATCAGAGTAAATATTAATTCAATAAAGTCGAAGATAATGAACATGATGAAAATGAATACCCCTCGAGAAATGGGAATAACCTTGGATGAGAAAAATTTGGACATCAAGACAAAGGACGGAAAATACAAAAAAGGCAGAGTAACGTCAAAAGCGATAAAAACCCATAGATATTTTGTAATAGGAAATATTCAAAGAAAGAAATCCCAGAAATGTCAACTATAGTCTACACAGTTTCTATTTGAATATATACTTTTTCTACGACAATTTACAAAAAAAAAAGGAATCTTTGTTACATGGCGATACTGTTTTCAGTTGGACACAAATTATTATTTATTTTGTTTTGTCAAAGTTCTTACCGTACAGAGTACAGTCTTAGATCATCGGAGTCGTTGTTTCTGTTTTTTTTTTTTTTATATATATTCATCCATCAAAATATGAATGGTAATTTCTGCAGGAATATGATCGTTAATCCACCAACGTGCTATAACGAATTGTGTAATTTGCAACACAGTTCGGAACCGAACTCTTGCTTCATGATGTTGCGCATTTTCAGTGGGTTGAAGTAGTTCCGTTTATCAGGGAAGAAGGAAGGGCAGCATTAATAACTCACCTGGTGTTCGTATAACGATGTCTGGAGGCCGAAATCTAGTTTCGGTTGATTAGTGAATTCAGTAGTGCATAATATAATAACCCGGTTTTTTTTTAATTGACCGTTTGTATAATACTCATGTTAATGTTTGTTTGGGGAAAACCGTATTTGAAATTTTTAGCCGCCATACCAGCCAAATTCAAAAATTTCTAATCCGTGGGCTACGCCAATTTGTTTCAACTGCTCTTCCTCATAGATGGCACATATTATGCGAGAGTTGGAGTGGGGAAATTGTTAAATCCTGAGCTCTCCGCGTTTAATAGAATTTTTATGGATATTCATTGTATTTTTGAATTTAATAACAAAATGGCTGTTGAAATCAAGAGAAATGGTTTCCAGATCTGTTTAGTAATAAATAATATTGAGCTGAACAGATAACTCGTATTGTTTGTGAATCTCCGGCGTGCTATTTGTGCAGTACGCAGGTTGTTTTTACAGTGATTACAGTATAGAAATTCCTCATTTTCTGTCAGCTAACCACCTTCAAAGAAGTATACCAAAAACGTTTAAAATACACCCAGATAAAAATTGATAGTTGATCTTTTAACCTAACTAGTTCAAATTAATAGCATCCATAAATTATTTACAGGTCATTTTGAAGACAGGGTGGTAAAAATTTATGTACAGTCCTGGGTCCTTTGCCTGCACGTGGGTTGCTTGCGAGCTGTCGCGCTGAGTGTTATGGTGGGTTCTCTGCGATCTGCGGCTCACGATGTGGGTTGCTGGGCTGGATCTGTAGATACCCGTGGAATATAATGGTCAGCTATAAAACATCTTTACCTGTTCAGACCAACATTTGCTACTTTCTCATTGACCGTTGAATATACCAAAGGAGCACGCACTGAAAATTGACAGTCAACGGGTGTTAGGGTACACCCCATCGCGTAACATTTTGTCCATCCCTCAGTGATAAAAATTGATCGGAACACCACTGTTCAATGTGCACTCATTAATTCTTTTGGATTATGGATCGAAGGAGTTCATAGATGTCGTTTTGTGGTATGATGTTTCACGCATCCTGTATCACCCTTTGAAGGTCTGCCAGAGTCTGTGTAACATGCGATCGACAAAATCCAGAAATCTTCGATCGGCGATAAATCAGGCGATCGTGGTGGCTATTGAAAGGAGTTCATATGATCTAAAATAACATCTGTTATATGAGGTCTAGCAATAGGAATAGTGGATTCTCAAGGGATTGTAGGTGAGCGATAAAACTGGCTCTACCATCTCTTGAATCTAGCGTTCAGCAGTCATGTTACCCCGAATAAACACAAGACGTAACGGGCCACCAACTCCAACAGTCCTGTAAACGTGAAAAGCACTAGAAAAGACCGAAAGACGGTGATACAGTGGTAAACTGTTATCCTGAACACTGGTCGACCTTCCAGTTCTCCATACCACTGATTTACGATTTCACTGGTGGTCCAAAATTGTCCCTGATAGCCATAATTCGTAGGCGGCGATCTTCACCAACTATATTATACAGACTGTCTCGACGAAAATTGTCCCTTGAATTTACTCGAGTTAGAAAAATATTTTAGCGAAAAACTTTTGAGGTACATTTAAAACTTATAATTAAATCACCCCCTTCGCACTGACTCTCACCCTTTGATTTAAATAGGGAAAGTGGGACATGCGACATATTGTTGAAAAGATCTTTTAATTCTCTATGTAGTGGTGTATTTTTTGATGCGGGATAATTTTTATTTCCTTGAAGATATTCGGAATATCAATTTTACTCAAATTTACCGGATAAATGGCTCTTTTGAAGGCATAAACACTTCTAATGATACCATTCTTTTTCAGACGTAGCTTTTCTGTCAAGGAAAGATATACGTAATTGAAGTTGCAGAAAAACTAATCGACTCATTTATTGAAATCACTAATTTGATTTGACGGATATGGAAATATAATTTTATCACTTCAATTTACACTTAAAAATGGAGCTCTCTTATTGGTCGAAACTTCCATGAATAAAATAATTATAGAAATTCTTCATTTTCTTCTTATTTTACTGTTCTACCAAGAGCTGTTAGAAAGAAACTAAAAATGTATTTAGATTGAATTTTAGGTTGTTGAAGCTTTAATAACTGTCCGATTATACAAAAAATTAGATTTACTATGGGGTTCCGTCAATCCCCACTAAACAACAATTACTAATTTCCATTACCTTAATTCTCAAACCTTCGATGTTGTCCAGGATTTACTAATCTCATTTGCCGTTACTGTTGCGAATTAAAACCGTATCTGGCAACGAAGCAGTTGCACGATCGATGTCCTCGTAGCGACAGAGCTATCCCGAATAGCCAGGTATTTTGTCCCGGGGTGTGGTCGAAAACTTTCATAAGCAAATGACGAATCCCTTATTATGCACGCACACCACGTGGGTGATACTCGCCGCCCGTCGCGACTTATATGAAATGTGCAAGGAGGTAGTAATGAGGACGTTGGCGCAGTTTATTAACGTGTTCTTCGAACGGAAATACTATGCAAAATCTACATTATATACACGAGAAACGTTTTTTATTTGATGAATTAAGACGTATTAGATTATCACATGTGCATTCTCACGTGGTATAATTATATCTCATTATAGAGGAAAGTGTCATACTGATCTTTGTCTACTTGTCTTTGCAGTTCATGATGGTGGGTTAGAAGAAAATATAGGCGACAGTGGCGAAGAGTCGGAAGACGAGTGGAACTACATCAAAGGAGAAGAAGCCAACAAAGAAAATATAAGTCCGTCGCAGCCGGACCGTGAGGTAACACTCATCGACACTTTAAATATTTGTGTTTTTAAAACTTGTTGACAGGTTGCAGACATTTTGGAAGACGAAGAAAACATGTCACAGCTAAATCCGAACGCGGCCGAATTTGTGCCTGTGTCGCCAACTAGGAGTATCCCATCGCCCGCGTGTAGATTAAAGAACGATGCAGTCATAGCCCAATCTCCTAAAAGACCGTGTGAGATAGATATCAGTTTGCCAAATCCTCAGGAATTCCAGAAAGAGATCAAATCAAGACCTAGCGATGTGGATTCATTTAGCAATGGTCACGACCACAAAGATGTAAGTGTGTTATCTATAAATCGGGTGCTTCTACATATTTTCCTTCTTAATTACATACGGCCTGATTCATCTGAGAAGTCGCCCTTCAGAAATTTCCAAATTTCGAACGATAACATCTGTTGATGAACTTTTCGGACTTGTCGCGAGGTTCAATTACCTAAGCTTATAATGACAAAAGTGTCACTAAAATTAAGGTATACAGGGCGTAGAGAAAAATAATTGTTCAATAATTGTTAATTTGAGTCTTAAAGATCGTTGGTTCATCAGATCATTAGATCAAAATAACATGCTTTCTCATAATTAAGTATAATACGTATGCAACGACATTTTGAATAAAATTAACTTTGGTCAAAAATTTCATCAACAAAGAGAAAGAGACATAACAAGAGATGTGTCAGGCGCGGCATCTCGGCTGAATCTCCCGTGTATTGATGTTAAAATGTCGACATTAACGAAGATTTGTTTTTCTTTTTTAGGACCAAAAACCGTTGGCGCAAGATCTAATGGAAAATCTTCTCAATGGAAAAAATATCGACGAAATACCTGAGTTTCAACCTGGGAGCACGCCATCGAAAACTTCGGTTTGCGAGGAGTTCCATTTCGGGCCCAACGCTGCACCTTTCACGCCTGTTAAATTGTTGGACCAATCAGAGGCGGCTTTATCAACCAAAGCTGTTTTTGGAGACGAATCAAATGCTATTCTGGATTCTTCTTCAGAGACACCTGAAGATAATGTCGATTTCCCAACAAAACTTCGAGATGATCCTATGAACATGTCGTTCTATCAAGACAAAAACAGTGGTGACGCTGATCCTTTTGATTTAAATAAAGTGCAAGTGCTACCGGAAGATGTGGAAGACTTCTTATGTAAACCCGACGAAACTATTGAAATAGAACAAGAGTCCGCAAATAATAATCTATTCTCTAATGACATCATTTTGAATAACGATGAAAGAGTGCAGACTACCGATTTAGATAAGATTGATAACGAAAAGGAGCTGGCATCGCCCGTCTCTAATGAAGATGAATCTATTGCTGCCTGTGAGTTGTCTAATTCTTCAGAGCCTCAGGCGGATGATTTCGTTGATCGATTTGAAAATGATCTTCCTAAGGAAACCCTTCCCGATGTTTGCTTGCGACCACAGTCAAAGTCACCCCAGCCGGTAACGGACGATTTGCAAGCCGAATTTCTTCAACCAGAAGTACTTTCACCAGAACCCACTTTGTTGCCTGCGTCGCAATTTGAGTCCGAATCCGAGCAAATACCTAGTCCTGAAGGGTCCGCTACAGTACTTAATTCTCAACCGGAATTAGAAATTTGCGGATTGAGTTCAAAAGAGTTTGATTCATTTTCATCTTCAGAGCCGCAGCCCGCTCTTTCAAAGACAGAAATTTTGACACCCGAGTACACGTTCCAAAGTCAAGATGTCTGTGAAATTTCAAAAACACCAGTATTGGATACTGTTTTCTCAGAGCCAGTTGGAGAAGTATGTATGACACACGTATCAGAACCTGAGAAAATTGACACTTCAGAGCCACTCAGTAACCTTACTAATATATCAGAAGAAAGCAGAGTTGATGATCCTGTGGAAGCAGAGCCACCTATTAATCTTACTATAGCAACAGAAGAAAATAGAGTGATGGATTCTCCTGTGGAAGCAGAGCCACCTAATAATCTTACTACTACAACAGAAGAAAACAGACTGTTGATTGATTCTCCTGTGGAAGCAGAGTCACCTAATAATCTTCCTATTAGAACAGAAGAAAACACAGTGTTGATTGATTCTCCTGTGGAAGCCGAGCCGCCTAATAATCTTACTATTACAACAGAAGAAAGCAGAGTGTTGATTGATTCTCCTGTGGAAGCAGAGCCATCTAATAATCTTACTATTACAACAGAAGAAAACAGAGTGTTGATTGATTCTCCTGTGGAAGACATTACGTCTTCTGTAAAGGATGTTTCTTCACCAATTAGTTCTCCAGTTGCAGACCAAGACCAAAATGTACAATTAATTTTGACACAAGAAATCAACACAGCAGATGTTGTTTCTTCTTCATCGCCTGTACCGGAGGATAATACTGCCCCAGAAGTGTGTATTCTCTCTACACCAAAGTCAGTAACAGACACAGAATCTGTGGCGACAACAGATGTAAACTCGTTCTTAGAAAGATCTCAAATCGCTGATTTAGCGTCACCACTTAGTCCGATAGATTCGACTGTCTTAAACGATACTCTTTTGAAGTGCGTTTATCCTTTACCTACTGAAATTGAGACTGAAAATATAATTCCTGAATTTGCGGAATCTGTGGTTATATCGCCTACTGAGCCTGCAGTAGACAATATACCGTCTGAGGCTACAATAGAAAATACACCTGCTGTGGTAGAAAATATACCTTCAGTTCCTTCACCACAAGAAGAAACTGTGAAGGAACCGGAAATTGTAGAACAAGTGGCACCAATTGCTGCTGCTGTCGCAGCAACAGCGGGACTAGCTGCTACAGCTGCCGCCGTGTCATCTGAAAAGAAACCTGCAAAAGCAAAAACACCAACAGCAAGCAAGAAACCAATTACCAAAGCGACACCAACACCGTCACCTTCTAAAGTAAAGGCAGCGGCTCCAACTGCCAAAGCGAAACCTTTGGCGCCGACAGCCAAAACAACATCCACGGCGCGTGCGAACACAGGAAGTACTACCACAAAACTTCTAGTTCCAAAACCAGCACCGAAACCTAAGTTACCTACAACGACTGCCGCTAAGCCGAGTGCTGATAAAAAACCTGTGGCTAATGGTGATGTAAAAACGCTGGGTAAAGGAAATTTGTTACAAAGAAAGTCGACGGATGGAGCTGCCAAGTCAACGACTTCCACACTTAATAAAGCGAGTCCTACCAAACCTCCAATTTCGAGGCCTACCACTGCTTCTACGAGAACTGCTACGAAACCAACGACTACTACGGTAGCACCCAAACCTAGACCTACTACTTTGGTGAACAAAACCGGGGTTAATAGTACCGTTTCACGGACGTTAACAACAACCGTCTCTAAGGTAAATAATTTAACCATTCATTTAAGAATCTTCATAACTATTTTTTAGTCAAGTACAACAAAAGCTGCCACAGCTGCTACCGCTACTACTGCTTCAAAGACTTCCACTCCTCCCAAACCACGTCCCACCAGTGCACCTACGAAACCTAAGGTGCCTGCGACGAAGACGGCAAGTAAACCGACGGCAGATGCAGCAAAACAGAACAAAGATAGTGCTAATAAGTTGACCGCATCACGTACAGTGACTTCTAGCAGACTGTCTGGAACACTGTCTTCAAGAACTGTGACTAGTACTGTGCGCAAAACCGAAGTAAAGGTACGTCATTATTATGCAGTCATGAAACTTTCTGAGTTATTAATGAGACTATCAGCCAGATGCTCTTTTTTCAAAGGTCTCAGCGAAATACTATTACAGTCTGATTTGATGTTGAGTTGCGACGGGTCTTACGCGTAGACCTGGCAGTAAGGACCACTTTGATGTTTTATTGCTATATCTCAAAAATTGTGATACTTAGGCAAAAGAGTGTAAGGACGATTTTTGTAGAGAATTGTATGATCTACGATTTTTGACAGAACTATTTTTATCATAAAACTTACCGTTTGCCTGAAAAATACCAATGCCATATTTTCGAACTTTGACCTTAAATATTTTTTTTTACACAGGATTGATGAGGACTTTTCACTTTTTGCTTATAATGGTGTTCCCAAAATTCGTACCAATTTTCATCTGCGAATTTTTTAATAAAAATAATAATCTCTAACATGTTAGATAATTATGTATGTATGTATTTGCAAAAACCGATTTTTACGATTTTTAACTTCTAATGACTAGCGGACTTTTCAGCACGTCTTTAGAACGTCAACACATCAAGATTATTGCACATTCTTAGAAATTAACCTGTCGTGATTTAACCAGGAATCGGTCAGTGAACAAACATCGGTAAATAACGGTCTTACACCACAGGTGTGTTAATCTTCTAATACTGAACCCGTGGTCCTAAGAGCCAATAAACCTAAAACAAACTCTTTAAACTTTTTGGGCTTTTTGCACAATATTATATTTATCTGAAAAACACAAAATGTGACTTGAGATCTTTTTAATTTCAGGCTACTGGTGCAACCCGAACAGCAATAACGAAATCGACCACGACCACGACGCGGCCAGGCGCTGCGACAAAGAAATCTTTAGAAGCTGTGAGCAATGGGACAAAAACAGGCAAATCCACAACCGAAAAACTAGTTCAGAACGGCGTTACAACTGTAGTTACTGAAGTAAATACCATAGTTAATGATTCCTTAAATGATGTTGAAGCAGCACTATTGAAGGATAATTCTCCCATTGATAATAAGTTACTTGTTGATACGACCACTGCAGACTGAAAGATTCATACTAATATTTATATTACCCATTTAGCATTATACTTTATCAACTTACACTAATTATCAACTGTTATTTTAAAATAAATTTTATATATTTACGCCCATATTAATACTGAATGTATAGAGCTGTGGTAATTTAGTATCAAGTTTCTATGTGGTGTGGATTATTACAGAAAGACTTCCATATGTAAGATTTAATAATAATTTATATAACTGAAAAAAAAATTAAAAATGGTTGACTTGTATTCGTCAATCGACAAAGTTTTGTATGTATTTATTTTTTAGTTTTCGCTTTATATTGCTTAGGTGTGTCGCCGTGATCGCTATTGCACTTTTTGTAAATATCTCTAAAGTTGAACGGTAAATTTTTATGAGCAGGTGCTTTTAGATATTGATGAGACCGTTTCAATAATGTGGAATTGACTTGCGAAAATGTCGGCCTAATTTATTGAAGTGGTTCTTGGCTGAAGTAAAATTTGTTGACTTATTGACTTTTATTGAATGGCATATTCTGCTTTTAATATGGTCTTTTGGTACATGTATTTTTTTATCAACATTGTAATCTTAGTAACTGATTACTTATTTTTACTTTGCATAAGATTTTTGTTTTAATATTAAAATTTTATCAACGTTTCTCTTTTTTTCTGTATTATTTATTGTGTAATGTATTATGAGCACAAAATAAACTGAAGAAAATATGAGAGTTTATTTTACAGGGACTGTCTTTTGCCTTCTTAATTGTTTTCTTTCTGGTACTGGTTTTTACTGCTTTCTCATCCCTCCATTCTGCTGAATAATTCTTCCTTAATAACGTAATTTAACTTGCATCACATTATATGTATTAGGGAGGAAAGTATATTGTAACGTAGCCTGAGCCGGGCGGGTTCGAGACTACTAAGACTAATTTTTCACAATGTACAGACTTCCACAATATCACGCGCTGATCACTTGTTCACGATGCTTCCAATAGACTGACTTACTCCGTTGTTTGATCTCTTCTTATACCGCTCCCTTCGTTCTCGAATTCTTCTATTCCCGGAATCATGAGATCATGTTTCCAACGCAAAGAATTATTCCAGAAGAATGAGATCAGTATGAGCGTGGTATAGCATGAGATCACCGCCACAGAGTCTTCTAGAGCATCCCATGTAAACAATTATTCCCAGACGTTCTCATGTGGACTACTATTCCAGATTAATTACGTTACCATACGTGGTGAGATCATCATGACATCATCCGCTTCCGGGCCGTCGCGCCGTCGTCTCACTGCCCCCCTTTTAAAGATTGTTCGTCCCGAACAACCTACTTCAATCCTGTTTATTTGTCCCGGAGTAGGGTGCCAAACGATCCAGGTGAACCACCTTCATCTTGGCTCGGGGATTGCGTTGAATCCGGTACACTACGTCGTTGATCCTTTTTACAACCGTGTACGGGCCTTCCCAACTGGGTTGTAACTTTGGGCAGCGACCTTTCTTTCGCCGAGGGTTGAACAACCATACCAAGTCTCCATCACTGAATCCTGCCGAATTCACCCTCAGATCGTAACGCGTCTTCATCCGGTCGCTCGCCACGCGAATGTGACTGCGCGTTAGTTCATGTATACTGGACATGGCTTCCTGTAGTTCGTTTACGTAGTTTCCCACGTCCTTCCGCTCTTGTCCCGGTGATCCGAAAGCCAGATCGCATGGTAGACGCATTTCGCGTCCAAACAGGATCTTCGCCGGTGTCTGGTGGGTCGTCTCGTGAATTGCCGCTCTGTACGCCAGCAGAAACAAAGGTAGACGCCGGTCCCAGTCCTGCTGATGTTGAGCGACCACCTTGGACAAGTGTTGTTCCATGGTCTTGTTGAAACGCTCGACCATTCCATCCGACTGTGGATGCAGGGGTGTCGTCCTTGTCTTCCGCACGCCCAATAGTTCGCAGACGCCCTGGAACACTCCAGATTCAAAGTTCCGCCCCTGGTCCGAGTGCATTTCCAGTGGAAGTCCGTAGCGGCAAATCCAATTTTCTACCAACGCCCTGGCAACCGTCACAGCTTCTTGATTGGGTAGGGCATAGGCTTCCGGCCACTTGCTAAAGTAGTCGATGACCACCATGATGTACTTGTTTCCCGAATCAGTGGTAGGAAACGGACCTGCTACGTCAAAGGCTATTCTCTCGAATGGTGTTCCAACGTTGTACTGCTTCATGGCTCCTCGACTACGCGTCTGTAGACCGTTGCTCGCCGCACAAGTGTCACATTTTCGACACCAGCTCTCGACATCGTTTCGAACGTTCACCCAATAGAAGCGTTCACGGACTTTCCCCATGGTCTTATTCACGCCCAGATGTGCGCCGGACACTCCACCGTGGATTTCTCGCAAGACCTCCTTCACGCGACACTTGCGCAAAACCAGTTGCATCGTCACCGTCTTTCCGTCTGTACTCTCCCATGCTCGCTTCAGCAGGCCATTTTCCACCTTCAGTGAATCCCATTGGGCCCATAGTGCTTTGAGAGCAGGACTCTTGTCCGAAATGTCTTGCCATTGTGGTCTCTGATTTCCGTTCTCTTTGCTTTCCAAAATTGCACTAATCTCGCTATCTCCAAGTTGTTCTGCCCTCATCTCCGCCGTTGTCCACCCATCTTGAGGTTGCAGAACCAATCTCTTCACGCCCTCGAATTCTTTGGATGCCTCTCTCCGACTGCAATGTTTGCAGTCACTCCGGCACGGCCTCCTAGAAAGTGCGTTCGTATTCTGGTGTGATCTGCCTGGTCGGTGTTCGATTTCAAAATCATACTGCTGCAGCCTCTCCAACCATCTGGCTGTCTGTCCTTCTGGATCCTTAAGGCTTAACAGCCACCTCAACGCAGCATGATCCGTTCGGATTTTGAAGTACTTGTGAAAATGTCCTACTGCATTTACGATCGCCAATAACTCCTTCCTCGTAACGCAGTAGTTTCTTTCCGGCTTAGAAAGCACTTTGCTATAGTATTCGATGACTTTTTCTTCGCCTTCCTGTACCTGCGAAAGGACTGCCCCGATACCGTTGTTACTGGCGTCTGTATCCAGGACATACCGCCCCATTACTCTCGGGTAAGACAGAATAGGACCCGTGCACAGCGAGATCTTCAAAGTTCTAAACGCTGCTTCGCTCTCGTTATTCCAGATAAATGGAGTTTTGTCTTCCGTGAGTCTGTGCAGAGGCTTGGCAATGTCAGCAAACCCTTTGACAAATCTGCGATAGTAGGTACAGAGGCCCAAGAAGCTTCTCAGCTGGTTCTTGTCCCTTGGTCGTGGCCACTCGCGGACGACCGCGATCTTGTCTGGATCTGTTTGTACTCCGCTGGGCGAAACCACATGGCCCAAGAACTTCACTTCTGTCTGGAACAATTGGCATTTCTTGGGGTTGAGCTGAAGGTTGGCATTCCGCAGGCGGCTGAAGATCTCTTCAAAATTTTTCAAATGTTCTTCGAAGGTTCTTCCAACTACCATGACGTCATCGAGGTACACCAAGCAGGTTTTCCATGTCAGCCCTCGCAGAACTAGTTTCATCAACCTCTCGAAAGTGGCTGGAGCGTTGCAGAGTCCAAATGGCATGACGTTAAACTGGTAGAGACCGCTTCCAGTCGAGAACGCCGTCTTCTCTTTGTCATCGGGATGGATCTCAACTTGCCAGTAGCCGCTTTTCAAGTCCAGGGTTGAAAACCACTGCGATCCCGACAACATGCTTAGGGTGTCATCGATACGTGGCAACGGATAGCTGTCCTTCTTAGTTACATCGTTCAGCCGTCTGTAGTCAACGCAAAAGCAAGTGGAACCATCTTTCTTGGTTACCAATACAACTGGTGACGACCACGGGCTTGAGGAGTCTTCAATTATTCCGTCTGCTTTCATTTTGTCCACCATCTGAGCCACCTCTTGGTGTTTTGCGAACGGAAGTCTTCTTGGCGGTTGTCGGACCGGAGCAACATCTCCTGTGTTGATTCTGTGCTGCACCATGTTGGTTCTGCCGGTGCTTCGGTCTTCTGTAGCAAAGATGTCAGTCTCCTTGCGGATAAATGCCATCGCCTTCTCTAATTGATGGTTCGTAAGGTGTTTCCAGTCTTCTAGGAAGAGCTTCTCTACACTCGTTCGCTGAGTCTCTTTTCTGTTACACCTAACAGGTTGTTCTTCGCAACGGACGACCCGTAGTACAGGATGGTATAGTCCAATCGTTTGCCCTTTCTGTAGTGTAACACGACTTTCGCCTAAATTCGCTACACGGATAGGAATTCGTCCATTAGCCTCAACGAGTGTTCTTGCTACCATGATCTGTGTTTTCTGTGTCACGTCCGGGTTGGTGGTCACGTTCGGTTCTATTATTCCAGTCCGGTATCCCCCAGGGTCTTCTTCCAACTCTGCCAGCACAACCTGTTCCGAGTTCTTCTGTACACGGACCGTTTCGGAGGCTATCACTTTCACTTCGTCGGCGGATGGTATCGCAGAGTGCAGGGAGATTTCTTCGTTGCCAACTAGCAGCATGCGATTCTTGATGTCCAGCACGAATCCGAACTTCTTCATGATGTCAAGACCCAAGATGAAATCGTCTACTCTATCAGTCACAATAACCTTGTGAACGAACTCGAACCTCCCCAACTCAAGCCTTGCCTCAACTTCCCCGAATACTCGTGCTGCTTCTCCCGTTGCTGTTTTTAACACCAGGTCGCTCTCTGCCAATTGGAAATCTCCCAGCGGTTTGAAGATGTCTGGTATTCCGATCGAGACGGTAGCTCCGGTGTTGACGGTCATAGAACAGCCAGCTCCGTTGATTCGACCCTCCAGCAACAGACTGTCGTTCCTTCTTCGTAACTGTGAGACCGAGATGACCTTCGGGGCTTTGGTCGGGCCAGCTAGCACACGCTCCAAAGCGCTAGCTGGACTGGACTCCGGATTCCTAAGGGTCTGCTTCGGTGACCTCCTTAAACGGCAGTCTCTTCTCAGGGGGCCCACTTTCCCACGATTAAAGCATCTGGGCCTGCCCGTCGGGTTTCCGTGTCGCATTTCTTCAAGCAACGTCTTTATTTCTCGCAGCAGGTCGTTTCCGTCTTTCGGGGCTTCCTCCATAGTTACTGCTCGCAGACGTTGAGCCGCCGGACGACAAGCGTTTTTAGCCGCCTCGAACTCCAAGGCGTGCACGAAGGCATCAGCGCATTTTTGATGTCTACCTAGTCTCAACATTTGCTGCAACTCACCGTCGCGGACCCCATCAATAAACGCGCTTGTTCCAAGTTGGTGGTGGAACTCGCTAGGGGCGCTTGGGTAGGCCAGATGTACCAGTCTCTCAACGTCCGCCGCAAACTCCTGCAGGCTTTCGCCATTCTTCTGTACTCGTGACTTCAGCTGCGACTGGTACACTTGGTTCAAGTGGAGGTCTCCATATCGCAGCTCGAGAGCGTTGACCACGGCGACGTAGCTCTTCTGTTCCCTCTCCGGGACGGTTTGCAGCAGCTGAAGAGCTTGTCCTCGCAAGGATAATACCAGTGCAGTGGCTTTCTCTTCTTCACCCCAGTTGTTCATTTCGGCCGCTGCCTCAAATTGCCTCCTGTACATAAACCACGAGGTCTGGCCATCAAAAGGGGGTTTTAGCCTTTGTGATGACGTTTCTGTCACGTCTGACTGTCCCGTTGTCATTCTTTTCAGCTTTGTTTCTATTTCCTTGACTTTCTTTTCCAAATCTTATTTTATCCCTTTTACGTCTTCTTTCATTTCCAGAACTTCTTCTTTTACAACTTGAACCTTTTTTTCCACGTCTTTTTTGTTTTGCAAAATGTCAAGCTGTTGGAAAATTTTCCTATGTTCCTCTTGTCGTCGATTTTCTTGTTCTTCTTTTTCTGCGTGAAGTTGTTTCAGAAGTTCCATTGGTTCTTTCTTTTCTTCCATCGTTTTTACTTCTCGTGACTATTCCAGAAGGTTGCTTTGACATACGTCACGTACCGGTTGGTTCGATTTTTCTTCTTTTTTTTTACGTCCGCTTCTTTAAATCCCACTTCTGACACCAATGTAACGTAGCCTGAGCCGGGCGGGTTCGAGGATTTAAAGAAATATTCTGGCGCACACCGTATTTACAAACTTTTATTAAAAAGACTACTAAGACTAACTTTTCACAATGTACATACTTCCACAATATCACGCGCTGATCACTTGTTCACGATGCTTCCAATAGACTGACTTGCTCCGTTGTTTGATCTTTTCTTATACCGCTCCCTTCGTTCTCGAATTCTTCTATTCCCGGAATCATGAGATCATGTTTCCAACGCAAAGAATTATTCCAGAAGAATGAGATCAGTCTCTTGTACGAGCGTGGTATAGCATGAGATCACCGCCACAGAGTCTTCTAGAGCATCCCATGTAAACAATTATTCCCAGACGTTCTCATGTGGACTATTCCAGATTAATTACGTTACCATATGTGGTGAGATCATCATGACATCATCCGCTTCCGGGCCGTCGCGCCGTCGTCTCAATATAATATAATTCAATAAATTTCAATAATTGTTAATTATTAATAATTAATGTTGTTAATTGTTAATATTGAACACGACGCTAATGAGTCGGAATGAAATCTGCAACGACTTCTCTCCACACACAGTGAATCATCCCCGCGCGGATTTTGATTCCAGCGGACTTAATAAATTGCGAAGTCCACAATCTTAACCAGACGAGAAGTTTTAATTAACTGTACCCCGTTCTCCGTGCATTCAACGAAATATATTTTCCTGCAATATTTTTTTCAAATTTACAAATTTCAAAAAATCGCTCTCTAGCTGCGAAGATTTATCTTTTATTAACACACTCTCAAAATCTCAAGCGATAATCTTCAAAAACAAAAAAGTTATCTTCAACGCCCAGCAGGAATGTACATACCGCAAGAGAACCCTCTGTCAGAGACCTGTGAATGGACCATGAGTGGACCCCTTTATTATGGTGAAAGTCCCTACTGTAAAGAGATGTGGTCCCCAGGCCATCAGTGGCAAAAGCAAAAGGACACTGTAATACCACAAACCAAATCCGACCCAGACATTTTAGTTCTTCTATTCTGAACGAGGTTGCATCATCTCGCAGCCAACATTCAAGATTTTATCTCACTTCAACATCGGAAGAAATTTGTCTCTCAGTAAATGACAACGAGCTTCCTTGCACCTTTCCTACCAAGAAGCTGTGCGGGCCATCCCGTTATTAGAAGATGGTCGCAGTATGTGTTATGTGGCACGTACTGTAGGGGTGCATCCTTCCTCTTATCTGCAGGACTGCAGCACGATTTAGGGCAACTGGAGAATATGGTAGAAGGCAGGACAAGGAAGAAATGGGGTAATTACCCCAAGAGACTATCGTTTTTTGCGGTTAACAGCTCTACATATTAGACATTGTACGGCGCGGATGCTGCAAAATGAACTTTCAGCAGTCAGAAATTTGCAATTTCGTTGGAAATCGTCTACGAGAAGATGATCTGAGGGCTCGGGTGCCTGTACGTACGTACGCCTCTTCACGACAGGGAACACCAAGTTGCTCGGTTATAGTTTGCTCGAGGATGTACCCATTGGACTATCGATGATTGGCAAGACGTAGTGTTTTCAGATACGTCCTGGAAAGCGTTACTTTCAGTGCAATTTTCGTCTTCATGCTCCATTTGGGGAAGGTTCAATAATGGTTTGGGGAGTATTCTCTGTGGGGGGTCACACGGAATTGGTATCGTTTTGTCGGGGCTAATGTTGTATGTTACACACGATAATGCAGACCCCACATTGCTAGAATTGTGCAACAGTACATGGAAGAGGTAGATTTGAGGGTATTGCAGTGGCCTGCGGAAAGCGCCTACCTAAATCCCATTGAGCATGTATGGGACTTATTAGGTTTGCTAAATCAGCAAAGAGGCTTTTTTAGCCTACAAGAACTTGAGACAGCTCTAATGCAAGAGTGGGAAAATCTACCTCAAAATTAGATTGTTGACCTTATAACAAACATGCCCAGAATTAGAAAAAAATTATTGCGTTTTATTTCGTTTACCATTACAATTTATACAACGGTGGAATATTTATTTTTTTCAAAATCGGTTGACAAAAATACCGATGATGCGATAATTTTTGTGGGGAGTATAAATCTATTCTAGGAAGGCTTGAGCTATTGATGACAAACCTATAGATAAGAGACCCCCAAACGTCGTTATCACATAATTATATTATATAGATGATGTTGTGAAATACATAACAGGTTTTGTCGTCAAAATATGCAAAAGGAAGGTATGCAAAAATTCATTGGAAAAAACGAGATTACCTAGCACATTTATGAAGATAGAAAATTATAGTACTACTCAAAAATACTTAATCCAGCCCTCAAAAGAAGTGCAATTCATTTCGACAGTTGTGGAAAAGGAGCTTCGTTTATTACAAGCGAACGAAAAAGAGTATAATAAATTACAAATGAAGAAAAATGCTCTAATGGCCAAACTGATGGTAACCATCCTAAACAATATGGAAAGTTGGTTCTTTTCCAATTTGTCTCACCATATGTTTGAGGAAATTGCTGTCAGCAATCACGTCGTGCACTTAGTTAAATTAATTATATTTCAGTATTGTACGATAAGACTGCACCACAGTACCAAATCGGTAAATATTGCCAGGGAAAAAAGGATATGTAAATAAAAATTTAAACACAATTTACGTTTCTCGCAATTTTTTCTATTTAATTATAACATTATTACCAGTATCAAAATTAAACATTGTTTGTTTGTTTGTTAATTTTCATTATAAAATATACCGCCTATAATATATGTAATATATGTAATATATATAATATTACCGCTTATTTTATTTATTTTGTGGATTTCCTAAATAATATTGTTCCTCCTACTTGCATAGTTGGCTGCATAATATTGAACCCAAATTAATGACGTTATGTTGGCTGCATGCATTTGTCAACTTCTTTGATGATGTGTTAAAAATGACAAAAGATATGATGTATATTTATATGGAAAATTTTAAAGAATAGACATGTGAAATAGATAGAAATATTTTAGGGGGTAGTAGAACTCGTCAATTTGATCAACTTTTCAAAACCTTTTTTTTGACGTGAAAACGTCTAGTCCCTCATTACTTATTTGATAGCCGGTCGATCTTTCTAGCGTTACAAAAAACCGTCATATTTGAATCGATAGTAACTACGAGACTAATAAAGTGTTAACAGTGGTTGAGCCCACAACGGGTAGGGCATGTCTGTACGTGTTTGTCGTGCTGCATATGTTTTGCATACTCGTTTTGCTGGCACGTTGATTCAGGTGTCATTGTGAAGATAAATAAAATAAAATTATTGGCATAAAAAATTGCTGCGTCTACCCATGTACCCCATTTTGTAATATAGATTTATTTTGAAAACTAAGTAATAAAATAAAGTAATTTTTACTTATTCTATTTATACTATATATAATGAATTATGATGATAAAATTTGGATGACCGTAGTAAATAATTTGCCGGGTTGTCGGGACATCAGCTGATTATAAAACAATTGGTGCAATGCGCAGCTGATCTGCTCACTTTCAGTTCGAGACGCAAAATCGTATACAAGGAAATAGAACATGTTCTAATTTCTTGTACTGAAACGGCGCGCGTATACAATTTTCAGTACTGAATTCAGTACTGAAATAAGTAGTGTCAAACGGCTCAAAGAACCTTGAAAAGAAACTTGATTAATCAACCGTCAGAAAATGACATAATTGTCAATTTTTTGTAAGCACGTTAGATAAAATGTCTGAAAAACCAGTGTTAAGTCTTCCTATTTACGCTCCATTTGAAGTAATCATCCATAACACCCCAAATGACTGTTGGCTTTCGTTTTTAGGAAAAGTGTATAACTTAACACCCTTGTTAAAATTATACAAAGATGAGTCATGTATCAAACCCATCCTTGCATTTGCCGGTAAAGATGTAAGTCACTGGTTTGACGAAAAAACTGGAGATATCCGGCACTACATACATCCAGTAACTGGTGTTAATGTTCCATATTGTCCTCATGGATTACTACCAGACATATCATGCGAAGTACCAAGCACAGAATGGAAGCGCATAGAACACCCATGGTGGAAAAGTAACAGGTAAATGGGAATCGTGGCATGGATCTGTTCTCACTTTCTATGATAAGGTACCTAATAGGATTGCTGACAAAAGGTGTGAGGCCTTTAAAAATCATTAACATGTTCATTGGAAAAGAAATAATTCTTAAAGTATGTTGCGAAGATACTTTTAACAGGATAAAAGAAAGATATGCATTGTTTAACTCTGAAGCGGAAAGCTACACTTGGTTGTAATATATCACTGATAAAGGTATACACTTTTAGCATCTCTCAACCCATTTGTAGGTATCAAAATCAAGTACTACATATGGATCAAACCATGGAAGAAAACGGCATCCCTGATGACAGAGAAAACATGGCTGAACTGGGAATTCCCAAAAGTTACTATATTCCTAGTGTTCAAATATACTACAACGATGACCTGAAGCATGTCGAAGAGCTAACCGATGATGACGACGAACTTGATAACGAAATTTGTTGCACGTGTCAGAAGAAAAAAGAGAAAAACACTTAATATTGTTAAAAACAGGCATGAAATTTACATGATAGAAAGATATCGGGTAATTGCGAGAATAATAAATGTACACTGTTTAATTTGCAAATCTTGACGAACCATAACAACTTGAGTACACCAAGCGGAAAACACAACGAACCTTTCGCAACACACACATGCACGTAGGTAACAATATAACGGAGGTGGATACAGTGTGGAAGGAAATGCTTGTAGTTTATAGTAAAAAAATGGAAAAAAGTTCTGATTGTGTGATTGTGTCTTTACGATTTTGAAAAATGATTGACATGAAAATTGCTTTTTACGGAAATTATGAAAAACTGAATATCTTTGTTATACATACAGGGTGATACAAATGTTTTGGGGGTGGTAGAACTCGTAAATTTGAGCAACTTTTTCAAATCATATTTTTTTGAAATCGTACATTTTTTAAAGATTTTCCGCCCCTCATTCACAATAAAAAACTTAGTGAGCGTTTTTGTCGCAAAAAGTACCCTCTGTATGTAAACAATCAGTTATGATCTGTCCGCTGTCGGCATAACTCCTTGACTAATTTTTGTACGTTTGGTTATCTGAATTAACAAACATTGAGGGTAAAGTGAAGAGCTTTAGAGGGTTCGATTTTCTTAACGTCATGTGCCTAATTCACGGACTTTATGTGTCAATTGTGTATTGCCAGTGTAATGTGAATAGAGCGGTGGATTGCTATCTGTCTTTGCTTCACTAGTTTTTTGTAAAAAAAATACGAATACAACATAAAGTTGGTCATAGACAGTGGCGGGTATAAGTTTTCCTAGTATCTCGGAAACGAACAGTTTTTGAAAAAAATGTTATTTGAAAAAGTTCCTCAAATTTACCCAAAATTTCCCTAAAATATGTGTATCCGTTTCTATAACAGCCGGTATATTGAATATTTGTAAACACGGTTTTAGCATAATAATAATTATACCTGATTATACTACATTTGCAAAATAAAGATATTTTATTAGTCAAAAAAACAAGAGGTAAGTATCTGTTCATTTATCGTACAAACAGAATAGTTCTAATATATTCCTCAAATTGTTTGCAAGTCCTTTTTTTTCTTTGGTGTCTCTGCGCCTTTTATTTCTGAAACCACAGAAAAATCCTAATCAATAGGTAAAAATAGTGGCCGCGGCCAGAAAAATATGGGTAATAGCATGAAATAGTATATGTAGTTTCAAACATAGAACTATGTATAGCAAATATACAAAAAGCTTATGATATAGTTAATAATTTAACCTATTGTTTTTTTTTTGTTCTTTTCACCGACATAACATATTCTGTGCAAGTGTCAAACTGAACTGATTTCCTGCAAATATAGTACATTTCGGACAAATGCAGTTTTTGCCGAACCCCAAGTAACATTTCTTAAAACATTGTACCGAACACCTCGGAAATGAAATTTCTTGACATGCTGTTTTTGAGGGAGATCGATAATGAATCAAAGTTGGCCAGGTAGGAAAAGCCGCTTGTCGTTGTTTAAAATACAATTATTTATTAAATGTGAGGTTGACCGCGTTAAATTTAAGACTTCATAAATAATTCTATTAAACTACGACAAGTGGCTTTTCGTGCGTGGCCAACTTTGACTAATTTAGTTTTCGATCTTTTTGTAATGTGATTTTCAAATTTTTAACACATGGAATAGAGGCTGGTAACGATTCTAAATTAAGTTTCATGGTAGTATAAAGATAAAAATTTAAATATTTCAGTTTGCAGCAACCATTTATTGAGGTTCTATACTCCAATAATTTTATCAATTCAGTGTGGATATTCCGGTTCAGAATAAAAATTGTAATTTGATAATTAAATGTCAGTCTTTTCGCATTGCTCCATGTAATATGGCAGGAAATAGGGTGGTAACGGTTTTTGGTTCAGTGACATTGGTTTCTATGTTTATCACGATGTAATAAAGGCCAACGGTTAGGAGAGATAAGAAGTTATTTATTTCCTGCGAGAAATGTTAAAAAATATTAGTTGTAAGATTCGGATTGTGGTGAACACTTATACCATTGAATATCAACACTCTAGTAGAGAAAAAATATTTTCGTATGAACAGTGGAATCTTAGGATGGAATTACCTCTCTCCTTTAATACTTACAGGTAAGGGGGTAAATTATTATATCGTTTGACACTGTCAGAATTTTCAAATTTTCGCTTGTGTAAACACTGTCATCAAATAATGAAAATGACAGATAAACGTCACACTACTTCTGTGGTTTTTAAGCAATTTAAAGGCTTTCCGGGGTGGTGTCGAACGTTAAAACGTTGTATTACACTTGTTCCTGTGTAGATTGAACGCTTTAGGCCACTCGGGGCTCACAAAAGCACTCGTTTCACTCGTGCTTTTATAAACCCCTTGTGGCATAAAGCGTCCAATTTACACAGGAACTCGTATAATAATCTACTATTATTCATTAAAATAATACGTATATTATGACATAATTTTCTTCTTATATTGCGAAAATTTAAAATTTTCAAGCCACTAGGTACTAGTTATTTTCAGATTTTTTCCTTACTTTTTTTTGTCCTTACTTGTACTCCTTATACTCACCAAATCCTTTATATTCATTTTCTTTACAGTTGTTTTCATCTTGTGTCAATCTTTATATACATTTATAATAGTATATTACGTAACAAGACAAATGGAAAATGTCCAGGAGTGTGTAATATGCTTTACAGCTCGAGTTTTGTACTATACTTTTTCTATGATCACAGGCAAAGGAAATATTTAATTTTATTTCGCCTCCATCGGGACTAAAATCTAATCTCTAAAGATTGGCCAAATATGCATTATTTTGGTTACCATCTACACAGATGCAATGGAAACTTACAGCAACAAAAACATTAAAATACATATTTGGCCAATCTTTAGAGATTAGATTTTAGCCCCCCATAATAAAACTAAGATGAAAGATAATAATTAATTTGAATTACATATAACATTTTATTAATCAAAACTTATTAACATTAAAATTATTTGTAGTAATTGTTTATGGTCACTGAACAATTATTAAACACCAGAGAATGATCAGTGGTATTCGTTTTGTTATTATTTGTGTTCTGACCATAGTATTCAGTCACATTATAATCTGAAATAGAAATATTTTTATTTGATATTGTGGCGCTATTGTTAATTGCAAATTCGATTATTTTAAATTATTTGTTCTGTTTTTCATGGAATTACTTACTAGCCTTCGGCCACAGCCGACGACCGCCATCCACCATGTCTCTTTAATGCTAATAGATCACCACCAGCATCAACGAAGATGGTGGCAGAAGTTCTCCTAAAGCAGTGACTATTTTATTGTGTAATGTTTTGCATCTGGTAATCCCAGATATTCTACATTACCAAATTTATTTATGCCCACGCACTGCTTTGTGCATTTTTGTAATTCAAGAAAAATGATAACAAATTTGTATCGTCTCCTGAAGGGCGTAGGTTCATGTATTTTTTGCAAATTGGAAAAAAAGTTTCGGGTACAACAAAAACTCGACGTTTTTGTTTTTAAATCAGGGATTGTGATAATTAAAGATTTTCCAGTATCTTCCACTTGTTTTGGTTTAGTATTTCGTAACTCCTGTTTTCTGCATGCACCGCTAACGATAAGAACGACCTAAAATAAAATATTTATTTAACTTGCTTACAGGTAATTATAACATGTTAAAAAAGAGGTCAATTTTAATTTTTTACGGACTATATACTGGAACTAGTGTTTCTATTTATTCCATCCTAAAGGGTTAAAACTACTCCTAATTCTTTGTTTTTAAACTAGCTGACCCGGAAAACTTCGTATCAGCTACATTAGCGTTCTATTAAAAGTAATCCGAAGTAGCGATTCAAGAAGAAATGACAGTTTTGTATATCGTCGGATAGTTCCACCACTAACGCCATCTATTAAAAGTGATCTGAAGTAGCAATTCCCATACAAAATAACTTATTTTTATTTTTTCGATTTTTCAGCTGAACTTTAGGGTTGAAACCCAAGAGGGCGCCCCTGGGCCCCCGTGTCCATGTTTTAATAGTTATTCTGCTATTCGGGGCGGAGACAAATCCAACAAATCAAAGATCACAAAAATATGTCCAGTCCAAGGGGGCCCCTATGTCCATGTGAAAAATACTTTACGACCTATTCTAATACCTACCAAATATAAAAAAAAAATCATAAAAATCGGTCTAGCCCAAGAGGGCCCCCTGGGCCCTATGTCCATGTGAAAAATAGTTTTAAACCATCCCTGCATTATAAGGAACAAAACAAAACAAAAATATTCAAATCGGTGAAGCCGCTTTTGAGTTTTAGCGAGAGAACAGCGATTCATTATTATATATAAGGTGTTCATTTAAAAAAGTCATCAAGTTGCTTGTGGTTTTTTGAGTGACGAAGACGAATTGAAAAACTCATGTGATTTATTGCTTCATCTACAAGCTGAGAGTCGGCAACCAGCAATACATACTTCATTATTAATTTGGCAACAGACGTACGTTAAAATGTTATGTCAAATTCATAGACGACTTGATGACTTTTTTAAATATAGATGTAAGAGTATTTTTCATGTATGAAACAAAAACTGTTCCAAGGAAAGAAATAGGTCTTATCTTACAACACAAAAACTTATTTTTTTTACCAAACCCATTTCTCAAAATTATAAAATAATACATCCATTGAAATGAGCTTCCCTAGAATGTCATATCTTTCCATTTAAAAATATAAAATTAGGAGCAGACTTAACCCTTTAGGAAAGAAGTAAATAAAACACTAGTTTCAGTATGTAGTCCAAAAAAAAATTCTTGTTTTTAAAATTTTCACTCTGTATAAGTTAATGTAAATTACCTTCATAAATAAATACCTACTGGCTGTCAGGAGCACTTTTTGATTTTTTATTCTTAAAGCCTTCGGATTTTCTTTTTAGTCGAGCTTTTTTTTAGGATAAGACGCAATGTTTACGTTGTCATGTTTTGGATTTATGGTGGTCCTTAGCATAAAATATATCGCCCTAAGGGAAGATGGTTTCATACTAGTAGACAATTCATCAAAATATGCTAACATTACGGTTTCGGAGAACGAATTTATTTTATTTTTTTGTTTCCACTCGATGAATTTTTGGTACAGAATTTCATACCTTTCATGCGACTTTATAGGTAACAAATTATCAGTAGCCGTTTTGGCCATTTCAGCAAATTTTGGGGGCGTGCACATACGTCTTCATGGCTATCGGTAGACATTTTGCAACTAATTTTAAGAAACAGTAAGGAGATCGATGTTTTGGTACATAATAGTAGATAAATGTTACCTTTGTTGATGGCCTGCGACAGAATCTGCAATTTTCAAATAAATTAAACTGTCAGTGTTTTTCTTTTTTTTTAAGTCAATACCGTTTTAGCAGTAGGCAATAACATTATTGAACGTTTATGATGCGCCATAATAATACTGTCAATTTGTGTGTAATTATTCCTATGATGATAAAACTTCTTGTTGTTGTTTTCCAAGGGGGGCAAGAGTTTTGAGCATATGTGTATTACTGAATGTTTGTAGACAGATTTTAAAAGGATTCATACATGATGCTAAATACATGTAAATTTTGTTTGTCAGAGGCAACATGATGTATGAATCATTTATGAAGACCCTGTATGTGATATGTATCTGGCCTTCATAATATATCTATTAAATTAGATAAAGGTAAGGTAAAGAAAGATGAATTAACTTTTTAAATAAAAGCACGACATCATTCGCAACAGTATCAATTATGCAATTATTCTCCAACAAACATGTTATACTTACTTTTAAATTAAAACCCTTATTAAATTGAAATCAATTTAACGACCGATTTCCGGGACATAATCATGTGCTAGTTAAAATAAGAGTTCGTAAACGGATTAAGCCGTCAGAGATACGGATTAGTATTAGTAAGTAAAATTGTTGTGATCCCGAAGTGTTCAGAATTCAACCTGAACAAGACCCAACAAACTTTTACCTGTCTCTGAGCAGTGATTATTTGCCACTTCCACTGCACCCCTCACTTATTTCGATTAGTTATGGAGAAGCTGAGGGCGGAAGTATTAAGAAACGCAGCTGCTGGTCGCGTGATCAACTCTACTACTATAAACACGTCCAAATTCAACATTTGTTTCGTATAAAGAAGCAGACTGTGGCATTCGCTATTTTTTTAATCTTGTTTTGATTTAACATAAACTTTACATAATTGAGAACGTCTGAATGGAAACCTTTGAAGTCCGGATGAAGGAGAGGACGAAAATGTTACGAAAACGTGGACGTTCGTCGAACATCTGCCCCGACATGTGTGGGTATCGTAAATTCCTTTTCGCCAGGTGCCCATGGTTCTCCTCGGTTCCTTTAGTTTTCAGTACCCACACGCGCTATTATAAGAGGATAAAAATTTGGTCCGAGAAATGGTTATATTTGTGATACATCGTCAGAACGCCAGCTGCGTTTGGAAGGGGTAAATTATACAAAAGAAAATCCGCAGATACTTAGAAAGATGCCTGTCGCCTAGCTGATAGCGACTTTATGGTGGCGCCTGCATAAACGGACGATAATAACGACGGGAATGAGATAAGTCTCACTTAGAGGAAGACTTCTGCAATTTAAAATTAACTGAATTCTTAAATTAATGTTTTGTTAATTAATGGTAGTAGCTGTGACAGCAGCTACAAGAATCGAATTCTGTGAGGAAATCATGGACTTGACCATGTAAAACCCAGCATGTGTTAGAGTGTATTCTTTTTTCGGACGAAAGTACTTTTACCATCCACGGTGAAGTTAATCGACAGAACTGGCGTTACTGAGCTGACAGAAATTAAGTGTGGCATTAAATGTATATAATTGGACACCGAGTACTAGGGCCAATATTCTTTCCTAATAATTTAAATAAGGAAATGTATACTATGTTTTTATTCGAGAACTTGTTCCCACCATGACCGCTTTGTTCCCAAATGAGTTGAACCCAGATATACCCGACGAAAGGTTGAGGTTTCAACAGGACAAAGCTCCACCGCATTATGCTGCAGTTGGTTGTAGATATTTAGACAAAATATTTTGCCAAAATGTGGATAGACAGAAGAGGCCAAATCGACTGTCCGGAAAGGTCAACTGACCTGACTCCACTTGATTACTGTTTGTGGGGTTACTTAAAAGATAAAGTATATACAACAAAACCAGATGATCTTCAAGATTTATAGCAGCGAATACGGTATGAAATCAGACAAATCACGCCCGAAATGTTGAGGAATACGAGAGAGGCGTACCAACGACGAACCAACGATTGGCTTTGTGTGAAGAACGTCATCTTAAAATTTTAGTTTTTAATTTTATTCCTCTGCAAATGAGAAAATAACAGGTCCATTGTAATCTTCTTGAAATAACTAATAATAATTAATAAATTTATTCCAGTTAAAGCGTCCACCCTGTATAATACTAAACTGGTACTTTACATCAAATTTGCCCCTTTGTTGCCCATCATTAATTACTTTTTGTCAGATAAACTGCAATATCAAAAGAATTGTAAATTAAACCATGAATTAATTTCCTGTTAACTGCAACCCCGTCGACATTTTCTTCTTCCGGTCACCATGCTTGACTTCATTTGAAACAATAAGCTTCAACATTCCTCAAATTCCTTCCCACAGTGATGTTCTTAACACTGCGATTAGTCAAGAATGTTACAGTAATCTTCACCGATCAACGCAAATTGTATTTACATAAGTAGCTTTTGTCCCTATACATTGAAACTGTAAATAGACTGCTCCAGAAACTTTGTAATCATCTGGAATTTTAACGTGACGTTTTAGAACACACGTCCCACTACAAAAGTGAGCATCACGAGATTTTGCTCTCTGGTCCGCGACAATTATTACTCCATTACGAGTATGTATTGTAAACGACACCTCTTAGGTGACTCGGAGAAAATAAAAAAAATAAAGAAGTTTCCATAAAAAACCTCCTCTGCGACATGGACACCTGCTATATACAGATGACATTATTCAGTGCGGCCTCTTTACGATTCCACATCTGCAATATTTTCCAATATTTCATTGTAGCTCCAATTTCTGCATCATTACACCAATAAACCAGAAGAATGTTCTTAAATCCAGGTAGAGCAAATTTAAATTAAAATTTAAATATATCTAAGTCGAACTCCACAAACTTTAATGAGCGTAAAATTACAAATGGAACATGTTTCGGCAGAACACTACTGCCATCATCAGCCCTAATTTAATAAGAGATTAATGATACAATTGATGAATTACAAGAGGGGTTCTTACCTTAAAGAATTTTAAAAATTATGACGTTGACGTTATTTTGAATTAAATTTGACGTTTTGAAAGGGTTACATTATTTTCAAAACATTTCGTAAAAACCACATTTTATAAAATGTAAAAATTAAAATGCATCAAGCAGAATCTGGTAAGTTTGTTTGAGTGGTAAAAAATTAAAATAGTGAATTAATAATGGGATTATTGAAGTTATTCTGTTCGTTTAAACAAGATCTGTTTTCCAGTTTCAAGGCTTTCCTTATTTCCAAAGAATCAATTTGAAATTTGATGGTGAAAAACTATGTTTCGTTATTAATATATGATTGGCGAAAGAAGAAGGTGTTGATGGAGGAGGATCAAGATCTGTGTTGTTGTAGATGTGCCTGAAATGTTCTTTAATACTGTAACGTAGCCTGAGCCGGGCGGGTTCGAGGATTTAAAGAAATTTTCTGGCGCACACCGTATTTACAACTTTTATTAAAAAGACTACTAAGACTAACTTTTCACAATGTACAGACTTTCACAATATCACGCGCTGATCACTTGCTCACGATGCTTCCAATAGACTGACTTGCTCCGTTGTTTGATCCCTCTTATACCGCTCCCTTCGTTCTCGATTTATTCTATTCCCGGAATCATGAGATCATGTTTCCGACGCAAAGAATTATTCTAGAATAATGAGATCAGTCTCTTGTACGAGCGTGGTACAGCATGAGATCACCGCCACAGAGTCTTCTAGAGCATCCCATGTGAACAGTTATTCCCAGACGTTCTCATGTGGACTATTCGAGATTAATTACGTTACCATACGTGGTGAGATCATCATGACATCATCCGCTTCCGGGCCGTCGCGCCGTCGTCTCAATACGGTCTGATATTTTACGACCTGTCTGACCTATATAGAATGACTCACAAGAAGAACAGTTCAATTTGTCTACACCTGATGACGATTTGTAATCTAATAGATCTTTATTTTTAATAAAAAAATCTGGATCAGTTGTTATCTGTTTTAAATGAAACTTAAAACCGTTTTTCTTAAGTATTTTAGAACATTTCTCTGAGACGACACCAAAGTATGTTAATGAATTTGAAAAGGAAATTGTTTCCGAAGGATTTTTAACCAAGTGGTGTGTGTATTTGAATTTGTTATAGTATCTATAGTATAATTTATTTATAGTTTTTAAAGAATATCCATTATTTGAAGCAATTTGTTTAATGTTATTAAGTTCTATTTGAAAAGATGAATCTGATAGTGGTATAGAAAATAATAATAATAATAATAGCTGACAAGGGTAATTTATTGTTTGGTAATACTTAACTTAAAAACCTTTCAGAAACCGTTAAGTATTTCGACCCACAAGCTTTTACACCAATACCCATGAATCCTTGCATACCTAGACTATACGGTCTACCTAAGATACATAAAACTCAACCTTTTCCCATTAGACCAGTAGTTTCTTTTGTCAATTCACCTGTATCAATACTTTCAAAATGGCTTAATACAATTCTTAGACAACATTTAGATTTCAATAACAAATTTGCAATAAAAAACTCAATAGATCTTTGCTCCAAAATTAGAAATTTCCAAATTCCATCAGACACTAGACTTGTTTCATTTGATGTAGTTAATTTATTCCCCAGCATCCCACTCAAATCTTGCTTATTAATTTAAAAAAAACCTACTATTTAATTCTAATATCCCAACCATACATGCACTAAATTTACATTCACTTTGTGATACAGTCCTAGATCAAAATTTCTTTCAATTTAATAATAATTTTTATTCACAAAACTCAGGGTTAGCAATGGGTTCTAATTTGTCACCTCTTTTAGCAGAAATATTCATGAATAATTTTCTTTTCAAATTCATTAACATACTTTGGTGTCGTCTCAGAGAAATGTTCCAAAATACGTAAGAAAAACGGTTTTAAAGTTTCATTTAAAACAGATAACAACTTATCCAGATTTTTTATTAAAAGTAAAGATCTATTAGATTACAAATCGTCATCAGGTGTAAAAGGTCGTAAAATATCAGACCGTATTAAAGAACATTTCAGGCACATCTACAACAACACAGATCTTGATCCTCCTCCATCAACACCTTCTTCTTTCGCCAATTATATATTAATAACGAAACATAGTTTTTCACCATCAAATTCCAAATTGATTCATAAATGCAATAAAGGTCGGAAATTAGATTTTCTTGAGACTTTGGAATTAAGGAAAGCCTTGAAACTAGAAAACAGATCTTGTTTAAACGAACAGAATAACTTCAATAATCCCATTATTAATTCACTATTTTAATTTTTCACCACTCAAACAAACTGACCAGATTCTCCTTGATCCATTTTAATTTTTACATTTTATAAAATGTGGTTTTTAGGAAATGTTTTAAAAATCATGTAACCCTTTCAAAACGTCGAATTTAATTCAAAATAACGTCAACGTCATAATTTTTAAAATTCTTTAAGGTTAAGAACCCCTCTTGTAATTCATCAATTGTATCATTAATCTCTTGTTAAATTAGGGCTGATGATGGCAGTAGTGTTCTGCAGAAACATGTTCAATTTGTAATTTTAGGCTCATTAAAGTTTGTGGAGTATATATTTATTTTTAATTACACCAATACACTAAAGACAACATAAAAATGGTAATTTAGAATTCCAAAACATAAAACAGCACTTAAACCGACACACTTCATCTAAATGAATATGAAGTGCATAAATAAATGCAACGAACAACACGCATTTAAAAGGCGCAAAAAAAACAGTCCTACGCTGTTTCATCAAAGTCGCGTGCCGACACATTATCCTCGATAAGCAGCTTTTTTTTATGAAAACTTCTTTAATTTCTTTATTTTCTGCGAGTCACTAAAGAGGTGGCGTTTACTATATGAAGGAGCATTGCACGCGATTTTTGTGGCTTGTCGCGCGACGATAAAAATCGCGGCGTTTTGTGAGCACATTGTTGTCGGCGTCGGTCAGCCGCTGGTCGTCCATGTCGGGGCGCTACGTTCTGAAATTCTGTCGCCTGGAGTTACAGAACTCGCCGCGACAAGCGTTTTAAAAATACATCCGTTAATTTAAATTGGTGCTTTTATGCAAGGCGTTTATTATCGCCGCCTCTGCAGCCGCCGCTAAGATAAGGAATTAATTTTGCCCAGATTTTGCCAGTCTGCCGAGCTGTGTCGATGTGTGAAGACATTGCTGATCCTGGATTTATTTATAGACGAAATAAAGAGACGACCATCTTCTCTTGATGATGAACTATTCATTGGATGAACACTCTGGCGTCTCTTTTGAATTATATGTGTATATACCAAATATACAACACTACTAAATCCAATTATATACACGTTTTTCTACAACTGTAAATATTTATTCAGTCCAGTTCGTTTTTAATTTGTTACGATATATATCAACCATATTAGATAATCTAACTTACAACACATACTTTGTTGTGGTGTGATGTTCACTGACCACTGATCAATTTTATAAATTTTATTTGCAAGCGAAACGCGACAAGGAACGCTTTAAACCAGAGTCCCTCTTTGTTTCATCCCAAAACGACTCTATTTTTATCGCCGCGCGACAAGCGACAAAAATCGCGTGCATAAAAGGGGCCTAAGGCCTAAATTCTGAAGAATGTCTCGAGCATTTTTGCGTTGTTAGTGCTTTTCGGCTCGGATGTGAACATGCAGACTTTTGCGTAGTCTCCTTGCTTTCCACGTTTTCTACATAAAATTAAGTCTTTGGCATTAAATTAGCCTTTAAATAGCCTTAAATTCTCATGGGGTTAATTTTTTGCTACCTTTACCGACGTGCAATAGACTACTGCTGTATAGATAAAAGTAGTTAACAGACCCCAATCATTGTTATTCTGGGAGTATTTTGCTTTAAATGTCAAATATGTTTAATGTAAACAAGTATCCGCTTAAGGCCCCTAACCCGTGTATTATATATTAATTTACAATCTATCAATATCAATTAACTATCAATATGCATAAGAGTACTTCATGTTCCGGTTTAGGAAACTCCTTTCCGGTTTCAATTCACATACCATTATTGCGCCAACGACCTTTGTCATCAACTTGCTTCCGATCATATTAAAATTAACAAAACGGGTATGTGTATATTCGACAATCTGTCTTACAAGCAGCGAACATAGTGCCATTTTAGATTAATAATAATAATTGATGCGAAGCAGCACAAGAGCAGTGGCGGCTCGTCAACAAGTTTTAAATTGAGGAGGCTAACCTTATGATTACGTTATATACGTATACATGTTTTTTAATTAGTACATATACGTAAATAAGGTGTCAATGAGTGTCAAGTGCTCTACTTTGCCAGTGAAACACACCTTACTTATTGTGGGTAGGAGAAAAAGTGGGGTATAATATTATTACAGCCATATTACATATTACATATTATTACAGCTATTACAGCCCGATTTCATGTTGAGTTGCGACTGGTCGCAAGCATCGGTTGCTATGGAAACGTATTAACTAAATACCAGGCAGTAAGGCTCAATTTCATGTTTCATTTCACATGAAATTGATTCTTACTGACTGGTTTTTAATTAAGACGTTTCCATAGCCACCAACACTTGCAACCAGTCGCAAATCAACATAAAATCATTAGAAGAAAGTTGAAATTTTAATCTAGTAAAATATTTTTTAAACCTAAATTGGAAAAAAAGATTTTTGATTCCCTAATAGAATTGCAAGATTTACTTAAAGCTAAATTTAAAACGCGAACATAACAGTGATCATATTTACTAAGCAAATTTACTAATTCTTTGAACTGTCCAGTCTCATCATGACCTCTCAAAGGCAGTTCTTGGCGACAGAAAAAGTTCTTGGCGTTTTAATTCGCGTTCTCGTGCAGTGTCAAAAACTTTTGCTATATTTTGTCTTCCCACTAAATTCTTCTTAATAGTGGCAGCAATATGTTCTTTAGATTTGCTAGTTTTCTGTGGCCTATTGTTAGATTATTTAAATCGTCAAACTTTTTGTGTTAATATTGTCTAACAATTATTCTAAACAATTCGGTTTTTTGTCGGTATTGCCGACGGTATTATGAAAAGTACTGAACGATATTCGGCCGATACGCAAATAACAGACGCGATTGATTATTATAAAATCTCGGCTCCCCTTTTGTCTGTTATTTACCACTTATCGGCCTCATGACGTTATAATACCTATAAAAATATCTGCCCTAAGCTGAATAAAATTACTATAATAGATTAATGTTATGACATATAACAAAAAGAGAGAACTGGCCAATATAAAAGTATTTGTGGTTCGTGTTTCTATCTAATTAAATAAAACGCTTCGTTCAAGGCTGTTTCGAAACAAGTGGATTTAATTGCAATTAGAGACAAAGGCGATTAATGTGTTAAAATTAATTGTACACAGTCAAAGTGTTCGGTACTATTAGTAATAAGCTACTCTTGTCAAGGATCTTGACTTTTTCTTATTAACATTATTACCTGCACAATGTCATTATAACGTTCAACTTACATTCATTTTCTCATTTCCTTCGAAGTTAATTTTTGTAGTTTGTCAGTTTATTGTCTCAATTTTTTGTGTTTTTTTTTTTTACTTTGGTTCCTGATTTTATGTTGGTTCACCTCTCTACCACATGTCGTTTGTTTGGGTAACTAGCAGATAAGTAGTCCGATTTTGAATTATCTCTACAATGAAACCTTTGCATAAACCAGTAAAAATTCTGATCGTCACGTTCTAGGGTGGGTTAGTTGATCGATATGGTGACTTTCATGTGCAGTCGTCTAATACATAGTATATTATATTACTAGGAGAAGAAAGCATTGATTTTTGAATTGAGCACAGATTTTACAGCCAAGGCGATAGCCGAAGCAAAGTAAAGTGTGCGAAATTAAAAAAGCTTTATTTTTTCTTCAAGCATTTTTAACAAAAACTTCCGAAGAAACATTTATAAAAAAAATTATAAGGCACACTACTGAAAGTGAAACTTATTGCCATGGTAGGAATCGAGTTTATTTCATTATTTTCTGATACAAATCTTACTGTAACTAAAACAAGGATGCCTCCAAAGGGCCCCCCATACGACTGGGAAGCCGAGGAGACCCTCTTGATACAGGAGGGCCGAGGGGGGCCCTTGAGGCAGTGGACATAAGCCCTAAGGGGGCCCTTGAGGCAGGGGGACGTAGCTACCATCGATGTTCATCAGAATGCTTTGTTACTTGCACTGCTTGTAAGTTGTACAATTTTCTATTTTGGCAGCGATTATTTCTGTCATATTATTTTACTAGTACAATTATGAACTTCATTATTGTACTAGTAACACAATGATGTCGTTCTAAGTAGTGCGTTAAATACCAAAATATAAACATTGTGATAAGCTTGAAGAAAAAAACAATTTTAAAACTAGTCAGAAGAAAGTTTTCATGTTTAATTTAATATTCAAGTAATTCCACAAAAATAAATAAAGAAAACACAATAAAATCAATACAATTAAAGGCATTAGAGAAAATAAAGGATTTTCAGCTTCAGATTTTGTTAACGTTAAAAATATTTTTCTAATTTGCTGTCGTAACAAAGCTATTAACGCATTCATTTTCTAGAATCTAGAATTTTTGTTTCCATTGGTAAAACACACTGTACCCTGCACTGAACGAAACGTCAATGTGATTTCGAGGTTATGGTTCCATGTAAGTCATGTCAAGTACAGTCCGTTATTTTTTAAACCGTTGTGGTGCAAATGGTAACACTCTAAACTTAATTCCCTATATTAAAAGCGTTACGTTGTTATGAACACAAAACGAGAATAGGGTGTGAATTATTTGCACCACAATGGTTAAAAAAACAGACTTTATGTCAGGCACAGAAAAATCAAAATTTAACAAAATTCCCTAATTTACCAAAATTGATTTTATGTGTAAAAAAATTAAATTAATATGAAAATTAGAAAAAATAACATGAAAAACGAGCACTCGTTCTTTACAGGCACTCCTGCCTACAAAACTAGTGTTTCAATATACATACTATTATTTTGTTAGATTAATTAACCACATTCAAAAAATTTATCATTTAATGAAGATTAACGAACTAGTAAAATTACCCCCGCTGTGTAGTTTTATATCCTTGTAGTTTTTTGGAAATAAGGGGTTTGGATTTGAGTAAAACTACGCTAACTACATTATATTCTCGCAATGGTTTTTCTATTCTTTTAAAAGCGAACGCCTCGAACTTCAACAATTTCAATTCTCGCACATGTGCCAAGTGAGAACGGTACAGATCGAGAGCGCGATGGAATTATCTGGAGACGCATAGAAGCATTTAGGCGCCGGTATATTTATCAGAGGACGTTCCAGCGAAAACCGGTTTAGTCGTATAAGTGAGTCGAGTCGGATGTAGTGTAATATTAGAAGTATAAATAAATTGTACATAGTGTTCAAATAAATAAATAAATGGAACTCAGAAACGCTACAATATATTGTGGAACCACTGTGTTTTCACCGCCAAATTGGTGACGAAAGGCGTGAACGGCTGGTTCGGTCGATTGTGGGACCTAATGTACGCAGTGCACTAAAGTCGCATTCTGTTGTTGAATGTGGAGCGTAGCTCACGGGATCAGCTAGTCCTTAACACTTTCTCTAGTTTCTTTGTTAAACTAAGTGTTTCTGCTGTATTTACTCTTCAGTAGCTTTTTGTTTGCCTGGAATAGCCTTTTTGTTAAGATTATTTTTCGATGTGAAACATCTACATACCGGGTGTCCCAATTAAAATTTGTACCCCCCAACAATTCCAATTTCGAAAAACTCAAGTCTTAGATCTTACCCCTTTGGCCAGGGGAGCGATCCCTTTAAAAAATTTCGATATCGGATATCGTGTGATACATTTTAAAGCTTATTCAATTCTCTATCCAGACCTACATTAATTGTACCCCTCCAACAATTTCAATTTCGAAAGGTTCAGAAGAAAACGCTCAAACAGGTCAATTTTGTTATTAGGGGGGACCAAATTGTACCAAACTTTCAAGTCTTAGATCTCACCCCTTTAGCCAGCGGAGCCTTTTAAATTCGTTTCTACAAAAAAATTACATGAATTTGTTATTTTCCAAATCAAGAGTATTTTATGTAGATTTGAAAAATAACAAATTCATGTTCTTTTTTAAAGAAACGAATCGATTAAAATAGGTCTGGATAGAGAATTAAATAAGCTTTAAAATTATGTATAACAAGACCCCCCAAGCTATTTAATTTTTTTAAGGGGGTGGCTCCTCTGGCTAAAGGGGTGAGATCTAAGACTTGAAAGCTTGGTACAATTTGGTCCCCCCTAATAACAAAATTAACCTGTTCGAGCATCTTTCGAAATTGAAATTGTTGGGGGGTTAGAAATTTTAGTTGAGCATTTTATGTAGATTTGGAAAATAACGAATTAATGTTTTTTTTTTTTCGTAGAAACGAATCGATAAATGTAGGTCTCGATAGAGAATTGAATAAGTCTTAAAATGATGTATCACACGACCCCCCCATGCCATTTAATTTTTTTAAGGGTCTTTCGAAATTTTAGTTGGGACACCCTGTATATGCGCGCCATGTAAAACCGATTCGTATGTCGTGACGGAAATCTGCTGTCATGTCCCCTCTCCGCCCGCGCTCTCTTCTGTGTGAGTGGCGGGCGTATCTAGGTAATTTTCGAAACTTCTACTTATCCGATTTCACAAATTCTTTCATCAATATTTAGAATGGACAATTTTGCACGTAAGTTGACGAAAAAACGGTCGAGCGAATCCGTTTCTTACGAACGCTGCCCTGATGGTAAGAGCTATAAAAAAGTCCGCAACGAGATATTCTCCGAATTCTTCTAATATTATTGTATCCAAAGAACATTGTTTAACGTGCTTAAAGATTTTAAATCAGTTATAGTATTATTGAGTTCAAATGTGAGTTACAGTGACGATCAAGCGGCCAATCATTTCATTGATACTGTAACGTAAGAATACGTGTACTATTGCAATTACTAAATTTAATAAAATTATTATTATTTGCTAAAAGATGAGATTTTTTTTCTTTCTATAAAAAGATCTTTTTTAACGTGACAACGTCCAACAATTCACGCCCTACCTATTATTCAAAAAGTTGCGTCACGAAATTTTAGTAATTATGCAATGAGTCATAATTTATAAGCAGTATGTTAACGTGGTACGGTGTCACAGCGGTTAGGGGACGTCCATTGATTAGGTGAGCTCAAAATGATGGGAGGGGTACGGCAAAATCTCACCAAAATCTCATTGGGGGGACAATTAAAATTCCACGTCAACTTTTTTAGGCTTTATGCCTCACGCAAAAGATTATCGTAAGTCATCAGGCAGCGAGGGCAGTCCCTTTCTGACTCTGTTTTCTGGCGGTTCGATATGCTGAAAGCCGATAAAGCGACCGAACGGCTTATGATTTAAGAATTTCGATTTTTGCGTAAAGAAACAAAGAAACTAGAAACATAACTAAAAAGTATAAATTGACTTGAAGGAACGACTCAGCTATACCTAAATTCATTACGATGTTATATGACGACGAAATTGACAATTCTACAAAATCAACAATGACACAATCGGTAGAAATTCAAATAAATTTCAACAAGGCAGGACTAAAAACAAAACGAAGAAACGATAGAAATTTATTGTATTTTTTATTATAGATATGTAGTGAAATTTTATGTATTGATAACAACAATAACCGTCTCTTCGAAGAGATTGAGTATATTTTGCAGCATTTTCCAGTTGTTAATCCTCAGAGTAGTGTAATTTAATTCAAATTCCGGTCATAGCATATGTAATGTTTTCCACAATGTTAAAAACTCTGCCCCGCCATGCATCCGGTATTAGGTTGGAGGTTTTCACTCCACCTGACTTATAATTCACCTGCTCTTACTAAACAGTCACGCCGCGCTGTTCGCAACCGTTGTCACTATTCGTACATATTTGCCTCCTCTCTAGAAACGAGTTCGTTTTGGAATTTTCGCGCTAGCGTTTCCGGTGGACACTGCAAAAATAAATTATTGTGAGTTGTGATCTTGTCAGGAATTTTCGAACCATGCCAGTGGGAGTAGTCTATGATTTTAATGGGTAAGACTATGCAAATTGTTATTTGTGCTATCACTTTCTGCAAGATGGTTAATTTATTCCAGTCGTTATAGGTGAGTCATCCAGGTTGAGGACACTGATTTTTTTATAGATTTTATTCTTATAGGAATTAATCTCGTGCAGTTGTTTAAAGTTTATGAAGAAGCGATTTACTCTATTAGATTTTAATAATGCGTTGGTGCTTCCAGAGTACCAAGTGTAGAAAGTACCACAATTTTAGATAGTGAAGCGGTACTTAGTACACGCAATTCTTTAAAACAAGCATCACAATAAGTCACAATTTGATGCGTCGTTATTAAGGGCGACTTTCAAGTTTTGACAAAAATTGTTACGTGCCTATACTTATGAAGAATTCAAGAAAAATTACATTACATTTAAAAAAAGTTGATCGTTGTCATTGCTAAGTTGAAAAATAGGTGTTTTAACTATTTTTTAAAATATTTTAACTGTTAGTCTCATTTCGCATTTCTTTTGAAAAAGTTAACCAGTGGCGTTTGTTCCAGATACTTACAAATCCAAAATATTCTCAAAAATCATTAACTTAAAAAAAAGAAACCGACTTCAAAAAACACAAAAGTAACATAAGTTAACTAAAAAGAAAAAAAACTATATTTTTTAATTTCATACTTATTTATTGTTCTTTTTAATGAAATTAAGAAATTATTGTTTATTATCTAATTATATTATTAATTGTTTTTATAATTTTTTCGTCGTATCTATTTCGTTATTGTAGAAAGGTATATAATATAATTTGTGTTTATGTTTTTATGGCACCAACTTCAAAATTATAAAACAATTAATAATTTTTGATAATAAACAATAATTTCTTAATTTCATTAAATGGAACAATAAATAATATCATTAAGCGGAACAACAAATAATTTTATTTTTTACTTTTTAGTTAACTTATGTTACTTTTATGTTTTTTGAAGTCGGTTTCTTTTTTTTAAAGTTAATTATTTTACAATTTTAAGTGATGGGTAGACCTAAAAGGAAGATGAAAGACGGAAACGCTAAAAAAATAGAACCAGAAATATGAATGAAAGTCCACAGCAGCGCGAAACTAGATTGTCGGATATAAAAGAGCCTAAGTGTTAAAAATATTCAGAAATTAATGTCAAATAGATCGAGACCATCAATCCAAATTTAAGATTGGATATTTCAGATTCAAGATTCGATATTCGATGATTCGAGATTCGAGATTATATTCACAAATTCTAGATTTTCCATTAGTATTATGTCCAATATCAAGGAAATTAAAATGGGACCATCTTGGAGCTATACTGAACAAAACGTTAAAAGAATCATTGAAATCGGTTCATAAACAATGAAATTATGTTTGAAGTCGGTTTTAGTTTACACACAATAAATCAATTATTTACCGTATTTATGATGTTATCGCCAGCTAATCACGTCCTTGACCACAGATTGGTACCTACTTTATTCTGGGGTTATCATAAACTAACTCCGTCTGGTGTACCCTGTCGATCACATTTCCATTTGATTTTGAGGAGTTTCCTGCTATATCTGCGAAGTCTTACGTCCAATATGAATGCAGGGCTTCCAGCGAGTCATATTTGTCATATTTAGTCATATTTTGCATTGGAGGTCATTTTTAGTAATATTTTTGATGAAAACTGGGAATAAATATGATTTTGATCATTTTTTTTTTTCGCCAAATTTCATAAATTTTGGTATATTCATAAATTGAGGTAGAGCGCATGAACCTATATAAAGCCACTATTATTATGAAGTGGCGATCTTCAATGATTTTTTTGATGTGTAGCATCTATAGCAGCGATATGGGAGTAAAACCGAATCGAATGTCGTCACGTAAAACGGCTTAAGGTCCCCTCGCCGCCCGCGCTCTCTTCTCCCATGTGTGAGCGAGGAGCTCGTGTCTAAGTAATTTTCGGAATTTTTACTTATCCGATTTAAAAAATTCTTTCACCAGTATTTGGAATGGAGCTTTAGGGTGGACATAGGCTGTATATTATCCCGTTAAAATAAAAGAGCACTTTTGCAAAGTAAGTCGACGAAAAAATGGTTGAGCGACGAACGGCGGGCAAAAATGTACAACAATGTGCGGCGTTAAATGTAACTTTTTTATTTTTGAACATTTTTCGTTCAAATTTTGTGGGCGTGTTGATAAAATATAGATCTTTGCAGCTACAGAGCGATTTTTTGAAATTTGTAAATTAAAAAAAAAAAGATATTGCGGGAAAATGTACTTCGACCGGCAGAAATGTACCTGCCACTGGAGAACCCTCTTAAATCAGTTACAGTATTATTGAGTTTAAATATGCGTGACAGTGACGATCAAGCGGTAAATCATTTCAGCAATACCGTCTAATATACCAACAGCTAGTATTACAGAAATCACAGATCATACATCAAATAATATTCCGTAACTCCATTGTAAAAAAGTCTATATTAATAATATATTTTAAACCAAGGTAAGAAAGTGCTTTCTTAACAACTTTTGAATATTGTTTTTTTCCCTACAAGCGCATTGTAAAAAAGAAAAAAAAATGTTATATTTCTGTCTTTTAAGCATTATTAAATCACCTAGGGGCTAAAGGTGAATTTTCGTAATGAAGTACTCACAGCCCATATTTCTAACCGGTAACAAAAAAATATATATTATTTGTCTTGTATCGATATTCTGTATATTATATTATTATAATAAAAATAATAATAAATAGTAAATTGTTTTATTACGAGCAGAAGTGGCAACTCTAGGTTTGACAAATACAGAGGAGCCACGAAAAGCCACTTTTCTAAAGGTTACTTTATGCACCGCCAGTCGCGTTTTTCTGAGTTTTGAAGATATTTTATTAACGAAAATATGTTTTATTGCCTTAATTTCGATGTTTCACATCTGAAGGGCGTCCCGTAACTACTTAATTTTTTTATATTTTGTTTTGTTAGAACAAACTGTAACGTTTTTATTTTTTTTTATTTATTATATTGCTCCGTGATATGAGTAGATTTTTTATTTTGTGTTAATTTAATATTAATAAAGTAAGTAGGTGTTTTTTTTATACTGTACACAGAGAGAAATGTATTTGAATAACCTACACAATTGGGTAAATAATTACAACAATTTGGTTCTAAAAAAGTGACAGAAACAATTTGTTGAAAAATTTAACACAAGATTCTTTAAGACCGTTTCTTTTAACGAATTAAACAATATTTGTGTAAAATTTTCAAAGAATCTAATGCAATATCTTTATTCGTTTTGTTGAACGTTATTAAAGTTTTGTTACGTTTGATAGTACATTGCATGTAATTTAACAAAACAAAATTATGATTAAATAAAATTTATATTTTAAGCATTTTAAATAATTTTTTAACTTTAGGTACGATAATTGTATTAAATATATAAATATTGCTTTTAATGAAAAGTACTCCAAATTGTGGTAACTAATTATTATATGTTTTATACTTGGTTCACCAAATTCTTTTAAGGGGTTTTAGCAGTTATGCCAATAATCCACAGAAATTATTGAACATTTTTTATTACAAAATACAATAAAAACAAGGGTATTACATGATTATTCACACGACAAAAAAATGAAATTAAAAATAAATGTGCAATGCTATAAATAAATAAATAAACCTCTCCAGATTTAACATTTATCATTTGGTGGTTATATAAGGCTCCCCTAAGGTGACGTTGGCAGGACTGTGTTTCTTCGCAAGATTCAAGTTGAAAGTTGTACCCGAATTGCCTGATACACGGCCGTAGTCGAAGATTCATCCTCACCTTCTATTACAGGAGACAGCTGAGAAGCCTATATTCATAAACAAAAACATTAATTTATACAGTAGGTATAATATGTATGTGCATACAATCGTAAAAAGTACCAATAACATTAATTATACTTTTTTACCAAACTTGTACAACAAGTTTCATTTCGGGCTATGCAGCTTTGAGCTTTGGGGGCATTTGGCTAACATTAAGCTCTTAGGAGTCAAAATTTAATGCTCCATTTATCGCAGTTTGACAAAGTTAAATTTAAAATTAAACTTTTTTCAAAGTTTGTTATATTTTTACATTATGCAAGTTGTTCACAACTGCTAGATACTCGTTGTCCGCTGCCGGAAAATTGGACCAAAAAAGTGCAGTTTTTTGTAGAAACTACACCTCGTCGAGGGCAAATTCTGTACCTACTGAAATACATAATATGCAAGTTGGATAAATAATACGTATACGTATACTGTACCTTGCTTAACAAATAATCTTGGTATTTAAAATAATGCAAATATTTTCCAAATCCCAAGCTGGGGTGCCGTAATATCCAAAAATCTGTTAACAAATGAAAGGCCTTATCAATTTGATGTTCTGCAACACAATATTAACATTTCTGGTTATTATTATTAAATAAAACTTTTTTTAAGTTGGTTAACAACATGCATATAGGTTAAGTGTTGTTAGTAATGCTTTAGTGATAAAAGCGCATATGCAGGATGTAAATTAAAAAAAAAAGATATTGCGGGAAAATGTACTTCGACCGGCAGAAATGTACCTGCCACTGGAGAACCCTCTTAAATCAGTTACAGTATTATTGAGTTTAAATATGCGTGACAGTGACGATCAAGCGGTAAATCATTTCAGCAATACCGTCTAATATACCAACAGCTAGTATTACAGAAATCACAGATCATACATCAAATAATATTCCGTAACTCCATTGTAAAAAAGTCTATATTAATAATATATTTTAAACCAAGGTAAGAAAGTGCTTTCTTAACAACTTTTGAATATTGTTTTTTTCCCTACAAGCGCATTGTAAAAAAGAAAAAAAAAGTTATATTTCTGTCTTTTAAGCATTATAAAATCACCTAGGGGCTAAAGGTGAATTTTCGTAATGAAGTACTCACAGCCCATATTTCTAACCGGTAACAAAAAAATATATATTATTTGTCTTGTATCGATATTCTGTATATTATATTATTATAATAAGAATAATAAGAAATAGTAAATTGTTTTATTACGAGCAGAACTGGCAACTCTAGGTTTGACAAATACAGAGGAGCCACGAAAAGCCACTTTTCTAAAGGTTACTTTATGCACCGCCAGACGCGTTTTTCTGAGTTTTGAAGATATTTTATTAACGAAAATATGTTTTATTGCCCTATGAGTAGATTTTTTATTTTGTGTTAATTTAATATTAATAAAGTAAGTAGGTGTTTTTTTTATACTGTATAAGATGTCTTTTTTGTAAATGTGTAAATGAAGTAAAACTTGTGGAAAAAAGATAATATACTATGGCTGATTTATTTTTAGGTCATATTTTAGTCATATCTTTTATTTGCCATTAGTCAGATAATCATATAAATTTTTGACATTGCCACTGGAAGCCCTGTTTCCCATATTTAAATGCCCGTCTGAATATTGTCATTCATACAATTATTATCAAAAATATTAAATAGAATGTACACATAATAATGGCGAACATGTTTAAAAACTTGCTTGAGATGCAATAACGATTGGCGAGGGACGCAGAGAAGAATGAGAGGGTGATCGAGACCGAAGGTCCCAAGATTTCGAAATTTTACATCATTCTACATTTACAATTAATAGTTGCTAGTTTATTATTTACAACAAAAATATCAAAATAGCACAATAAATGGGGCAATAATTTCACAAGAAAATATTTTTTTCGTTTAGGGCTTAGATTTGAAGATAACGGGTGACAAACGACGAAAATCGCATAAAGTGATTAGTTTTGAGCGGACGTAAAGTCGAGAGAATCGAATTTAAATTTGCTACAGAATAGGAAACTCAAACCTTGTCAAAAAACTATTCATGTATTTCTGGCCAAATGACTACAGAGAATGTTTTGAAAAAATTATTCACTATATACGACGAAAACTCGAAAATTGTTTTTTAACTTTTTTTGCACATTAGGTACGATTTTCATTCCTAAAAATTCTAGCTTTGTGTATATTACTTACCTTTTATGATGTGTTGTTGGCATTTCTTTAAGCAGAAAATCGTAATCTGTTTTTACGAATCCCGGTTGGGAACTCGTGGTCTACAGTGATTGTGGTTTGCAGAATTCCATCATGAACGTGGTTTGTCATGTTATAAAGAACATCCTTGGAGTCTTATTCAATCAACGCTACAGAAAATCTGTCCCATAGATTAATTTTCCTTATCTGGTGTTTTTCACGCACGCCCTAGCGAATTCTGTAATTCATCGTCTACTTTGACCTATCTTCATGACTTCAAATTACAATAGATACACAAAATAAGATTCAAAATAAAGCGACCGTAGTGACACATCTGTTAAATTTGATGTTTTCTTTTTTGAGCCATCTAATTCACTTTCAAGCAAAATTTTTAACTGTGTATATACCGGGTGTTATGGAAATGTATACAAATATTTTAGGTAGAACTCGTCAATTTGAGCAATTTTTCTTATTAACTTCTTTTCGAGCCGTAAAGTTTTACTTTTTTTGTACACATCTGTTAAAATCTACTTCCTTGTGACTGATCTGTCAGGATTTGACTTTACGGCTCCAAAAGGTACCATAGAATTACATTTTTGGTAATCATCGCCTAAAAAACGTTGTGTGCACCTTGGCCAAAAGTGCTATTTTGGCCTTATCAGAAATAACAGATTCAGATCACTTTTACGGCGTCGAGACACAAATTAGTATTTTTCAAAATCTTTAGTTTTTCGAAGCGAAACTGTTTGATAAATCAGTAGCGGGTAGGCGTTTGAGTGCGAAAATTTTCTTAAATTTTATCCCCCGAATGAATAATTGTTTGCATTGTTATCAAGAAAAGTTACTCAAATTGACGAGTTCTACCGCCCGATTATAACGCCCCCCCTCCCCCCGCCTCACATATTTGTATCCATACTTAAAATCTTCTACCAACACCTATCAACCCAAAAATGAAAAAAAAAACAAAACAAATAGATAGTATATTGTAATCAACACATTCTAATATCTAACAAATCACCATTGTTGAATTATTTGATAAAAACCCACTTAATAATTGCAATGTTAAAGTGTTCGGTACAAATAATACTAATTCTTCTACTCCCTTAGTGAGTCGACCTTCGCAGCCAATCCCGCAATGTTCAACGGTGTGGAGCAGCTCTTCCGGTACATTTGTAATTACAATGATTAAAAATAAAAATTAAGCTTCTTTCTTTTATATTAATTTATCACTATTATTACCAGTTTCAGTTCACCATCACTACAAAAAGTTGTTAGCTGTCGTGACTTTACTTTTCGTTATTTCACGCTCCGTGTTGCTATGAGCAATTTATAATTTTCGCTAGCAAAGATCAGCGCGATTTTTGGTATTTTACATAATTATTATAGGTCGAAGGAAAAAGCAAATACGCCACTGGATGACATCAAAAGAACTTGAAAATTGCTGGAGAGATCGTTCTAGCAGATGCCTTAGGTACAATACTGTTTGAAGACTGAATTATTTTATGCTCATTGAATAATAGATCTGAATTGAAAGCATCCGTCCATTTTGTTTTTGCTCTGTTGACTGGTTAATTCATGTACAGCCGCTAATTAGCAACCATCAAGAATTGTGATAACTTTAATTCGATTGGTTAGATTTTTCTCTAAGGCAAGTTGTAGCACAAAGGAATAAATACAGGGTGAACACCTTCAATAATTGTGAACAGAAGCGAAATTTGAAAATTTTCAAAAACACGTCAAGTTTTATACAGAGGGGGACATATTTTGAGATAGGTTTTTAGTTGACAGGTCTCACCCTCTTAGCAGGGTGGACAACCACTTAAAAATTTTAAATGGAACGACTCATCTTGTGATACATCATTTGAAAGCTTATTTCACGAGGAGTCCTTCCATGTAAATGTTTTTACTATTTGCCACTTATTTACGGGATAGCAGGTCAATAAATGCTATGGTGCAAAAAGTTATATATTTCAGACTTTTTGCCACTAAATCAACCTTTTCAGAAAAACACAAAAAAAAATCTTTTAAGGTGTAACAAATAAAAAATCGGACAGTCAAAAAAGGTCCAAGAATAATTTAAACATTTCTCTCCATATTGAAGCAATCGAAATTGGCGCTTTGAACATTCTGATTGTTTGAATTTTAATAAAATATATTATAAATTTAATAAAACAGACGATTTGTCTGTTTTTAAAATAACAACGTCGTAGTCTCATTAGTGAAAATGGTGTATTCGATTGCCGAGAGGGTGTAATTAATTTTCATTTACCATAGTTGTGTTCGTCATACGGCAAGGGAGTTTAAACCAAGACACCCTTATAAAAATGTCGGCGCAAATTAAGTTATTACATTGGTACAAAAATTCCAAGAAACTGGATCTGTGTCAAACAAAAAAAGGGAAGGAAACAGGGTGGTTGATGAAATGGCCCAACTAGCTCCTTGCGTCGCGTTTCTGGAGCTACGGGTCTTTCTTATTCAATTGTACGTAAAGTGACCAAACTGTACAAATTTCATCCTTATAAGATAAAGACTCTTCACGAACTAGGCGAGGACGACTACGAAAGAAGACTGGAGTTCTACGAAATTATGACCGAAATAATTATTGTGAACCCAAATATCGTCAAAAATGCTTCAGTAATGAGTGCACTTTTTTTTTGAATGGCAATGTGAATAAACACAATGTACGATATTGGAACGATGAAAACCCTCATATTTTTCGAGAAGGTCATACACAGATCCCTCAGAAACTAAATGTATGGGCTGGAATACTTGGCGACGCAATTATAGGTCCAATTTTTATTGAATGGCTGAGTTTACTTGGATATGCTAGAAAACGTAATTTATCCTCTAAAACCAGCACGACGTCGAGGAAAATCAAATGTTAAACGAGTATGACTTATTTTTCCAACAGAATGGAGCCGCACCACATTATGCCGTCAACGTGCTAAATTGGCTAAATAAAAGATTTTCTGATCACTGGTCTACCAAGGCGTGGAACTATATTGAATGGCCGGCACGATCACCTGATTTGACCCCCTTGGATTTCTTTCTGCGGGGTCATTTAAAATCGGTGGTTTACAAGACAACCTGCTAACTTGGAGGATTTACGCCAAGGAATAATTACCGAGTGCAGGAGAATTCCACGTGAAACATTCCAAAAAGTGCGGCAAGAGTTCGAAAATCGCCTTTATGGAAAGGGATGGTGGACATTTTGAGCATTTGTCGTAACTTTTTGACCTATGCAAACGCTTTTTGCACAGTTACGATTAAAATGTTTTTGTTTTCCAACGAGAATTTAATTTGTTCAATTGATGTTAAAATACCGTGAAGAAATTCTAATTATTTTAGGTACCTCTTTGGACTGTCACACAAGAAGTCTGAAATGTCCAACTAATTTCACCATAGTATTTATTGACCTGCTATCCCGTAAATAAGTTGCAAGAGTAAAAAAAAATACATGGAAAGACTCCTCGTGAAATAAGCTTTCAAATGATATATCACAAGATGACTCGTTCCACTTAAATTTTTTAAGAGGTTGTCCACCCCGCTAAGAGGGTGAGACCTGTCAACTAAAAACCTATCTCAAAATATGTCTCCCTCTGTATAAAACTTAAACTGTTTTAAATTTCGCTTCTGTTCAAAGTTATTGAAGGTGTTCACTTTTCAACAAATCACGCTGTATAAATTTTTTTTAAGCATCACAAATGCACGAGCAGTGCATGGCAGCTCAACCAGAAGGTTCACTCACCGAAATAATGCACATATCGATGCGTGTATCATTGCAATTATTCTCGAAAACGTTATTATAGGATTATAATGAAGCGTTAAAGCGAGTACAATGGATGGTATGTCATATTTGCTTTTATTTAACGTATGCGTGATGAACCTCTCGTTTATTTTTCGACCGCGAAAAACAAACATATGGCAGATGATCACGTTACAGCGGTCCCGTATTCTTCCTTTCAAAATTCACAAGTAACAAAACACAAATTCTTTTTAGTGCCTGCATAATAACATAATTTTCGTTTCAGTGACGGTTTATTCACTGGACCGGAAAGCAGTGTCCCAATTGATTACGCCAAGGTAAGTCATTTCTTCAAAAATACCTACTACATAACAAAGAACATTGATAAAACGATGTGCCTATGATGGTGACAAATATCTTTAATGAATGATCTAAAAGTAGTTTAATGAGTTATGTGTGAACGTGACGTGACAAAAGAGATTTCAACTGGTGATCAAGCGACGAACCGCAGCTTTAATATGTTTGAGAAATATTTCAAGTAGGCCATTTAAATTATTACCTTTCAATCTCTCTTGACAAGGGCTTATAAATATTCTTGTCTGAGAGATCCACTACTTGTTTATGATAATGATTTTTAAGGCATAATTTTGTTCCGTTTATAAAACAGTTTTTGAATAGCTGATATATTCGGAGTATTTCTTCAAAGAAAAACAGCAGAATTCTTTGTTGTTTCAAGCTACTTTCAAAATGAAAATCTTTACAGTGACTTGACCAATTTTGATAAAAATTTCATGCTTAAAAAATCTCAGGATTTCGAATATAAAATTTCAAATTAAAATATGTATCTAATTAAAATATGTACACAAACAACTTTTAAAAACAGGATGTCTTTTGCTGGCCCCCTAATCTGCAAACGGCGAAAGGGATTTTTAAATGGAATTTTTTTAATGTTTTAATGCGGTTGCTATAATAATTCTGGTCAATTATTTAAAAATTTATTTCTTATCTTTTCGACTAATTAAAATGTTATAGCATTAGTGAGTCCTCATATTAGTCTGTAAATTGTCTCTTGTTCCTTTCCTGATGAATTAAAATTCATAGTCACTATATCCACCTAACGTTAATTGAGAGCTGTTTCTTCTAATTACACATAACATTTATACAATTTCATACACGAAAAAGCCTTTCCTGATGAAATAATAACGATATATGTATGACTTTATAATCTTATAGATTACTAGATGGTACCGGCGAGCGCTGCTACGCCCCAAAAATAAAATAAAACACATCTCATCCGATTTTACCGGTGCAACGAACAGGTAATTCAGGATGGGTAAGCACTGAACCGCTAAACCGATCCGGCTGGCATTACGCTCATGTTACACACTTCTCTTGACAGTATTTTGAAATATGTATTTTATTTAATTTTTTCACTTATTATTCTAGAGCAGTCGGGTAAACAATATTTTGGGTTTTTCGAAAGAGCCAGAAGAAAACACTCGAATAAGTCAATTTCTACCAAACTTTTAAGTCTTCGATGTCACTTTTTTAGCGAGGGGAGCCACCCCCTTAAAAAATTCAAATGGCATGGCAGACCTACTTTTATATATTTGTTTCTACAATAAATTAATTAATTTGTTAGCATCCAAATCTACATAAAATACAATTAACTGTTATTTTGTGAACCGCACATTTTAATAATTAAGAATGCTTAATCGGAGTAAATGTGAAAATATAAAAACTATCCATTGGCGTTAAATCGGGAAATTTGATTTTTTTCAACAGGATGGAACTCCTCCTCATTTTGCTGCAGATATCTGAAATTTTCTTAATGAACGTTTTCCAGACTGCTGGATAGGTCGCCGAGGTGCAATCGATTAGCCAGCTAGGGCATCCGATTTAACGTCAATGGATTTTTTGTGACTGTCCTTTGTTACCATCGATTGAAAGCAAGGCGCACGGGAAATTGTGGCCGTTTGAAATCGAAAGGCAAATCGAACCATTAGTATGCGTGGGATGAGCACCTCTTCCCATTACATTTTTCATTGAGGATAATCGTTTCGATGGGCGCTATGTTATTCAGGTGTTTCAGCAGATCTTGAAGTTAAAGATCTTATTCGATAGTTTTGGAGTTGTGCACTCTGTTAGCACTTCTCCCTCGACTTCACCACACTTCCTTTCCCTTGTGAAATGATTTTGACGGAAACTTATGAGTGACATTTTATGTCTAAAATAGTCACTGTGACATTTTATCTGACAGAGTGCTTGAACTTTAAATAAAGGGGTGACACAATGGAGTCGTCAACCCCCCTATGTTACCGTTGTAGGAGTGCATAACATATTATATTATATTAGATGATAAGACCGTTACCCTTACTAATTATTATTGATATCTAAGTGAGTGAAAATCAAAGTCCCGTGATGATCATGCACTTGTCACGTAGTGCATGTAATGGTTCGAAAAATCGTTTACACTTCGTAATATTTGGTTCAGATAATAATAATTATAATTATTATTATTCTGAAAATAACAAAAATTATAAGTAGCACAGAGAGCACCTATACGAATTAATAATGAATGTTGCCCAGAGTTATTATAAAGACCTTTGTATCTACAGATCAATTTGCATGTTTATTTTTAATATTTAAAACTTAAGAACAGAAAATATTTGTCATAGAATCAGTAGTACGAAACAGGTATAGTTATACGAAAAAAAGGACTGGTTGCATCGAATGCAAAAATGTATCATTTTAAAGGGGAATATTTTCAAAATTTTCATTCAAATCTGAAACTATCGCTAAAGCCTTCTTAAATCTCTGAAAATGTCTTTATTCGACATTTATTTACCTAAAATATAATCAACCAGAAGAGTTTCTTAAAATTCCCTAAAGTAAAAAAGATATTTTTTAGTACCATGTAAGATATTTGCTCCCGAATAGTCAAAAATTAATAATAGATATTACATGTAAGTATAGCAGTTACCTAAAAATAAAAAGAATAAAATTTAATACGTACTAATTTTAATATCATCAATAATGAAAGAACTGTATTATTAACTTACATAGGTCACCAACAGTTAAAATAACAGGTCAACAAAAAATCTTTTGTATTCGTTTAAAAGCCGGTAATTTTAAACGTATTTCTTTGGTTTATTTAAAGTAGTATAGTTTCATATACGCTTAATTTAAAAGTAATTTATTGTAGACGTTTTATTTAAGTTGAAGAAACCGCCCCATATACCTTAATGATTTACTTAAATTAAACGTCTTGTGCACGGTATAGTTCAGTCACTTTAAATCACCCACTGCAAAAAAAAATCCCAGTGAAGATTTTTTTGGTGCTTCCTCATTTCGTTCTTATAAACAAGTCTCCAGCGGTGTCAAAAAATTAGGTTTTCACTAATATGTTGTAATATATTAGTTTTACGTTAGTTTTGGTTGTTACAAAAAATATTAGCCATAAAATATTGCACAAAAGTGGTCTGATACAATTTACTTACGACCAACAGTTTTCGAGATATGAAGTTCTGAAAGCTCTCGTTTAGTCTGGAAACCTGGGATGAAAAAGTTGTTATGGGAAAAAACTCTCGGACAGGTCAATTTCTATTTTTTATTGCGCACACTTTGAGACATCTTTCAAATTTTTTTCGCCATCAAACGCTTAGAAGTTAAAACTGGGATTAACTTTCTTTGATAATTTTATCTTGTAACATTTTCCAGTTTGTGGCATAATAGCAAAATGTTTCGAAAATTTTTAAGTTCAAGGTCATAATACTTTTCTGACATTTGTTTTTAAAATTGCACGCAGTTTTCAAATCTGCCAAAAAAATTGGGGGTCGCCATTTAAAAAAAATGTCATGTCATTTCATGTAACTTTTTCAAAGATAGCGGAAAAAATTTATAAAAAATAGAAATTGACCTGTTCGAGAATTTTTTCCATAAATGAACAAATAACTTTTTGTTCCCAGACTAAACGACCGCACTGTATATATTGCAACTTTTGCAACTTTAAATTTTGGCCATTTTTTCGCAATTAAAAAAAAATATATTTCGTTTTGTTTCCAAATTCAAACTTTTAAAAGCTTTCCTCCATTTGTTTTTAATGACAGGGGTTTAACATAACAAAATGAAATTTTTATTAATTTTAGTTACATAATACAAGGTGAAAGTATAGTTATACTTTTAACGAGGAACAATAGACGAAGAATCCTCTGCCGCCGCGTTTTCCGGGCATGATGGTCATGACAATGAAGTGTTTGTACTCATTCCGATTACAGTCCCGTATCTTCCTTGAATTAATTTAATTAATGACGTTTAACATTTGACAACCAATGGGTTCTTGACAGAATTACCAAATTAAAAAGAGATAGAACGGCATAGAAAACATACATATAAGAAAATTCCAAAGTTAACTAGACGAAAATCATCTTGTAACACCCCGTACATCTACTCTAGTCATTTCCGGTAACAATTATGAGCCTCCTTGTAAAAGCAGCTGCAATTCATTATATCCCCCAACTTAGTCAAGTTACTGTTTATTGGTTCACCCCCATCTGTGCTAATCTACTGAACTAATGTGTTTCTAAAAGAGTAAGTACCTAGCAGAACAAAACACCACTGTAATTTCCGAAGGAATAACAAAAGCAACAACAAAAGAAGCGCATATTTCGAACACGTGCACCAATTTCCGTTAAGACATTTGACCCCTCTAAGCTATAAAGGACGTGCTTTTCATATGCCTTTAATATGAATCGAATTAAAGGGTGACAAGACCGGTCGATTCAAAAATACTAATTGTGGAAAATACAGTAAAAACAGCATGAGACTGGGTAACGACACGGTCACATAATTTTTATATGAAAGCAAGGAGTGGACGTTGAACGAGACGACTGTCTCCGCATTGGAATGTGTAATTCACCGGAAGTTTGCTACATGGTCGTGTTCACACGATGCGTTTTTCCACTAACCAAGAGTTTTAATTTTTTTGTGATTTAAATTGAACCAAGGTTTTAGTGCGGACATCGTGACGGATGAGGGCGGCTCTCATCCCCATATTCTGACGCGTGTACATCTGCCGGCGACCAGGTGCCATCTGCTTCACTTTTCTAAAAACGACCTTGCCACTTATTTTGACGGTCGCTTGTAGTTAAAATTTCCCTGGGTTAATTAAAGCGTCGGTGAATTGAAGTAACTAAAACTGTAAACTGTAAAACTAAACTGTAAAATTATCTGATCTTCAATGTGGATTTAATTGCTGGAATAAAATAATAAATGCAATTTATTCAACGCTGTTAACGTTTTCTGAAAATCACGGAGTACCAAGCACAAGTAGATTAATTGATTATAGTTGATAAATAGTTGGCCTAGGCAACTTCCAGTTGTCAAAAACAAATGCGGTTGGTATGGATACTAGTTTGACATTTAGTAAAGACGTACACAAAGTTTAGTGAGTAAGATTAAATTTGATTGTGCTATTTACAGTGAATGTCCGACCAAAGTTGTTAATTCAGTAAAAACGAATATCGATCGGTTATAAAGTACCTCTTTTTAAAAGGACTTTCCGCGAAATAAATTTACAGCGACATGCTTGATATATAAAGCAACAATGTCCTTCCTATTCCACGGTAAAAAACTGGGTTGCGGATTTCAAAAGAGGAAGAACCCACGTTAGTGATGAACACCGTGCTGGAAGACCAGTTTCTGTAACTACCCCAGAAAATGTTGAAGCTGTACATGATATGATTTTAGAAGATCGACGAATTGGGTATATCAGAGATTTTGGACATCTCGTACGAACGGAATTTCCAAATTGTTCATGCTGATTTGGGTATAAAAAAAATTTCATCAAAATGGATCCATCCCTAAATGCCTGAATGCCGACCAAAAGCGCGTGAGAGTCACAACATCCAAGCTGATTTGTAGGCATAATTCAGATAATTTTTTGGATCGAATTGTTAACTATGGATGAAACGTGGGTCCATCATTATGATCCGGAGGCAAAGGAGCAATCAAAAGAATGGAAACAAAAAATTTCGTGTTCAGAAATCAACAGGAAAAGTTCTTGCTTCCATGTTTGGAAAAAAAAAGGATACTTCCTACGGATTACAGTGAATGGAGAATATTATTCTTCATAGTTAACTAAACTTCGCGAAAAAATTGTGGAAAAACTCCGAGAAAGAGTGTTTAAAGGAATGCGGTTTTTGGGCTTTGCAAAAAATAAACGAATTGGGGTTTGAATTGCTTGATCGCCCCCATATTCCCCTGATTTAGCTCCCTCAGATTATTATCTATTATATCTATTATAATCATATAATTATGTATGTAGTTCAAAAGGAAAATAGACCGGAGATCTGAAACAGAAAAAATTTGGGAAAGATATATGAAGGATTCAAGGAAGCGGATGGAGTATGGCGTGGAAGAACCAGTAGGAAAGTGATAGAGATGTACAACAGGCCGACAATTGCCAATAAAGTTCGAGCTCAAAGAACAACATAGCTAGGGCACATTGTCCGAATATCAGAACAAAGCAATGCCAGGAAGGAGTTCTGGAAAGCGGTGAGAAAGGACAGAGAAGAAGGGGGCGTAAGGAATAGTCAAGGAGCTAGTGAATATTTTTTGTACTTATTTTTCCAGTTGGTCGTCAAATTGCTCTAACAGTGACATTAAGTAAGTAATTTGAAGTCTGGCAAGAATTATATCACTTATAATACGGCGATAAGTAGTCAAAGTTATGTAGACAATTTCTAAGATGTCACGAATGTCATTGCAATTATTGTTAAAATGCGACGAGTGCTTGCACGAGTCGCATAGGCAATTGCAATAAACATGAGTGGAACCATCTAAGAAATTGTCGACTAAACTTTGACTACGAATCGTATTCGAAGGACTATTCAGTGAACCAAACCATTTTTCTTAAAAGTACTAGCACAATTATCGGCGGCAATTTGTACTAGTACAATTAATTATCACCACAATTCATTTTGATTGGGCAAAATTTTGAAATTCTACGGCTGTTATTGGTCGAATGTCGCAGTTTGACAGGTGAACTGAATAGTCACAGCAATTCATTTTGATTGGCCAAAATTTTGAAATTCTACGGCGGCTATTGGTCGAATGTCGCTGTTTGACAGGTGAACTGAATAGTCAGACCTATTTTCCCAGTTATTTTTTTTTTTTAATTTGTGGTAATTCCTAAAACTTATACAAAGAAAACGCGTCCAAGGGAAGTGAGTCTGGCGGGAGTGTTTTAATAAATGCGGTGCTGTGTAATACTTTGCTGTGGAATTTAAGTAATTTTCGTTATGGTGTAAGAAAAAAATATTTTAGTTTAATTTATGTACAAAAATAATATATTTTTTATATTTTCGGTTTTTTATTCGTCTCCTGTAAAACAGTCCTTTTAATTTTTTATTCGTTTAACTTCCTGGACAAGAATTCTATAGCATTGACAATATTTTTCAACGTCGTGTTTTGTTCGCACATTAAATTTGTGATTTATTCTTTTTTGTATCGAGCGATCAAGATAATTTGTAATCGAGTCATCCATGAATCCGAAAACGTATGTCGTGCACTTAAACTGCACTTATAAATGTCAAATAATGTGTCAATTGAAAGATGAAATGGTAGAAATTCTCAAACAGAATTTTATTGTCAAAAATACGTGAAATTTTAAGGAAAATACATTTATTTCATTCAACTGTTATAACAAATGCTGAAAATGTTCTCCATTTTGGTCTAAGTACAAATGAGCCCTTCGTCTAACACCTTGAATAACATTTCGTAACATATCTGGATTATTATCTATTTCATAAATTTTTTCGGTGGTTCTGAGCCTTAATTCTTGTAAATTATGAAGAGGCTTTGGTAAATGGAATTTTTTAAATAAGGCCACAAATAGAAGTCCGCAGGTGAAAAAGGTCACAAATATTCGAAAAACTTTCGAAAGACTCAGAAGAAAACGCTCGAACAGGTCAATTTTGTTATCAAGAGGGGCCAAATTGTACCAAACTTTCTTGGATCTCACCCCTTTGGCCAGGGGGCCCACCCCCTTAAAAAAAAATGGCGTGGGGGGTCGTGTGATACATCATTTTAAAGCTTATTCAATTCTCTATCCAGAGCTACTTTGTTGTTTGTTTCTACAAAAAAACCATCAATTTATTATTTTCCAAATCAAGAGTATTTTATGTACTTTGATTTGGAAAATAACAAATTCCCGGTATATCAAATTTCAACTAAACATGCCATTCAATCATTAATTCCACTTGCTAAATACTAACGCTTCAAAACCGGCCAAGATCGAGATTTTTTTAGCTTTTGTTAGCCACCACGTCACGACTAAACACGGAATGGTGTGTAACTTTTAAAAGCGAATATCTCAAAACTACATTTCTTCATTTATTCCCAATAAATTTCCAAATAAAGAAAGGCCAGATTAAAAAAAAAATAAGTCGTCACGGGACGATGTATTGATCGAAATAATGGTTATTGAAAGAATTTATAATAAAATTAAAGAAAACCAATAAATAAATATGGAGTAAAATAAATAAAAACAGTTTCGTTAATAAAATAAATATACTTTTTTTTTCAAATGTCAGAAAAACGTGACATTGTATACGTCAGTAGGTAAAGACAAAGTCAAATGGCCATTTCTCTGCCATCAGAAACAAAGTCGTCTGGCGGCGCATAAAGTAATCTTGAAATTACTCTATGCGCCGCTGGTGGTCAGTCAAGTTTCATCAAATCAAAGAAATTGTCGGATTTTTGGCGTTTAAGGAAAAAATAGAATCTTTTATTCGGAGAAAAGTGTCTTTTCGTGGCTCCTCTGTATTTGTCAAATCTACAGAGTTGTCACGAAAAGCCTCACTTTTGCTCCTAATAAAACAATCTAGTATTTGTTATTATTCTTATTATAATAATACTAGCTGACCCGACAGACGTTGTCCTGTCCAAATTTCATAGGAAAACAAAAGAAATGTAATTTTCTTTTAATTTAAGCTGGCATCCGTTTTTCCAGATTTTTCTCTAGAATTTCCCGATTTTTTTTTAATTGAGAACACATTCAATTGAGTTATTTCTATCAAGGGAGCATAACGAACAAAAAAAAAGAAATCAACCAAATATGTCGGTCCTATTGTTAGTTATGATCGAGAGTGCATAGAAAAATTTTCACTTTTGCAGCTTGTTCGAATTTTCCGTCATTGTAATGTAATTGTCTCGAATTTTATTTCCCTAAAAACTTCTCCATAAAAAAACTTATTTAGATTATTACAAAAAAAAAAAAAAAAAAAAAAACAAGTGATGCGCTTACCAACGAACAGCATTTCACTTTTACTATACAGGCTGTTTCAACTAAAATTGTCCACATGAATTTACTCGAGTTACAAATGTTTTCTTCAATTATTTGTCTCATGCCCCACTTTCTCTATTTAAAATTTAAGGCTGGGAGTCAGTGCGGATAAGGTGCTTTAGTTAGAAGCTTGAAATATACCTCAAAGATAAAAAAACTTCACCTGTCTCGGCGTTTTTCGGTAAAATATTTGTATTTTTCCATGTTTTTTTTTTCCAATTGGAAATATTCAATTGAATTATTTCCATATTTTTCTTATAATTGTCTCAAATTTTATTTTCCTGAAAACTTTCAGGACCATAACGAACAAAACAAAAAAAAAATACGAATATTCATCGTTCGAATCGTGAGTTATGGTCTTGAATTCATACCAAAATCCCATAGAAAATAAGTACTCCTTTTTTCCATAGGAACCTTTTTTTAACTATTATGAATATTTAAAAAAATAGCCGTTCTCAAGTAGTGCCTTTACCGCCAAACAGCATTTCAACATGTTTTCCTGAATTTTTCAATTTTCCGGTGAACTTTTTTTTCCATAAGGACCTTATCTGGACTATCACGAATATTAAAGAAAAAAAAATTACGAAAAGTTGCCCGGAAAACAGCTTTTCCACAGTTTTCCAATTTTCCGAGAAACTTTTCCATTTTTTCTTTCCGTAAGAACCTGACCTGAACCATTGTATCTGAGATGGCGTTACATATGGATTCCATACAAAATGTATGAGGAATCTTTTTTCGTTAATTTTTCCTATGTTTTAATAGTTATTCTGTTATTCGGGGCGGAGATAAATCCAAAAAATCAAAGATGATAAAAATCGGTCCAGCCGTTCTTGAGTTATATACCCAGGGGGCCCTCCTGAGCCCATCTGTCTATGTCTACTTTACGACCTATTTTCATACCTACCAAATATAGAAAAAAAAGTCATAAAAATCGGTCGAGTCAAACAATCGGTCCAGTCCAAGGGGGCACCCTGGGCCTCCATGTCCATGTGAAAAATACTTTACGACCTACTCTCATACCTGCCAAATATACAAAAAAAAAATCATAAAAATCGGTCGGGCCGAAAAATCGGTCCAGCCCAAAGGGGGCCCCTGGGCCCCCATATCTATGTGAAAAATAGTTTACCACCTATTCTCATACATGCCAAGTATACAAAAAAAAAAATCATAAAAATTGGTCGAGCCGAAAAATCGGTCCAGCCCAAGGGGGGGCCCTGAGTTCCCATATCGATGTGAAATATAGTGTACCACATATTCTCATACCTGCCAAATATACAGAAAAAAAATCATAAAAATCGGTCGAGCCGTTTCGGAGGAGTTCGACCACAAACACCGTGACACGAGATTTTTATATATTAGATAATACAGAATATGAATACAAAACAAATACATATTTTTACTTTACTACTAGTGCACACAACAATTTTTTATTAATGAAATGATTGGCTGCTTGATCGTCACTGTCACTCATATTTAAACTCAATAATACTGTCACTGATTTAAAGTCAATGTTCTTTTGAAAACAATAATAGAAGATTTCGGAGATTCGGCTTCTCACGCGCGCAGTGTGTATTCGATTTCACATAAGAATAGTCATATTTTATCAATTTGTGAATTAACCTTAACATATAGATATATGTCGTCCCTGACTTTTTTATAGGCCTTTTTAAGCTCTACAACTTTTCTATACAAAACATTCGTATATCTTTTATCGTTAAAGCAGCGTTAAAACAGTTTTTTCGTCTCCACGAAAAGCTCTTTTATTTTAACGGGATAATATACAGCCTATGTCCATTCTAAATATTGGTGAAAGAATTTTCGAGATTGGAAAAGTTGAAGTTTTGGAAATTACTTAGACAAGAGCTTCTCGCACACACATGGAACGACATTCATGACGACATTCGATTGGTTTTACTACCCTGTCGCCGCTATAGATGTTCCACATCAAAAACCGATGGGAAATTGTACGTTCACTAGAAAGTGGACAAATAACGTTTTAATTAGGCACGAAAGGAAGAGGAAGATTCGTTAAACAGAGTTCGATTACATGACATTTTAAAATCTATGTCAACGTCGATATTTACACATCCGTCATTCATCACATCCCCTATACGATTTGTCCAAGTTTATTTCTAACAGCTGTTTTAACCCTCTTTACAAATAATTTGAAACCTGCTGTTCTACCGAAATTAGCAGTGTCAAATTACATCCTTAAACTGATTTAACAAAGGAGCGGATTTTGCTTCACAAAGTTGTACCGTCTTCATTTGCTTTATTACGTAGTTGATTTTGATGAAATAAATATTGAAGGACATGTTTTTTGTGAAACAGAATGTAGATATCTGAATATAATGCTTTCAGAATGTTTCGGTAGTAGACTATTTTTAATATGAATATATGTAGAGATAATTTGAATTTGATGAATTTGCATTTTTTCTGAATTAGAATAATAATAATCTACATTTATGTATTTTCTGATTTAATTAAATTTTAATGTAATTTCAGCAATTTGGTTTTAAAAAAAATTTTGCGCCCGTATTGGTAGCCCGACACAAATTTTGTGGTGGAATTTTGTGCTACATCCCTATATAATCACATTAATAACGGTGAAAAGAGCTATTTATACAATATTATACGTCATTATTTATACAATATACATATCTCCCCTTTTGAATTGTCCCTTGCACAAAACGGGGATTTTAACAATAACTGTTCCATTATTTCCCGACAAGCATCGTTTTATGGTCGATCCGAGTGTCTTTGTGTCGTTATACTTCGTTGTATGCAATGATTCATGCAGCAGCATAGTTGACCCGTAAGTCACTTGTTTTTCTTTTTGATTTTGATCACAAATTCCAATACAATTATTGAGCTTTAAGCGCTTTTCATATTCAAATCTTGCTTTCAAAATAAGAAAGGTCTTATTAATTCAGTCCCTCACTATTTCTCACAAAGAAATTCTCTTGGTCTTTTTTCAATAGCACCGCTTCTTGAAATGTTTATTTAAAGGCTTTAGTTACGATGATCCATATCGGATTTTAAAACCCTTTTTTTAAGTGCATGAAAAATGCCGCATGTTAATATAAACGTCTGCTTCTCTACAGAAGAAAAAAATCTGCTTTGAAGACGTATGTACAAGTGATAATTGAAGAATGTTAAAGTAGGTGATGATAGCAAATTAGTGATGGCAAAGTACACAAACTTGCAGCAGTGTTAGTGCAATTATCATGTATCTGTAAATAGGTAGAGAGAGGTCGTTTGGAGATGTCGAAAACCCGTTCTGTACCAGCCGCAAGGACGTTGGTCTAGCAATATAGCAATTCTGGAATGGATGCATTCTTGATAATGATAGAAAACGACTATGCACATGCCTTGAGGCCAGCCTTCTCGTTTGCCGTTTCTGGGTTAGCCAAGGCTATGAGATACACAGGTGAATTCATACGATACAGAACTACTATAGAAATACTACACTAGATATACATAAGTCGCCTAAAAATTAATATGAGATTAATACACGAACCTGTAAACATATATTATGTGTTCCGCTAGGAAAATAGGAAAATGAATATACAGTATATTTTATGAGAGCTCATGAAATTGATTTCTTTTAGAAAAATTCTCCAAAATCAAATTACTCCTCTGAAGATTCTTAAAATAATCAGTTCAGAATCGCAGCTTATGAAAATAATTAGAAGAGGTGCTTTACATCCTTTGACGAAGATTGACATTAATGTCAAGATATTTTGTCGGTGAATGTGTTAACATTATATGCTGGAAACACTCAATAAAAATACCGCATTTCAACCACTGCTATTATAACAATCAGTTTGCACCCACCTTTCATGAAAATGTCTTGGTAGAACGATGTCACTAACCTTACTTTTAATTTTCTCCTTCCTCGAACCTTCTCACGATGTCTAGGCGACACATCAATGCAAATACGGTATTCTGTCACTATGCTAATAATTTTCATATTTATTTGATCTACATAATTACAATAATACTATATCCAAGTATCCAAAAAGTTACTCCACATTCATTAAAGAAATATTTAATACTTTAAAATGTAGTTTTGACTTTTTAAGATTTAAACAAACATGTACAGATTAAGGTGTGTCAGTGATCGCATTTTGACCTGTCCAAGTACATTTATTCTCAATAAGACAATAACACAATATTATAACAATTTTTTAAAAATAAGTACCTCCCTATTTTTCCAAGCCAACCGCACATTTAAAGCAGTGTGATTGAATTACTTTTTTTTATCTACCATCTACCACCAAAATACTACATATACTCGACTCTTGCTAATCCGACTATTCCTTGCACAAGAGAGTGCCGGATTGGATTGTATAGAGACCAGGAGAAATGTATCAAACATAATAAAATTGCAATAAAAATTGATTACCAATTTATTATTTCAAGGAATTTTTATATACATACCTACATAAAGTTTATTGTATGTAATGTGCATATCGGGTGTTCCAGAGGTGTGTGGACCATCATTTACGTCCTTATTTTGAAAGATATCAAAACGGGGTTTTTGGCGGACAATAACCACACGATACCTTCACAATTTAAAATTACACTGATATACAAAATTTAAACTTTTTTTGTCACAAGCGAACACATCAAATTTTGACTGTATTATGACCATCAAACACCAATATATCAATGAAAAAAAATTGACACATCAGGTTTCTTTGTGACATCAAAAAATATATTTTCAAGTACTTACAAGTTACCTACACTTAGAGAAATTTATGACTTGATGTACAATAAATAGTTATGATTTTCGTGAATGTTTGGCTTCTGGTAGGTCCATTTTATGTATCTAACAGTAATCTGCTAGCATTCCTGGACTCCATTATCCTTCATATCGCTTCTCTATTAAGGAAATGTCCTAATGAAATCTCTCGCCTTGTTCATCACTCACAGCACCCAAATAATGCAGATGAAAGTCCAACATATGTATTTTTAAGGACATATTACACCCTAAAGCTTTGTATGAGATTATATAAGTTCATTAATTTTTTATAATTTTCCGCTTTATGGTTTCCTAGAAAACTTTGGGCAACATTCACAAAACATTTCCAAGCGAGTTTTTCCTGGTCATTCAGTTTTCCTTTAAAGTTCCTATCCTTCATTAGTTCCCGTATTTGTAAACCAACAAATATTCCCTCTTTAATTTTTTGTTTTATTTTTGTAAATTTTCGACGCTGAGATACAAAACTCCACACACATAACAAAAACTCTCCGTGTAGTTATAGCACTAATTATAAATTAATTGAATTCAATAGTTATACAGTCGCCTAAATAGAGTTATTCTAACAAAAATACGTAAAAAAAAACTGGATGTGACAGAAACAAAACAATATAGTTTTTTAAAAGAGGGTACACCAGATCATCACAAAGTTCGTGTGACAAAAACAGTGTCTACAAGTGTTATTAGAAATCATTTACAGAGTGTTCTAATATTAGTAATATACAAAAGTTATGTTTTTTTATCGAATGCCCTTTATATTAGCAGGTTAATTGCAAGAGCAATTAAGGCTGAGGAAAATGCAATAGGTTTATTTTATTGTGGATAGTTCTTGAGTTATGAAGAATTTTAGGCCAAAATTAGTGCTTTTTTAAAAATTTGCAGAAACCGTTCCAACAGAAATAACTGAATACTTTTCTGTCAATATTTTTTTATAGATACAAACTTTAATACACACTGATTGAAAGTAATCTAAATTAATATTTCTATACAGGGTGTACAGTTTCCCGAAATTTCTAAAACCGCGTATTAAAAATTTGCTCAAATTTACCGGATAAATGGCACTTTTGTATGCACAAACACTTCCAATGATGCCATTGTTTTTCAGACGTAGCTTTTCAGTCAAGGAAAAATAATTGAAGAAAATATTTATAAGGAGTAAATTCAAATCGATAATTTTCAAGTTAACAAAACAAAATATTTAAAACAGAACGTGCCAAGATGCCGCTATAGGCTTAGGCGCATTGTCAGCCAGTAACAGGATGTGACGAGAAATTTTAGAGGGATTCGGAAGATGTTACTCCCACCATTCCCACCATTCTTCCACTATTGCCGAGACAGCCCGAGACAGGACAAGAACGAGAGTGTACTGGATATTCGTCGGCGTATTCGCTCTATCCCGAATTTTGGCGGTGTCCGAAATCCATGACAAGGGATATTATTACTGAAAGACACTCTTGAGCCAATATCCCTGCCTTTCCATAGAATAGACAAGGACCGACAGACGCTTTCAATCCAAAACCAAACGTTAGAATAATCTGCTTTCACCATAATACTGTAGATGGTTATTCATCGTGTAGCCGGCTTCAATTTTATTGGAGGTAATTATTGTGCTACCGTTCTTGGACAAATCTTAGTGATAGTGTGGAGCCGCGTTATCTATATACAGGGTGATGAAAAAAGGCGCCGGTGGTAGTAAATAAAATTTCCCCTGTAAGGCAAGTGTTAGGGCCAGTAATTTATGTTCAAGCAAATCTTCAAATTCAATGCAGAAAATGTAAAAAAATCTCTGCATTTAATCTTCCAGGAAGAACAAATATATATTTAAGACACCTGCCCAAAGATTGACACCAAACCGTCGTTTCTGTGCACGTGGACGAATTGAAAATTGGTTGAACACTCCTGTCTTGAGTGAAAGATGCCTCGTTTGTCCACAAAATAGGCTAAAAAATACGAGTGTGCTTTAAACCACACGACTGAAGTAAAACTTCAGTTCGCCATTGTGAAAGTGCTCCTAATGTATGTAAGTTTCTAAATGGAGCTAGAGAATCCTCAATTAATACCGTCTGCAGTATTGGATAATGCATGTTTTAGTTTGTCGTCAGCGAAAAGTCGGCAATCATGTGTAGCGATTAAGATAAGTAGCGCAATTACATACAAAACTGACACAAGCAAATAGGTGTATTGAGAAAAGTGCGCATCGACAACCTATAAGACCCGGGTTCGAATCCCGTTAAGGCAATTTTTTTCTATGAATTAATTATTGTAAAATCGTTCGCTTCGCCCGATCACACTTTTCGTAAGGGGTCGTCCATTAATTATGTGAGCTCAAAATGGGGGGGGTCCAGTAAAATCTCATCAAATTTCATCTAAAGGGAGCAGGGCGTCATTGAAAATCTTACGCCAACTTTTTAATTAAAAAAATAAACATTATTATTACATATAATATAAAAAAAATTAAATTTATTATTTTACTTTTTTAAGGTTTTTTATTTTGTGCGCAAACATATAGACAGTATTAAATATTTTCTATGTATGGGATTCCCCGAATTGAGACAATGAGGTAGTTTACTAAAAAATAAAGTTTTTGGAAAATACAATAATCATAAGCTTCATTGAAAAGTGTATGGTTTAGCGCTATTATGGTGAAATTATACTTACTGAAAATGCAAAAAAAATTTAATTGAAATTCGTTTAATTTTTTATGAGAGAACTGTACTAATTTAAAATACGTCATTAGTGGCCGGCATATGAATTAAGTGAGGACCTACGCCTTTCCATTTCTCACTCTCACTCATTTTATTAGTAATTCTTTCCTTTTCGCTCTTACTCCCTCTATGCTCGGAAACTAATGACGTAGTTATTCGCCCGCGAAATAGTTTTTAATTTATTTCGTGAAAACGGTTATGATTTAAGCAAAACGAAAAAATAGGAGTCCTCTATTTTAAGCAGTTCCATTTATAAAAAAAGTTTCAAAATTTTGTATACTACCTCATTGCCGCATAATTTATTTACCACCAATTTATTTACCAATTTATTTACCACTCTTTTCGTGGAAATCCCCGCCAGTTTGAAAAAATCGTTCAACGAACAATACAGAACGGTAGCCTATTTTTATTGTTATGTTATTATTTTTCCCCTTTATATTCCATCAGGCTCATCAAAGGTTGACTTTAAACAACACAAAAGGAACATAAAATCTTGTATGACACCCGGCAGTAATGGGAAATTATTGACTCGTCTTGTTTATGCATTGTAGAAAACTATTTCGTTATAGACTGGAAAAGTCGTGACGTCAATGAGAGTGGGGACTTTCCAAACAAACGCACGTGTCAACAGCTGGCTCGAAATAGTAAGGTTACCTGTCATTCGCTGTAATTTTTGTACTCATGTACTTTACGTTTCGTCCAATTGTTGTTAGCTTTAACCTCCCTAGTTTGATCCACGTTGAACCATGACTTCAAAACGTGTTCTTAAACTCAGAAAATGAACGTCGATTTAAACCACTTTTACATAACCTCAAATGCTCAAAGCATGGAATGGAAAGGATGAGTCATTGTTTGGAAAGGTTTTGGCTCTCCCACCAGTGCATTTACGTCACACTATTTGCCTCTATTCATTTTGTTACGATTTAGAATATATGAGCGAGCGAAGCGGGCTGGTATTCATGAACAATGGGAATCAGTAAATTACATAATCAATCCAGTTGCATACAAGATTTTGTGTTTATGAATAGTAACTTTTTTTTCTGAAAAAATTACGTTGTAACAATAAATTTGGAAAGCAAACAACGAAAAATGAAAAACCATTTAATAAAATTTAACGCAAGTGCTCAAATTGCCACCCGCGAATTTAATTTTTTTGAAGTAAAACTAATTAAAAATTTTTTTTTTGCAAGGTAGCATTTTTTTACTCCTGTTGAATAAAGAATTGAAAAGTGCATCTAAAACAAAAAAAAAAGTTGGGAGTGCCATTTAAAAAAATTGATGACGGTGTCATAGTTCAAAAACAGATGACATCATCATCAATAAATTAATTAATATTGGCAACATTGCCAACCCCCCAGATACTCCTTTGAATATCCATGTAAACGTAATTTTAACAAATTTAAAGAATGAGACATATCGATAGATTTTTGATCAAACAATGTTAAATTTTGGCTAAATAAATCTGTCAGATTCGTCAAAATGAAATAAATTAACTTCACATTCATACAATGGAGTACGAGATTTCATTGAATACGTGGACATGTTTGTTGTACGTACTCTGTTTGGGCGCCACAAATAATAATGCCACTGAAGCTGCAAGAAACTGAGCAACGCTATCAAAGAAGACGTCACCCTGATGCTAAGGTAATCAGAAGACTAGAACAAAGATTACGAGAAAGTGGGCAAATTAAATCAATGTATGTAAATCGTGGACGACCTCGGGAGGTTCGAACACCTGCTTTGGAGAAGGCTGTCTTGGAAGCCGTTGAGGCTGCACCTGGACGAAGCATGGCGCAAAAGTTTCAAGTTGATTATCGTACGGTGCAAAACATATTGGTGGACGAGCGCATAAAAAATCCTGCTTTTTTTGAAGTAAAACTTCTTTACGGACACTTGACTTGGGGAGTAAGCTAGTGAATGCGTGACGAGAGCGTTAGGGGCCGTCCATTAATTATGTGAGGTGTTTTTCTGTTAATTTGGACCCCTACCTCCCACTTGATGAGATTTGGTGAGATTTGGTGAATACCCCCCTCCACCCTCACTTGAGATTTATAGCATACAATTTTTAAATAATTAATTTTCATGTATGTTCATATGTATTTTGCTAAACACCACTAAATACCTAAGCGTTCTACGATTTCAAAATTTTTATATGTATCAAAATTTGCCTAATTTCGATACACCAATTCGAATATTTTTACATTTTCAAATACCGAGTTTAACTTCCCAAAATAAAAAGGATCCATTCCTTTGCAATAAAAACGTTTACGTCGTCTTTTTCCTTTGTAACGATTTTATAATATATGAGCGAGCGAAGCGAAAAAAAAGACGAATCAATAATTTCTCATTACAGCCGAGTTTCATATAAGATTTTATGTTCCTTTTGTGTTGTTTGGAGTCAAACTTTGAAGACTTTCGTAATTTTTCATTTCGTTGCATATTTACCATTACTGTAGTCATTGTTTGGCGTTATTTTTGTTCTCATTTCGATCACTTTTTCTAAAATTTTATGAATTCAAAATTTTTATATTCAAAAATTTGAAACATTAATTTTTAATTTAATATATTAATATTTTTGCATTTTCAAATGCCAACTTTGAGTTCCAAAATTAAAAAGGATACATTCTTTTACAATAAATTTTTTTAAATTATTTTGTAATATATGAACGAGCGAAGCAAGCTACTAATCATAAACACAAAATCTTGCATGCAACTGGATTGATTATGTAATTTACTGATTCCCATTGTTGATAAATACCAGCTCGCTTCGCTCGCTCATATATTCTAACTCGTAACAAAATGAATAACGAAATAGTTTTCTACAATGCATAAACAAGACGAGTCAATAATTTCCCATTACTGCCGGGTGTCATACAAGATTTTATGTTCCTTTTGTGTTGTTTAAAGTCAATCTTTGATGAGCCTGATGGAATATAAAGGGGAAAAATAATAACATAACAATAAAAATAGGCTACCGTTCTGTATTGTTCGTTGAACGATTTTTTCAAACTGGCGGGGATTTCCACGAAAAGAGTGGTAAATAAATTATGCGGCAATGAGGTAGTATACAAAATTTTGAAACTTTTTTATAAATGAAACTGTTTAAAATAGAGGAGTCCTTTAGTAAGTTATAGAAGGAAATTCCTCAAAATCAAATGGAAATGTGATCGACTAGTACACCAGACGGATAGTTTATGACAATCCCAAATAAAGTAGGTACCAAACTGTGGTCAAGGACGTGATTTATTGTGTGTTAACTGCAACCGACTTCAAACATAATTTCTTTGTTTGTGAACCGATTTCAATTATTCTTTTTGTTCAGTATAGCTCCAAGATGGTCTCATTTTAATTTAATTGATATTGGACATATTCTGTAGAATTGGGAATGGAAAATCTGGAATCTCGAATTCTGGAATATCGAATCTTGAATCTCGAATATTCAATCTTGAATTTGGATTGATGTTCTCGATCTTTTTGACATTAATTTCTTAATTTATTTAACACTTATACTCTTATACTCGACAATCTATTTTCGTGCTCTTTTGACTTGAAGCGTCCTTACTAGATCTACCCATCATTTAAAATTGTAAAATAATAAACCGACTTCAAAATACCCAAAGTAACATAAGTTAACTAAAAAGAAAAAAAGAAAATTTTTCAATTTCGAGAGTTATTTGTTGTTCCGCTTAATGTAATTATTGATTGTTCCGTTTAAGAAATTATTGTTTATTATCTAATTATTAATTGTTATGAATTAATATTTCTATTATAACTTAAAACTGCCACGAACTTAATAAGTATGAAAAATTTATTAAAAGATAGTTATTCACAGCGTAAAATGGCATTATGTATTTATACTAAATTAATATAATATTGATTGAAATTAAAATATGGTGTATTTTTATCGTTAACAAAAATAAAAATCACCGTCAGCTGAACGTTTGTGGGAATAAAGATCGTCAGTTCATTTGCTAAAGTGACTATGCAACGCTCAGATGCACTGATCGCGCAGTATTATTTATGACGCTGAATGACGTTCTCAGCCCCGTTAAAAATACGGCTGACGATTTTCTTTATTATATTAAAAGTATAAAAATCCAGCTGCATAAATTTCATAAGGTATAAAATGACTTTATACTTTATGAAAATTAACCTGGTTCATATACGTGACTGACGTATGCCAATACAGCTGACTGTTATTTTTTAGTTAAAGATGATCTGAAAAACCATCTCATGAATTTTGGTGCGGTATCAATATACTAAAACCAAAATTTTGTTTAACAACTTTCACATGCTGCCACTTCTAGCTGCACCGCTACTAGTGTAGCTGACGTTTAGAGTTCTTAAATATTAGGGGAAAACTATCATTGTTATTATTTTCAGTCAGTATCAAATGACTTGTTCAAATGCAACGCTACCTCCCGGACTATTACCCCGTGAAAAAAAATTGTGAATGGTTGCTTAATCAAGTCACTCACAACAAGCTCTTTCTAACTACAAGCCCTGATAAGGCAAGATTCATGCGAAATGGTGTCGATAATGCTAATAATACCCACGTGGGGAGCGATGGGAACCCCCACGCTGTTGAGATTTTTTGGAAATGTTTGGTTCGGAATTAGGCATTTCCACGTGACGTCACTGTGAGAGTATTGTACGGTCGAATTCAACGTCATTAAGTATACTGTAATTTTTTATGACAGAAATACTTTTTTGAGGTTATGCGCTTTTCTAAGGTGCCTCTAAATTTATTTAGATAAAGATCCTGTCTGAACGTAAGATATGTCCCACTGTGTTATTAGACTAGTTAACTGTGAATATATTTTAGTTTAGTATGTATAATCCAATCAAGGCATAATGTCAAACCTCAACACTTACTTCGATGAGTCTTTTTTTTTTCGTCTGTTGTGTAACAGCTGATTGAGAGCAGCCAGTGACGTCACTACAAAGCCTAACTGTCAACAATTTTTTTATTGGCCCCCATATTTTACCACGGCGCGACGGTTAACAGGTGGGCAATATTTAATTTATGAACAATGAACTCGAGGAATTATTAGAGGACATTCCTTGAACATAAGACAACAAATGTGGTCCTTACAAGATGGAGCTCCTCCCCATAGTGCACGTATAGTGTCAGAGTGTCACCATGAGGTGTCAGAGCTGACGCTTCACTGCCATAGTTCACTGCATTGCCAAACTGACTTTCAACAGGCGACAGCGTAGCTCAGAAAAAATTCCCGCCAGTGGCTAAGCTCCACCTCAAGGACCAATCAACAGTCAGTTCAGTTCGAGGTCCGAGTTATCCTGCTCGAAGAAAACATCCAACCTTCCGCAATCATCGGACAAGACAATTAAACCACCAAGCTACAATTCCAACTCTATCGAAGCACGTACCCGCGATTAAAAACAGATCGCATTTCAATGTAATCCTGACCTATCCCGGTATTTAAACTTCTCAACAAAATCCAGAAGAAGACAAGATGGCACGAGGGGAAGATTATTGAGAGATGGAGACAGTAGGTAATCCAAGAACCTACTGAAAGGAAGGTCAAGAAGAAATAGATCATAAACAGTACAACAGCAAACACTACAACGAAGACGACATTTATATAATAGAATGTAGATAATGCTATATATTAGAGTTAAATGTTCAAAAAAATTATAATAATTATGTCAGATATCCAACAAAAAAAAAACATTTGATAATAACTGGACCACTGTGAAATGAGAGGTAGAGTGGAAAAGATGTCATAACTATCGGCCGACAAAAAGTCTGTAGTGTGCGTTGGGCTCAGCGGCCAGGCGGCCCTCTTTACCTGAAAAGTTTAGTACACAAGATAGCACCAGTACGAGTAGTACGAGTGTGTATATTCCATTTCAAATCACAGAAACAAAAATTCGTTGCCGCGATATCTGAGGCAGCGTGAAAAACGTGTGTGACGACGATCTTATCGTTCCTCATAAAACTTGCCAATATTTAAGAAAGTGACCTTGCTTTCGGCTTCTCATTGCTCTGAACGGTTGATTAACCCAAAGACCTGAAAAGCCAATAATTATTATGATCACCAGCAAGTAGCACTTTTGTTAGGGAAATAAGTAGGCGAAGACATGTTTCCTAAATTATGATTTATTGTCCTTTGTTAAAAAAAACTTCATGGTTACCTATAATATCAGACGTGTATAGAGAGAAAACAGTAATATTATTATTAGAATGAAAGATCAGGTGATATTTCATGTCACCACTTATTTGAGTGTGTGAACTGGACGTCATCCTGGTTAACTGTACTTTACACAATCGAATCGTCCGAAAATGACGATTATCAGCGACAAAGCGAGAAAGGTCCTCTTTTCAACTAATAAAATGACGTTACACGTAAAGAATTTGTGTCTCGTTTTCGGAGTCTACATTCTTGCGAGTTTGAATTGCGATCAGGTCGATACCTGTTTCAATCCCGACACAACATGTTGAAAGAAGTGTCGTCCGAACCATCAGCGGTCTTTTATCCGAATAGAATCTCCTTTGAAAGTACATAATACCGCCAGTTCTTTGTTTACAAACAAATACAATGAGACTGAGCTGGACAGCCGAAACAATAATTGAAAAATGGGACATATCTGTGACTGATAGACTTGTTAGAAAGTTACATAAAATTAACACCAACACCGGTATACTGAAATACAATTTGAACAGGTAGTTTTCAAAGATAAATTTTCGTTGGTTGTAAGAAATTGTCGAGGAAATTGTGAGCACGTGACTTTTAATGAAAATCGAAAATTTAATATGCTAATGGCATAATATCACAAGAAGCACGCGACAAGACAAACGATTCTTTAACAGTGGATAAAAATGGACAATTTACATGAATGTATGTTACTATTGTACGAAATTACAATTACGCATTGTTGAAATGAATCAAAAGGAATACTATATGTATTTAAATTTATTGTTGCCCATGTCTTTTTGAATCACTAAACTTCTGATTTAAAACATCTTCTAAATGATCACCTGGTACAATAGCTGTAACTTTAATCTTGAATATTGTACCTCAGTCTGTAACTATAACATATTAAAATTTAAATATATTCAAGTCAAACTCCACAAACTTTAATAAACGCAAATTACAATAAGAACATGTTTCGGGAGAAAACTACTCCCATCGTCAGCCCTAATTTTTTGACTTGAATATATTTAAATTTTAATTTAAATTTACTCCACCACTTTGATTCATCGACATTCTTCCCGTTTATATAAATATGTATTATTGTAGTTAGTATGCAAAATAAATCCGTTGTAAATGTATAATGGCGAAGTTCTCCAAGGTTAAAAAAATTCGTTATGAGAGGATCCTGCAAACCACAGATTTCATAATATCAATTTGCGTAAAAAAAAAATAGGATTTTGTCCGTTACATGTTTGACTGCTTCAATCAGTTTTACTGGTCTTACCGATTGTTTACGGCTTGGGCTACGTATGAATATTAAGCGAATATTACATAAATGTTGCAAAAAATACTGAGTGTTGATATAGCGGCTGTCCCAGAGATGTGTGGACCATCATTTACGCCCTTATTTTGAAAGATATCAAAACGTTGTTTTCGGTGGACGATAGCCGCACGATGCCTTTACAATTTAAAATTATTAGAAATCATATACAGAGTGTTCCAATATTAGTAATATACCAAAGTTATGTTTTTGATTGATTGTTTTGAAATGATATATGGTTGTTGAGTTATGAAGAATTTTAGGTCAAATTTAGCGCTTCTTTAAAATTTAGCAGTGACCATTCCAACAGACATAACTGAATACTTTTCTTTTTATTTTTTAAGTCATCTAAATGGATATGTCTATACCACAAAATAGCATTTTTAAGAAGCTTTCTGTCAATACATATCTGGTTTGCCTCGGCAAATGTTAGTACATACCTACTTTAGATAATTTTTACAAAAAACAAATACATAGTTTCACTTTTGGGATTTTTTCCCAAAATGAATTTTACAAAAGAAGAAGTGATAAATATGGTTAGGCGAAGCCGAAAGAAATTCCTTTTTGGCCACAAGAATTTACAACGTTTTGAAAACACTGGAAACGTGGCCTACAACAAAAAACAATTAATTGGTGGAAGAGTAGGTGAAAACACTGAGCTAGAAGTTTCTTCACTCCAGTACAAAAAAATATTGCTGCCCAGTCTGATATTTCGAAATCTTCAGTAAACCGTGTGATCAAAAAATATCGGTTTCATCCATACACCATATTGAACTGCATCAAGAATAGCAAGCAGCTTATTTTGCAAAAAGAGTGGAATTCTGCTAAATAATGGACAATCTTCTTCAAGAATAGAAATATTTTAAACAGAATTTTGTGCAGTGATGAGGCAACCTTTGGTGGTCCTTAAATGTTTGGGGTGGCATTATTGGAGATTACTGTTTTCAATGGAAGGCTAACTGGGGAAATGTATCTTGAGTTTTTAAGATACACGCTACCAAGGCTGTTGGAAAATGTTCATTTGCAAACACAAGTCAACATGTTTTTGCAACAGGATGGAGCTCCTGTACATTTCTATAGGAATGTAAGAAGATATTTAAATGGATTGGTAGGGGCGGTCCTGTCAAATGTCTAGCAAGATCAGCCGATTTAACGCCTCTAGATTTTTTCGTTTGGGGCTATGTAAAGGATATAGTCTATTGAATTCTTACATAAACCTAAGTCTGTGCCATTTCTGAAGTAATTTAATAAATTATACAATAAACGGCAACATGTCCAAGGCGATCTGCTCGTTACTCCGAATATCTTCAAGGAAAAACAATTTTTATCCTGCAGGAAGCAAAAAATACACCTGCATAGAGAATCAAAATATCTTTTCAATAATAATAGGACGAGAGGTGAAAATTTTGCCGACAATAGTTTTTGAGTTTCTTATGCGACGAAAATTATGAGGACTGCTTGCACGAGTCATTATTTTCTCAAGCAATAGAAACAAATCAATTTGAAGAGCAAAAATTGGCGGCAATATTTAGACCTAGTCCTATTTGGCTTGAAACTTGTAATGTCAAATAATATGTAACTACACAAAATTACCGCTGGAATAAAGTTTCTCGAAAAATTGCCAATAAAATATTTGTCCTATTGTTTGTTTATTTGAAATTGTGACATCTCATTGGTTACGAAGGCGCAGAGAGGACATAATTATGTATAACTTTTTTTCATTATTTCGACTTTAATCTCGAAATTCCAACTTTAATCTAGAAATTCCACTTTATTTTCGAAATTTCAACTTTAATCTTGAAATTATGCGCGCGCACACCCATTAACACATTTCGAGTTTCACGTACAGGGAAATACGACCTTCTTGGATTATGTTTCTTTTAGGGGTCGAGCGCGTAGCGCGAGGCACTAATTTCAGTGATCCACGGAAAAGCAAATTTTCACAAACGGTAACTTCGAAACAGGCTCCAAGGGCAGGCCCCTTGACCATAAGCTACTTGAAGTTAACATCTGTATCAGAAAATAATGAAATAAACTCGATTCGATTCCTACCATCGTCCCACGCCTGCCCCAACGGGGCCCCATTGTTTTAGTTACCATAAGCCACTTGAAGTTAACATTTGTATCAGAAAATAATATAATAAACTCAATTTTATTTGAATACTTTCAATTTTCAAAACCCCGAGACTAAATGGAGATGCGCGCGCACAGGGCAGATTGAGTGACTGTTCAGGGGCTAGACGTTAGTCAGAACAGGAAGAGACATGAAATAAATGATTTAATTCGTTTCCATTGTTAATCGGTGTGCGCGCGCATAATTTCGACTTTAAATTCGAAATTTCGACTACAAGTGGCTTATGGTCAATGGAGCCCCCTTGGGACAGGGATAGGAGGATGGTAGGAATCGAGTTTATTTTATTATTTTCTGATGCAAATGTTAGGCGATTACGATAACTACCCCATAGAAGCGACACATTTTCGATAAGAATTCCAACTCAGAGATGCTTTTTATGAGTTAAATTGAAATAAAAAAGCGGATGAAGAAGAAATTTGAGAAAACGTTTATTTAAGTGTTCATTATGCAGGATAGCCTGTTGTGAAGTTGCTGCGTGCGCATAATTCCAAGATTAAAGTCGAAATTTCGAGATTACAGTCGAAATTTTGAGATTAAGGTCGAAATAATGAAAAATAAAGTTATATGTCCTCTCTGCGCCTTCGTACATTGGTTGACAAAAACACAAGTTAAATTGTCAACGATATGTCACATGCCCCACTTTCCTTATTTAAAATTTAAGGGTGGGAGTCACTGCGGGGAAGGTGCTTTAGTTCGAAGTTTGAAATGTATCTCAAAAGTTGTTTTTCGCGTGTAAATTCAAGTGGACAATTTTCGTTGAGACAGCCTGATGTATAAATATACAGGGTGTATAAACGACGCGTTGCAGAATTTTTATTTATAGGTCGTTTAAAAAAAAGTAAATTAAATGGCTTTTAATTTACCATAAGCAGACGATTTTAAATTTTGTCTAAATTTATCTAAACACCAATTTATGTGGAGGCAATGCAATGGATTTAAAAACAAAATCGGAAACCGAATCACAACTGCTGTAAACGTGCTGTATACCGGGTATTTGTAGAATAATTTTTTTTTAATAAATGCGAAATCTTCATTTTTGGGAACCCAGCTCACATACTGTAAAATTTCTGAAGAAGGCCAGGGGAGGGGCCAAGATGTTAGTTAGCCAGCTTGTTACTTAAAACGATTCTCGCTCATTGAAGTTTGTGACTAAAATGGACGGGCATCCGTGGAAAAATTACATGCAAATAATCAATGAACCTGTGAGATTTTTGAAAATAAAAAGTAATGTACCGGTCTATCTTATCAATGTCTTGCATTTAAAAAAAACTATTATAAAAATCGGTGCAGTACCCACTGTTTTATTTGCTTCAAACGATTCATGTTCAACGATTAAATATATAGATTTCGGCCTCCCTCAAATTAGTTATTTTGCTTTTATGTTCGTTGGATTTGTCTCCCGAATAGCAGAATAACTGTAAAAACATCGGGGAAATTAAAGGGGGGGGGCTTGGTATAGGGCAATGACATGTAGGGTTCTTTGCGACAGGGGGGCCCAAGAGGGTTCTTTAAGACACGGGGGCCACCATGGAGAATGAGAGCCCCTCTGCAACAGTGAATAATAAATTAAAAAAATTGTTGGCCAGAAACTGTTTTGCAACTGCTAACGCTTTGCCTCCACAAACTTACACTTGCAAAATGACTATTTCTGGCCTTGTATTAAATACATGTATACTATTAATAGACGGTATTAGGCCGTTGTATGTTGTTTTATAACTACCCTCGGGCAAGCCCCCCTCGGGATGGGGCCCCTGTGTTTAGGAGCCCCCTTGGGTAGGAGCCCTATTGGACTGGGGTCCCCTTGGGTAGGGGCCCCCTTTGCAGGTCGTGTCGCTACGCGAATTAAGCAAACATGTTCAATTTTTTAAATCAAATAGTATTCAAGTGAATGAAAAGAAGCGACAAGTAGGTGGTCAGAGCAAAACTCCTGCAGATTCATTTTTTTTTTTTTAAAAGCAAATAGATAATTGTAGGTCTGGATAGAGAATTCAATAAGCTTTAAAATGATGTATCACATGACTTCCCATGCTATTTGAATTTTGTTAGGGGGTGGCTGCCCTTGCTAAAAGGGTGACATCTAAGACTTGAAAGTTTGGTATAATTTGGTCCCCCTTGATAACAAAATTGACCTGTTCGAGCGTTTTCTTCTGAGTCTTCCGAAATTAGAATTGTTGGGGTACAAATTTTAGTTGGTACAATTTTATATTTAAATAATAATATTAACGTAAAATTACAGATATGCAATACCACATAGTAAATTAGAGGATGTACAGAAATTAGTGTACTCCATTAGAGTGATACAAATTGTTAATTGTTGAAAATAAAATCATATCACTCTATATTGAATCCATTTACCGGCAAACGCTTTTGTAAAGCTGATAGTTTTTGTTTACTTTACTTTTTTGTTATCTTTCTAAGAACGAGCTGCGGCACACATGAAATATAATACGGTCAGTCGTCGACACGTCTGCTGCCGATGAGGGGCGGGGCCTGTGTTACATTGAGCCACGCCAACATTGCTTGAAACTAGCGAACTTTGGGGACAATTTGCAAATTTATTTTTCGATATTTATGAAAACACCTTGCATTTATCGAATACCGAGATCAGTAAAAATCAAGCACTAACACGTTTGTTAAAAAAAATTATTTTACCTTTTCATTTTGGCAATAAATTTTTTTTTGAACAAACAACGTTTTGTCGTGATAAAGGTTGTTTTTTTACTAATTTTGATGCCCAATACGTTAAGATAGCCTAACAATGAAGGCCGTAATTCAGTTCCAAAGTTGAGGCGACTGAGCGTTTCGCCTTAATGACAACCATTTTCATATTGTATCCACCAAAAGAGATTTATACCAAAATATACATGCATAAATATATATAAATTTACATTTTTGACTGAATGGTTGACAAACTGGTTCAGAATGACAACCATTTTCATATTGTATCCAAATTTCGTTTATTGTACAAATTCCACAGTTGTTCTTTGTGACTAAAAGCCATATAGTTCATGGCACCACATGAGAATGCGGTGGGCGGGTGGGCCGCCGTATCTACAACTGATCGATTGACTAAGGGTATTTTAATGACAACCATTTTTTTAACTTAAGAATTTTGAAATTGGATTTAACACGACAGTGAGTTCTAGTTTTTAAAGGAAAAAAATATTCAATAAATGGGTGTCATTTCTCATCCATTTAGTCAGTCGGTGAGTATGGTGGACGCGTGTTTGACGAGTTAGCAAAAAAGATAGTTTCTTTTTACTTTTTGGAGTTTATTGGAGTTTACTCCTTAAGAATCGATTTTTAAAAGCCCGGTATGACACATTTTTGGGGAGTAAAATGGATCGGTAAAAGTCAACGCGTTAACAAAAAGCGTTATGTTTTCATTAACCCTCTAAGCTGTACCATTTATTGTTGGTTGCCCCCTTGGGACAGGGTATTATTTTCTGATACAAATGTTGCAACTGGCTTACGGTAACTAAAACAAGGGGGGGGGCGTAGCTACCACCTGAGCCGCAGTAATACCTATTACCTACTCCATCCGCACCACCAAAGTGTTTGACTTTGATTTTCGTTTCAATTTTTCGTACTATAATGCTTTCAGTATTATAAGAGACGCGTTTATTTACCTCCATTATTTATTAATCGCACTTAAAGAGCAAACTCCAGTCGCGCGTCGGAGCTGACACGCACAATAATTTTTTCTTGTTTTATTTTAATTAAAAACTGATTTAAGCGACCAATTCCAAATTATATCGTGTCAAAATACACAAAGATCCAAAACATCTTTGTGTAATTTTCTATACGACAGGTGTTTCATAAGTAGAGCGAAATGCTAACTGAAGTAAAAATCACAACCGTTCCCAGACTTTCATCGACTTTTCATAATTTGCAGAATATTACAAGTTTGATAACCTAGTGTATAACAAAAACGTTTTTCGCAACGGCCATGCGCAATGAAATTAAACCCATCATCAGCATCCGGGAACCCTTGAAAATACTTATCTCGAAAAGTACGTTAGAAGCTCCCACCTCTGTATAATTACAAGCAACAGCTGTTTTCCAAACAGTAAAAGAGTGGGAGAAAGGCCATCGAAAGGCCGATTGAGTACACGAAGAAATACCTAACTGAAAACAGTTCGGTTCGTCGATGCGCACTGTTGAGATTGAGCCGCGTTAGTTTGTGACAGAAGTGTCTCGAAAATGGTCCGTAGTTTGGTTCAGTGGACAAAGACTTTGAGCTTTCCGGCCCGAATTTCTCCCAATAAAAGTTCCAAAGAAAGTGTACTTAGTATTCCTGCGAGCCCTACCATAACACCCACACCGAGCAACACGTCGCTTTCGCCACCTTTTGTTAAAAATGAAATGAACAATATGAAGAACAATTCAATGAATGAAATGGACCAAGTAAGTCGGGATAGTTGTGGAAATTTATTCACTTGCAATTAATTAAACTTAATCGCGAATGTTGCAAGCTTCCACTAGTTTTGTATTCCAGTGTCCTTCGGGTACTGACAAACAGGATTTCTGCAAGAATGAACAAGTTTCAACTTGCAGATGCCCAGTTTGTTGTCCTACCTTTATTAGTTCAACAAACCTTCAATTAACTACAAACAGGGAGAATTAACTGTTGCGAAAGGCAAAATTATTTTTTTTTGTGTTTTACGGATGTAATGTAGTAAATAAGCTTTAGATTTTTTTCTGTTCGGTGGTCAAGAATCATTATGTGCATTGTCAAACCTGAAATAAGAACATTTTACTGAAGAAAGGTTTTAACAATTTACAAAATTGCAAGTCGCAAAGAGATCAAGTTTTTAGTCTTCCAAAAATAATTCCGTCCATAAATCAACTCGGTCCTCTTTTAGCGAAATCTGAGATGAGCCCCAAAACTAATTTAAATTACATAATTTATAATGCTAGCAGAAAAGTACATATTGTTATATTTTATGATTTTCAATATCCAGTATTTAAATCAGCCAACATGACAAGACGATTGGTTAGTATATAATTATATACTTATATACCATATATGTATGTATAATAGCCAGTTATAGGCGCGGAACCAAGGGGGGGCAATGATGGTTGCAATTAACCTCCCCCCCCCCCCACAGAGTCGCCACCAAAATAGTATATTATTATTGGTAACAAAATGAAACTCGCACCAACAGTAGCAGTTTTTATATAAACATTGAGAATAAGTGGAATTGATTGAATGTTTTTTTAGACAAAGATGTCTATTTGTGTCATCATCTTAGATACATAAATTCACGTAGGGAAATCTCTACGTTATTATTACAAATAAACCTGATGGTTGTGCGTTTTCTTCTTGTTGGATCTGTTAAGCGCGAATGCACAATGATGTCAAAACAACTGGATTAAATTTATAGAGCTGACTTTGAGGTGACTGCAAAAAAATTAACTGATAACAGGACATGTTGTCAAAATGTTAATACACATAGCGACAATGTGAAAACTCTAAAAAAAGTTCTTGATATCTGATTTTAATCTGCTTTACACTAAATAATTTTAAGTTTTTTACTTTGAAAAATCAAAACTTGACCGACTTCTTTAACGTATTAACTTTCATATTCTTTTAGGTTAAAACTAGACTGACAGATTTGCAAATTTCTAAAATCAGTGTAACCACAAGTTGACATAATTTTCTGCTTCTCGTAGACATATTATAAAGCGATTATGATAAGTAAACGGAAATGCCAGATATGTGGAACTGTTTTGCAGTTAATGAAATCATTAACACGATTTGCAAATCGCTTTGAATATGAAAATGTTACTAATGCACTTTTTTACTAATTTTATTATTTAATTCTGACCTGGACTACTTATTTGTTATTTAACCATATATTTAACTTGTTAGCAATAACTACCTAAATAATTCATACATCCAGTAGGCATTGAATATCAAAATTCTCTATCTCACTTTTACATTTTATATTTAATTCAGTCATACCGTTTTTAAAAAATCTGAATTTATAAAATCTGTATTATACAGGGTGACTGACAAAAATGTTTTATATTTTTCACTTTTGACAGACAACAGTCATCTTTAATTTTTCAAATTGAACTGTATATATTTTTAGATAGATATTTATTTCTTAATACAAAAAAAATATATAACAATAGTAACTATTGTGTACACAATAGATCGTGAAGTCGTAAGGAGGCTGCATTTTTTTGTTTGGTGAGCAATACATTTTGCGCTTAATTCTTCCACTTGGTTCTTAAATTATGGGCCCCGTCAGTTTGAAAAATGTCTTTATTTTAATTTGTTAAATTTGGTGTTAAATCATTTGTCTGTTTATTTCTTCATCAAAACTGACTCCAAATAAATAGTATATTACGACCCACCACCAGAAAGTTCGGCTTCGCCTCGCCTTGTTGTCAGCTTCCACTTTACGATGGAGGCGATTTTACAGGACAATGGTGTTGATTTGTGAACATGTCTAAAAAGTTTGTCAATTTCAAACAATCCGGGCTTTCCTTGTCTAAACTTTTGTTAGTAGCCTGTTTTACGATACCCATCAACATTGAAATACCTCCTGCTGTGTCTTCCTTTTTACCGGTAGTGCTGGACTGCCTCCATTATAATTAGCGTGAAGGGTAACTTTTACGTACATATTATGTGTTATGGAAAAATTGTGTTTATAGCTACTGACATTATGTGGGTGGCACTGCTTGGGTGGTATATGGACCATGGTAATTGGTGTTCAATACACCCCCTGGAACGACTAGTTTCAGCAATCATATAGATTCCATAATTTATGGATGTCCAAAATAAGGTTATAATAGGTGTGAACGGTTCGAACGATGAGTCAGGTTGTTCCTCGATTCAAAAGATCATTTTAGAAACAGGTTCCGGTAGGAATTTATATGTGCTTTTGAAGTTTTGTGGCAAAATTATTAATTCGTTACAAAAAATATTGTACCTAACTCCCTTCGGTCGTGCTGCAAATAACGTGCTCATGTGGGAAATTTTACTTTCCAAACACAATTTTGGTAATTTAGGGAATTTTGTTAAATTTTGCTTTTTCTGTACCTGACGTATACTTGACATGACTTGACATAACCATAACCTCAAAATCACACTGACATTTCTTTCAGTGCAGGGTTCAGCGTGTTACCAATGGGAAAAAAAAATCTATATTTTGGGTGCGTTAATGGCCTATTAACGCACTCAAAATGAATGCTTTGTTACAACAGCAAATAATTACGACCGAACGAAGTGCTACATTTAGTGCGAATGCGGGAAATTTCTTTTCTAAATAAGTTAGGGACAATATTTTTTCTAATGAATCAAGCGAGTCAAATTGATAAATAATTTGTCATAAATTTAAATTTTGCAAATTAAAAATCTGGTTGAGTGTGCCAAGTCATTTCGTGAATTCGGCCTTACTGTTACTTCCGGTATTCGTTGCATTAACCAACACCGACCTTAAGAAGTAATGGCCCTCCTACACGTGGAATAAAGAAAAAAGCACCCCGGTGTGGGAAATTCTTGTTTCCGCGCATCGGGAATAAGCGCAAAATATAATAGGTATCTATAAGCAATGAGTCCAAAATAACTATTATCTAGTGGCTATTACAGACTATTACTCTGGTTATCTTTATAATAAAATTTTATATATAAAATCCGCTGTGCGTGTGTTCGCAATTCTTCTCCTTCTAAGCGGCTTGACCGATTTTGATGAAATTTTGTGTGTATTTGAGTGGATCCCTGGATGGTTCTTAGCTACAGTTAGACCCGGTAGATGGCGCTGTTGACGCGATCCAGATTTTTTTATATTTTCTGACCCAATCTTTATGATTTTTTAGTATTAATTTATTGGTTCACCTGGATGGTTTTTAGCTACCGTTGGACACGGTAGGTGGTGCTGTTGTCGAGATTCACATTTTTTTAAATTTTCTGACCGATTTTGATATAAATATTTTTTTGTATTTATGGGTCACCTGGATGGTTCTTAGATACAGGTGGCGTTGTAGACATGAAGATTTTTTTTTAAATTTTCTGACCGATTTTGATGATTTTTTTTTGTACTTATGAAGCCATGGTTGTTGGCTACAGTTGGACCAGGTAGATGGCGCGGTTGTCGAGATCCAAAAAATTTTGTTGTTAAATTTGAAAGTTTCGTTTTTTTTTCAGGCAACTTTTTTTGTTTTGTTCGTTATGGTCCTGGAAAAGTTTGCGGGAAAATAAAATTTGATACAATTATGTACAAAGGAAAGTCACCGCAAAATTAAAAGAAAGTGCGAAAATCATAATATTTGTATGCACTCTGGATCATAACGACATAATTATTTGGTGGATTATTTTTTCTTTTGTTCGTTATGCTCCCGGATAGAAACAATTCAATTGAATGTTTTCACTTTAAAAGCTCTGGAGAAAAATCTGGAAAAACGCATTCCGGCATAAATTAAAATAAAATTACATTTGTTTTTATTTTTGTGTTGTTTCGCAATCTGTCCAAAAACAAATTTAATGAAATTTGGCCAGGACAACGTCTGTCGGGTCAGCTAGTAATATTATAAAATTAGACAGACAGAAATATAGATGGTTCCACATTCACGTTGAGAATAGGCTTTCTTGGATATTCGCGACGTTCTCGGCTTAATGTTTTTTTTTTGAAGTGAAACTTCTTATCCCTTGGTGTAAGATTTTTGTACGGGTTAAGCGCGCCACAACCCGACACGAAAATGGAATATATGAGTGGGGGGATATATCAGGCCGGGAGGGCAAGCGGCAGCTAGTCGACTGTAAGATTTTGGCACGGGGTAAACGTAATATAGCGACACGACACATTTCTGCTCAAATAAGGGGGCCCCTAGGTAAAGGATGCCCCCTCTGGGACAGTGCGTCCCAGAAGGGAGCCCTAGGTACTAGACAACGACAATAACAGAGAACGCCGGTAACCAAAATTTGTCGTACCGGGCAATGAAAATCGATCGTGGACTCCACACACAATTTTTTTTTGTGATTTTTTCTTTGAAAATTTACTGATTTACCGATTTTCAAAAATTATTGCTACACCAATACGCGCATTTGGATTCAGTTTTTTTGGTGAAATGATTCCGTAATTTGGAGTTGACTGAAAGGAACGATACTGGGTGGAGATATTGGGCCCAATATATCGTTATCAGTAGATGAGGTCATTTTTGTAATCATTATGTCAATATGTGTATTGTATGTTATGATGGGAGCTAAAAATAAATATTTGTATATTCGTGGTTGCATCAAACGGTCCTCTTAACCAATAAAGTTTCTCTACACATATTCAGAAAATGCTTAAATTATTAGATTGTTCATTGTGTTACTCTGATTTTTATTCATAAAATGTTTTCCTCGTTACAGATATATCCCGATCCGGAGTCGGAAAAGGCTATTATGAGCTCTGTAGTTTATTGCATTCATCATAAGGAAGGGTGTAAATGGTCAGATGAGCTGCGAAAACTGAAGGTATGTAACAAAGTGCTCTTATTTGACTTTTAATTTAGTTTTTAGTAATATTTGCTTAGTTTTTTTAATTACCACTCGTTGATTTAAAATTTTCGTAAATCTACGTTTAGTATAATAATAAAGTAATTTCTTGCCGGCATAGAAAAGTGTAATAACAAAAAATAACTATTTATTATTATTAAGAAGTCATTGAACCTGATATGCTTAGGTGCTAAAGGTGCGTTCAGACATGCAACCGAACTTCGTATCGTAACTCCGTCGCGTAACCTGTGAACACGGGCGTAAACAGATTTATTAATTCGTGAAAACTCGCTCAGGTGGCATTAAAAATCTTGATTCTTTCTAGGCCCACTTAAACTCTTGCAAACACGACGCTATTCCCTGCATTGGCAAGTGCGGAGCCCAAATCCCTCGGGTCATAATGGAAGAACATCTGAAAACCACGTGTCCTCAAAGAAGAGCCAGATGTCAGTTTTGCAACAAAGAATTCAGCGGTCACGTTTTTGAGGTAGTAAATGCGACATTTCATCGACGGCTTATTTGATTCTTTTGTTGTTAGAACCATACGGGAAACTGCGGCTACGAGCCCCTGTACTGCGAAAACAAATGTGGTGTCAAAGTCCCTCGAAGGCATTTGAACCACCACAAAGTGAGCGAATGTTCGAAACGGTTGCTGCCATGCAGATTCTGTTCGAAGGAGTTTGTTGCTGACACACTCTCCGCTCATCATTTAAAATGTGGGAGGGTGCCGGTGGCGTGTCCCAACAGATGCGATGTTAATGTCCTTGCAAAGGAGGATCTAGACACACATTTGAAAGAAGAATGTACCGTTTCGGTCCTCAATTGTACTTACAAGGATGCAGGTTGTAGGTTCAAAGTAAATCCCACGAATTTCGGTGTTTTTTTTTTTATTTAATTTTTTTTTGGTTTTAGGGATCGCGACATTTAATGGAGAAACATTTAGAAGAGAACAGTCAGCAACATCTCGCTTTAGTTTGTACAGTAGTCACTAAACAGCAACACCAAATTACTTCTTTGAAGAGTGCCCTTTCTAGACTGTCGCTCAACTATTCAGGGACATTGATCTGGAAAATCAGTGATTTCTCTGAGAAGATGAACGAGGCGAAAAATAAGGAGGGCATGGAGCTGGTGTCGCCGCCCTTCTACACTAGTCAATATGGATACAAGCTTCAGGTAATAAAACTATTATTGCTTTTGTTAAGTTTGTTTATGCATTTGTCTACATTTACAGGCTTCACTTTTTCCCAACGGTAATGGTGCAGGCGAAGACTCTCATATCTCTGTGTACATCAAAATTCTTCCCGGCGAATATGACGCTCTTTTACGTTGGCCTTTCGCCCATTCAGTGTCTTTCACACTGTTTGATCAGTCATCTTGTCCAGAAAAAGCGTGCAATATTGTAGAGAGTTTCATTCCAGACCCAACTTGGAAGAATTTTCAAAGGCCGAGTAAGGAACCCGATTCTTTAGGTTTCGGATTTCCAAAATTTGTTTCCCACGAAATGTTAAAGAAACGACATTTTATGAAAGACAACACTATGTTTATTAGGGTCAAAGTTGATCCTAGTAAAATTGTTGCCGTTTGAAAAAATAGGGATTGAATTTTTCATTGGCCCTTGATCTCATTTTGTAAATAATGTAAATTTGTGTATACAGTAATTTTTAAGACTGGAAAATCGACAAAAATATATTTTGCTTTATTTAATTGGGTGTAATTTCTAAAAAACTGTACATACGAATATTGAATGTTTTTCTATGAGAAAATGTTCTTTATTTCATTTAATAGTTAGGTTTCTCAGGAAGTTGTAAAATTCAAAATTACCTATTTAATTTTAGTTCTTTGATTTTGATATTTTTGTGATAGCTGGAGAAGACCAAAGGTATTGTTTATACATTTTTGTAAATATATTTTTAAGAAGCATAATATACCTTGTATGTAATTGATAGTCATTTTAGATTAGTTTTACAATGAACTATTTTCATTTTAATAAAAACAACTAATTTATATATGGTGTTCTTAATAAATACGTGATGTATATGTTCTCAAGTTGCTTAGTAAGGTCCAAATGTGTGAACGTTTTCATCACATCTTAGGAGGCGCGTATTTCCCAATTTGCGGAATATTTAATTAGAAATTATATTAGGTACAGTTTCTAAAGCAGGACAGTGGAACGTAATTGACAATATAAGGAGGTTTGTAACTATTCTGCAATAACAAAGCTACATAATACTATGTATTGTAACGAACCAGTTGCTATTGTCATGTTCAAAATTAATTACTGATAAACAACGTGGGTTTTGTGCCAATAGGTCTACTTAAGTAATTTACTTGAATATCAATCGTTTTTAAACAATGCACTTGTTAGTTTCCTCTGGGGATTCCATTTACTCTGACTTTTGACAGGATAAACGATAGGCTGCTTGATTGAATTACAGTTAGTGTTTTAATTACTATTCCCACGACCATATGAGAAAGTATCATTCACCTGTTTGTTATTATAACAAACGTGTTTGTTACAGATTTAAAATTTTCACTTCACTATTAGTAGGCTTGTTTGATTTTTGACAGTTCTAATATATTGACAATTTGTTAGCGCTGCGTGGCGTTTTTCAAGCGAAGATGCGTTAAAATCCAATTATTGCTACAAATAATGAAGGAAGATAGTGAAAGTGGAGTGGAGAGTGGAAAGTTGGAGTGCACCAAAGCAGCTCAAAATACCTCCCTAAACTTACTCCCAGAAAAATCTCGAGAGAGGTATAAAATAGCATATAAGCAGTTCATGGATTGGAGAACGGTGAAATATATTGAGTCTATAACGAGTTTATTTCACTAAATTATAACGAGTGAGCAACAAAATTCGTGATCGTAGGAACCTCTGAATCCAAAATTTTTAGTCGATTCTTGATCGATACGATTGTGTAAGAAGTCATCGAGTGATGTGAATTGACGATTAATGTAAACAGTAAAGTAAAAGAACCGATATATACGTTTAGCCAACTGCGATCACGAATTTTGTTGCTCACTCGTTATGACAATAAAGAATATTACACGGCACGATAAATACACGTCAAATGGTAGGGACTGCGGTCAACTCTTCCCGCCAGACCCGTTGCGATAATAACCGGTAACCAGTGCTTTTATCGGGGGTGCTGTTGGGGATGAGAGACTGTTTTCTGGTTCTCGACTGGCAGGAGAGACGTTTATATGACGGGGTTAGTGGGTTTTCGTCCTAGTGGGGGATGCGTAGAGTTGGATCAGTGGCGCTAACCGAGAGAGTGCTGCGGAGCGTAATGGAACTACGCGGAAATTTGCTACAATCTCCCCCTTCAGAATGGGAAGTCGCCACGACGGAGGTTTTGAAATTAAGGCTGGGTCTTCCGGGGTCTCCCTCGACGGCGTATGGGGGCCACCGGCTGTGACTCTTCAGGGCCGGCGTCGTATCGGCGTATGGCGGATGAATGATAGGTGCCTAGAGGTTGATCGGCCTGCTCTCGGGAAGAGATCTCGTAGCTGCAGGGTCCTTTCTCAGCGAGTATGACGTAGGGCCCGTCGCGTCTCAGAGCAAATATTTATAGGTGAGCCTCTTACTGGCTTGGCTCAAGGTATGGGAGTCTACAAGCACCAGATCTCCAAGCTGGTACCGGGGCGTCGCTCGACGGGATTGGTCTCCGTAGGACTTCTGGTGGTCTTGGGCTTTTTCGGGAGCTTCTCGGGCTTCTAGAAAAAGGGGGTGACCTCAGGTATTAAGTTTTCGTTTCTAATAATGGGGCGTATATCGTGCTGTACGTCGGTTGGAGTCCGTAGATGTCTGGCGAACGTTAAACGCAGTGTTGATGGCAAATCGGATTGACGGGAGCTTAGATGGCCAATTGGTGTGGGTGGATCCAACCAGTATGGATAGTATGGTCTTCATGTCTCAGTTTTTTTGCTCCACCATGTTGGTTGCGAGGTGGTACACAGGGGTGGAGGCCTGGTCTATGTTTAGACAGTAGCACACATGTTGCATAACACCACTAATAAATTGCGTGTGCTTATCAGAGATGATTCTTCGTGGAAATCCGTAGCGGAGAAATATCTCATCTATGAGAACTGTGGCGCAGGCTCAGGCGGTTGCCTGTTTTAGGGCGTGAATTTCTATCCACTGGGAACTGCAATCTTCAACGATAAAGATCCAGGTTTCGTCATTGGGTCCCTTTGGGAGAGGACCGAAGAGGTCGATAGAAAGTTTGTACCTCAAAACGTTGGTGAAGTACCCGTGTTTGGTGAAGGCCCGCGGGTTGCTGGTTGCTGGCTCGTTGGCGCTCTGGACAATTCTTGACAGTCTTTAATGGATTGTGGCATGCCTGGCCAAAAGAAGTTTTTATTTAGCTTGTGGCGTCGGGTGCGTCGTGAAATTTCTTTAGTAACGGTATCCGGTCTTCCGAGGGGACCACTAGGGGGTTTTCCGTGTCGTCGTCCGGTGAGTATCTACAATTTAAGACACCCTGGGTTAGTAGATTCCCTTGATTTGTCCATTAGTAGTCGTCTTCAGGGTTGTTCGACTCGAAGTCGGAAACAATCTTATTGAGTTCAGGGTCCCTCAATTGCTCCTTAAGCATCTGTTCGGGTCCTTTACTGGCCAAATCAATTGATACTAGGTTGATCTGGCATGAATTTCTTCACGTATGGAAAGACGGGATAGCCTGTCGGCGACGACGGTCGCTTTCCTGGGTCTCAATGACCAGATTGTACGGTTGTAACTGCAAGGCCCATCGGGCGAGGCGTCCTCTGAGGCTTTTGAAAGTCATTAACCACTTTAATGGTTGGTGATCGGTACCCGCAAAACTTCTGCACGGCCCAGACGATGGATAACGCTTCACGCTCCGTTGTACTGTAATTCATCTCTGCAGGCTTTAGGAGACGGCTTCCGTATTCGCTTGGTCGCTCGCTGGGTCCCTCCCCCTGGAGCAGAGTAGCCCCCAAAGTGTAGGAGCTTGCGTCGGTTCGAAGTCTGTACGGTATACTAGGATCAGATTGGCGAAGTACCGGGGCTGTAGTCTTTAAGGTTTCGCAACCGAAAGGCATCCTTCGGAAACGGTATATACCGAAGGGGGCTATAAAAGCGTACCTACCCATTTCAAGTCAAGACGTGGCAACGAATGTAAATCGGGTTTAGTGATTTCGTTCAGTTTCCGGTAGTCGACGCATAGGTGTTAGCGTCCGTCGGATCATTACGATAGGGGAAGCCCAGGCACTCTCGCACTCTTCTATAAATGTTCTCCCGAAGGAGGGCGTCGTATTTCAATTCCTGTTGGCGGACCTGGCTGAGGCGATAAGGGGGGCTAGAGCTCGGAGCATGGTCGCCGGTGTCGACGCGATGTTCCGTAAGAGGCGTCGGTGGCCCTGTCTCGTTAAAGAGGTCGTGATTGGCCGTGATCAGAGCGTTAAGCTGGTCCATTTCGTGGGTTGATAGAAACCGGGCCCCGTCGTCAATACTGAGGCGGACATCCATGGTAGCCATATCCAGACGGGAAAACAGGAGTTCTTCCTCTCGTGTCAGGGGGTAATTTCGCCGATACCAGTCCATGTGCATGTCAGCGTTCAGGAAAGGATATGCGCTGCGGTTCATGGTTTCTGGTCGGACACCCGGTGAGGGAGCGAGAAGGGCAATGGCGCCGGGCCGTGGCCGTCGGTGATTCCATGACATCGTCGGCACCTGGGGAGGCTAGGGGTATTACCGGAGTGGGTAGTCGGAACTCGGCTAAAATGTCGTCCAAGATTGGGGTCTTCGGGGCGTCCCTCAGGTCAAGACGTTCAGGGCTCTACATCGGGACGTCGACGCTATGTTCCAGGGCCGGTGTTAGTGGAGTGGAGCGCGTGGACAGGCGCAGTTCTGGTCGAATCGTTAATCGGCTTTAGTGTGGGTGTCTCACCTTTGGGAATGAATTCGTAGGTTTGATGGCTCTGACCGTTGAAGTGCCACCGCTGGTGGGCGTGGTTAATTACCAGTCCGGTCAAAAAAGTCTGCGTTTCGGCGGCGTCGGGAATCGTTAAAAAAGAAGTTTCGATGATCCTTCTTTTATCGACGCAATTTTGCACTGGACAGTCCGTTGTCACACGACACGAGCGTGGTTTACACAACTTTACCATTGTTACTGTTCCGAGCGTGCTTTCGTCCTCGAGTTGGGCGCCACTTATAACGAGTTTATTTCAGTAAATTATATTACAATAATAGTTATTTACGGGAAAAGCCTTGTAAATTAGTCCTTACGGGAGAACCGGCGAGCCCAGTAAAGACTAATTGCAAGGCGAATCCCGTACAAACTTTTATTTCCACCTTCAAACGACTTATTTTTCAATTTTTTCAATCCCTGACCAATAAAATGGAAGTTGCCAATACAGTTCCTCCTACAGGCGAATTGTCTTCGAAATCTACAATTGAGGCCCTTAATTCCAAAACTTGTTCTTTCGAAAATTTATGAAAATTAAAGTGGCAGTGGATTCTGATAGTGTTTACCGAACCGGTTCTATATCTACTTTCGTATAGTGACAAAAGTGGTTCTTTCTAGGCGATAAACGCATGTAAAAACACGTTCAGTTCCAAAACTCGTTCTTCCGTAGATTCTCTTCTGATGATACTTAAATTTTTTCAATTTCTAACCTATAATAAGTATTCTGGATTGATAAACAATTTAATTATTTACCTAATACTTACCTAATCTAGTAATAATAAAGAACAAGAACATAAATTTGATGTTTCATCATTCATGCAGTATGTTTTATCAATATCATGTAGTCAAAAGTAGTTTTTTGAAAATTCACAGTATTAAAACTGCCTTTTTTCGAGTATTAAGTGACAAAACTCGTTCCTTCAAAATTTGGAAAGGCTCTAGATTTTTTTTAAGTAAGTAACTTTAATTCTCATTTTCATTTGTAGTTAAAAAAAACAATTAATAAAAATTGTGTCAGTTGGTAATGATTTTTTTATGGTCGGGGGAAAATAGTGTAGAAAACTCGCAATAAAGTGTTTAACGCACTCGCGGGGTTACCTGCACTCGGCTAGCACCTCGTCCGCAACTTTCCCGCTTATGCGTTATTTGTCACTTTCCGTGCTCGTTATGTAATATACTATAACGGTTAAATAGTTCTGTTCTGCTTTTGCTGTTTGTTAAGAGAGTGCAATTTGAAACAAAGTGATGCTCTAACTTAACATAACTAAATTGCAACTCAGATAAATCGTTGAATAAGTATGTACTTGTTTTTCTTTATAAGGATGACAGCAGCTTGCGGTCATTTAAAAGCTATTTTGTCTCTGTTCACTTCAACCAACACCAAGAACTGAATACCACAGAAGGGAAAAAAGCGGCAAAGCGCCATGCCCAATGTTGTAGTTCTTGCCTGCGTGTGTTTTTTTATGCTATGTTGTGCCTTCCCGCAATCTCCGGTACCGTTGTTTGCATGTAAACGATATCTAACTAGTTTTAGGCATCGTGAGATCAATTTTCTGCATCTAGTTCTTTTTTATGTGCATGTTGTAGTCTAGGGCCTAGTTTGGTTTGCGGTTTGCGCTCGCTAGATATCGTTGAAATGGCGTCCGGAAAAAAAAACGTTGCGTTACTGTATATTTTATTTTATGTTTGCCCATACATGTGTCGAATCAACAGATAGACCAAATAGCATTTCGTGGTTCGCGTTGGAAGCTGCTTTACTAGCCTACTCTGGCTAACGTGTACCCTGGAGGTGGGATCAAAGTCGTTTCGACTTTGAGTTGTCTCTTGGTCTGCAGCGGTGCCCAGAAAGGGAGTTGCTGCTAACTTCTGAGCCAAAACTAGGTTGGAGTTTGAAGCGTTCTTCTTGGGCTACTAATAAATTGGTTACTTCACAAATACTGAGTCCCCGAGATAAGTTCTGCTAACTTGCACTTGTCCAATCCTTAAAGAAAACGGGAAACTAAGCATGACTAGGGCAATTCAGTAACAAACTCATTTCTCATGGTCCGTTTTGATGTGGAAGCGTTTTCCATGGTAGTGAACTCTCTACAATCGTGACCCATTTAAAAACGGCAATTTGCCTTATAAACTTTGCTTTGGTCGTTTCACCAGCTCTACATAATTTCGATCAGTCCTCCGACATAGATTGTTCATTTTGATCCTGATGGATCGGCTTTTCGAAGGACCATTTAATAAATTGAAAACAACTAGTGTTCTCTTAGGAGTTTATATTTCAATTGACTTACAAACTATGTATATATTTACAGGGTGGTCGGCTCCTATTGGTGGGAGAAGTGTCCACGGTCAATAGAGCTGATCGCCATCAATAATGTTTAAGTGGGCTTAAACACAAATATTTCCACATTAGATAACTTCCCAGTTTCAATATTCTTGCTTTCTCTCCCAGGTTCTAATATGCACGCTTTGGACGTAGATATTTTACTGTATGTGTGTTATAAATTTCTGTAAACTTCAAAAGCTCAAATGTGGAATAAGATTAGCTGACTTAACCTCACACATCATGTACGCCAAAATTGTTAAATTGTATTATTGTTTGCTATTTTTTGAAGAACTAAATTGTTAAGCTGTTGAAATTATTGTAAATTGTCAGTTGTAATTTATAGCTCAAATTGTTGTTAAATCTGTCAAATTGAATTGTTACCAACCTTACACAAAGTTACTAAAACTTTTTTGACGTTTGTTGACATCATTGACATTTTATTTGAGTTTCAAATTCAAAAAGTGGCGGTAATGTAAGGGTGGGTTATCACAACCTCAAATTTTACTGTCGGTCAATTTGCAGGCTGGGCCATTGCATAAAAAATAACCCGCCTACTCTAATCTATAATTTAAATGATCTCATGGTACCACTGATAAAACTGTATTTGTTACACGGATGTACAATAGACAATGTCTATTTATATTAAATAGTACTATTTGATTTTTATATTATAGGTGCAAATCAAATTTAAGGAGTTTTTGACATGATCTATCGATAAAATTTATTATGTAATTTAAGAAAATGCAATTTTAACTGGACTGAGTTATGTTCAAAATCCAACTGCGGTATACATCTGTTCTGATATATCCTGATGGATGCAGTGTCTCACATCCTTCTATACTGTAAAATCCGGAAACTCCAATTTGAACATAGTTCTCAGGGCCTGTTGCTGCAATCAAAGGACCGCCAGTATCACCCTAAAATCGCATGGTATAATTTTTGGCATTTTTTTGAAGATCAACTAACCAAACAGATCCCTTCATTGTAATTTCCAACGGTACATATCATTGTGTTTTTGATTTGATCTCCGTAAGTAGCTCTACATTCTTCATTGGAAATGATTACAACGTTTACGTAGTTAAGATCATTGACTATTCCACTGATTGCTGTAAGCACATATATACAAATATGTATTATATTTAACATTCTAAAAATAAGAAAACGTACCATCACTTGTTTGTCCCCATCCGGAAGCGATTGCAAGTCCTCCCTCTATTGTTTGACCAATTTGAGCCAATTCAATAGGACGAATATATTCTGTAATAATAGGGTAATAGGTACATTTAAAACAAATGTTTGATGTTAATTTACCGTTAAAGGCAACTGGCATATGCAAATGAATAAGACCGACATCATTCTCTAGAGACACCGGATCAAAATTTGGGAATATAAACGTGGTTGAAGAGGCAACTATTACACGATTACTGTCAGGTGCTTGTATAGTGGTTGATCCCAAATGAATGGTGTATAGTCTTCCACTATTAAATGTTAAATTGAACATTGATTTATGCTTTTGATTTATTGATTAACTCACTTGTACAAACAATGGGCGGAAGTTAAAATCCACTGAGATGCAATTAAAGAACCTCCACAGAAGTATTTTCCGTCAGCCGTATCGACATATATAGCAACTTGCCAAGGAAATTGTCCAACTCTTGCTGTTTGGCCCCCAACTATACGATTTTCTAAAAGATGAAAATATGCAATTGTGTAATAGTAGATTGTTTTATGAGGAGCAAAAGTGGGGCTTTTCGTGGCAAATACAGACGCGCCACGAAAAGCCACTTTTCTCCGAATAAAAATGCTGTTTTTTCTTTAAACGCCGAAAATCTGACAATTTCTTTGATTTGATCAGCGGCGCAAAAAGTAATTTCAAGGTTACTTTTAGTGCCGCCAGTTGACTTTATGTGCCGCTAAACGACTGTGTCTGTCATGACAATGAAATGGCCATTTTTCTGACGTTTGAAGAAAAATTATTTTACTTTAACTTACCAATACTGAATTTACATTGGGTAAATCCAAGTAACAGAGTGAAAATTAAACCAAAAATATAGCTCATTTTGTTCTGGCTGTTATTGTTTCACTTCTAAATTCTTAGATCAATAAAAACAACTTATTAAGCCGAGTATAATCTTTTATCTTTGGATAATAAATTAAAATGAAATTCTAGTAGGAATTATAGCTCTATTTATTTATCTCTATTTTATGATTTTATGTGTGCTTTGACGGATTCGAGAGATTAACAGATTAAAATTTTAAAAGTTGAAAAAACTAGCTGGAAAACTCCTTCTAGATAAAATTGTCCGATTTTAATGACAGAGAGGGCAGAATATGAAGTCTACTGATGTTTACTTTATGACTTTTGTTTTGGACAACACGGCGTTGTCCAAATCTGCGAGAATCAAACGTGGAACTTTTTTACACTTTACTCGTTTGATCTTTCAGTTTTTTGTTTTCGTTTGCTTTTACGCAAAATAATAATATTTTCGGTTGCTTTTTAGTGAAGTTTTGTTTTAAAATTGCACTGAACTCGTTTTCTTTTCATTCTCCCTCTTTTTTTATATTACATATATGTTAAAAATACTTCATATTTGAATTTCTTAACCCCGAAGATCTACGAATACTGATTTTTGCAAGAGTGACGTTATTTTGACAAAATCGGTCAGCCATTTTGTTTTTGAAAATTTCAAATTTGAATTTCAATTCCTTGATTCCAAAGACATAAGATTACCAATTTTCAGGGATTAGATTTTTGGCCAGATTTCCGACCGTTTGGGACCATTGTGTGGGATGGAAATGACAATGTTTTCAATTGAAAAAAATAAAAATAAAAAATAAAAAATAAAAAAATAAATCGAGAAAATTACATTTCAAACGACAAGAAAAATGTGACATTGTATACGTCAATAGGCAATGACAAATGGGCATTTTATCTGCCATTTCAAATAATCGTGTATTAAGAAGTCTGAAATTATCAGGGAATTATATTAACTTTAAAATGTATAATTTTACTAGCTGACCCGGCGAACTTTGTATCGCCTCAGAATCAATAAACTTATTAGCTGAATTCACTTTTTTTTACCAAAACATAATGCACACAACGCCATCTCCTGGCATTGCCGGAACCAGCATACAACGCCATGTTCATTTTGGTTTCTGCCATGTATTCCGATGTTTTAATAGTTATTCGCCCCCGATAAGAAAAAGAAAAAGAAAAAACTTGTGTGGAGTCAGAAGTGAAACTTTGGAGTTTACTCCTTAAGAATCGATTTTCATTTTTAAATCCCGGACGACAAATTTTGATGGCCGTCGTTATTTGTTATTGTCGCGCCAGGGGGGCTTTGTTATTGTCGTTGCCCTGTAATTTTTCCGATGTTTTAATATTTAATTTGCTATTCGGGGCGGAGGCAAATCCAACAAATTAAAGATCGGTCCAGCCGTTCTTGAGTTATAAACCAAAGGAGGCCCCTGAGCCCCCATGTCCATGTTTCAATAGTTATTCTGCTATTCGGGGCGGAGGAAAATCGCCAATGTCCAATGTGAAAAATAGTTTACGACTTATTCCCATACCTACCAAATATAAAAAAAATACTTCATAAAAATCGGTCTAGCCGAAAAATCGGTCCAGCCCAAGGGCCCCTCCTGGGCCCCCATATCCATGTGAAAAATACTTAACGACCTATTCCCATACCTATCAAATATACAAAAAAAACAAACATAATAATCGGTTGACCCGAAAAATCAGTCCAGCCCAAGGGGACCCCCTGGGCCCCCATGTCTATGTAAAAAATAGTTTACCACCTGTTCTCATACCTACCAAATATACAAAAAAAAAAATCATAAGAATCGGTCAACCCGAAAAATCGGTCCAGCCCAAGGGGACCCCCTGGGCCCCCATGTCTATGTAAAAAATACTTTACCACCTATTCTCATACCTACCAAATATACAAAAAAAATTTCATAAGAATCGGTTAACCCGAAAAATCGGTCCAGCCCGAGGGCCCCCTCTGAGCCCCCTTGTCCATGTGAAAAATAGCTTACCATTTATTCTCATACCTATCAAATATACAACAAAAAATCATATGAATCGGTGGAGCCGAAAAATCGGTCTAGCCCAAGGGGCCCCTTTGGGCCCCCGTGTCTATGTGAAAAATAGTTTACCACCTGTTCTCATACCTACCAAATATACAAAAAAAATTTTATAAGAATCGGTCAACCCGAAAAATCGGTCCAGCCCGAGGGCTCCCTCTGGGCCCCCATGTCCATGTGAAAAATAGTTTACCACCTATTCTCATACCTACCAAATATACAAAAAAAAATTATCATAAGAATCGGTCAACCCAAAAAATCGGTTCAACCCGAGGGCCCCCTCTGAGCCCCCATGTCCATGTGAAAAATAGCTTACCACTTATTCTCATACTTATCAAATATACAAAAAAAAAACATAAGAATCGGTGGAGCCGAAAAATCGGTCTAGCCCAAGGGGCCCCTCTGGGCCCCCATGTCCATGTGAAAAATAGTTTTAAACCATCCCTGGATTATGTCGATCAAAACAAAACAAAAATTATTTAAATCGGTAAAGCCGTTCTTGAGTTATAAAATTACAACGAAAAGTGGCATTGATTTTTATATACAGGCCGTTTCAATCGAAACGAGCCACCCTCAATAACTTTTTAGGAAAAGAGATTTAAGAAAAATCTAAAAACAGGTCAATTTTTATCTCGAGGGGGACATGTTTTGATGCAATAGTAAGCAGGTTTGGTGCAACCCCATACCCCTGACAGGAGCAACCTCGATTTTTTAAATAGAAAATAGGGGTCGAGTAACATGTCGTTTGAAAGGTCTTTTAATTGTCTTTTCAGCCACATAAATATTTTTTATTTACATAGTAGATTTAATAGACACATAGTAATTAAAATAGAACAATTTTTTAACGGATTTGTTTTGTATTTAGACATGCTTGCAATTATTAACAATAAAAAGCTTGCAATCAACAATGTTAGACAATCTGTGTTTTTGTACAATTATTTGCGTATTTATTATCTTATCGGTTTTTGGCTAGAGCTAGAGAACGCATTGGTCTTTCAACAGGATGGAGCACCACCTCATTATACTGCGCCAGTACGGCAGTTCCTGGACAATAACTTCCCCGACCACTGGATTGGTAGACAAGGTCCTGTAGAATGGCCAGTTAGATCGTCCGATTTGACTCCCCTAGATTTTTATTTGTGGAGACACCTCAAGTCCAAAATTTATGCGACAGAACCAGCTTCTCTGGAAGATTTGCGACAAAAGATTATTCTGGAATCTCGACAAATAACACCGGAAACGTTGCGTAACCTAAAAAGGGTATTTCATAATCGTCTGTATGAGTTTATGGAAGTCGATGGGAATCATTTTGAACATTTCATATGAAATCAAATTTAGTGTTCAATGCTACAGTTGCTTTATCGCTCAGGAAATTAAACACGACTATTTTGTTTTCAGTTTAATTATTTACTTATTGTTAAGGATTGGTATAAATGAGTATGGATGACGACAAATTTTTTTGAAAAAAATTATATCTTCTGAACCCAAAATCGGCCCACAATAAAACTTATGATCAATAAAGAAGAAGTCATAAGCTACATTTTGGGTAGCATTTGAAGCAAATAAAAGCAGTCATAAGATGAAAAATAATCATTTTTCGGATTTCTGGGTCATTTTCAAGGTCAAAATATTGGTTTAGGTCATAATTGCATGGGATCATTTTGAAAGGGTATTTCAATGTCCCTCGATTACCGTTGTTAAATTGGAAATAATGTCAGTAGGAACTGAGTAAAACAGATTTAAGTTCACTCATGTCCTATCTTAAGATATGTAATTCACCCCCATGCCTATCAAAAACAAACAGCCTAAAAAATCTCAGATGGCGCTTGGGAGTTGCTATTTACAAGTACTATTAATATGCCAAATTTGAACAAAATCTAAATTTTAGGTGGCTCACTTGGTATGGAATGTCCCATAGATGTGCAATAACATTAAACAAATCGCTTCAAATAATGGATATTCTTTAAAAACTATAAATAAATTATACTATAGATACTATAACAAATTCAAATACACACACTACTTGGTTAAAAATCCTTGAGAAACAATTTCCTTTTCAAATTCATTAACATATTTTGGCGTCGTCTCAGAGAAATGTTCTAAAATACTTAAGAAAAACGGTTTTAAAGTTTCATTTAAAACAGATAACAACTTATCCAGATTTTTTATTAAAAATAAAGATCCATTAGATTACAAATCATCATCAGGTGTATACAAATTAAGCTGCTCTACTTGTGAGTCATTCTACATAGGTCAGACAGGTCGCAAAATATCAGACCGTATTAAAGAACATTTCAGGCACATCTATAACAACACAGATCTTGATCCTCCACCATCAACACCTTCTTCTTTCGCCAATCATATATTAATAACGAAACATAGTTTTTCACCATCAAATTCCAAATTGATTCATAAATGCAATAGAGGCCGGAAATTAGATTTTCTTGAGACTTTGGAAATAAGGAAAGCCTTGAAACTGGAAAACAGATCTTGTTTAAATGAACAGAATAACTTCAATAATCCCATTATTAATTCACTATTTTAATTTTTCACTCAAACAAACTTACCAGATTCTCTTTGATCCATTTTTAAGACGAAGTAAAGACGATTGGTTGACCCAGTGAAGTAAGTTCACGCCCACGTCTCTATTGGAAACACCCGCTCCATTTTGAGTACAACCAAGAGTCAAAATTTATTTTGGTTTTCGGATTCGGAATTAGCATAACTTGAAAAATTAAGTCTCAATCTCATCATTTTTTTCCAATCTTGACTGGTTATTAATTGTTTTTTGAAAAACCACTAGCACTAGGATTTCAAACTAACATATAGTAAAAAGTGTGTCCTGTGAATAACACGGAAGGATCACAGTTTTTGTCCCATACGATTTATACCTGAAGTCAGTACCCAGTTTATCGACACCGAGGGTTGCCGGCGGTAATTTGTTATTGTATTTCACTTTCGTTGCATTGCATTAACGGACATTGTATCGCCGTGTGACTTGTGATCTTGAGAACGTTTGGGAATGACTGTTACAATACGATTTGGAGAATCTTGAAAGAGCAATAATTGTATCCCTATCACGTACAGCAAGTCCAATTTTTATAGCCAGGATTTAATAATAATTATTTAATAAACCAGCAGCTAAATTGAAGCACGATAGAAGGTACTTTCTATTTAAATAATACGCACGTACTGGCACACAAAAATTTGCATGTATGCTATTAGGCCACAATTTTTATTTTTCATTGCATTGGATGTTGAAGTACACACGTTTAGTATAGGTCAGTTTTCAGTTTTTTAGTTTATTTACGTAAAAGAGTCTTCTTTACCCGACCTTGTAATGTAAATTTCCCATCCCGTGCGCGCCACGATTGTGCAAAAATGGTTACAAATATGTGAAATAGGTTCATTGTTCAAGAAAATTTGAATATTTTTTACAAATTAACTCGGAGTAGATTTAAAAAAAAAAGTCAATAATAAGGTTGCAGGAGCAAAGTGAAACCAATGTGTTTTTCGTGTAAACCCACTGAAATTGGAGTTGCTATTTATAACGTTATAGAGTGCTATAAATTGGAAAACTGCTCCATACATTTTGTAGAACAAAATTTATATCAATGGTATCAGAAAACAAAATATTAAAAATACGCTAAATAGGATCATAACTGTGGCGCACATTTTTCGGAATTTTTACGCTAAGCAGTGCTGCCTCCTGTATATGCCGACGTGGGCATATTATAACGTGGAGTAGAGGATTATTGGCTGTTCAGATTTTTATGAATGGGAATTATTCTTTCTAGTACATTACTGATCTCAAGATTGCGGATGTAGGTATATGTACTACGTTTACACCTTGTGATATGAATTACGTATTAGGTAGGTACTATTACAACTTAAATTAGGCAAATATTGAGGTATGGGCTACTACACAGAAAAATGCAGTTGTGCTCCAGAAAATGGTTGAAATTAAATTGATAACTACCAAGATGGTTAAAATTAAATTGATAACTAACAGAATGGTTAAATAAAAACTATATATCTGATTAAAGAAAATGTGACAAATTACAATTCGACTATTGTACAATCTTTAAAGGTTTAATTGAACAAGATTAATAAATGTTAAGCTGAAAATTACAATTCTTATACGGTGCTGGTTTTCAACGGTTTTCTCCCGGTCTTGGAGCTGACGCGTCCTTACAATACCACTTCTTGGAGTGTCTGTCTTGTGGATTTCCTGAGGGGCCCACGTGTGGATTACGTTTGTCCAGAAAGTCGCGTTCGGTCGAATCACGAAAGGAAAACTACTTAACAGCTATTCTAATGAAAAATGAAACAACCCCTACTGTTGGATGCTGGTGTTCCTTCCCTATCTGATTGAGAGAAAAATAGTCAAGGTCTGCACGCAATAAAGAAGTTTACCTTACCTTTTTCTTGCGAGTCTCAAACTTATTCGATAAATCCGCCAAGCGATTCAATTAAAATAATTAATTGGACATCTCTACCATTTACTCCATACAATGACGATTTTCGTAACTCCTAACCCTTGATTAGGACCAACAAGATGGTAGAGATGTTACCTCTATAAGGTCTCGACTCGAAAAGGAAGACGCAAGTTCGTCGCGTTGAATGCAAAAAATTTTTCACGTGCTTTTTGTGCGGGTTGTTATCTCTAGTTCGCTGATTCGTTTCTGAATTCAAGACAGTGAGCCCCGGCAAAATTAAAAATCGACCCTCCCAAAATGGAATTCAATTTTTATTTTTATACTACACTTAGCGATGACAAAAACCCGGTTTGCTTGGAGTGACAGACCTAGCAAGTTATAGTACTGCCAGACTAAAACTTTAACTTTAAAACTACTAACAGAACAAACTAGCACGTTTGGAGTGAAACTCCAGGCCTCTAGGCAGACACCTAGCAAGTTATAGTACTGCCGACGAATAAAATTCTCCCAAACCTCAAGATTTACAAGACTCTATAAACAATAAAAAAACTCATAAACAAAATTAACCAATGGATTTCAACAGACCTAATTTTAATTGCCCGCAGCAAGGTTTCAAACCTGATGTTAAATGCATGTCTTTGCCACCTGCCGCCACAATCCAACCGTGTTCCCCTCTTCCCCAGTTCATGGTACTCCAATCCGGTAAAAACGATTCAAATTAACAACTAATTTTTTACACCCCCTGTACGTCCAATCCGCACCTATGCGATGGTTTCTGATCTCCCGGCTTTAGAAAACCCTAAACAGACGGCGACACCTGTACCCTAGAACTTTGGAAGAGACGAAACCGAAGAAGCCGTGACATCTGACAACTTCAGAACAATTATAGATCTAAATCGGTATGATAAGACTTGCTTCTGAGGATTTGGAACAACTGTGCGGTCCTCTCCCCACAACCCGGAACTAACCCGGAACCTACCCGGAAACAACCCGGAACCTACCCGGAACAAACCCGGAAACAAACACTACCAACCGGAGAGCAACCACAACAATCCATTACTACTCGAAACACCAAAATTTCTCAGAGCTAACTGCCAAAAGTACAAAATTCAGAGATAAAACAGAATTGACTTGGTGTCAATCGGGTGATATTGACAACAGTCACCCTACAACCATGAGCGTTTCCATTCATTTATGTGGTTTTGGCCTACGCCAGGGGTCAGGTTGTTTGAGTCCAAATTACGACTACAATACAAATAACAAAACTGACAGCCCGATTTCATGTTCTGGGTCGTAATTTGCGATTAGCTGCAATGGATTAGGCAGTGAGGCTCAATTTCATGTTTCATTTCACATGAAATTGATCCTTACTGACTGGTTTTTAGTTACGACGTTTCCATAGCAACCGCCACTTGCGACCAGTCGCAAATCAACATGAAATCGGGCTGTAAATACAATAAAACTAGACTCAAACTCAAAACTAGAAATGAGCATTGAAAATGTCCGAAACCCATAATTTTGATTCCCACCTAGCAGTGCGTTTTTCAATTTGCCCGGAACTATATAGCTTTTAGCATTTCGATTCCATTACCCTTTTGTAATGGTCCAGGTCCGGTTCTTACGGAAAGAAAAATTAGAAAAGCTTTCCGGAAAATTCCGGAAAAACTTGGTGCTTTTATATAACCTCAAGACCACGAATGGAAAAATGGATATGCATAATTCTTTTTTTGTTTTGTTCGTTCTGGTCCTGGAAAAGTTTTCAGTTCAAAAGTTGAGACCATTACAAAGGAAACTCGGAAAAACTACAAAAATCATAATATTTGTATGCACTCCCGATCATTACTCACGACAGAAACAACATATTTGGTTGTTTTTTTGTTTTGTTCGTTATGCTCCCGGGGTGGAAATAGCTCAATTGAATCTTTTCAATTAAAAAAAAATCGGAAAGATCTAGAGAGAAACCTGGAAAAACGCATTGCAGCCTAAAATAAAATAAAATAACATTTGTTTTTAGTTTTGTGTTGTTTTGCGATATGTTCAAAAACAAATTAATTGAAATTTGGACAAGACAACGTCTGTCGGGTCAGCTAGTTTAAAATAATAATCAAAATTTATAACTAATAATAATCTACAACAGAAAATTTTCCATTAAGAATAATAACAGATAGATTTTTTTAATATGTAAATATCATTAAAACAGCGTTCATCACACAAATTATCTATTTCAACATAGGTCTCTACTTAATTGGTTTGCAATGTTAATTTTCTGTATTCTTTATATTGAAAAACAATACCTAAATGTAAATAAAGTAGACTTCGGCGATTCGGTTTGTTGACAAAATTATATCAATAAAAGGATTCTTTAAACTTAACGGTTTATTATAAGGTATTAGTTATATTACTTATCCACTCATAATAAATATCAACTCTAGTAAATCCAGAAGGATCAACACTTTCACATCCGTTTTGGCTCATAAAGATTGCAATACCGACGAGCAGTGACTTTCCATTGTTATCAAGTTTTACCAATGAACCCCCTGTGTCACCCTGAAAATACAATCAGTTGATTTTAGTCTATTGATTACCTACATTTTGACATACAATGCAAATGCCTTCGTTAAAGTTACCAGTTGCACAAACCATTCCGAATTTAATTTGGTTGCCGTAGATTAATTGACATTCTGTGTTTGAAATAAGGGACAACTGGACATACTCCAAATCATTGCTTACTCCAGCAGCAGCTAAAAAACCATCATTATAGGGTTACAATTACAACCACTACACTTACTATCGCTCGTTTGGCCAAATCCAATGCTGGTTACGAGCGCTCCCGGGCTTATTTCATCCGTGCTTGCAATGTTGATTTTTTGAATGTATTCTAAATGAAAAATACTTTTAATTACTTATAACAAGGGTGTTTCAGAAATAAGTGCAATAAATTTAATCATTAATAGAACCCATCATTGTCAACAATTCCTCTTAATAAAATTTTGCCCCCAACCCCGTAGTAAGTTTTGACGTTAATTTAGTTACCCGCCACTGAACCACTCGCCTAATTGATAACGCACCACAAAAAAACTTTAACAAAACATTAATGCAAACCGCCAGCCGTAATTATTGATGAAAATATGAAAACTGTGGGGCCTTAATGCATGCGGATTTTCGTTGACTCATACGTGCGTATTATTTAAGTTCTCTGGTAAAACTCTCTGGTTCTCTGGTTCTCTGGTGATTAAAGAAGAAATAGAAAATTTTGACCAGTGTTCATTCACAAAACTGGCGCCTTCGAGGTAAGTCCTCATGCTGTACAAATTTGACTTTCTGTACGTGAAAATTATACAAATAGTACAATGTTTACTCCAAACTGCTTTGCTAATCTTCCGTGGACGGTTTTCAACATTTTGCAAAACACAAAAACAATGCACACAACATTAAAGCAAATTAGGTACACGGCGATTTAGGAAGCGTTGCACATAAAGTCTGTGCACTTCAAGGGAACTTCCTTGACCTCCGTAAATTAATACAATGTCAGTGTATTTGCTGTTAGAAGAAGCCGGCATCTTTGATGATTAATAACTTTAAAAACGAAAGTGAAATACAATAACAAATTACCGCCGGCCGCCCTCGGTCTCGACAAACTGATTTCAGTAAATGCACGGAACTTTACAAAAAAAATAGAATGCTGATAAGCAGGCCGGCTTTTCCGGACAAAAACAAAAACACATGTGCGGCTCGTGAATTTGTAGGGGAGAAAAGTTGTATATAGAAAAGTGGTTGCTTTTGAGACCTACCACTGGTTTGAATTATTGCACTTATTTCTGAAACACCCTGTATAAGTGAATAATATTTTACCAGTAAACTGAATCGCCATGTGAAGCTTTATTAATCCGATATCGTTTTCTAGCGTGTTTGGGTTATACTCTGGGTGTATGACGTAGGTAGATGATGCCACCAGTATGCGATTAATATCAGGAGACATAAGAGTGTTTGAGCCCAAATGAATTGTAAACAGCTCAACTCTATTGCTTTAAATAAAAAACAAAGTTTATAACATAACATTTCGAGCTTACCTGTCTACACAGTGAGCAGCGGTTAATATCCATTGGTTTGAAATAAGTGAACCCCCGCAAAAATATTTACCAGAATCATTGTCTAAGTATATAGCTGCTTGCCATGGAAATTGACCAACTCTTGCAGTATTTCCCCCAATTATTCGGATTCCTGAAAAACTTAATTTGCATGCAATTTCTAAATTATTTTATCTGTACCTTTGGCAGTAATTTCTGCAAACATTAAGTGTATAATTAGTAATGGGAATATCATTTTTAGTGAATATCTGAGTATTGGTTTTGTGGCTCCCGCTTTTATTCTCCACGTAATAAAATGCTACTATCTTATTGAAGCCATTTAGTGTTTTTTAGATTATTATTATTTAATGGCACGAGAAATAATAAATCGGAATTAATCGCGAGTATTTATTTTATCGCGTATATATTTTTTTATTTTTATGATTTTACTAGTTCATCATTTAAGTATTTTTGCGAAATATAAGATCAACATCTATGAGGAGCCGTTTGTGCCATAATTATATTAATACTGTTTAAAAAATAAAATAAAAATTCAAAAATAATATATAAAAAAATATAATGAGAAGGATTCCCCGAAATGACGTCAGAATAGGCGGTAAATGTACCGCGTTTGAAAATGCTAGCCGAAATTGCGATTTTTGATGCGCTCTGTTATCTCACAAAACAACTTTATTAAACAACAAAACACGTTTTAGGGCTTCATGTTATATAGTCTACGAGATGCTATAGGCGAATTCGTCAAATTCAATTGATCTGTACGGCCCCATTATTGATAGTAGTAATTTTCTTCAAGGAGCTTTAAAAGAATTCTCTAAAACATTCGGTCTAAAAGAAGTTAAAAAACGGGTATTTTCCACATTTTTTCAATACAACAGAAAATTAAAATTATATTGGAAAAATACCAAATACAAAATACTATGGTGTTAATTCTATAAAAATAAAAGAAAGGCAAGAGTTTTTAGAATGGCATAAACAAAAAAGAAAATTATTTGTTTAATTTTAAAAAAGAACTTTATGAATATTGTAATTCTGATGTGGATATATTAAGAAGAGGATATTTTGAATTAAGAAGACAATTTCTAGAAATCGGTAATATAGATCCTTTTAGATAATACATACATCATACAATATTGCAGTTGTTGATAATCTGAAAAAAGATCAATATCCTCAACAATCAATTTCTTTAAAATTTAAATATATTCAAGTCTAACTCTACAAACTTTAATAAACGTAAAATTACAATTGGAACATATTTCGGGAGAAAACTACTCCCATCATCGGCCCTTACAGAATGATTAAAATTATTACGTTATTTTGAAAGTATTAAATTTGACGTTTTGAAAAGGTTACATACAAGATCTGGTGCAGAAAATCAAAAAGATATATGTACTCATATAGAAACTCAAAAAATTATCAGAGGAACCTGGTGTACAAACGAGGTAGAAAAAGCAATTGAAAAAGGATACAAAATAATAACTATTGATGAAGTTGTGCATTTTGAAAAAAAGTTATTTGTTTAAAGGATAAAAAGCATTTATAAAAATAAAGTTAGAGACAATTAAATGGGGAAATGATTTTGAATCAGAAGAAGAATATAGAAAAGCTGTAAAAGAAAATCTAGGTATTAAATTGGGTAAAATAGAAAATCATCCTGGAAAGAGAGCTGTAGCAAAAATATGCTTAAATTCCTTATAGATTTTATGAAATTTTGACAAACTTGATAATATACATATCAATGAATTAAATGAAAAGATTATGTTACAAATTGATTACAAGTAACTATAAAGATTGATGTAGAAAATGATCAATACCAATATATTCATAGCTGCCTTTACAACTGCAAATGCAAGACGAAATGTTAGACATATTAAGAGAAAGTATAGTATATTATGACACAGATAGCATTGTATAGATAGATAATGGCAAAAACACTGTTAAAGCAGGATGTATATTGGATTGGATCGATGAATTAGGTAAGGACGTATGGATTGTTGACAATCAACATGTCCAAAGAGTTATTGTTATAAGACTAATACAGGTAAAGTTGTTTGAAAAATAAAAAGATCTACCACGATGAAACGCCCATAAAGATTAATTCCGATACTATAAATAATATTTTAGAAAACAAGGACAGTAAAATCAGTACACAATATCATCGAATTACCAGAAATACCAAAACTAAAGAACTTTTAAATAAAATAGAAACAAAAAAATTGGTTTTGTTTATGACAAGAGAGTTATTCTAGAAAACTTTGATACAATACCATTTGGATAGTAATTACATAAAAAAATTAAAATAATGAGTAATTTGTATGCTAGGTGGAGCAGCTAACACTATGCAGTTCAATATCCCTCTTATTAAAAAATATTTCCGTTATATAATTATGGAGGCAACATAACTATAAATTTGAAAGAGAAAGATGATACTTACAATATGGTTTTGCAGGTAAAAATTAATACAGTGAAAGCTCTCTTTGAGGACAGCTCTTAGGAGCGGACATCTCTCAAGACCGGACAGTTTTTCTGGAACCAAAATTTTGGGTATTAATTCCCATGTTAATCACGCTCTGAGAGCTTTCACTGTAATACGAACATTTTGATTTTATGGAATATATGTATAATTATAGATATATTACACTTAACATAAAAAATGCAATAAAAATGCTCAGTCTTATAAAATTGCAATATGTATACATACCTGCAACTGACAATACAGTCTTGTAGTGCATTTCGCCTAATCTGTGATTTTGTCAATGTCAATGCAGTGCGGTCATAATTTATTATTATTGTATTAGATACCCATATTTGTTCAATAATTCAATAATTAATAACTTTTGTTTTTCTCGCATGTTGATTTTGCTATGGAAATATTTGGAGATAATAATAATAGACAGCAAGTTTAGAAGTACAACTTTTTTTATGTTTTATGTGTAATGCTTTATTCTTTATGTCCGCACTTGTTTTTTTTTACAAATTATATTATTTTGTAGTTTTTTTTTTCAGCTCGGACTCCGGAAAATCTGAGGGCTCTTGAAGAGTTTATTGTGTGACAACCTAAATTTGTTATAATTATTACGTAATTTTTTTTGAAGTAAAACTTCTTTACGGACACTTGACTTGGGGAGTAAGCTGGTGAATGCGTGACGATAGCGTTACGAAAAGTGTGATCGGGCGAAGCGAACGGAAGTTTTCTTTAATGCACGATTTTACAATAATTAATTCATAGAAATTATTTTTGCCTTAACGGGATTCGAACCCGCGTCTTATCCATTGTGAATCCGCACTTCTCACAATACACCTATTTGCGTGTGTCAGTTTTGTATGCAATTGCGCTACTTATGTCTTAATAGCTATACACATGGTTGCCGACTTTTCGCTGACGACAAACTGAAACATCATCAATTACTGCAGACGGTATTAATTCAGGATTCTCTAGCTCCATTTATAAACTTACATAAATTAAGAGCACTTTCACAATGGCCAACTCAAGTTTTACTTCAGTCGTGTGGTCTAAAGCACACTCGTATTTCGTCGGCCTAATTCGCAAATCACATAAGTCCAAAAACGTAATTTTTCAGTAGGCGCTAAAAACTGTTTTTTACTTTTTTAAATTGTGACTATTATTATTACAATTATATTATTGCTTGAACTTACATCCTTTGATTTAGCACAATTTCAATAGTTTATAATGATTGTAAACGTTTTAATAACAGATAAACTCTTGAAAGTCTTATTCCAGCGCCATTTACATACTTGTGTGAAAATTTCATTCGTTTCAATGCAAGCTTAGGAATTTTTTGGAGTTAGGTGAAATTACTGCTCGGAAGATTATATTTTCTACTAAGAAATGGTGCAAAAATCTCAATTTGACCAAATGTGGACTTATGTGATTTACGAATTAGGCCGACGATTTGTTTTTTAATGCACCGTTGATAATTTGCTTGGACGTATTCATTTTTGTGCTGAAGTGGCCCAATAAAAAAACAGGGCAAAAAGGCGAATCGTGTTTTTAAAGGGTGAATTTGTTTGGACGAAATCGTATTCATATGTGTGCTGAAGTGGCCCAATACCAAATTTTCCAATTCGCATAATTCTGCATCTATTTTTGACATAGTTCTATATGCTAATCCTTTATATTTGCTATAACAGGGCAAAATCGCATATAATAAATAGTTTTTACATCAATTTTACATCATCAATACATGAATTTGTATTGCAGGCCTTCTACCTTATAAAACAGAACACAATCCTTGAAATATCTGCTTTTTAAATATACCTTTAGAATTAGAGCAAAATCTTAAAAAAATGGTAATTTTTAAATATACCTTAAAAACAAGACAAAATGAGAAAAAAAGTGTTCTGAAAGCGCCGTACTAGTAGTATCATTTATTATAACATATATTATAAAAAACTAGTGTAGTATACACATATAGTATACGTGAAAAGTTCTAAGTCAATGAAATCAGCCTACAACGTGAATTGAAAGCAGGTACCAAAACGCACACCTAAAAGCACTTTTTTATAGGATCGATGTCACCAACATTCATCAAATAAATTGATTGAACAATAGTGCATTACTATACGAGTTTAACAAGAGGCTTCATTGTGACATGAGTGGGTTTGGGGCACGACGAATGTCACAATGCCTGGTTAAACAAGTGTAATGTACTATTTTTTTACTTTGGAGCTCTTCGTTTTATGAAAATGTTAACATTATGCTTTTTAAATATTCTAGGGATTTTTAGGATTAGGCAGTACTGGTTGTGCTTGCGGTTATGTTGTTTATCTGAAAAGTTGACACTTGGCTTGACCTCTATAGCAGTTGGTTAGAAATGCTCAATACCAACGTAATACCAAAATAAACCAAAGAGAAGTAAATGACTTTCGTTCCATGATTAGATGTAAACATGGCAATCTAACGTTGTGTCTGCATAATTAAAAGTTTCCAAATTTAACCTCCAAATCAGAAACGTCATTTAGCAGAAATACCAATTATACTGAAATACCACTCGTGTTATTCAAAAGTCCCAAAGTTATTAATTTAGCACAAATTTTCAGTTTTTCTATAATAAAGCCAAATTCGAAAAAATAGTATATTACACGCGTTTCACAAACCGAAATTGTCGCACTCGTGCCTTTGGAGCACGTGAGAATGCTGCAATAAAATAAGACTGAGTAATTAGTGGAAGTAGATGAACAAATTTCCAAAAGAAAACAGTTTGGCCAGTTATTAAAATTTTAAATAAAAAATAGTATATACTATAGTCAAACCCGTGGGTTACGCTCCACGTTCAACAGCAGAGTTAAACAGAAATTAAATCTATGACCAACGCAACAAAATAATTTTCAAACAATTATAGTTACCCGGTATTAGACATTCAGTCAAAGCTCTTTTTTATGGCGACTCGGCCTTTCTGGGCTTAAAAAATGTCCACAATGATTAAATCAAATTAAGTGGATTGTCAACACTGAGCAGTTGGCAGTGGCAAACTCCAACTCCGACAAATCCAGTAATGTTAACATATGTAACGGTTAAAAACCGCTTTATTTAATACGGTGTGAGACTGATAATTACTTTAATCAACTTAATTTTTAAAATTAAGTATGTCACATGTATTTGATATAAGAACAATTTGGCACAATTACACCAGCGCCACCTACCGAGTTTTTTTATTTTTGAGCAATGACTTGCTCCTCTGGAAGTCATCTGTGGTTTGATCCTCGCCACGTGACAGATGACAGAATGGAATTGACAATGACAACCATTCCACCATTCCTTGAAATTTACTAACCTTGTTTCCACGTGCTTCTCTCAAATCTTTTTGATCCAAAAAACACGACATTTTGCATTTGTGAGAAATGGCAGCAAAAAGGAAGAAGAAGGTATGTGATTTTTTTTTCTATTTAAAGCAATGTATATGATTTTCATTTTTAGTATTCATCCGGTGAGGGGGCTCAATTTATGACCCGCAAAGCGGCTCTGAAGAAACTACAACTGACTCTCAACGACTTCAGAAGATTGTGCATTTTAAAGGGCGTTTACCCCAGGGAACCTAGAAACAGAAAACGTGCGCAAAAGGGGAAAGCTGGTATAAAAACCTTGTACCATGTGAAAGACATACAGTTTTTAATGCATGAACCTATTATCTGGAAGTTGCGAGACTATAAAATTTTCAACAAAAAGGTCGGACGAGCCCGCGCCGTTAAAGATTTTGAATCTTTGAGAAAATATTTGGACAAACATCCAACATTAAGATTGGATCATATTGTAAAGGAGAGATATCCAACATTTTTAGACGCTCTTCGCGACTTGGACGATTGTTTGACTTTAACCTTTTTGTTTAGTACATTTCCTGCATTAGCGCATGTACCACGAGAGCAGAGCGCTTTATGTCGTAGACTTACAACAGAGTTTTTACATGCAGTGATTGAAGCCAAGGCTCTACGTAAAGTATTTATATCCATAAAGGGATATTACTATCAGGCTGAAATTAAAGGTGAAGTTGTAACTTGGATTGTGCCCCACCATTTCTCATTTGAACCCCAAAGCAAAGCTGAAGTCGATTTTAAACTAATGTCAACGTTTGTGGAATTTTATACAATAATGTTGGGTTTTGTTAATTTTCGGTTATATCATCTGCTAAATTTACATTATCCTCCAAAATTTTCAACTGCAGTTCAAAGTAATAACGATAAGGAACTTGTTGATGAGAGCGCCTTTATTTCTGAGCGTGTAGCAGGTTTAAATGTTCCACTTTCAAAGACGTCAAATGTGGAAGTTGATGATAATATTGAAATTGATACTTTCAATACGGAAGACAGCCCTGAGAAAATAGAGGAAGCCAAGATCGAGGCAGAAAAAATAAAATCATTAAAAACGCTTTTCAAAGGATTGAAATTTTATTTGAACCGTGAAGTTCCAAGAGAGCCTTTAGTTTTTATAATTCGTTGCTTCGGCGGTGAAGTTTCCTGGGACAAATTGTTGTTTATTGGTTCAACATTTGATGAAAATGATGAGTCAATTACCCATCAAATCATTGATAGACCCTCAATGAACAAACAATATATTTCAAGATATTACATTCAACCTCAATGGATATTTGATAGCGTAAATGCTCGACAGCTGCTTCCAGTCAACAAATATTTCATAGGGGAAGTTCTGCCTCCTCATTTATCACCATTTGTTGATAAAAACCGAGATCAGCAGTACATTCCACCTGAAGAAAGGGCGTTGTACGACCCTGCTGCCCTAGAAGCGTTACATAACAAAAACGAGAGTGACGAATCTGAGGAGGAAGAAGATACTAAAGAAGAACCGGAAATTACAGAGCAAGTGGAGGATGAGGTAGAGCTTGAAGAGACTGATGATCAGGGGAAGAAACTTGCAGTTACACCAGGACAACTCTATAAAGAAGTACCTTGGGAAAAAAATAGACAGGAAAGACAAGAATTTAAACTTAGAGAAAAGTTGGTAAAAAATAAACATAGAAAACTGTACAAAAGCATGATGGCTGGTAAAAAAGAGAGAGCTAAAGAGATCTGGCTTCTAAGGAAAAAGCGGAGATTACATGAAGAAAAACAAAAAGTCGAAAAGAAAAATAGAAAAAAGGCGGAAAAACAAACGAGTTAATATTATTGTAGCACGTTTTTTTTTTTATAAAGTACATAAAATATTTTTGTGATTATACAATAAATATGAATATTGGAAAATGTACACTGTCTGATAACATTTCAAGACCTTTTAAAACCTGACGAATTTGCACATAACATTTCAAATATACAACAAATTTCCTAATTACAATAAATCAACAAAATAATTTAAAACAACATCAATTATTGTTGAACAGTTCACTTAAAAATTTGGCGTTAATCTCCGTTTTCGCTATCTTCGTCGTCGTCGCTATCGAGTTCCGGCATGGGAAAGCGAAGAATTGCTGCTACACCTGTCAATTGTTCTAACTCTGCAATAAAATATTAATACCGCTTAGTTGTTGGTTTGAACTTTTTGTGTTGCAAGTTTTTTTTCTGTGACCCTCTTGCTCTACATCCGTGCAACGCATAAAATAAATTAATCCAAGAAAGTTAGGGACATACATTTATATACAAAGAAATATTTTTTATTAAACCATAATGAAAACTAGTGCTGTTAATAATATCAATAAAATATTGCTGTTAATATCACATTTTTTTTAAATTGTAGTGTACTTTGGAATTTTCTCACTAGTGGAAATAAGTTTTCCAGGTTCAGAAACATAAATGTGTCCAAATTCTGTCAAAATAGTTATTTATTATACGAGTTCCTGTGTAAATTGGGTGCTTTCCGGCACGAGGGTTTAAAAAAGCACGAGTGTGTATGCTTAAAATCCATAAAAATTGTGTGACGTTTATCTGACATTTTCTTATTGCCTGACAGCAGAGTGTTTACACAAGCGAAAATTTGAAAAATCTGACAGTGTCGAACTATAAAATAGTTTTTAAGTAAAAATTTTGAAATTATAAAAAAGCGTTTGTAAGTTGTAAATAATCGAAAAAACAGAAAATGTTGATACATTTTAAGTCTTTAATAGTAAAAATTTACAAAAAAATTGTCTTTCCAAGTTCGTGTACCGGGTGACTTTGAGACAGAAATTTGACAAAATAAAAATAAAAACCTGAGAATATTGGCTCCTCTAATAGGTTAGGAGCAAAACGTTAAATGTAAAAGTTGTAGGGCAATAAAAATCCTACGTAAATCCATTTTTTATTCTTTTGTAACACCATCTGGTAGAGTAGCAAAAGAAGAAACACTAAAGAATTTTCGTAAAATAGCATTACCTAGTGAAATTTTCGAGATATGTAACACGTTACTGTCAATTAATTATTATTAGCCAAATAATAATAATAAAAACGGTTTGTATTAAAATAATTTGACATTTTTAATTTTTTTAATAATTACACTGGTTGATCTGGATTTTCGAAGTACTCGGATTATCGAAAAAATACATAAAATATCTATTTCAACATTTCCACTATGAAATTTGTTTATTTGCAAATTAAAAATTAGCAAAAATAATTATGACCTAAGGTGTAAAAAATTGAGTGATTTTGCTCTGCTTAATGTATGTTTCTTTGACAGCTAGCCTACAACTTTTAAACCCACACTGATACTTTTAAATCCCCATCACTTTTCCACCCTTGGTTTTATCCGATTCTTGATTATCGCCGCTAAGACCTTGTAGCTTACATTATATATAACGTGCGTTCAACAAAAATCGACGACGAAGCAAGCATTGGAATCTTCAAGTCAGGTCTGCATTTAGATCACACGCATGCAATGCTGACCGAACGCGTCTCGCTGCGGAGCAGCTCGGGACACCGTCGTACACCGACTGACATGGACAAAGACCCCTCACACATGATGAGGGTAGTGGAGACTTGCCTTCAGTGTTTGGCTGCGTGACTGAGACACCACCATAAAAACTTTAATCTGACATGACAAATTTGTTACCATCTACGCTGTACGTTTTTTTAATCCATGGCCCACTTGACGTCGTTTTTTTGCTGAACGCACGATAGTTAGTGCAATCTGTTGTTCCTCCTTTGTTCTTATAGATAGGTATAATTTCGGCATTACTCCAGCTCATCGGCATACTTTCCTTAACTCTGATTGAGTATTATTTGTCAAACTAAAGTGACAAGACTGTATTGCAGGTCTGTCAAATTAGACGTTTTGACTTTTTAGTCTGACTACCTAATATAATTCACTCCTAAGTAAAAATTTATACCATCTGCGCATAAAGAAGTTTTTTCTTTAATAAACCCAATAAGTGAAATAAATGTCAGTAATAAACGACATCCCAACTGTTATAACTTTAAAATTCTTCAATCGCAATTTCCTGGCAACTCGATCTTAATTTATTAAATGTAACATGTAATGAATGGTAATAGGGGCAATCCCCTAGATCTTTTTCCAACCTTATCGCACTACCGTAGGGTTACATTCGACATTACCGTTAATAACTTTGTTTATTAGTCGATAACGTCCATAAACTGTCAAATTTAAAACATCACGGTATAAAAAATACATTTTTGTTTTGTTTCCAAAGGGCTCTTTGATTATACATAGCTACTCATCTGAATCATTGGTATAACTGAAGAAAAAGTTAATGTATGTATTAATGCAACCTATTAAGTATTTATAAACAAGAAGAATGTCCTTAAATCCAAGTGGAGTAAATTTAAATTAAAATTTAAATATATCTATGTCGAACTCCACAAACTTTAATAACTGAAGGATTACTAATGGTACATGTTTCGGCAGAATACTTCTGCCATCATCAGCCCTAATTTAACAAGAGATTAATGATACAATTGATGAATTACAAGAGGGGTTCTTACCTTAAAGAATATAAAAAAATTATGACAATGACGTAATTTTGAATTAAATTTGACGTTTTCAAAGGGTTACATGATTTTTAAAAGATTTCGTAAAAACAACATTTTATAAATGTAAAAATTAAAAATGGATCAAAGAGAATCTGGTAAGTTTGTTTGAGTGAAAAATTAAAATAGTGAATTAATAATGGGATTATTGAAGTTATTCTGTTCATTTAAACAAGATCTGTTTTCCAGTTTCAAGGCTTTCCTTATTTCCAAAGTCTCGAGAAAATCTAATTTCCGGCCTTTATTGCATTTATGAATCAATTTGGAATTTGATGGTGAAAAACTATGTTTCGTTATTAATATATGATTGGCGAAAGAAGAAGGTGTTGAAGGTGGAGGATCAAGATCTGTGTTGTTATAGATGTGCCTGAAATGTTCTTTAATACGGTCTGATATTTTGCGACCTGTCTGACCTATGTAGAATGACTCACAAGTAGAGCAGCTTAATTTGTATACACCTGATGATGATTTGTAATCTAATGGATCTTTATTTTTAATAAAAAATCTGGATAAGTTGTTATCTGTTTTAAATGAAACTTTAAAACCGTTTTTCTTAAGTATTTTAGAACATTTCTCTGAGACGACGCCAAAATATGTTAATGAATTTGAAAAGGAAATTGTTTCTGAAGGATTTTTAACCAAGTAGTGTGTGTATTTGAATTTGTTACAGTATCTATAGTATAATTTATTTATAGTTTTTAAAGAATATCCATTATTTGAAGCGATTTGTTTAATGTTATTAAGTTCTGTTTGAAAAGATGAATCTGATAGTGGTATAGAAAATAATCGGTGGAAAAAGGAATGAAAAGCTGCAAATTTATGGGAAACAGGGTGACAAGAGTCAAAAGGTATTACGCAATCTGTGATACTAGGTTTTCTATAAATGTCAAATTCAAAAGTATTATTATTTCTAGTGATTAACAAGTCTAAAAAGGGGATTTGGGAATTGATTTCAATTTCAACGGTGAATTTAATGGATTGGTTTAAAGAATTTAAGTTGCTGAGTGCGTTATCAAGTTCAGAATCAGATCCTTTGAATAAAACAATTATGTCATCTACATATCTGTACCAAAAGAGAAAATGATCTTTAAAAGGTGAAGAAGTTAAAAACTGATCTTCCAAGTTATTCATGAATATTTCTGCTAAAAGAGGTGACAAATTAGAGCCCATTGCTAAGCCTGAGTCTTGTGAATAAAAATTATTATTAAATTGAAAGAAATTTTGATCTAGGACAGTCTCACAAAGTGAATGTAAATTTAGTGCATGTATGGTTGGCATATTAGAATTAAATAGTAGGTTTTTTAAAATTAATAAGCAAGATTTGGGTGGGATGCTGGGGAATAAATTAACTACGTCAAATGAAACAAGTCTAGTGTCTGATGGAATTTGGAAATTTCTAATTTTGGAGCAAAGATCTATTGAGTTTTTTATTGCAAATTTGTTATTAAAATCTAAATGTTGTCTAAGAATTGTATTAAGCCATTTTGAAAGTATTGATACAGGTGAATTAACAAACGAAACTACTGGTCTAATGGGAAAAGGTTGAGTTTTATGTATTTTAGGTAGACCGTATAGTCTAGGTATGCAAGGATTCATGGGTATTAGTGTGAAAGCTTTTGGGTCAAAATATTTAATAGTTTCTGAAACGTCTTTGAGCGTAGATTTAAGGTTGGAAACAAATTTTGAAGTAGGATCTTTTTTGAGTTTTGTAAAGTCACCAGATTTTAAGAAATTCTCTACTTTGTTTAAGTAATCTTGTTTGTTAAGTATTACCAAACAATTACCCTTGTCAGCTTTACTAATACAAATGTTGTTTTCTTTAATTTTTGTTTTTAAGCTTTTAATCATGTTTGAATCTGAAATGTTCTTTGTGATATTGTCTTTAGATAAGGTAGTTAATGTAGTTACTAGTGATGGAATGGTATCGGGTATCAATGGTGTATTATAATGATTGGTGATTATTTCTGTTTCAACTGCAAGTGTTTCTTTTACGTGTTGGATATTTAATGGTTGGACATTGTATTTAAGGCCTTTGGAAAGAAAATTAATTTCAGACTCTGAAAATAAGGTATTACTGTCATTTAAAACTCTATTGTGAAATTTATGATCTATAGCTTGACTACTTTGAATAGGTAAAGATTCTACATGATGGTCTAAGATGGACCTCTTATCTTTAAATGGCACGTTTAATTGTTCAAAGCAAAGGTGATCTAACTTTCTTACTAGATTCTCGTATTTCCTATGTGCTAAGTCTTGTAATCTATCTCTAATAAGTCTGTCCACATAGTCGAACTGTAGGTGGTCCAGGGAGAAATTGATTTCAAAGTAAAGCCATTTGAGGTCTCTATTCACGATGTTGAGGTGGCGATAATGTTCTTTGATGCATTCTTTGATCCAGTTTCTCTCCGCCTGTCGTTTAATCTTCCAAGATATGTGGTTTTTGATTCCAGTCCTTATAGAGATAAATTTTGGGGTGATCTGAAGCTTGAGGCAATTTTGAAGGAACCAGATTTTTAAAAGGGTGAATCTTCTCTTGATCATTAATTTCTCATAATTACGAACATTATTAGGCCGACTAGCCATATTTATAAACAAGAAGAATGTCCTTAAATCCAAGTGGAGTAAATTTAAATTAAAATTTAAATATATCTATGTCGAACTCCACAAACTTTAATAACTGAAGGATTACTAATGGTACATGTTTCGGCAGAATACTTCTGCCATCATCAGCCCTAATTTAACAAGAGATTAATGATACAATTGATGAATTACAAGAGGGGTTCTTACCTTAAAGAATATAAAAAATTATGACAATGACGTAATTTTGAATTAAATTTGACGTTTTCAAAGGGTTACATGATTTTTAAAAGATTTCGTAAAAACAACATTTTATAAATGTAAAAATTAAAAATGGATCAAAGAGAATCTGGTAAGTTTGTTTGAGTGAAAAATTAAAATAGTGAATTAATAATGGGATTATTGAAGTTATTCTGTTCATTTAAACAAGATCTGTTTTCCAGTTTCAAGGCTTTCCTTATTTCCAAAGTCTCGAGAAAATCTAATTTCCGGCCTTTATTGCATTTATGAATCAATTTGGAATTTGATGGTGAAAAACTATGTTTCGTTATTAATATATGATTGGCGAAAGAAGAAGGTGTTGAAGGTGGAGGATCAAGATCTGTGTTGTTATAGATGTGCCTGAAATGTTCTTTAATACGGTCTGATATTTTGCGACCTGTCTGACCTATGTAGAATGACTCACAAGTAGAGCAGCTTAATTTGTATACACCTGATGATGATTTGTAATCTAATGGATCTTTATTTTTAATAAAAAATCTGGATAAGTTGTTATCTGTTTTAAATGAAACTTTAAAACCGTTTTTCTTAAGTATTTTAGAACATTTCTCTGAGACGACGCCAAAATATGTTAATGAATTTGAAAAGGAAATTGTTTCTGAAGGATTTTTAACCAAGTAGTGTGTGTATTTGAATTTGTTACAGTATCTATAGTATAATTTATTTATAGTTTTTAAAGAATATCCATTATTTGAAGCGATTTGTTTAATGTTATTAAGTTCTGTTTGAAAAGATGAATCTGATAGTGGTATAGAAAATAATCGGTGGAAAAAGGAATGAAAAGCTGCAAATTTATGGGAAACAGGGTGACAAGAGTCAAAAGGTATTACGCAATCTGTGATACTAGGTTTTCTATAAATGTCAAATTCAAAAGTATTATTATTTCTAGTGATTAACAAGTCTAAAAAGGGGATTTGGGAATTGATTTCAATTTCAACGGTGAATTTAATGGATTGGTTTAAAGAATTTAAGTTGCTGAGTGCGTTATCAAGTTCAGAATCAGATCCTTTGAATAAAACAATTATGTCATCTACATATCTGTACCAAAAGAGAAAATGATCTTTAAAAGGTGAAGAAGTTAAAAACTGATCTTCCAAGTTATTCATGAATATTTCTGCTAAAAGAGGTGACAAATTAGAGCCCATTGCTAAGCCTGAGTCTTGTGAATAAAAATTATTATTAAATTGAAAGAAATTTTGATCTAGGACAGTCTCACAAAGTGAATGTAAATTTAGTGCATGTATGGTTGGCATATTAGAATTAAATAGTAGGTTTTTTAAAATTAATAAGCAAGATTTGGGTGGGATGCTGGGGAATAAATTAACTACGTCAAATGAAACAAGTCTAGTGTCTGATGGAATTTGGAAATTTCTAATTTTGGAGCAAAGATCTATTGAGTTTTTTATTGCAAATTTGTTATTAAAATCTAAATGTTGTCTAAGAATTGTATTAAGCCATTTTGAAAGTATTGATACAGGTGAATTAACAAACGAAACTACTGGTCTAATGGGAAAAGGTTGAGTTTTATGTATTTTAGGTAGACCGTATAGTCTAGGTATGCAAGGATTCATGGGTATTAGTGTGAAAGCTTTTGGGTCAAAATATTTAATAGTTTCTGAAACGTCTTTGAGCGTAGATTTAAGGTTGGAAACAAATTTTGAAGTAGGATCTTTTTTGAGTTTTGTAAAGTCACCAGATTTTAAGAAATTCTCTACTTTGTTTAAGTAATCTTGTTTGTTAAGTATTACCAAACAATTACCCTTGTCAGCTTTACTAATACAAATGTTGTTTTCTTTAATTTTTGTTTTTAAGCTTTTAATCATGTTTGAATCTGAAATGTTCTTTGTGATATTGTCTTTAGATAAGGTAGTTAATGTAGTTACTAGTGATGGAATGGTATCGGGTATCAATGGTGTATTATAATGATTGGTGATTATTTCTGTTTCAACTGCAAGTGTTTCTTTTACGTGTTGGATATTTAATGGTTGGACATTGTATTTAAGGCCTTTGGAAAGAAAATTAATTTCAGACTCTGAAAATAAGGTATTACTGTCATTTAAAACTCTATTGTGAAATTTATGATCTATAGCTTGATAATGGATATTCTTTAAAAACTATAAATAAATTATACTATAGATACTGTAACAAATTCAAATACACACACTACTTGGTTAAAAATCCTTCAGAAACAATTTCCTTTTCAAATTCATTAACATATTTTGGCGTCGTCTCAGAGAAATGTTCTAAAATACTTAAGAAAAACGGTTTTAAAGTTTCATTTAAAACAGATAACAACTTATCCAGATTTTTTATTAAAAATAAAGATCCATTAGATTACAAATCATCATCAGGTGTATACAAATTAAGCTGCTCTACTTGTGAGTCATTCTACATAGGTCAGACAGGTCGCAAAATATCAGACCGTATTAAAGAACATTTCAGGCACATCTATAACAACACAGATCTTGATCCTCCACCTTCAACACCTTCTTCTTTCGCCAATCATATATTAATAACGAAACATAGTTTTTCACCATCAAATTCCAAATTGATTCATAAATGCAATAAAGGCCGGAAATTAGATTTTCTCGAGACTTTGGAAATAAGGAAAGCCTTGAAACTGGAAAACAGATCTTGTTTAAATGAACAGAATAACTTCAATAATCCCATTATTAATTCACTATTTTAATTTTTCACTCAAACAAACTTACCAGATTCTCTTTGATCCATTTTTAATTTTTACATTTATAAAATGTTGTTTTTACGAAATCTTTTAAAAATCATGTAACCCTTTGAAAACGTCAAATTTAATTCAAAATTACGTCATTGTCATAATTTTTTATATTCTTTAAGGTAAGAACCCCTCTTGTAATTCATCAATTGTATCATTAATCTCTTGTTAAATTAGGGCTGATGATGGCAGAAGTATTCTGCCGAAACATGTACCATTAGTAATCCTTCAGTTATTAAAGTTTGTGGAGTTCGACATAGATATATTTAAATTTTAATATTAAGTATTTGATAATGTTGCAAAATGAATACAAAATTCTATGCGAATGTAAAATAAAAAACATAGGTTGCCATTAAAAAAAATATTGCTGACGTCATAACTGTCAAAAAAAGTAATAAAAAAAATTACTATAGGCGGTGTGCACATTTTAAATTCTGCGCGTTTTATAGCGCCTCCAACGGCCTTTCTGTTTTTTTTTTTTAATTTAAATACAAGGGCTTCCAAAACCTTACATCCAGTAAGGTTTTCCAGAGGAAACATGATGTTTGAATAATTTATGAAGACTATATGCAGACTAGCCAACGGTTCTATAATTTCCATTTTACAATGTATGGTATATTAGAAAAATAAATATGGAATATCTAAAATTCTGCTACAACTTACGTTCTCCTGATATATGTAGACTGGAAAATATTTTTACGTCTCCACCAAATTCTCGCACTGTATCAACCAAATTTACATACTCCTTGCGAAGGCTTACATCCTTACATCTGAAAATAAAAATGGAAGTGTTTCCGTATTTATACAAGAATAAAATATACACATACTTTTTGAAACAGCGATGGTCGCAATTATTTTAGATTAATTATCTTTATTTGAACGGACTATTTATTGTAACTTTTGTGAAACTGAATTCTTTACATAAAACTATTGTAACGACCTTACAAAACGTGGAAGATCTCATGATGACGTGAAATACTAGAACGTTCTCGACTGGATGACTTCATACTCGAGAATTTTTTGTATGTCATCATGAGATCATGGTCTGCACAACAAGTGAACATTTGCGATGGGTTTGGAAGGGTGTGGCCGCCTATTTAATGTAGGACAATCTGGCAGCAGTTAGTCGCGAGCGTGTCTACAACCGGTACCATACCGGAAGTCAAATTAAAATCGCATCAATTATTAGACTTTTTGCTACCAGTAAATCTTAATAATGAAGAAAATTACCTGAAAAGATTGTCAGAAATTAGCAATGTTTCAATAGCCTGTGCCTCATTAGCTTTTTCCACATGCTTCTTTCCATAGAAAGCCTTATCTGGTTCACACTGTAAAGTTGTGTAGAAAGATGCTAAAGCTTTAACTTCACTAGCGGCTTTAGTATCCGAAATTTTACTTATTACAGCAGGATCTTGAAGAACTTCTATAAATAAGCAATAATCATCATTATTACTAACTTAGCGTTTGATTTTGATAAAAAAAAAACAAATTGAAGTCAATACTTTAAAAAACTCCTTATATAAGACCCAACATCAAATACAACAGTAAATTAGAAAAATTTGTTGACTAGCATTAGATGTTTGTCCATTTTTCTTACAAACCTTTCAGAGAATGTTTAAATCCTGTTGATGAATGAATGAGCATAAACTTTCCTTTATTTTCAAGCAGTATTTTGTTATCTGTTTTTACAGCCATTTGGAACATATATTCAAAGAATTGGTCACGGACAAACCCTGGTGATGCAATTAGTACACATTTTACAATATCAAAATCAATGTGCCTCAAAATTCCTTGTACAACATTGTCATAAAATTTTGCTAAAGCCTTTTCATGTTGCTGAATAAAATTTTTCCTTTTCCTTGGAATGGAAGCTTCAATTTTTGCTCTTACTAGAGTCATGCTGGATGTAATTAAGCAAATGTGGGCTAAACCATCTTGCATGATTACAGCTGCAACATCAGCACTTTTGGTTGGATCACATGCTAGATCCACCCTTTCTAATGATACTGAATCCCACTCATGTTTAAATAATCTAAATTTTCTATTCATTTCCAGATCAAGAGTATGATATGCACCCATCTATAAATAAATACTATAAAAAACACAGTAAACACAAGTGAAAACAACAAACCTTAACATACTGGTTTTCCTCTATATTTTTTCCTTTGAGCCTCAACATACATGCTTGAGTGTCAAAATCTATAGCTTCAACTGCAATTGTCAACATGGTTCGTACTCTGCTCGATGTAGATGAGCCAGTTGAAGATTCAGTTTGAACTTTTCGGACAGTGGTACTTCGTACTGAATCTCCTTCCGATATGAGATTGTACGCGTGCCACATATCCTCAGGCTCTTCTGGGACAAGGGTCACATACCTAGTTTACAAATCATTTAAGTAATTCTGTGAGAGAATTTATAACCTCAATACTAATCATCAAACTGTTTAGTCACTTACCCTTGTCCCTCTTTGTCAATGGATTTATCAATAAGTTTCATTTTGACGAAATCTCTGAATTGAAATCACGAGCAAAAAGAGTTTTTCCGGGTAAATTCATAATTTTGCAAGAATTACTAATTTCAAGGACATACATGACTGTCCTCGTGTAAATTTTCTCCAACTAATTCGGTTACTTCGGAAACGTTCGGGTTTACATAGGATTTATACAGGGGATTTATTAGACCAGCTTACGGTGCCGGCAGCGGCAGTGAAGACGGTTGCCGGCACTCAGTGCAATGCGCCTGCGCTTATTGTCAGTGTACAGAAATTTGTGTAGTCAACAGATAGAGTAATATAATCACACCTTTGCGCGCGGTGTTTAAAATAGTAATGTTCTATTGGTGGAATTTAAATACAGCAGCATTTTTCTCTGCGCTTTTTTTTTTGTTCTTCGATTATTTCTACAAATCAGTCCTTTTTAAGACTAATTTGTTACGAAAATGGTATGTATAGAGATTGCAGTTATAAAAATGTGTTAACGAAATTTTGTTTTTAGGATATACGCTATGGTATTGTCATCGTCAAAAATGGCGGTTCTAAGCATTTCTCGATTTGATAAAGATTGCGTTTTAAATATCTCTAAGACGCGCCACAAAAGCAAACCGGAGGGTTCTAAAACCGAAAATGTACATTTTACTGGCACATGCACAGGCAATAGAAAAAGGGATTTCACTTGCTTACAATCATAATGGATTTTGTTTTTGTTTATTAAAAAAAAAAAAAATAGAGCTAACTTAGCTAAGTTAATCAAATATTAGGTTTTTAATTACAGTTTTATATTACATTATAAGTGTGGTAGGTTTAATTTTACATTACAAAGTTTTAATATTGAAACACGACGCGAAGCTGAGTCCCTTCGCACACTGAAGATACGCCCTACATATCTCTTTACGAAGCCCTCGGCCTAGGAAACCACTAAACCTTTCTTATGGTAAGTAAACTAAATGAACTAATTAATTCCAAAGGATTTAAATTACTCTCTGATTGGACAACGATGATTACCATGTCACCTTACAGATATTCAAAAATTGAAATACGTAACAGAAGTAAACGGGATTTGGACACATTCTATTCCAGATACCTGGGAAGAATTTCGAGCTGAAAATCCGGATATTGTTATAAGTTACAGTAATTTCTGCAACGTTCTAAATCGATGCGTGCAAAATTTTCGTGGTACTGAAAGTGTTAACCGGAAAGAAGCTAGTGGTAGATATCCGGATGTTCGAACTCCTCTGAAACGGTTGAAAGAGTGAGACAAGTTATGGAAGAAGCCCCAAAGACATCAGTCCGTCATTTATCGCAACAGGTGCAATTGTCATATGGTACTTACCGAAATGTTCTTAAAAAGGATTTAGAATTATTGTATCCTTACCGCTTAACAAGTAGTGTACAGGAACTTTTTCAAGCAGATTTTCCTCAACCTGCGTTGTCTTCTGTGCATGGTTTTGGACACATTTGACAATAATTTGTTGGAAAAATCCTTCTTCAGTGATGAAGCTTGGTCTTATTTGACTGGATACGTTAGAGACGCCGCAGACGTTGGAGTGTTCATCCAATAAACAGTTCAAGAATCCTCAGAGGCGCATACACTTCATGAAGAATTAAGACAAGACAATGAGACATTCTTTAATAAAATTATTACCGTATGGCGATAGCCTCATTTGATGAATTATGAGTTATATTAAAAAACACTTTCATTAAAAATGTGGAGTTGGTGCAAGGATTTGTTTTTGAACTGGGAGAAATGTTATCATGACGTTAAGGTAAGTCTGAGGATGAGTTGAAAAAATAAATAATTTATTGAGGAAATAAGATTATAATATAATAAGATTAAATAGAAGACACTGTTAATTGTTAAACAGTGAACACATTATTTGTTATTTGAAAGCAATGATATTACCGATACTTTTAAAACGCCTGTCGCGGCGCGTTCTGTAATTCAAGGCTACAGAACACGGCTTCCTAGATTAGAAAGGGACGTTGTCCCTTCTCCGGCTGGTCGAGTTTGTAGTTCAGGGCTTTTTTTGCGTTCCGTAGAGAGCGCCACAGTACTCCCCCATAATGATTGACAGGATTTTGAGTTTAAACAATTTGACAATCAAAAAAATGTCAGTTTTTCAATAAAAATCATAATTAGCATTTTTTACAGAAAAAGGTCTTTAATGCATATGTTATCTGCAAGATTAAGAATAAAACACGGTAAGCAAAAATCAAAAATCAATTTAATTTCAAAAGTTTTCGTTTTTTAGAGTAAACATTAGCACTTCTTTTTCTGAGGTTCTGAGTTTGTAGGTTGCAAAAGTTTACTAGTAAAGGGGGTATCAGTTTGGATATTATGAGATGACAAACTGCGTTATAATGAAATTGACACTGGAATATAGGATTGGAAGAATGGTCAGAAACAATTATTTTTCTTAGAATTGCTTCCACATTTTGTTTTGGTAAACTCGGTAAAATTTATATATATTAGATCAAACCAACAAACCTCTCATTTGAATAATTTAGTTTTCCCCTGTCTTGATTGTAAATTAATTCTAACAAGGGGCTGGTTCTTCGGCTGACCTTGTCACGTAGAAGGGACAAACAGAATACACAGTTTATGAATTCTTCTACTTTCACTATAAGGTAACCACAGAGAAAAGCAATGGCTGGTGATTCAATCTGCAGGTCACCAGAATAACTGCCTGTGAATGTATTAATGTCTTCCAGCTTTTCCAGAATTCATTTAAGGTAATATCAATTTCATCATTAGCATGGGATTTTTGAACAATTATAACAAATTTTGCAGTGCTCACGTACCTAACATCAGGCACTGTGTTACTGTTGCTGATACTTTTTATCAGACCACTTCTTAAAATTTGACGCAATGCATTTTCGGCTGCTCTGCAATCCACTAAATCATTGGATCCACCACGAAGTCGGATATTTGCAAAAATCGATTCAATAGCGTCAGAGCTAAATCGTCTGGTTAAAACATAATGAAAATTTAGATCCTTCATCAAATATTGAATGCAGAGATATGTGGTGCGTGCAGTGAAGACTAAGGCCTCTTTTGTTAAGCCACGCCTATGTGTTTCAGCCGAAGTAGATTCAATGTCGGCATAAAATGGGGAAAGTCTTCATTCAACCAAGATAGTCGTGGGTCTTCAGTGTCAGTGTAAGGAGAGCGGTATTGGGATCTCGTCGATGGACATGCTGTGTTCTATTGCTGACGTCGTGAATTTGAAAATATTTTTGTACCTGTTTTCCATAAATATAACTGTTGCAGTACAATGTTTAAAGAAGGAAAATTGTTCACCATCATGATGAGCAAGATACTTCAAAGCGGCTGTTACTGGGGGCGAAAATATTTGAATGGCCAAATTTACTTTTATTTTTTCCAAATTTGAAAGACAAAGTTTTTTTTTTTGTTAAATATCTCACTGGCTTAATAATAAAATTTTCTCGAATTTCTGTTAACTTATCTTTGAGGTAATTTGCCGAAATTATTCCATTGGATGATGCCATGTCATGATCCAAAAATAAATTTCTTCCATTTTTACGGCGCGGCGTGACAATAATCAAAACTAAAAAAAAGTTTGAGTCCAGGCAAATTAGGCAAAATAATTTGAAGTGAACAAAAATGTTTAAAAAGGTTGTACAAATCTTTGCTGTTTAATTTGCCATAATTACTTTGGCGGTTCGTTTTTGATTTGAAAGACGCTGTCAAGGTAACAGTTAAAAGTTCGGTTAAAAATTCGATAGATGGAGGTACAGTACAGTACATTGTCAGAAACAGCTTTTTTTCAAACTCGACCAGCCGGAGAAGGGACACCGTTCCTTTCTAATCTAGGAAGCCGTGCTACAGAATTTTAGAACGCCGCTGCACGGGTGGATTGACGTCGACGCATAAAAGGTCCCATATACAGCAATGTGCTTAAAAAACGCCTCGATTTTTATCTCCGCGCGACAAGCGACAAAAATCGCGTTGCATAAAAGGGACCCAAGACTTAGGTGGCGACCTATGCGGAGCGTTTTCAGAAAGACTTGGGAACTTTCCCGAGGACGTGTGTCTGCGGTAAAGAAGACTTTAGTCTCCAGCTTTCGTCGAGACCCGTGGAGATGACGTTCGCTTATTGTAACGAAGTTCCTTATCGCACGTTATGCGAATGAGAGTTAGGCCGAGAAAAGTGTAAGATCGACCGTCAATAATTTTTATTTTCATTGTGCCTGTTATTTAATACATATAATAATATGTAATATATAGAGAAAGGAACTTTGTTCCAACGGGGTGTCCCACGTTTTTGTCATATAGCTGGAGACGTGTCACACAGTGTGTAATAACTAATAAAGATTATATTATGTTTGAACACCGGCACTTGCGACCAGTCGCAAGCCAACATGAAATCGGGCTGTCACGCAGTTTTGTTAATAATTTTTGTTGTTTCGTTCTGTGTTGATCTGTGTTAGTTGTTGTTTCAATTTTAGTTAGTTTTCTTGTCAGCTGTTTATCGTTGGTATAGAAAAAGAGTGTTGTGTGCCAGATTTGCTCCGAAACAAAGGTAAAACTTTAAGTTATATCAGTCGAGGCGTGACGTCACCGTCGAGGGGATTTACCTGTCCAGGTTGTTTGTTCAGAACAGTTTGTATTATAACGGTCCTGATTACTGATTTAAATTCAAATGAGAGAGAAAGGGGGCTACGGGGACGCTGCGTTTGTAACGGTCAATTTCTTTTGTTTACATAAAGGAATCATGGTGGCGCGTTTGTTTTTCTTTGTTTGTATTCGAAGCGATCCAAATTTCATGTAAACGGGTTCAATGAGTTATAGTTCGAATTCCTTTTTTATTTAACGATTAAATTTCCTAGACTGGTATTCAGACCATTTCAGTATGCAACCTTTCTTTCAGATTGAGACAATGAAATTTTAATTTGCATGTGAATGTTTTTGGTAAACCAAAAATGACAAACCCAAAATGGACATTCTAAATATCTTTAGTAGTTATGTATTAACCAATGTGTGTAGTAAATTGTTTGTCATTTGATGTAAAACACGGCGCCGTACTGTACCCCTTTTGCTATGTGGGGTACTTGCTCTTATTTCGGGCGGCAACCAAAGGTGGGAGCGAGAAAGGTGCAGTGGTGCACTTTAACTGTGTGTCTTTGTTCGTTTCGGGTTGTTTTCAAAATTTTTGATGTGCATGACGAGTTTCACAATAACCCCCTCGTGCAGCGGGTTGCAATGCTCTTTAGCGCGGATAGTGACAGAATGCGAAGCGAGATGGGAAGGTTCTTGTACTTTAATTGCTCATCCGAATACCAGTATTGCTCAACTCAAATTCCAAATTTATTGATAATCTGGAAAGGCGTTCAAACTGTAACTTAGCTGTGTACCTGTGGTTGAATTCATGTGTAAAATTTAAAGGGGTTCATTTATCGTAGATTTCGGGTTTTTCATGAAATTGAATGTTTTGGGATGTTATAATGACTTCACTTTTCTACACTTATAATTTTGTGAACACTCTCGCCAGGTACAATTTGTTCAAATAAAGGTCACGAATTATTCAAATATTGTATTCACTTAAATTAGTTGTTATTTTACGAATTAACAAAATTATTGTTAAAAGTTATGAAATCAGCCACTATTGTTAAACGAGTTAAATTGTCCAAATTGTTACCAGATAAAATCTTCCAAAAGTCAATTATTAATCAAAAGTTCGACCATAAGACCGCTAAAGCAAATACATTGATAAATCCCTAATGTTGTGTTGTTACTCTAAGCTCCGCCTCCAACGCTGCACACCTGCATTCAAAGAACCTGGTGCTGTGTCTGGTAGGTTTGGTTTGAATTTCCCGGCACTGTTGTCTTGTCGAAAAAGAACACAACGTAGGTCCGCTCTTCTGTCTTTGTTTCTAGACGATCACGATTCACTGGCCAACCTTTTTCAATTTCGCGGTTTATTTCAAATTTTCAAATTTGACGTTGTGATAACCCCTCTTTTACATTACCGCCACTTTTTGAATTTGAAGACGAAATGAAATGTAAATGACGTCACCAAACGTGATCGTCAGACCACGGCCTGCTGTATCTAACATGCACAAACAAACAACACTAAATACCGATATTTGGCTTCCCCGGTGTCAAATACGGTTACGGCCACGGAATTTTGGCCGTCACTTATCATTTATTGTCATAAGATGTAAGGCAACCCTTAGGTATTTGTAACCTAACTTTCTACTCTTTCAAAGACTTGTCATTTCGACACCGACTCACTCGCATGAAAACACTAACAGTGACAATTTTTTATATTTCAATTTCAAAAAGTCAATCATAATGACAATAAAGCATGGACTACATCCATTTTCTTTTAATTGACATTAAAGTGACGGCTAAAATTCCATGGCCGTGACTGTACAAGCGAACGACGAGATCGGAAATCGCAAGGGGGCGCAAAACAACGATAAGGCACCTTTCAGAACTCCGACATTCGGTGTGGCGCTTTGCCGTTTGTGTCTTTGTCTTCAGTTCTTACTAAGCGTTGGTTAATTCAAGTCAACAGAGACAAAATAGCTTTGTAATGACCGCAAGCTGCTGTCGGCCTCATACCGACAGGCAGGTAGTTATTAAAGGATTTATCTAAGTGGCAATCTAGTTATGTAAAGTTAGGGAATCACTTTGTTTCAAAATTGAACGCGCCTGTGGTTCGGGCTCGGTAACTAGAAGTCAACAACACATTTGAACTTTCTGAAATAGACAATAATATCTAAAAACAAATTACAACGACTTTAACAAGTTATTAGCGGTGCCTGTGACTCATAAGTTCTGCAATTTATGCTACTGCAGAGAAAGAAGGGCTGAATGATACGAAGTTTCTGGGTTCGCGCGAGGTCCACGGAATACTTCGAGTAACAATAGTGAACATTATTTTTAAATAAAGACTAGAATTCTTAACAAGACATGTAGATACAAAAGCTGAACGATTTCGTTTTCCATCATGGCGCGTATTATGACGTCCCTAGCAGACAAAATGTCCGACTAACGGTCAAAATTTGAAATGGTTTTTTATATAGGAGTTTCTAGTATGGAACAAACGCCGGTCAATTTCAGGGACATCTCATTATGTTGAGTATGAGAAAAAGAAATAGATAGAATAAAGGTTAGCTGTAACTACGTCGGCCGGTACCACACACACGATTGTTAATTTAAATTCAACCAATCCTTCTGGTAACGTGAAATTTCGACAATGCATTTTAAACATAGAGCACACTCAACTTTAAAAACAGGAGAACTCATAGTGGAATAAAATCAGATAAAAACAATGAATTAAGCGTTAGTTACGACTTGATGCTTCTAACGTTAAAAGTGGAATGAATGTAATGGCCGCCGGTCCTCCTTCCACCACCTAGCAAGGACGCCAACCGTCCAACCTCTGCTGGATGTTGCTAACTTCAGAGCAACTTGCCGGATAGGCAACTCGAAGTTCTCCTATGCATGGTATGATGTATTTTGGTGGTTTCTCAACGTTTATGACGTCATTGACATTTTATTTGACGTTTAATTTCAAATTTTTGGCGCGAAGAGCTTAGGCTCATCACGACATTTTTTCCCAATAATTAACCTTCAACATTTTGCAATAGTTTTATAAAAATTAAATTGTTCTTAAGATCACAACAAATCAATTCGATAAACTAAGAAGCAGAGCTGTTCCCCGCTTAATCCAAAAATCAGCATTTTCGGCTCCGCTTTTCAAGTCTACGGCAACAATGTAGGCAGGTCTGTTCGGACCTCCTGTCCTGATGGGGAAATAATAACAAGGACAACAATACAGACCTAAAAAATAAGTAAAATAAAGCTAACACATATAAAAAGGGAATGGAAAAGGGTATGAAGAAATTTATGATTGTTGTTTGTGGTGGTTAGGAAATTTAGGTATTCCTTATATTTGTGTTATCACTAATCAATTTCCTTTTGTGAAACTATGTCAGTGTCAATTGTGATTACCTATTTATTTTTCAAACAACGGCTGTATTTGTAAATGTGGACATAAATCTGTACCGTGGTCCTTTTTGCAAATAAGCCTGATCACATACCTCTAGTTTTCTTTTTAAACACTTCTTGTGGTCTGAAGTGAATTACGGGCATCGCACAAACCAACTGCATGGGCTGTGGCTCTATCAAACACGCATTTTTCTTATCCCATCCCGCCCCTTCTAAAAACATCCCAATGACGTAAACTCCGTTTTCCGGACGCTCGATTAATTGGTTTTCATCGACTATCATTACGGTGAATTCCCAACTCAGCGTGTCGATTGGAACCTCGGTGGCTCTGGCTGCTGTCTGCAACACAGCGGTCAAGAATCCAGTAGGGAATGTGTAAGCTGAAAGCCAGAAGAGAATAGGCGGGTGTGTTGTTTGTGCCCATTTTTCAAAATGTTCTACTCGTGCAATTAAATCTCTTGTCCAAGACCCTAGTAGCTTCAAGGATGCGTACACTGAGAAACACAATTAAAAGTGGCATGAAGTTAACATGGCTTGATCTACCTCTAAGCCAGTTCGAAGGCACTCTTCCTTCTAAAATGCAGTTGAAAATTTCCTCCAGTTCAGAAGACATTACCACGAGGCCTTTAATTCCTTTTTGTAATTCTTCCAACGAGGTTAAAATGCCGACCAATAACAAGTTGTATCGCAAAATTTCTTGAAGCAGTACCACATCCAATGGTTTTTTATCATTGCCTATTAGTTTTTCTGTTGTTTCGTAATCAATGGGATTAGGAATCTTTGATAAGACTTCCGCCGCCAATACAGCAACCTTTTCTTCTTTGGATTCGGATTCTACCGCAGAAGATTGAATTTCTAGAGACATGAGAGTCTCACAAAACATTCTGCTTTCAGAAATAAGTGACGTAATATCAGCATTCGGATGTTGCCCAAAAGCTTCTGGTCTATCGACGGTTGGTAGCAGTCTAACATAATCTTGATAAGAGTGAAGAGAACCGTCACGAGGAATATAATAGGTCGGTAAGGATGATAAACTAAAATTTTCAGATACAATATAGTTCATTTATTTTACGTTTTTACCGGTAATAGGGTTCGTTCAAGGTGTCTTCACAAAAATACTGATTTATATAAGTCATCAAAAGCCGCCTGTCCCAATCGTCGGTCACGTGACCACCGTAGTTCACTCCAGCCACCAAGTACTTTAATGCATCCCATGGAGTTTCCTCGTATTCATCCAAATAAATCGTCAACAAATTTTCGGACACTTCAAAATCTGAATCGTTGAAACTATAAATGACATTCCATCCTAGTTGCTGAAATTTTTTCCTTTCCAAAAGAATCGCATGAAAGAAGCATAAGCTGAAAATCAGTTTCTTATATTTTTCTGGTCGCTGACAAATGGAAAACTGTTCTTCTGTCATCAACTGGTATAATCGCAAAAGATTAGCTTTGAGACCCTAGTATTTCTTTGATTAAAGAGAAGAATGTTGTGCTATAACTAAAATACTTTCGGAGGCTCGGTCGTCATTTTGATACCGGCTTGTAGGATGGATATCGGAAAGTCAGGATTCGGACTGGAGCTAAGCCATAATCTAAATTTAGGATGAATTTTCCCAGCTTGAAGAGTCTCAACAATTTTGTCTAAATGTGGCATCCAACTTAATGACAAGTGGCAGTTAGCCAGAAATATCCACTGGCCTTCTTTTGCACCTCCTTGAATCATTCTAAGGCGATTATTAGAATTAAGTGTGAGATGACGTTAAATGAACATTACTTTGTGGCTATGGGGGACTGTCCTTGACCTAAACTTAAAGAAAAGAACCTGTGACTCATCCCCGAAGTCTCAGCTAATTGTATTAGACCAGGTGCTGGATCAACTCCAGGCGAAAGAACAAAAATTAAAGGAGTCTGCGCAACAGATTCTTCTAATACTGATTTGATATCCAAAACTGGAGGTTCCACGAATTTACTTCCCAAATTGTTGACGATGTAGTTAGTAATGCAAAAAGACATACGGTCCTGTCGTAGTGAACGAATAAAAAGCATTTTTTGGAAACTATTACAAATTTCATTCCATTCAGCTAAAACCCAGGATCAGCTAGCTTACTTTGATTTTACAACTAATAAACCGACCTATCAAAGGCAACGTTTCCGGTTCTGTATGGGTGTACCACACCTGCCACTCTTTTGGATATTGCTCAAATGTGTCCATAATTCCATGAAATCCGGCTAGTTTATCTAATTCCGTAATATTGTCCCAGGCTTGGTCACTTAGCCAAGCTGCACACGGATTATCCATTTGGTTTTCTTTGTCCAGAACAACCCCACCACGTAATAAGAAATTATATTCTGCTTTCACGATTTTCCCTAAGTTGTCCAATATTTTAATACACATGTGGAAAGAAAAAAGTAATTTATGATGTTCGAAAAGACAGCGACATGTATTTCTGAAAAGGAAAATCAGTTAAAATGTACCAACAATAGTGCAGCCAAAGATTGAACCTCGTAATGAAAGTGGAAAAACTGACAATTTGAATTTATTACTTAGCGTTTGGTACTTAATTGCTTATAAGGTTTAGCTTATATTTTGATTTATTTGACTGAGTTATATAATTATGTGAAAGAGGGTCACTGATTGATTTTAAAATTAAAATGTCTTTCTCCTCAAATTTAATATGATCGCAAGAATAATACGACGGCGTGACGGCACCGCAAGCAGATGATGTCAGCTGTCTGGGAACAATCATTGGAATGAGCACATACGGTAATCGCATTGATCTAGAACAGTCCACAGACCGTGAGAACCTTTGGGAATGATTGTTCACATAAAATGCTCTCATCGGTCCAGAAGGTTTCGTCGCGCTGATGTCATACTTCGATCTATACGACGATCGCACAAAGAGGATCAAATAAGACACGGTCCAAAGCTTGTAAGTAATTTTAAAATTATTTCTTACCTATAAACAGCATAAGTATGATATTCATTTAAATCTATTATTCGGTCAAGTAAAGCACCACTTTTGGGACTATTCTGTATGGATTTTTCAAACAGAAATATATAGTACTCCAATGCAAACTGATACATTGGATCTATTTTACCCATATCATTAAGTACAAAAAATAGAATAGAAGCACGTTCGGCACAAGGTCGATAACCCTAAAAAACCCGAAAAAATATAATTATTTAAACAAAAAAAAGTGTTTACTTCTCGAGCTAAATCGATTTGGACTTCTGTTGTCTCTGCAGTCTCCAAGCTCTTTTGAACAGCAATGGAAGTTGCTTTTGACGATTGCAAAGTATTAAACAATTCAGCGTCTTCCAGAAGTGAGCCTCGGGTTTCGTTTAAAAGCCTCAGCAGCTCATTCTCAAGATCAATGAGTTGCCTTTTTCCTTTAGCGATAGCTGTTACGAGTTTATCTTTCTGTTCCTCCAGTTGCGGTTTTTCCTTCCTAACCACGATCCCCAGAAGTTGGGCCTCTAATCCTTGTTCTTTAACAGCAAAATTCACAAGTGTAGTCTTTGTGCTGATTTCTGGAGGATAATGTGGGTTCGTAAGTTTTGTGGTTATAAAAAGTCGAAAATTTCGGTTGTAGGACACTAATTTATCGTCGATTTTGATCAAACTCAATCCCCCTTGTTTCACTACCGATTTGCTTAGTACCGTATCCAAGGAAGGATCGATATGCTCTAATATGTTTTGCAAAAGAACAGGTTTCCCTGTTTTTATTGCATCTGTCAAAATCTGCATGTAATGGTGCATTCCGAAATCAATCAGTTTGAGATTATTGCTAGCTTCCATTTTTTTAATCCATTTTTGCGCCTGACACTGTGGATCAATGATCAAAGGCCATCTACTACCAGTTGTGACAATGATTCCATTTTCGGTGCTAAATTCGTCAGCTGGAAGACCTTGCAAATTCCACTCTCGAATTGTTGTGGGATCCGTCAAAAAATTTATTATACTGAATGATGTATTGTAAGGAATTTCTAACTCTGCTACTTGCAACTTCCACATTTCCATTAATTCCTCGCGATAGTTGGATACGTACGGGCCTAAATAGGAAAGAAAAGCGGTAGCGAGAAGACAGTCTCCAGGTAAGGCATCGAAAGCAACGTCTAGCTGAGCAACAGTTTCTTGCCATCTGATACGTTCGCCTGCTAAGCATTCGACCAAAATATAGGCTCTTTCTAATTTAATCTTAAGCATTTCGGCCTGAGGAATTAGTAGGAATTTCAGTATATAGTTTAAAAACTTTAGAAATACTTACTTTACGATTGAGTTCTTCTTTCTGTTCCAATTTTTCTTCATACTCTTTCTGAAGTCGGGCCAACATCATGTTTAATTCAGCCAATTTTGCTTGGGCTTCCGCTAACATCAATTGTTTTTCTTTTAGGGACTGCATGGCTGCTTCAAATTTCATTTGCTTTGGTTCAACAATTCTAGGAATATTAAAAAATAAGGTTGAGGTTCTTTATGGGAACTAAAAGATGCTACCTCCAAACTTTAGCGTATTTTTCGATGGCAATCACCCACTGACACAAACTTTTTGCTGCCAAAGACACGGTTCCTACTTTATCGGGAACAAATTCAGGATTCTGTGTGTAATTAGCGATTTTCTTCATGGTTCGTTCAGAAATGTGATTCCTATCAAACTCTTTCAAGTCTTTCAAAAAATTCAGTTCTCCAAGTTGACGTTTCGCTTCTGTCCAAGTTGGTTCAACTTGTTTTAGGATCATCACCGCTTCCAAAACCATCTCGACCTTCGCCGGTGGTTTAGTATAAGATTTCATTTCGCTGATATCCTTCTTGCTCAAGGCATCTAAGGCTCTAATTGCTTCGTCCAACGTGGGCATAACTTCGTCTAGATCAGCTTGGGCTATGTCTGCCAACTTTTGACAATCTACTTCTTCTTCCCTAATTTTGATACTTTTCTGGGTGACTTCTCTCTGTACGTAAATTATTTTTAATCAGATAACCCTTATCCGGACAGGTGTGGTCTGACAGACTACGCGAAATAAAGGGTGGATTTTTAAAGGGGTGACAAAATTTTACTGGTGATAATACTTAACTATAATGTCAGTTTTTGAAAATGTTCCTGGAAGCACTGGAACGTTGCGTAGGTCGGGGTATAACAGTGTATCACCAAACCTCGCGAAAGAACGGCGGAGCCTTTTTCGAACGTGGAAATGACAAACATGGTGCTTGCCTAGGACGCACACATGACGTAGGTGCTGCAAGGACTGATAGGATTCTTTAGACCAAGGAGCAGAGAGCAGATTTTGGATGGTGTTGAAGAAAATCTCACAGTTAGCACCCGCAGACTTGCCCTTCAGATTGGAGTATCCCGGTTCGTTGTTTGGCGTACATCGAGCTGCTTAACTTACGTTGCACTTAAGCGATAATCATGTATTAAGTTTCTGCAACTCGTAAGTTTCTCTCGCGAAGATTGGTGATACACTTTTATACCCCGACCTACACAACGTTCCATGTGTGTTTTTTCTATTTTATTTTGTTTCTCGGACGTTAAGGAAAATTTATAAAAACTGATATTACAGTTAAGTATTATTTGGGGGGACCTATCACCAGTAAAATTTTGCCACAATGTATGTGCGTAACATTTTTTTGCTTGCTTATTATGTACTTCATAAACATGATCAAATTATATACTTTTAGACATAAAATAAATATATGTAGAAAAATATTATAATTTCAGGCCTTTTTTTCTGTGTAAAAAGTTTAAAAAAGTAATTTAACCTGTTGTTCATCAGCTTGCTTCCTTTGAGCTATAATAATGACGAGATACTCATCACATTGCTGCTGAAATTCTGCCACTTTTACTTGAGCTTCTTCTAGCTCGACGGACATACTTTGCACTTTGCTACGACAGTCGTCAATTTTCCACAAACCGTTTCGTAGTTTATTCGCTTGCGCAGATACCACTTCTCGTTTGTTTTGAAGCATACTAAAAACGTTTTTGTGTATACTGTTACAACTCTTAATGATGCTAACGTTTTGTATCCGGCCACAAGCTCCAAGTAGTTGGTTGGAGTAACATAACAATGACGTTTCATTTCTAACGCCATTCTTTTCGCACACTGTGCTACTGAGTCGTGAATAGTGGCGAAAGTTGTTGCCACAGCTTCTCTCAATCTATCTTGACTTGACAACAAAACCGATTGTCGTCGTTTTACCTAAGAATAGCAATTACTATTTGGAATAAGAGGAAATTTTGAAACTTACTGTTACTTCCCCAGTAATTGTTTGAACGAAGTTCACGTCACTGATGTACTTATTGGCCACTTCCAGTAGAGCCACTTTTGGCCATTCGCAAAACCAATCAATAGTAGTACAGCTGACAAGGGCAGGATACTGTCGTAATCGAACTCTAAATGCGTCACCTATGGGACTCATGCATATCACGATATGCAAATTAGCACGAACCCTTTTGATTAAGAAATTATACATTCCTTCGGCAGTTTGTAGGACATTCGCTTTCAGTGAAGCTTGTTGCAGTCTATTTTTCACCTATTTACAATTTAAGTATTTTTTATCTAACTTCACAATCACTTACATCTTCAAATTCGTCTGGTTTGTACAAATTGGCCACTTCTCCGGCACTCAACATGTTGTTGATAATCTCTAAGAAGCTTTCATCCGTAATTTGTGTATCATTAAAGAGAAAAACCGTTTCTTTATTATCGACACCAGTCATCGAATACAAAGATTTTAAGTCTTCACGAAATTCCGGTACCTTGTAACTTCGTGTTACCGATATTTGGAAAGTGCCATATTCGCAGATGTATGCTGCCACTCGTGACAGAGACTGTCTTCCGCTACCACCTGTTGATTGACGTTTGCATTAAATTTGTTGAGTCTAACGCGGGTTCGAATCCCGTTAAGGCAAAAAAAAATTCTATGAATTAATCGCTTCGCCCGATCACACTTTTCGTAACGCTCTCGTCACGCATTCAGCAGCTTACTCCCCAAGTCAAGTGTCCGTAAAAAAGTTTTACTTCCGAAAGTAACTGCTACCTAATGCACCCAAAATTTTCTGCTTTTAGATCACCGAAGGCTATGTATTTTGCTATAGAGCAATATTTTGGGTTTTCGAGTTGGCAAAGCCCAAATTCGTGTTCAGCACCCCAAAAAACCAAAGTAAGCCACTATAAACAATTACACCAAAACTTTCCACTTTAAACTACCAACTATTGACTAGAACTAGACTAATATAAGAAAATGTAATATTGTTTTTACCTATTCCTATGAGTAGCATGTTTCCTCTTGGCTGAGATATAACCCGTACAATTCTACAAATGTGTTCAATTGCGTCTTCGAAAAGTACTAAATCCATTTTGACCACACCGGGTGAATGATTGTACTCATCCATTTGTAGTTCTAAATATTTACGTAAAGCTGCACCATCTTGAAGATCCTCATAAATTCGGTAAGCATTGACGAAATCCGAGAACAAGGGAATTTTGACTTTGGGGCATATATTGTGCAGGGTCAATTCAAAATATCTGCCCAGTTGGTCACCCATGTGACCAATAAACCATTCGCGATCCCTGCAACGAGATCAAGAGATATTAATCTTAATTTATCGGTCTCAAAACAGATAACATTCTGCCAAAAATAAATATTATTAAACATAATAGAACTAAATATAGATGTGAAAGAGAAAATCAAAGAGAAAAAAAGGAGCCTGAAAGAAGCTCTAATATATTGAAAAGCGCAACAGAGCAAAAACCTTACGAAATCCCTTAGTTTGTTCAATCGTGCTTAAGAGATTATTCCAATAAAGGGAGCTCTACTACAGCGAATCTTTATACCACTCACCAAGCAATACAGAAGATCGAAAACTAAATTAGTCAAAGTTGGTCATGCACGAAAAACTGCTTTAATAAATGTCAAATTAACCGTGTTAAATTTCACATTTAATAAATAATTGGGATGGAAGACTTCGTGCATCAATATCTGGGGTCCTATTCCAATATCCCTTCGTTTCAAAGCGTATACGATTCAACTCGAAGGCTTTCAAAGCGCATACGCTTTTAGTTTCGTATTCTAATCTACCCTTCGCTTTGGTATTCGTGTCGGGCGAGCCGTTACGTTTGGCAGCGCCGCAATTATATCAGCTGCTTGCGTGGACGTATTGTCAAATGTAGGTTAGATCGGATTAATGTTTCTCTCATCCCATTAGAAAGATAATAAACTCGGTTTTCCCGATAGTTCTAAAAAAATTCCGCCATTGCAGGTAAGGGAATATTCGTTATGAGACAGGACAGAAAGAGTTTTGGAATAAACAATAAGAGGAAGGTCGAAGAAAAAGTCGAAGGAACAGGTAAAGAACTGAGAAATATGAAGGTACTAATACAGAAAAAAATTGAAGAAGAGCATAATATATCCCGAACGTAAAATTTAATAATATTGATGAGCTTGAAAAATGTAACTTACTTATCGTCTATAAGCCTATCATAAAACACCCTGAAGCATTCATGAATCCATAGTCTAAGCAGCGCAGTCTTGTTATCGTGGTAGTCCTTATGCGATCTTAACAACCCCTGGAATACTTTAGAAATATCCCGTAAGTTGAAAAGATAATGGATTTTAGTTGGTGTGGGCAACATTTTCATCGATACATGTCTGTACAAAGAGATTGTGGCTTCTGTAATTTCTCTTCCTACTATTTTAACCATTTCATTGAAGTCGGCCAAATGTTGTCCCAACATGCTTCCGTAGATTCGTAAAATGTTTGTTTCGTCTGGGAAAGTAATATTTATGACGTTAAATTCGCTGAGAAGACGCTCGGAAATCACGTTTCTGCCACCACCAGGAGGTCCCATGGCGGCCAGAATATGCATATTCTAAAATGTATTAAATTTAATGGGTGTTAGTTGGATTTTGTTGTCCGCACCATAATATATTTTTTCGTTTGTTTTAGCCTGTCGTACCAAAACTGATAATCCAGCCACTGTCTCAGTAGTTCTAAAGGAGGTTGAGATCCGTAAGTTTCTTTTGCGGGCATGTTCATGTCGTCCAAAAATGTTATTAACAATTTACCCCCTACTGGTCCATATACACCCTTTGTTCTCTTTTCCAATCGACTTTCAATTGCATCTTGTAAATTTAAAGATGATGTTTGAGCCGACATATTCACGTTTAAGACTGAATATTTATCAGTATCCAAACCGCTTAAAACAGATTGTGCGGTGGAGGTTTTGCTGGTACCTACTGGGCCAGTGAGCAATACTGGATCTCCATGAGACAAGAGGGCGTTAGTTATAAATTCATAGCGTATAGTGTCAACAGTTGGTACAATTATTTCATAAAATGCACACCTGTAACATAAATTTGGTGGTACTCACAAAACTAATTTATTACTGAGTTAAAATCACCCTGGATCATATTTCCAGTCGTAAGGCAATTTACTATCCCACAACGTAAAACATCTATTAGGGACGTCTACGAAATATTCATAAATAGTATCTTTTATTGGAAAAACTCCTTCCTTTTCTCTTATATAGGTATCTATTTTTCGTCGACCTTCTTCATTGGTTGTACAGCAAATCGACCAAATCATACTAAAGGAAAAATATGAAATATTCGAAGAATCAGTTGAATGTGATACCAAAAGAGAAACCAATTTTTAGCCATATCTACAAAGTGTTCTTCATCTTTGGGATTAACACCGTTTTCAACAGTAGCAAAAATTTCCAATAATTTGCATAAAGACATAACTAAGTTCAACTCCATGCAACCAGCAGCTTCCTCGCATTGCAGTCTTTTGAAATCTAAGATTTTTTGCAAGTATAAGTGGAAAAATCCCATCACCTACGAAGATGGTTTTTAATTAACACACTAATGAATCGCTGTGGCGTACTGTGTCTTGGTACTCTTTTCCACGCTTAGCTTGTCTTTGGATCCACGATGTAACGTAGGGTACCCATCCCCAATCTTTGTAATCATTATAAACCATACCGCATCTGCTTACTGTAGCTGGTGATGCTACAGATAAATCACCGACTTCAAATAACAGGGATACTTGCTCGGGCATAGTGATACGATCACTGTTAATTAATGTCAGAATTTTATTGTCGTCCATGACACTGTTCATGTTTTCGATCCATACTGCATCCACCGGACCATCAAATAAAATCCACTTTTCATCCGGACTCTCCTCTTTAAAAATATTCAAATAAAAATATAATATATTTATTTTTTACTTCGATGTACCTGAGCAAGTAGCTCTCATAACAGCACTAATTACACCATCCAACCATTCATTCGTGCTCAAATTGTATTCTCCGTACAGTTCCCCTAAATTTAAAGCTTTTGGATTGATTGCGTAAACATACACAACGTTAAATCCGGGTTTATCTAGTTTATGCAATTTTGTCATAGCACCTCTCAGTGTATTCCATGTTGTGGATTTCGCTGAGCCAGTTTTACCCAAAATCATGACGGAATGCCGGGAATTCTTGGTTTCGAACAACTGGATGATTTTTGTAATAGCATTAGGTATAGGCTAAGAGAAAATTTCTTTACATTATCATCGAGTTATGAAAATTGAAAACTGCTCCAAAAAGTTAGCAATGATACTTATTCTACTTAAATATTCGATCGCGTGGTACAATTTGTACATAGTGTATCATAAAACTGGAAGTGTTTATATTAAAAAAGTATAACCTTTTAAATGATTGTACGTCATCTTACCCGATCTATTGTTCAATATTCACGTTAAATTTTGTCACCCTTTACAATTGTCACGTTAATCACCATTTATATTTAAACATTTTCATTTTTCAATTTATCATTTACATTATAGGGCTTAAAGAGGTAAAAGTGTATCAATTTATAACCTTCATCCCACTCCAACCTTGACAGGAAACGTTACGCCAATTTTGGTCGTAACATTTTTGGGGGCTCGTCCGGGATTGATATTTAGATTGATTTAATTGTACACTGTCAAGCTTGTAGTTGGTGGCTTTCGTCAATAAGTTGTTCCAAATTAATGTAATTTACTTAATCCGGTGTGTGGCAGGTTGGACAATTTTGGTCGTAACAGTACTTGTAAAAGAAAGATTAAATGGAAATATGATTCATTTCATGATTTTTAAAAATTATCTGGGGAAGGTTTCGACAGAACTGACATTGAGTCTTCATAAAATTAACTTTTTCTTCAAAATTCATAGTCAAATTATTACGTTTAAACGGTTCAACGCCAACGGTTCAAATGATGAGTTTTTGTCTTATATTCAAAAAGGAAAACTTTTTGGGCAGATTATAGTTAATTTTGATTGAAATGAGAAAATATTTATGTATACCTACCTGATAGCCATTCTCAGTCATAAACTCAATAATAGCGTTATTCATGTCTATATAATCGACAGTGGGTAATAATACACCCGGAAAAATGTCAGACATAATGCCATTAAAAAGTGGCAAATCGTCCGCTGTCAGCCTGGCTATATTCATATCTCGCATGGCTAGGTAAATAATTTCGTCTTCAGGAAAAAGTGGGAATTGTCTTCGCTTTCTACCCCCATATCGCAACAAAGCCACCATAGATCGAAGTCCAAAATCGTAATGATCTTGTTTACTCAGCTGCTGCATCGCCAATTGGTACAATGTAAAAACTTTTTTCGCCAATATCTTCGTGTTTTGAAACCCATCACTAAACAATATATTTTCCGCAATGATGGCACTGTCAGGGACCATCATCGAAATAGGTCGAAACATGGACTTCAGATTGTCTGGCAATTCGGTCCTACCAGCGTAACCGGGATTCATAGTAATAAATATTCCACAAGTTGGTTTCAATTTAATTTCAGTTCCTAAGATAATTAATAGTATCAGTTCAATCCATAAATTGAAATTGTTACCTTCAAAGACAAAAATTTTCAATTTTCGAGTTATTGCTGACAGAATGCTGAGAATCTGCTGAGCGACGACTGAGAGAACCTCAATGTTAATTCTGTTAAACTCATCAAAACAACCCCAAGCGCCAGTTTGAGCGAGTCCAGAGAAGCATTTGCCCATACTTTTGTAGTCAAGACCTTCCGAACAGTTGGTGACGATGACCCACAGGCCCATGGCTTTTCCCAAGTCTTTTACTGTTTCCGTTTTACCAGTACCAGCTGGCCCTTTAGGACTTCCTCCACGATACAGGTGAAGTGCAGTCGTTAAAGTGATGTAACATCTACAAATGTTTTCATAACTGTTGTAGCTGACTTTAAAGAACCTACCTGTCAGTTAGCGGTGTTATGACAAGCCGACCAGAATTGCCGTTGTATTCATAACCATACATGAACGAAGTGTTGGTTTGTTTAATGACACAATCATCTAGATCTCGATCCCAATAAAATCGAAGTTGTGAAAACCATTCAAACGCGTTGGTATCTCTGCAGTCTGCAAAAAAGTGAAAGAAGGTTTCGAACAATATTATTAATGTTAATAGTACTAGCTCTATACATCCTGTCAATCACATCACGGCAGTGAATCTCGATGGTAATAAGAGCATTTGCTTTGAGACGCTGGATTTTTGTAAGATCCCTTCTACTCAACTCAGACAGCTTGCTTAAAACTTGGTTTTGTTTTCTTCTAAGTTTTTTTAACGGTTTCTTACTTTCAGTTATTTTTGCATGCACCAAGGCTTTTGTACAATCAGTAGTCCATTGAATCTAAATTTAATTTTAGTATTTATACAAACTGCATGTTTATTTTTGCTACCTGACTACAAGCATTACACAACTGCCCGCAAAACGTCAGTAGCCATTTATCTCTTTTAGTCAACATTTTCTTGAGAGCGCTTCGACATGGTTTAAACTCTTTTTTCAACGTGGCTTTCATTAGAACCTCTACCATAATTAACCACGTTTCCACCGGTCCTTCTAATAGTATTTGCTTTGGAAATTCCATGTACTCACCATCATCAGAAAACATTCCAATTGCTTCTAGTTTATTTGACACCAAATTTCGCTGCATTTTCAATTTGGTTAAATTGTCAAAAAGTTTTTTGAGATGAGGTTGCACCGCTTCTGGTTTCTTAGCATTTCCTAATATTTCCAGCATGTCGTCATTTGAAATAAAATAAAAACGTGGAAAAACGTGGCGCTTAGTTTCTAAATATTTCTCTAAAGCCCGCTGAATCAATTCCAACTTATCATTCATTCTATTTACTTTATTGAACAGATATGGAGGTGGTTCGTAGTGAGTTGCTTTCATTGCCGTCCCTCCAGCATGCATCTTCATTGTGACAATCCTCCATTCTTCATTGATTCTATCAAAGCCTTCGGATTCTCTTGGGAGTTGTTTGCGGATGTCTTCCCCATAAAAGATGTTCTATAAAATCGATGTGATCTTACACCGTTTCTAATTGATAACACTAGTTGACACTAGTAGGCGAACATACGCCAATGTTGGTGATGATGATAATGATTCAGAGTAATTTTAATCAAGTCTTACCAAGTCGTGAAGCATTACTTTGAGGCATTACAAGTTGCCGTTAATTTCTATTTTCAGTTTGTGATCGATAAAGTTAATAAATTATTAATAGTACCACCAGGCTTTGAACGTCAAAATTCTCCATTTAAATAAATCATTTATGAAGACCAAATCAAGAAGAAGAAAGCGATTTGAAGAAATTAAATGTCGAAACCGTCCGGTAAGAAAGGAAACAAGAAGTTAAACGCAAATACTATCCCGAAGGTTTTTAGGTTAGAAAGGGACCTAGTTGCGTTCCACCTGGTTTATTAGGGTAAGGATGCCAAATATATTTTTGACTATAAAAAAAAAACTATAATAGATATATAGTTATTAGTTAGCCCTAAGTTCATCAATTATTGATCCAAATAATTTATGAACGCACGAGATATATGTATAAAGAATTTGGGTGCCACATCGCGAACACCAATTTAGAAAAAAAAGTTATTACCTCCAAGTATAACCATTGCCTCTGCACGATGAGAGTAGCCTCTATAGTTTCTAAAATATATGATAAAGTTTTTTCCCAAAAATCTACTTCTTTCATGAAAGGTTCTACAAAACGGGTACTTTTCATTGTAGAAAGTTGCAACATGTGGTCCTCAAGTGTTTGGAAGCATTCTTCAACACTTTTAATCCTATAAAATATAAAATTGTACTTAATGGATTTTTATTTTGTGAATTCAGTTTGCCTATAGACTCCTCTGTCTTTATGTGGTATCATCTCAATCTTCATATCTTTCCAAATAAGCGCTATATTAGCAATGCCCTTTTCGATTTGAAGTTCCATAGTTGCCGCATGAGATATATCGTTAATTTCTTCAGCAAAATTGTGCATTTCCATAGCATAAATTGCTTCAAGATTGAAGTCTGGAGAATTTTCGTCGAAGTCTTTTCCAATAACTTTGCGCACCCTGTCCCAATGCCTTGGTCGCATGGATGGATTCTTCAAATCGCCGATTAATGGTAGAGTTCTTCTAAAGTTATCCACTCGTTGTCTTGTGTGTTCCACAATGTCCCAACTGTCAAATTAATTGTTAAATACTAAAGACGACTGATATTTGAGGGTTTCCTACTTTTTGTCTTTAAGTTCTCGACTAAGTCGTGTTAATTTTCTGAATAAAGTTTGAGCAGTTGCTTCCATTTCTTCCGTTTCTATTGCCCAAAACTCTCCGGACTTGTATTTTTCCCAAGCTTTGTTCCATTCGTCCGTCAACTGCCAGGTCAGTTCAATTGCAGCAATTTCCTACAAATTCAATTCTAATAAATAAAATTTAACCCACGAAAGATGAAACGGACTCTTTCTAATTTTGTTAGTTCAACAGTGTCTGGCAGACTTAATCCAAATATTCCCAAGTCTGATCTCAAATTATTTTCATGATCTCTTAAAAGAGCCACTTTAGCTTTCAGTTCCGCAATATATTTTAATGCATCTTCAGCAGACCAATCTGAAGAAAATGGACCATTGAGTAAGAAATCTTCCAACATTCCCTTTCCTTTTTTCTTTAATGTTTCAGCATCTTCTAGGAGTTTTGTTTTAAAAGTGTCCTAAAATATAATTAATCTACAATCTCGCCTTACAGGTTTAATATCATTTATATACCTTAAGTTTATGGAATGTGTGTATAAGAACAATTCAAAAATAATGAATAGTTAACCCGTAACTGGTATGGTCATATTCTTGTAGCGTATCCTACAGGAGGCGAGGTCATTCGGACCCTATTATTAAAGATAATTTTTTTCGAGAAAAAATATTCGAGTTAGAGGAACAGATGCATTACTTGTATTTTATTTAATATATAACCAAATTGTTTGCAACACAAAACTATATAATTTCTTCCAAAAATGGCGAAATTATGAATTAACAGAAAAATGTGGTTATTGCGGTTTCTATTTGACAATAAAAAGTTACAAAATTTTTTTTTTGAAAAACAAACAATGAGTAGAATAATATACATACAAAAATTAACCTCGTGTCGACAAAAAGTAAATTTAGATGCTTTCAACAATTTGCAATTAGTGCATTAATAGTAATTATACACCAAGGTTGAGAAGACATTTTTCTTAGCCGAACTATTTTATTGCCCAAGATGCGAAGTGTTTTTCCAGATTTTTCTCCAGATCTTCCCGATTTTTTTGGAGCTGTTATGATCGAGAGTGCATACAAATATTATTATTTTTGCAGTTTTTCCAAATTTTTCCACTTTACTCTAAACGTTAGTCCCTTTTTCTTCGGAGTCGACGTGAACATGTACAATTGCATTATGAATTAACAGAAAAATGTGGTTATTGCGGTTTCTATTTGACAATAAAAAGTTAAAAAATTTTTTTTTTGAAAAACAAACAATGAGTAGAATAATATACATACAAAAATTAACCTCGTGTCGACAAAAAGTAAATTTAGATGCTTTCAACAATTTGCAATTAGTGCATTAATAGTAATTATACACCAAGGTTGAGAAGACATTTTTCTTAGCCGAACTATTTTATTGCCCAAGATGCGAAGTGTTTTTCCAGATTTTTCTCCAGATCTTCCCGATTTTTTTGGACCTGTTATGATCGAGAGTGCATACAAATATTATTATTTTTACAGTTTTTCCAAATTTTTCCACTTTACTCTAAACGTTAGTCCCTTTTTCTTCGGAGTCGACGTGAACATGTACAATTGCATATCACCATATTTAAGATGAAAAGAAAATCTAATTGCAGCAAACAAACATAGGGGTACAATTTAAAAAAAAATATATCAAAATTGTTACACCCTTTGAGAAACCACCTCTGAGTTGTGGTCAGAAAGATCACAGAAAATACTTTAAGAATAATTTTGTCGCATGTTCCTACCTCAGTAAACAACAGAGATATGGCCTGGGGCGAAAATTCTGGGACAGCCGGTATACATACATACATATACATCGGCTTTTATATACAGGATGAGTCAATAGTGCGAGGACGAAAGATGGTGGATTTACTAATGAAAATATGTAATAAAAAAAATGTTTTGATGTCATCATTATATTACCATCAAAACTGCACCGACTAAAAGTATTTTCAGCTATATATTTGTTTTTTCACTGTTCCAGGGCCGTACTATATATATGTTAGCGCGGTTGATATATCGCGCATGCCTGAGGTGGTCAAGAGTGGGGAACTACTGAGCGGAGCAATTTCCCCCGGGCAGAGCTGGAACGATCTGTCTTGAGCACTAGTCGGGTTAATTATGTTGTTGCCTATTCATTAGTTTGTTAATGGTGTTTAAGATACATTAGTGTTAGAAGCTGTTATATATATTTTTTAATTTTTTGATTTGCTATTCCAAATGCTACAACTACATATTTTTTCTAAATTTGGAATACAAGGTTGCCAAGTTGTGAAAATTTTCGAAAAGTCATGTGATCATTTAAAATTCTCTATCAGCATTATTATTAAATATTAATGATTGAAATTTGGCATATCGATAAACAAAGCTTGGGTCTCTAATACAATTGGATGTTATTGTACAGGGTGTACACAAGAAATGACTAATTTATGCAATATTTCGACATCGATAACTTTGTTATTTTAAATGGAACACCCCATATTTTTCTAAGGCTTTGGATAGCTCTATTAATTATCTTTCACTTTTGTTAAACATATGTTATGTCTAATACGTGTACTTATTGAGATAATTAGACCTATTTTGAAATTGCGACAATATCTATCATTGCATTTACAAAAAGTAGGTTTTGAAAACATCTTAATAGCAAAACGAAGTGTCAAACAATGAAGTTTTGATTTCCTTTCGTCCGTTAATAACGTGTGATCGTGTACCTTCCCCAATAATGGATTTTTCTCTCCTATTAGTAGATAATAAAATAATTGACAATGTTTGCATGGACTTTATATATTATTAATGTTAGCTGATAGCTCAACAATGTAGAACTGGGGAGCATGTTAAATTTGCCGCCTGGACCACACTCGCAACATCGCAACAAAAAATAGATATGACAGGTATTGATTTAATTCCATGTGCTACTTGCTTTTCACGGATATCTTAGTTAAATTCGTTAGTTAAATTCGCATTACCACGATTATCATTTGATAATAATAGTAGTGAAAAAAAGTATACTTCGCATCTTGCATGGGCAATAAAATCGATTGGCTAAGAAAAATGTCTTCTCAAAATTGGTGTATAATTAGTATTCTTCATCAACTTTAGGTGATTTTCAGTGATGAAATAAGTATTTTCATCATCGTGCCAACCGATGGTTTCATGAGAAATATGGATAAAGTAATATAATTCTATGAATAACGAAAGATCAAAATTTATGGTGTTTTCTTTAAGATCGCAGCAAACCTTGCTTCTATTAGATTTACTTATTTACACCATAGATCTCAGGAATTCGGATTTTATCCATCGGCATAATGATGTGCGTTAGTACTATGCAATATTGAATTTGTTGAATTTTTGTTTGTTGTCGTTCTAGGAAGTGGGTATTTGGAGAGAATGCAAAATGCAGTCATCTTAGGGTAGTTGAGTCCGCCCAAGACACGTGATTTAAGCGATTCTATTTACTTCCATGTTTTGACCAGGAACCTCATGAAAGCCGGAGTCACACGGAGCTCCTTTTTAGAAAATGTTAAAGTGGATGTCTACTGCTTTGTACTGGTTTTGCCTTTGACGAGTACCTTGGAGTAACCGAGCATCTTTTCAGCATCAGCCAAAACATCTAAATAGTGCGCCCACTGCGTAGGAATAGCTTTTTCTCGATTTCGAACCTCGTTGGAGACGTGAACAGCGTATTTTTCTAACACGACCATTTGATCCGTTATTTTTGGAAACATTGCTTCTCTTTGAGGAACTTCATCTTCTAATCGATCATGCAATGCTATTGCTTCTTCCATTTCAACTAAATTTTTTGGTTCTTTCATAACTCTATAATAAATAATGTAATCTACATAAGCAAAGGATAACTTTGGTTTGAAAGAGAAAGGGGCTATTTCGCTTTGGTAAATTAGAACAGCAAAATCGTCACTTTCTTCCAGTGTGGTAGAAACTTACGCTTCCGAGTTGACTTTGATATAATTATAAACTTCATCAATATTTCTGACAGTCAGCTTATATAAAAGTTTGCACAATTTGTTTTGCCACTCCAGGCAATGCTCAACGATTGATTTTTTTAAATCCGCACAATTAATACGGATAAAATGGACAACGGTAACGCTCTCTTGAATCTGCACATTATTCGCAACTTCAGTGTATCGACCAATATTAGCATCAAATTGGGCAGCATTGGGATTTTCACTTTCATATTTGGTCATAAATAAGTCTTTGTCAATTTCCCATAAATCGCGGAACGGCTCCCAAGTTTTCATATAATCTTGAATTAGTTTGACATTGAAGCTGACCTCTAATTATACCGGTTAGTAAAATTAATTTAACAGAATCGGATATACCGTCATTAAGCATCTTCTGAAATTTTTGACACTCTACTTCTTCTTCTATGATACCAAAATACGGAGTGAAGTCAGTTTCTGCCACATGAAATTTATCGTTTAAGCGGGGCAATGCGGTTAACGCGTCCACAATATTTGGTAAAATGTTGTAGATCACCCGAGCTACTTCTCCTAGTGTCGGCTCAAAGTTGATCTAAAATTGAAATAAAAAAATACGTGTTAAATTCGAGAAATTTTGAAACTTACTCGGTTTTCTTTTAAGCTAGTCGTGAGTTCTAAAACTGGATTTGGACCCATTGTGTCATCACCATGCAAACACTCAAACATGTTGCTTAACGTATTTCGACAACATATTTTTAAAGCTTCTTCCACCAGAGTGTCAAAGTTGTTAATGTAAGTTATCCATTGGTTTGCCATCTAAAATTTTAAGGTAAAAAGTACCGTTATAGTCTTTTTATTTCATAAAGACCAAAAATATTTTGAATATTATTGTTATGGTCTTACAGTCCGATTTCATGTTGATTTGCGACTGGTCTCAAGTGCCGGTTGCTATGAAAACGTCTTAACTAAAGCCCAGCCAGTAAGGCTCAATTTCATTTTCATTTCACATGAAATTGATCCTTACTGACTTGTTTCTAGTTAAAACGTTTCCATAGCAGCCGGCTCTTGCGACCAGTCACAAATTAACATGAAATCGGGCTGTAAGACCCTGACTAAGGTCGACTTTCACCCATCTGTTTGCCGAAGGAAAGGTATTTTTTATCAAAAAAAATACAGGATGTTTCAGAAATAAGTGCAATAATTGCAACCAGTGGTTGAACACATCAAAAGCAACAACTTTTCTATATACGACTTTTTCGAAAACACATTTTTTAGTATTTAACCTACTGAGAATCAATTGTTTTTGTTCGGAAAAGTAAGCGTGCTTATCAAGTTTCAAATTTTTTTATAAACTGGTGCAGTTACCTGTTGATAAATTCACAATAATTAATCAGTTTCTCCAGACAACTCAATCGGGCGGTATTTTATTTTGGCTTTTAAAGTTATTAATCATAAAAGATGCCGGCATTTTCTAACAGCGAATACACATTGTATTACAATGTATTAAAATGTATTAAGAAAAATTGTTGACAATGATGAGTTCTATTACTGATTAAATTTATTGCACTTATTTCTGAAACACCCTTGTTGAATATGATCGTCAGTGATAGATATTTGACCTAATGCCAGTTTGTTCTTCTGACAGAATTTTTCCAAGTCTTATGTATGTTGTATGTTCGCTAGCGATTGTGTTAACTATATTGTATTAACCAATCGTAATTGTAATCAGTTCATTGCTGTTAATAAACTGTGTTTAACGCGTACGTTCTGATTTACAACTACAACCCTGTATCATCTAATAAGATTTATTTTGTTGCCTTCTAGCTTTGAAAAGGATTCCATTTTTTCTCATACAATAATAAATACTAAGTAAATAAAACTAACATAATACAATAACAATAGCTAAATTAATTTCAATTTCTTTCTTTCATTTCCTTTCTTCGTCCTTTCCCTTCTTCTCCAGACAGCACTTTCCAGTCTTCTCTCTCATTCTTTCATCATGTGCTTTATCGTTTCTGCTCCATATCTGCACACTCTCTCATCTTTCTCTTTCCAGTTGTTGTTTCCCCTTCTTCGTTCCCACATCTAAACCTTGCTATTATCGTTCTTCTCGCTCTCCCTTCTCAGGTATGCCGGCAGGTTCTCTGTAATTAGTGTACTATACTTTCCATTATACCTTGACTCTTTTATCCTTAAAAACAAGAAGAATGTTCTTAAATCCAAGTGGAGTAAATTTAAATTAAAAAATTTAAATATATCTAAGTCGAACTCCACAAACTTTAATCAGCGTAAAATTATAATTTCCTTTCCTGCTTTTGTACATCTCGGCCCTTCCCTCATTGTATCTATTATTTCTTTTGTTGCATACATCCACACTTTGTTTTGAAGTTCATCTTCTCCCGCCGCTTTTCCTTTCCTCATTCTTGCCCTTACCTCCTTAATAATTTTCTTCGTAATTTCTTATTCTTTCTCTCATTCTCTTGTTTATTCTCTCCTCTGTCTTCTTCCCGTTTTTTCCTATCCGTCTAGTAATTCTTTGAAGTATTATCTCCATTATTCTATCGTTATCTTCTCTTCTGCTCTCTTTTTCGCCTTTATTTCTTTGTTTATGTATTATCAGAGTTATTCTTCTGTGTTAATTGATCTAATTTCTTCTTTTTCTCACTTCTTTTCTTCCTTCTTCGTCTCACAAGTGTCTTTTTCCTTCTTCTCTCTTCTTTTCGTCCTTTTTCGTCTCGCAAGTGTCTTTGTATTTCTTCAGTTGCGTCCGGTATTCTTCTCTCAATCCCTTCCCATTCTCCAAAAATTTCTAAATTGTCAATTTTCCTATTGTACTAATACTGGGAAACTTAAAAATTGTGACACAATAAGCCTCTACATGTCAAGGATCATGTTTGACAATTTTTGAAACACACACTCTTTGTCATCGAGAAACAAAGCAGTTAATAATTCGTAAAATATTCTCGTGTCATAATTCAGAATTGGTGAAGCAATTTCCCGATTGTGCCTACAGTGGGAAGCTTTAAAATTGTGACAGTAAGTCTCTATATGCCAGGAATGATGTTTGACAATTTTTGAAACAGATACTTTTTGGCATCAAGAAACAACGCAATTAAAAATTCGTAGAATATTCGCGTTTCATAATTCATAGTTGGAGAAGCAATTTTCCGATTGTTCTAACACTGGGAAACTTAAAAATTGTGGCAGTAAGTCTCTAGAAGCCAGGGACTATGTTTGACAATTTTTGAAACACACACTCTTTGTCATCGAGAAACAAAGCAGTTAATAATTCGTAAAATATTCTCGTGTCATAATTCAGAATTGGTGAAGCAATTTCCCGATTGTGCCTACAGTGGGAAGCTTTAAAATTGTGACAGTAAGTCTCTATATGCCAGGAATGATGTTTGACAATTTTTGAAACAGATACTTTTTGGCATCAAGAAACAACGCAATTAAAAATTCGTAGAATATTCGCGTTTCATAATTCATAGTTGGAGAAGCAATTTTCCGATTGTTCTAACACTGGGAAACTTAAAAATTGTGGCAGTAAGTCTCTAGAAGCCAGGGACTATGTTTGACAATTTTTGAAACAGACACTTGTTGTCAACGAGAGACAACGCAATTAAAAATTTGTAAAATATTCGCGTTTCATAATTCAAACTTGGGGAAGCAATTTTCCTATTGTACTAACAGTGGCAAACTTAGAAATTGTGACAGTAAGTCTCTATATGCCAGGAATGATGTTTGACAATTTTTGAAACAGATACTTTTTGGCATCAAGAAACAACGCAATTAAAAATTCGTAGAATATTCGCGTTTCATAATTCAGAGTTGGAGAAGCAATTTTCCGATTGTTCTAACACTGGGAAACTTAAAAATTGTGGCAGTAAGTCTCTAGAAGCCAGGGACTATGTTTGACAATTTTTGAAACAGACACTTGTTGTCAACGAGACACAACGCAATTAAAAATTGAAAAAATATTCGCGTTTCATAACTCAAAGTTGGAGAAGCAATTTTCCTATTGTACTAACACTGGCAAACTTAGAAATTGTGACAGTAAGTCTCTATATGCCAGGAATGATGTTTGACAATTTTTGAAACAGATACTTTTCGGCATCAAGAAACAACGCAATTAAAAATTCGTAGAATATTCGCGTTTCATAATTCAGAGTTGGAAAAGCAATTTTCCTATTGTTCTAACACTGGGAAACTTAAAAATTGTGGCAGTAAGTCTCTAGAAGCCAGGGACTATGTTTGACAATTTTTGAAACATACACTTGTTGTCAACGAGAGACAACCCAATTAAAAATTTGTAAAATATTCGCGTTAATTATTTAATTAATTTCCTTATTTATTTGCTTTCTGGCTAGTCTTTTCATTTCTTTACATTCCTTGTCCCACCATTCTTTCATTCTTCATCCTGTATCTTTTTGTTTTCCTTCTTCTCTTTCAATGTATTGTAGCGCATTTCTCTTCTATCGGGTGCCTGAATAAAAATCTCGTCAAGATTGCTTTGGTAAAAATTACAAACATTGAACGTGTGTCCTAGAGATATTAAAGAAAAGATCAAAATAGAAACACAAACGAAAAACTTCGTGACTAGATTTTTATTTAAACACTGGTTATAAATTAGATAATTTTTTCTTCCTTTCTTTATTTTCTGTTTCATTATTTTGTCTAATATTGTCCCAATTCTCGCATTGAAATCTCCCCCAATTATTACATTTTTTGTCTCACTTATGGTCTCTTTTAAAATTACAAATACTGTGACTATTTTAACTTTTTTTTTGCTCCTAGTTTCAGATTCTCTCTGTTATTTTAGTTCTCTGTTCTATCTTCTTCTATTCCTGTTCATCTACCCACATACCGTCCAATCGTATACCTTATTTTGTTTTGCGTTCTGTCTTCTTTTTCTTCCTTTCTCCTTCAAAAATTTCCCATTCTCTTGGTGTCGTCATGGCAACTCCGCCAATTTCCCTCTAGGTTAAGTTTAAGCTTAAGTTAAATTGTTGTTTACAAAGATTTTTGATCCTGCTCTATTTCCCTCTTTTTTTTTTTTTGTTTCTCATGACGTTATGCTTCTGTTCTCACATGTATCTATTCGCTATTTTGATATGAAACATCTATACGAGCGCGTTAAATAAGTACCTGTTTTTCGTCGACGTCGAGAGCAACTTGCGGTCATTAAAAAAAGCTATTTTGTCTCTGTTAACTTAAAATCCAACAAGAACTTAATACAACAAAAGGGAAAAAAGCGACACAGCGCCATACCCAATGTTGTAGTTCTTGTTTGTGTGGTTGTATTTTTTTATCCTATGTTGCGTCCGCCCGCGATTTCCGGTACCGCCGTTTGAATGTAAACGGTATCTAGCTAGTTTTAGGCATCGTGAGACCATTTTTGTTGTTTCTAGGATTATTTGTGCATGTTGTAGTCTAGGGGTAGTTTCGTCTTGTTTTGGTTTGCGCCCCTTAGATATCGTTGCGTCGCGCTCGTTTTGAAACGGCGTTCGTAAACACTTGCGCCTCCGTCATTACATTTCTTTACTGTATATTTTATTTTATTATGTTTGTCCATATATGTATCCAATCAACAAATAGACCAAATAGCATTCATTTCGTGTTGTTGTGCATGCTGCTGTTGGGGATCTAGGCGGTCTTAAGCTTGCCAACGGGTACCCAGGTTCTCACTTGGGTGTACACGGTACCAAGACCTGGAGTTACTGCTAACTTCTCAGCCAAAATTGAGTTGCAGTTTACAGCGTTGTTTTCGGGCTACTTATGGCTTGCTTCACAAGTACTGAGTCCCCGAGACCAGTCTTCTTAACTTGGATTTGGTTTGGCCAAGCCTTAAAAGAAAATAGGAGACTAAGCAGGACTAGAACAATTCTACCCCAGTACAATAAACTGTCAGTAACAAATTCATTTTCTCCTGGTGCATTTGAATGTGTAAGTTTTTTTTTCCATCATAACTTCGCTTTCATCCTTCCACCAGATCTACATAATGTCCACCAGTCTCCAACACAGATGTATCTCACCTTAGAACTCCACCAGTTTCAATATTCTTGCTTTCCCCTCAGGTTCGAATATGCACGCTTAACTGACTTAACCTCACTCGTCATGTACGCCAAAAATTGTTAAATTGTATTATTGTTTGCTATTTTTCTGAAGAACTAAATTGTTGAACCTGTTGAAATCATTGTAAATTGTCAGTTGTAATTTCTCGCTCAAATTGTTGGTAAATTTGTGAAATTGAATTGTTACCACAATGCTACTGAAACTTGTTAATCACAGTACGAGATCACAAATACTCAAAAACACAAAATGATTAAAACTAATAAACATTCAAAACCATAATTTTGTGTTATCAATTTACGCTCCACTCCTGATTACCCCTCGCCATGTATCCAGAGAACCTAGGGTTTGTTTTTGTTTGGGTAAGTTTAAATCTCCCACCACTGCTTTGTCTTGTCAAAAAAATAACACAAAATAACAAAACGTAGGGTTCTGCTTTCTTTCTTTCATTGTTTGACGATCACTGGCCAACCTTTTAAAGTTCGCGGTTTGTTTCACATTTTCAAATTTGACGTTTGGTGACGTCATTGACATTTCATTTCATGTTCAAATTCAAAAAGTGGCGGTAATGTAAGGGTGGGTTACCACACTTCTTTTACTTGTTTATGCAGCGGCGTAGCTAGGTATCGAAAGACCCTGGTGCAAAACAAAATGAGGGTCCTATCTAAACTGGTTAGGTTTTATAAAGTAAAAAAAATAAAAATATTGTAACGGACGTGGACCCGAGATGACTCATCGCTGTAGCAGCGTCATCAATGACTAGAATGTGTTGGATTTATACTACAACGTACTCGAGAATGACATCATCTTTTGGAATATCCGGGACACATCGAGAGCGCCATGGAACATCTTGGAGGCGTCTTGAAAGATTTAAGCGCCGGTATATTTATTGGAGGATGTTCCAGCGGGAGTCGTATCATCGAGTCTACTCGGTCGAACCAGTCGCATCGAAGTTGAAGATCAGTGGGCCGAGTCGTACAGTTGCTTTTATCTATCCGGAGTGCCGCGTGATGTGTAAATAAATAATACGAGACGTGCCGGTGAAGTAGTAAATTGTAAATAGTGTAAATAATCTAAAATAGTGTAATATTAGAAGTATAAATAATTTGTACATAGTGTTCAAATAAATAAATAAATGGAACCCAGAAACGCAACATTGGTGTCACAAGTGGGATTAGGAAGATTAGTGAGAAATAAATTTATGGAAATGAAGATTAAGAAGAACTAAATATGTAAATCGCTATGATGATTAAGAAGAAATATGAAGTTGGGCACGAAGAAAGAAGGAAGAGTTTGAGGTAGCTTGAGAGATAGTTGGAGCAACGTTAGTTATAGAAATAACTGGAATAAAATCGGGGCTTCAGAGAATGCTGCTTAAGGACCTGGAAAGAAGACGGGAGGCTGGTGTCACACACTTTCGGATTAGATAATGGTGCTGAATGCACTCGACTCACTGAGGCAGAAAAAGAGGTTTCAATGGAATGAAAATTGGAGGAAAAGTTCTACTTCGACGTAGAAATCATGCTGGTATGAAGCGCTGAGACTATGCCCGGAAGATATTGACTAGAAGACTGCAGCCACTATCGTCGTTCTGAAGGACGCAATGCAATTGGTGCTTGGATGGAAAAATGCAGACCACGGGCGGACGGGAATGCAAGTTGTACGGTATAGCCTGAATTCTGTAACTTCAACATGTCTAACCGCCATTTTCTGCGCGACCGAGTCGGTTTGAAATGAGCCAGTGGCGCACCACACAATAATAGACACAGCAGAGGCATGCGAGCCACTGGCCAAGCGCCGACCTCCCCTCTCAAGAGCCGAATGTCAAAATAAGACCCGTCCGGTCCCTAATTTTACTTCTGCGCCGGTTTATGGGTGTGTTGAAGTTACAGAATTCAGACTATAATGACCTTGAGGAAAATTCTGCTGGGCCCAATGGGATTTTATGGATGTGGAAGATGGAGTCTGGACACGTGTGCTGGAAAAGCGTGTGGGTCATATGGAAAGTGATGGCTCCCATGGTTAGAATTCCGGAGGAGTTCTGGAGGAACTCCATGAGGGAGTACCTGGTGGACACTTGGGGGTGGGGACGATGTTTGGGAACCTGCATCAGAGGTTTTATTTGGTCCCCATGGTTAATGGATAGAATTCTGGAAGTTCTGGAGGCACTCGATTGCGGAGTACCTCGTGGACACTTGGAACTGTCGCAGAAGTTTGGGAAACCGCGGGTGAAGTCTTCCTTGGAGATATACAGGATACTGAGAAGTGCAGCAGAAAGTGTGTAACTTGCGCATAGTGTGATAGTGTGTGATGTCCATTTTCCAAGAGAAGAAGTATAAATAAATACAACGCCGTCCTTCTAGAATATTCCATCAAGTGAGTTCGACCAGATGCCCTAGTGAGTTAAGAAGCTGCGACGGTTGATGAGGTCATTATGAAAGAGTTCACCGATCGACTTGGAGATTTTCAAAGTTAAAAGAGTACTCCTCCTGGCAAACACCCAAGTGGTTACGAAGAGACTCGTGTACAAAGAGGCCACCTACCAAAGTCTAAGTAGACGGTTTTGTCCCAGGGTATCAGGAACTTGGCAATCGTGAAGATGAAGTTCCGTCTATTTTGTTTTATCTAATTAAAAACGCCCCGGACTTTTATAAAATGTTTTACAGGTGGGAGAGATTATCGCAATTTTGGCTTGGTTGGTGATCAAGGTCCGAGGCCCCCCCTGAGCTTGAGGGCCCCGGTGCACGGCACCGCCTAGCCCTATAGTAGCTACGCGGTTGTGTTTATGGTCATCCATCATTTTCTCCATCATCTCTTCCATTTTAAGCCCCATTTCTTCTTGAATTCTTCTTTGCTTCTTCTTTCCTTTTAGTTTCCTCTTTATTTTCTTTTTGAATTTTTCCTTTTTCTTCGCCTTGTCTCATTCCTGTAACTCTCTACACTGTGCCGTGGCAATAACGTCACTAATAATAATTTATGATGTCTGCACGCACCGGCCAAACCAAAAATGGAGATAACTTAGCAGATAACAACTGTCTCCATGATTGTTATTTGACCGATAACAGCCACGGCCGTTAAAATTTAAGAGCCGTGGACCATATTTTTTAACAATATTAATATTACGAAATAGTTATTAACGTCATGAGGCCGATAAGTGGCGAATAACAGACAGGATTGATTGTAAAGTCAAGGCGAAGCCGAGTCTGGTATTTCCGTATCGGCCAAATATCGTTCAGTACTTTTCATAATACCGTCGGCAACACAGACAAAAAAAAAACGAATTGTTTAGCATAATTTTTAGACAATTCATAAATCAATTTTGAAAGTGTTGCTGTAGAAACAATAATCAAAAACTTCCTCCTGTACTGTTAATTTATATAACAGCCGTGACTGTTATGAGTGAGTTTTGAGTCAAGCTGACAGTATTGATATAATGCAATAAGAGGTAGGTATTAAAAAACTATAAAACAACATACGGTCGATATAACATATAACTGGCTCGGATATACAGAGTGAACATAAAGTTCCGCACAAAATTCATAATTTAGTTATGTAATGTTCTTGCGAAAAACGCTCGAACAGGTCAATTTTTGTTTTTATTAAATTGCCATCTTTTGACATAAAATTTTTGTTGATGACGTCATCTGTTTTTGAACTATGACACCGTCATCATTTTTTTTAAATAGCAACCCCCAATTTTTTCTTTTTTTTTTTGGTTTTAAATACACTTCTCAATTCTCTATTCAACAAGCGTAAAAAATTGCCACTTTGCATAACTCTTCTTTTTTTAAATACGTTTTACATCAAAAATAAAAAAAATTATTTCTTGACAAAAATTGAAAAATAACAATAAATTTGGAAATCAAACAACAAAAAATGAAAAACCATTTAATAAAATTTAACGCAAGTGCTCAAATTGCCACCCGCCAACTATTTGACACATTCTCAGACGTTTTTTAGCGCGAATTCGTAGTGAAATAGTACTTTTTCAAGAAATAAAAAAATTATTTTTTGAAGTAAAATTTGTAATTTAAAAAAAAAAAGTTATGCAAGGTATCACTTTTTTACTCTTGTTGAATAGAGAACTGAAAAGTGCATCTAAAACCCAAAA